>CM043019.1:28942788-29642465 GCA_023690525.1 Holotrichia oblita | reverse complement strand
ACATCGTCCAGTATTCGATACCAGTACTGGTATCGATTCGCCGATACCTTGGATAACATCGGTATCGATACCTGGGTATCGATGTCTTGGAATCGATACCTAGGAAACAATACTTAAGTATCGATACTAATACAACGATACCTAGGTATCGATACCAATGTACTACGCTAACAACTAAGGTATAGTAAAAAATAATTTTTAGACAAGTATTTATAACACTAAACACTTTAACCCACTGAACACCAAACAAGTTTTAACTAAAACACCGACGCGTTTCAACAGCAATGCTGTCATTATCAAGGCGATAATAAAACTAAATTAAAATAAAATCTACAAAAACAGGTAACCTAAATGTTATGCACGGTCAATCCGATACGCATCATTAATTTCCGATTAACGAAAACAATGACGAATACGGTATAGGTCCATTGTCACAGTTCATTACACATGACTTATTTTTATATATTTCTAAACTTATATTTAGAAACTTACAATTGTTTATTTGTCTAATTAATTTAACATTCGTACGATCGATGTTGTGATCTGTTTCAAAAATGTGTTGGGCAACGCTCGATTTCTCAATTCTATTAAATCTAAGATGAGCCATATGCTCTTTGAATCTAGTTGAGACTGCTCTCCTGGTTTGCCCAATATATTTTTGATTACAATCTTTACAATTGATTTCGTAAATACCTGACTTTTCTAGAGGTTGTATTTTATCTTTGACAGCGATAATTCTTATAAAAACCCAACATTTGTGCCAGAAAATCAGAAAAAGCAAAAGACATTTCAGTTTCAATTTGGGAATGATGAAACAGATGAAGGTCAATCCAATTCTGAATCTGAATTTTTCCCGGAATGTGAAGCAACCAGAAAAAAACAGGTCAGTGAAACATTGATTGATGAAAAATGAAAATATTTATCCATGGACGAAAACACCCTACACACATTTCAGAAGCATTTCGATTCACTGATGTCGCAATGCCAAAAATTGCTGTATGGGAATCACCATTACAGAATTTTTTGAAACTATTTGGAGAAGATTTGTTGGAGAAAATTATCACAGAATCTATGGTAATCGCTATGCACGTCAATGAAATGTAGACCTTGATCTCACTATGGATGAACTAAAGGCCTTTTAGGCATACTAATAATTATGGGCTTTAATTATTTGCCTAGTTTGCGGCTCTATTGGTTTAGCAATCTGAATTTTCACAACTCAAGAATAGCCCAAACAATGACTCTAAAGAGATTTCTAAAAATTCTTCGACATCTTCATGTAAATGATAATGAGCCACAAAGAAGACAATCTACGTTTGATAAGTTATACAAAGTAAGACCAATGCTAGACAGTCCCCAAGAAATTCATAAAGGCTTACTCTCCTGGTGAAGCTCTATCAGTGGACGAAATCATGGTAGCTTTTAAAGGTAGGAAAATGTTGAAGCAATACATGCCAAAAAAAAACATCAAGCGAGGCAATACGGGTTATCTGCTGAATTTTTATGTGTATGAAGGCAAAGAGAAAGTGAAGAAAATGGAATGCTAGTGGAAAAGACCGTATTGGAACTAACTGGTCCATTTACAGATAAATTTCATTGCGTATACTTTGATAATTTTTTCTCTACCTTGGCATTGTTTATCAAACTGCCAGATAGAAAAATATTTGCCTGCGAAATCATGCGAGGCAACCGCAAGCATTTTCCAAAAGAAGAGCTTTTACCGGATAAGAGACTGAAAGGAGGGGAATCAGATTCTATCGCTACGGATGATATAACGCTCTCTAAATGGAAGGATCGTAGAGTAAAAGCTGTACTAATCGGTAGCACCCGGCACAGTATATTAGAACAATCCATTAATGATGGTACGAAGAAGACTGTTGGTTGTCCGAAAAGTATCGCCGTTTACAATGGGTGGGGGTACATGGGTGGAGTTGATCTGTTTGACTAACTCCACTCATTGTCAGAGAAGTAGACAGTTGGGCTGAACCAGGAAAAAGCGTCGCTATTTACTCTGACAGCCAAGCAGCACTTAAAGCTATTAGTTCCGCAAGTGCTGACTCAAAGCTGGTTTGGGACTGCGTAAGAGCCCTAAATGAGGCGGGCACCCTAAGGAAAATCACTTTGGCCTGGGTCCCCAGCCACATGGGAGTGAAGGGAAACGAGGCGGCCGATGAGCTGGCCAGACGAGGCTCGTGAAGGCCTTTCATAGGAGCGGCTCCTTCCTTCGGCACTACCAAATCACAAATTAAGAGGTCCATCTACGAATGGTCACAAAACAAGTCTAAGGAATGGTGGGTAAGATCGCCAGGACAAAGACAGGCTAAGGAGTTCCTAAGGGAACAGAGGCCTAAGTTTACTGAAGACCTACTGAGTAAAGACAGGAAGACTGTCAAAATGATAGTAAGTCTGACGACCGGTCACTGCAGACTGAATAGGCATATGTTTAACATAGACCTGGCAGAAAATGCTCTCTGCAGATTCTGTCAAGAGGAAGAAGAAACCCCAGTTCATGTTTTGTGCCACTGTGACCGCCTAGCGAGGACAAGGTTTCTAGCAATGGGGGTAGAGAACCCCACAGCCAACGGCTACACAAAAGAGCCGCTCTCAAAAATGATAAGTCTGATTAAGAAGGCGAAACTAGAGAGCGTTCTCTAAGGTAAAGGGGATCACAATAGACCTGTAAAGGTCGCGGTGAAACAGGCCCGCATGCCGCCCCACTCTTAACCTAACCTAACCTAACTCCACTCATGTTACAATATCACGCGGAAATCGAAGAGATGGTGGGTAATTATTATATTTTGTGCAAAATGCAAAACTCATTCGCCGTCAAAAATCAGCTGCAGTACAGGGGTATACTGGCCAATGAGCTAATTGACAAATTTTGTTCGAGAAAAGAGGCAGGATCTTGGTTAGTCAACTCAAATAAGAAAATGAAAAAACTAATGGAAGAGCAGTTACGGTTAAACGGTAAAAGATACATCAAGAAAATGTACCAGATGCAGTACTATCAAGCAGACAAAACGCAGCAACATATTTTGCGCGAAATGTAACGTAGGTCTTTGCCACGCGGGTTTTGCTCCATTTCATAATAAAATGTAATTTAATGTTTTATTATAAATGAGTTAACAATAAAGCATTTTGAATTAAATATGGGTAATTTCTAACAGATATATACTAAAAAAATGTTTCTTCTACAAATGGTCGATAATTCAACCATTACCGCCATTGTCACAAACATACTCTGGTTGAAATGTCGACCGGCCTATTGCCGATTGTAGGCTGCATTTTTAAAATAAATACCTTCTACCTTCCTAACAAAAATGTTCATGCAATTATGAAGCTAGAATATAACATCATAATCGCAAAAACTTTTTTGTTCACATAGGAGCCATTGCAGAAACAACATTTGCCTAATATAAAATTAAACTCATTTTTCACAAATCTATATGAAGGGTACAGGTCCAAAAGGAGCTTAGTCACAAAATTTTGTTTCCATGTAAACGGAAAAAGAAAGTTCAAAACGGCTTATCTTTATTATTTATTTATTAATGTAGAATTCACATATTAAACGGATTTAACTACATATACTTTAAATAAAAACATAAAATAATCCTGGTTAGTTTACTAATATCGAACACAAAAAAATAAAACTTGATTCAACTACAAAATATTAACGATCAAAAGGAGCTAAGTCCTCAAAACTAACATAACCACTTATCATGTAAATAGCCAAAACTTATATTACTACTTTAACTTAATGAAATCGTTATATCTGGGTATTATTATTTCTTTGGCAGGTTATCAAATAATTTCTGTGCTCCAATACAGCAAAACTTTTTCAGATGTTGCAGATGCAGAAATTTTTTCATCGCTATCGGAATAGGGCCTGAAAGAGAATTAGGTAAGGTAAGATAAATATATTATTTTTTATGCAAAGCAGAAGAATTTACTTGAATAAGAGTCCTGTGGAAGTATAAATTCGTTCTGCAGCAATATAGGCCCCTTCTTTATCTTCCGCTTATCTTTGACAATGGCTGCTTCCCATGCTCCGTTATAGGTGGTTCCATAGTAAAGAAATCTGGGATGTTCCTGACGAATTTCCAGTTCACGGACTGGTCTAGAAGCAAAAGGGCATTTTTTCACATATTCTGAATTTGAATTGAACAATTTTGTCCATGTCCTAAAAAGTGACTGTTTGACATCTACAACATCAAAAGGGGATGGTTTTGAACGAGCCTGCCTTATTATGTCTATCCAGTCTGCAGGAATTTCTGCTCATTTATTTTGATGTTATTGAATCTGCGTTGGTTGTGGACTACATTATGCAAAAATCTAAACATTGTGTAGTTTTTGTTTTGTCCTCCGCAAGAATCACAAAACATAACTAGATTTTTAACTTTCGGGTCCAAAAAATTATAGAAAAAGTTATGAAGCATAGAACATACATCATCGCTTCCCTTCTTTCCAACGGTTTCTGGATAAATATAAAACACGCTTTGTGCAGTGGAGAGAATGTGAATATTAAACGCGTAAACATTTAGTTGGCTTTTGTAATAAACATCATTTGTTGAAATGTTTGGAACACAAAGATTCTTTCCAAAGTCAAAGCAAACAGCTTCCTCAGTTTCAGATTTTTGGCTATTTCTTTTTGCAACTCTCTTTCTGTTATAAAATACCTCAGCCTTTCTTTTATGTAGTTCATTTTTAATAGAAAGTTCGTTAATTTCCTTTTGTAAGGTTTCCTTATCATCGACTGTAGTTTCTGGTTTCGAAATATCGGATTGGAGACTTTTTACCTTTATCATAAATTCATCGCATGTACTGCAAGTGTCGGTCCTTGGATATCCGAATGATATGTTGAATTTTGTATTAAAAATTCTCCTGTAAGATTCGTACGATACATTGACATCTGGGTGCATCTCACAAAACATTTTGAACATTTTCTTTATGTTTAACTCTTCAGGTAAGTATATTCTCTTACTATCTTTCATACTGTAATGACTTTTTCTGCCTTTGAAGGATTTAATGTGATCGCAAACAAATCTCAGAACATGGGGCTGGAATTTTCTAGGATGATTCTTGTTTTCGCCCCTTTTATCTTTGGGAAACATTCCGGTTAATTTCAGAGAATTTTGTATATACGAGAGCTTTTTCTTTTTATTCCATGAATGGACATAAAGGCTTGCCTGCACACGACAACTTCCTTAAAACAATTTTCGATATTAAAGCGTACCCTGTAAGCGAAAGAAGAACTCCTAAGGTTTGCCTCTTCTTCGTTGTTCCTGGGTCTTCTTCGGCGAACAGATAAAACGCTTATTAAGCTAGTGAGGTAAGAATTTTGTTCATTGTTTGATGAAAGTGTGTTAAAGTTCTTAATTATTCTATTTCTAGCTTCTTCAGGAACATTTTCAAAACACTTCTTTCTGCAGTTACAATTTTTTCCTAGCTCGTGACTTTGCAACCTAATCCTTTTCATAACCTCACTCATCCTACCGTAACTTTTCCTCTTTTTCGATTCACTTGTAACTCTTAATTGTTCACACTCGCTATTATTACCACTACTATCGTTTGCCTCCATGCTTAACTTGAACTTTATTTTTAATGTGGAGGTGTAAACAATAAAAAACACTTAAAACAGCAAAGAACACCCACAACACTGCCGGGAACAATCTCAGTGGTATTGCGCAATAAAAGTGCCGTGCATGCAAACCATATATGGAGTTAGCTCTTTCTGAACGCGTATACACGTGACTTAAACCCTTTCGGACGGGTGCTACTAAACCAACATTTAAAATATTATGGGACATGGCTCCTTCTGGACGTTTTCACTTATATGACAAGATACTACATTGGAAACCCTATTAGATGGCAGCACCAGTCCCAAATACCTAATATATGGACTTGGCTCCTTTTGGACGTGCACCCTTCATATTGTATATTCCAAAATGTTATGTACCTACACTTAATTATAAAATTGTGAAAAATATGAAGAATTTCATTTTGTATTACTAATTCAATAGACTTTTCAGGAATTGTAACTTATAATTTATAATATAGTAATATTCAACATATTTCTTTAAATTACTTTATGTGGCATAAGTGAAATAAATTACATTATTGAGTTATTATTTATTGAATGAGCACATACGAAATATAATACATAAAACACAATTGAAGAATTGCGTAAAATCGCAATAAATTAAAATATAATTCAATGTTTCTTGTAACTTTGACTAACAATAAGTACCTTAACTTCCAAATGGCAAACACAAAACGCACAATAAAAGCAACCATCAACAGGTCTCAACAGATCAAAAACGATAAACAATACAAACATATGACCGCATTACGTGATCGAATATGTAGGGCCATCATACAAGGGACGTTCTCTAGTAACTACAAGGGTCAGTTAATAAGCAAAGAGATTCGTACTCCTGCATAAAACTATTTTTTTGTACTCGCTTATCAAAACCTGTCATTTCACGATTCGATTTGCGGGCGTAAAAAGTCACTTTAAGAACGAGTGCGTAAAAGTAAAGTTGGTACTTCCTGGTACTTGATTAATTTAGTGACATTTTAAAATCATAAATCCCTAACCTTAATAATATGGTCATAAACGATAACGACGAATTCGTGTCCATAAAGCGCTCGCCTTCGGCTCGCGCTTTAAACTGGTCACTCATTCGCGAAATATGATTTCACGCACTTGGTTTGTAAATAACTATTTTGTCAATTCATGATTGTCATTCTATCTGTCAAAATTAAAATAACCGGTAGTTCAAATTTCAAACGTTAAGTGAGCAACCCTGTATTTCGACATGCATAATAAATGTGTGTGTATGTAGATATGTCAACTGTCTGATAATGCAGCTAATGGTAATTACATAATCTGCAGGAGTGGCAATTTATTGTTCCAGTAAAATTAGCTTGAAAGCAATACCCACTATTATATTCCAATCAGTGCCTTTGGCTTATGCTGTAGACTTGAAAACTTTGCTGTTTTTGCTGTTAGAGGCAATCGAATATAAAGATGATGAATTGCAACTTTGCTGTGATTTGAAAATTGTGGCAGTCTCTACAGATGTACAGGATGGACTCATTAAATACCATTATACAGTCAAAGAATGGTGTATGAGGAAATGATTTGTTATTGGAGAGGAATATGTGAACGCAATTGTGAAGAGCTTTTTGAGTAACAGAAAAGACGATAATTATGTCTCCATTGTAAATGATCACTTGGATAGCTGCAAGACCATGGAGCGTAGATGTAGGTTACAATTTGGAAGCTGTAAGCGATGAGCATGGTGGATTCTTTCATCAGTGCTGGACTTTTGTTAAGCAGTGTGATGAAACGGTAAACAAAAAAAGAGCCTTATAAGATTACAGTTGAAAATATGCTGTAAACTAATTTAGATCTTTCATCATGTCCATATAAAATAATATTGACTTTGGAAGTTCTAAATTAGTATTTCTTGTTGGTTTTAATTCTATTAATGTCCACTGGTCTTGATTTTGATTTTGCAGTACCCCAAAATTAAGCAAGTTTGCCCTCTTACAAACCCAATACAGAAAAAAGTTTAAGTTTGTTGACTAACGTTGTTGATTGATTATTTATACAGTTTGAACTGTAATTAGCAAAATATTTCAGATTCTTTCCATAGTATAAACCTTTTTTCCTCTCTTTGTTTCATATTTATGTTTCAGATTTCCTCCTTGTTAACATATAATCTAGTGAGGCAAGTTCTCATCTTTTGATTTGGATTACTATGATTCGGTATTATTTTTAGTTTGACGAATAAATCTCTGACTTTGTTTATGCTTGTGTTCAAGAGCAGGTCTCTGTTTTCATTGTTCCCTGTTAGGTTCTTATTTTCTATTCCAATCTTTGTATTAAAATTGACCATTAGTAAGCTGACGTCTCCATGTGGGGTGTGGTGACGTGGTTCAAAAATTTTGCTTTCGTATTCTGAAAATTGTATTGGTGTCTAGCATTAAAGAATTGTCATCTCTTTTTTTAGGTTTCTTCTCGCTCCAATAATTCTGTTATCCATGGATTCTTAGTCTATTAAGATTCCATCAGCTTCTTCAAGTAATTGAAACAAATTATGGCGAGTTGAATCAACATTTTTTTTTCTAATTAATTTAATTTCTGATGGTAACGTAGCTTATTTCTTATATATGTACTTTAATTGCTTAGATTCGCTTTAATAAACAATCATAATTAATACCATCTATGTAGATCTAACTGCTCACTTTTTACAGTACTGTTCTAAGATGCAATAATTTACATCGGTGTTGTAATCCTAAAAATCCTAAGAGATACATATCTTCCCAATACTTTTAAGAGGACAGAATAGAGAGTCGCGTTCATAACGTATAAAATCTAACTAGCGTTCTAAATAGCAAAAGCCAATTTCGGACACCTCGCTTCATTTCATTTCTATTCAACATAATTGTACATAGCAGACTCATTAAAACCAACTGGGCATACCATTTAGAAACGGACAAGTGTAGCAACATATAAAATCCGTTATATTTTTAAATTGCTGCCGCGAACCAGTTCTGTTCGACCATATAGACTTTTTCTACTTCCTTTTCTTCTTCTACTTCATCTCCTTTAAACTACTTCTTTCAACTAATTTGTCTACTTCTTGAAATAACAGGGACGACGCCTATACGAGAAATCGCTGGTGCGTTGTTAATTTAGCGAATCAAGACGACCTTGGCAATGCCGTACGCTTTCGAGTGGGCATCAACCAGCGGTAATGGTCCCCGGTTGCACGCAAAGCGCTTTTGAACGTTCATAGGTTTTTTCCTAGTCGTCCGATGCGTGCCTGTCAGGAGCAATGTTTGGTGAAACCGTAACAGCGCTGAAAAAAAGCAACTGTTCGAACTTGAGAAATAATCGGTAGATTACTTGGGGATACAAAAAGATGATAAATCTTTACTGGTGTTTTTGCTTCTCTTTCAGAATTACGACAGGTTCTTTTTATTAATAGCCGTATTGTTATAATTGTGTGGTATAGAAATGAGTTCAATTATAAAACGCAATTTATAAATTCATTTATTTGCAGATGAGAATCAGATGTCGCATACTTTTTAGTGATTTACTATAACGTCTCACCTTACACAGCTTTCATTAAATCATTTCGACATTATCAATAGGTCGTTTTGCATTTTTGTAATTTCACAGTAATTTCTACGTTTGTCAACACGAGATACAGGCTATAGCAAATCAGTGGCACGGGCAACCATGTGTGCTTTCATCCTTTTTTTAATGTTATATGTGTGTATGCGAGTAACGTTGTGATGTAGTTCTTGTTTTGCAATGTATTTTCTGTAAGTAAACGTAAGAATGCCTTCTTCGTCACTTGTCGGAGGAACTAATAAATTACACACGATGAAAGCTCGCTTAATATGGTCGTCTAGATACGGTATGTATGGAAGAGAACCGCTGACATACGTGTATAATCGTTTTATTTAAATTTGCATGTCGTGGGGATCCAGAAATAAAATGAACTCGCATAGAAGATATAAGATTTTATACCTTTAGATTTTAAAGTATAACCATATGCAGTTCGACAGTTCTTTTGATGGATGTGTGTTGAAATTTTGTTGGGATTGGTAAGCTTTAGCGAGTCAATCAACGTGCAGAAAGTGGTTCTGAAGATTTAGATAAGGAATCACCAGAAGCTTGAAAGGATGATTAATTCAAAAGTTGTTTGGAGTATTTTCGTTTTTGGTTTGATTTTGATGACTCAACTTTTTGGCAGTCTATCTGCCATTTTCAGAAAATCCTTGAGGAGAGCTGCTTGTCAAACTTGTTGCTTGCTAAATTGCCTGAACCAATGATCGTTACGAAACTCGAACAAGGTTTATGTAATTCTGATCAGTGATGGTTCAAGCACGTTTAATCACTGAGCTATTTGTGTAAGATTGGAGTCTCCCCTTTCCTAGTAGTTTATGTGAGGAGTTTGATTGGTTTGATTTGATTCTTTTTATCTATGTAATGTGGTTGCAGGTCTTCTATTTACACTGTCTTTAATTAATCGGAGCCAAAAATCATCAGCGGTTTCTCAGCTTCCTTTTGATATGGTGACCTTTCTTGCCCAGAATTGTGGCCTCGTTTTATTTGTTCCTGTAGCCTTCCTCCTAAGTATGGTTGATTAAGCACGATTGATTATTACTTATAGGGGTTCGCCGGTCTCTCCAGTGTATGTGCTAACACACTCACATAGTACTTTATACCAGTATACAGAGTCCTTTGTTCTCTGACTTACATTGCCTGGTTTTGTTGTTGTTGCCTATTCTCATCATTTTTTTTTTCTGATAGCCCTCTGATATATTGGATTACGGTGGCATATATGTTCAGTTTCTTTGACATTTTGTTTTGTTGGCCTGCCTTTCTTGCCTTTGATAATACATTGTGTGTTTATCCATTCAGTTTACGTCTGTGTGTTATGTGCTGTGGTGGAAATTTTTTTGAGTTGTATAGACACCCAGCTACTCTAATTTTGACACATTCTTTTTATGGATTCTCCTATGCTGTTGAGGTAGTCCAGTGTCTTCACCATATTCACCATATGTAATTATGTACTATGTACATCACTTTTTCTTCGAATTCTTCCATGTATGCGTTGCTAGATATCGGAGAGAGGGAAGAACCCATTTTCTTGATAAATTTTAGCTGGTAGAAGTCATTCTTGAGCTGAAGTTTTTCGGAAGACTTCAACGCAGTAAATGACGGCCGTGAAAACCTAGGCTCAACTATCGGAATTAATTCTTGATTTGGAATGGGTGTTGTGTTCACGTAGATGGATGGCAGTTCCATTGTGGTTATTGTATTTAGAATTGTTATATCGCATAGGGTGGTGTCGGATAGCTTTAGCTAGGGTTAGGTGTATTCTTAGAGACTAATTACATCAAACCTGACCAAGTTTATTCGGTTGCTCGATACCCACATTTCTACTTATTTTAATAATTTCCAGAAGAAACTGCACCAGAAGACGACAAGATGAGTTTCTTGAACTGGAAATTGGTCATAAGGGAATGTCTGGTTTGTGGACTTTGAATAATCCATATGTTCTTATGTTTTTATTAAAAGTGGCCGCGCTGTTTCTACAATGTTTTATATAATGACGTTGGAAAGTACATTTAATACAACTACATAAGTTAAAGATAATGGTTGTTCCCACGATGAGCTTCCATAGTTCCACAAAGGCTGGATTACACCCAATGGAGGTAATGTTGTGCATCTGGTGATACTGGAAGCATAGTGTACATTATGAGCTCTAACTATTGCCCTGCACTAAGTACTGGTTCCAATTGATGGAAATAAAGGAAGCATTTGAGAGGAAGAGACCAAAGTTTGCTCAAAAAAACAAGGCTTTGTGTTTCTTTCTATAGAAACTAGGTATACAGCTTGGATGCTACGCCTTCAGAATCTCATTTGCGCAAATTTTTTAGAACTCCTTTAGTTACATAAATTTACTTGGGGTTTTAGACTTTTTTGAAGTTTCATGGTGACAAAATTGATATGTTTGCCTTGCCTTTAACGATCCTTCTTTTGCTCCCTCTAATTTCCGAATTTTCAATACTGCTTCAAAACCCTATTTTTTGGACATTTTCCGTTTCTTTGCCACCTATTCTAAGTCGTGGCAATCTGGCAATGTATCAGATAATTTTGATGTTTAACATAACCTCGCTCGTTATATTTAATAGACATGTGAACAAGAGCTACTACATCAACCTTTCCTTCAACATTATTATAACAAATGTGATATTTTACAAAAATTGTGCTCAATAGAGTTCTACCTATTTCCTAACGCTTCAAGTTTAACAAATAATATTAAGATTTGTTAGACTTAAAATAGTTAATCTGATGCTATTTTCATTATGATTGCACCTTGTCATTTTTTATGAATTACAAGCTGTTGCTCCATAAGTTGACCAATTATGGAATAAGAGGGACTGCCTTGCTCTAGTTTGAAAGTTATCTTGCAAATCGTAAGCAGACGGTCGTGATAAATGAATACTTATCTGACGTACTACCTGTCTTCAAAGAAATACCACAAGGATCCGTTTTAGACCCTATTCTATTCTTGATTTTCATCAATGATCTCCCTTCACATTTAGACCCGTTAGTAAACAGTTGTAAAAAGCATCTTCTTACATTAATTTGTTACAGTGTCAACGACTACTTGTTATGTAAAATATTGTAATTTTATTTGACGTTGTTTTGTATGGTTTTCCACAGTCCGAAATAAAGAGTATTGTTATTATTATTATTATTATCATGTTTGTACTTTTATACGACTTCATCATCTCCTTGCAATGTAGGTATACGTACAAGATTACAATAAAGACGTGATCAGTTTTCCGATCACTGAATATTGATCATTTCAGCGTATGTAATCTTATCCTGGGATGTTTCGCTTGCATCCTAGCACTAATGCGAATTTTGTGTATTGACAGGATTTATCGTCTCCATGTCACTGTAAGCATTTCAGATAAGTCGAATTTATCCGATGAGAATTTATGTTAACACGATACATAAGTCTGCGAGACTATTTGAACTGTGTTGTGGTGGTTACCTGATAAGCGATGAAATAAAGTTTTGATGAGTGATGTTATGATTGTGTTATCGAGATAAGTAATTCAATGTGGAAGGCGGAAATTAGAATTATGTCCGCGTGAAGTAACAGTTATTTAAAGAATTACATGAAGTGAAAGCTCTATCCAGACATGAAAAGAATTATTGCTAGACTCGAGTGCATTTTATGTGTTTTAAGTGTTTTTATAATTAGAGTACCACAGTGTGATGAAATTTCCAACAAAAGAGGACTGTCAGTTGAAAACAATTTATGAAAGAATGGTTGGGGTTTATGGAAATGATCTACGTAATAATTTTGGTAAAAACAGTTTTGATGGGAGCGTGAGTAATTCAAGAAGCGGCAGGTCCTAAACGGCAACAAATGACTTAAAAAGTTGAACCATTAGCATGACATTAGGAAAGGTCCATATCCGGGCAAAACTTACGCAGATTATTGGACATTTTGTAAAGCCATTTGACTTGAACTTTAGAGAAGAATTCTGACTCTTTGGCACAAATTGTGATAGGTGACGAGACTTGGGTGCATCACTGGGATCCAGAAACAAAATCAGAATAAATGCAATGGGCGCACAAAGTGGCTCCACTGCCAAAAAAAGCAAGGATTCAATCATTTGCTGGAAAATCTAGGGCAACAGTTTTCTGGAACACTAAGGGCATCCTTCTCATCGAATGTATGCCGATCATAAAGAAACAGTGTCATGTAAAATGTCACTACAGGAGAAATGGTGCAAGTGCATTGATGTGAGTAGGGGGAGTGGAGAGGGGGAGAGGGAAGGAAGGGGTATATTGAAAAATAAAATTAAAAATAGTTGAGGCTGAAGTGAAAGCTCAAACATAAGATCATCAACGTCAAAAGAAACCAACGGAAACGAGTCTTAAATCAATTGTATATGGTTGTGTGGTCGTAAAATAATATACGCGAATTCAACATGAACGTATAGCGCTATAAAAGGAGGACCGTTCTTACTGGCGGCAAACAGATATGGAACTGTTTCCAAGATTGTGTAATCATCTGAAAGGAAAAATAAATTTTATGTTTAGTTATTATGTTTCTATTATGTTTTTGTTCACTATGTTCACTATTTTCTTCTATTGCCTGTCTGAGTAAACAATAAGATGAGTTAAATTTTCCTTTTTGATGTTTTACGATAGTCACAGCTTTCAGTGCCATAGACTTCACCAACAACTAACTTTTAATCCCAGATATCTTTTCATTCGATACAGGCGAAGTGGGCAGTAATATAGCTGAAGTTTTAATCTTATAGGCGAAGTAGGCACCAACAAAAACGTTTCTAGTGAAGGCAATAAAACGCAATAAGCATTAATTACTCAATGTGTTTATTAAGATTTGTTACATTGCACATTATATTAACAAAAGGAAGAGAATTGGTAGAAAAAAATCTGTAGAAGCATTACTTTATTATGAAAATAAATTTCCGGAAAGTACAGTATCAAATAATTAATAATATTGATGATACTAAGCTAACATGTTTACTTCCGTTTCCTGGTTCAAAATGAAAACCTTCGTTTATCTTAAATGCCGATTAAACCCTTCCTTGGCAGAAATAGTTATGAACAGTATTTTACATCATGTTCAATCCAATGTTGATTTTCGTTTTCCATTCATATATCAGTACGTTGACGACCTAATTCTGTTTCTTCCTGAAGCAGAGCTTGATAATCTTTGAGAACTTTAACGTAAATCTTAAATTCATCATCAAAACTGAGAAAGATCGCAGTGTACCCTTTTTGAATACCTCTGTGATAAGGGATAATAACAACACTTTATGTCAAACCACCTTTGAAATACAAAATTAATTTTATTCTTGCTTTTAAATACAGAATTTGCAATAGTTCACACCACTATTTTCACTCTAACAATCTCAACCGTCTAAAACAGATACTCTAATCTAATTCGTATTTTAAATCTCTCCTTGACAAAGTTCTCTTTCGAGAGACTAAAAAGATTTTTTCTCAACTCAAAGACAAGTCTCCCATGCTACAACCATCTAACCTTATTTATAGAATCAACTGTCGTGACTGCATCTCCAAACACAAAAGCGACCTTAGACTTTGCTGAATCGTGCATCCACCGCCCTTTATGTACATACTGAAGAGATGGGCCACACTTTTGATTTTAACAATGTCGAGGTCTTGGATTTTGGGATACATATTTTACAAGTTTCTCTTCTCTTCTGGATAGCTTCAGGTAATTTTACGATGACCATGAGTCCATAAACAGCATAACAACAACAAGTCAATTTCAATCTTCAATTCTGTGCAACTTGGAGCACTGGGAACTTTCTAGTCGTGTGGTTGGTATGATTGACATGATCTAAGTCATCTAGTGTTTTATAGGTTTAGTGTTATGAAATTTGGGATTTCCAGTTGTGAAGAACAAATCCTGAAGTCCTAGATGTTAATATGTTTTATATGGATGTTAAAATTAAGACAATCATCAAAGTACAGCAATAAATCTCTAACTGTATCAAGATATGTAAATCATCAGCAAGCGGATCCAGAATTAATTCTTATCGAACTCTGAATGGATCTAATTGGACAGATACATAATTAACAGCGTTCTAAGAGACAATTTATTAGTAATGGCCATGTTTCATAATCTATTCTTTTTCTGAATTTTGCAGTTGGTAACCTTCACTTAATAATTAAACACGGTTAAAAATCTTAAACATACACTTCACAAATATTTTTTAACATAATTAATGACGAATCTCGTCCTAAACGATGTACTATCGATGTACTATCGATTTCATAATGATCTAGGACAATATGCATTTCCTATTGTAAATTGCATTGAAGTCACTAATGCAATTTTGACTTATCACATTGAAATTTTCAAACATTTGTCAAATAAAGTCACATTTGTTATCAGTCAGTTTTACTGTACCAGATCATTATGAAATCAATAGTACATACATACATAGAAAATAAATATGTGTATTGATTACGTGTCTACTTTCTATTTCAAATATTAATTTCGATAGAATTTGGTGAGAAAAAAAAAACGAAAAGTCCACGCCTTCGCTAGCAACTGTTATCGAAAAATGTACTGAATGCGAATCACGAGAGATACCATCCTTAGTTGTCGAGCGCGTTGCTTGAAAAGAAGAAACAGAAGCAAAATCCGTTACTTCCAGAGTTCAATGTCATATCTGAATGGCAATTGGTTTACAAAATGTATCTGCTGCATGGCCTACATCACCGAATGGATAGGCAATTATTGCGAGAAAACATGCACGTTATTCACTGCTACATCTTCGTAACAACTTTAATTATTATTGCTTCAGGTTCTTCATATTAAACACACCTATTCATATTAAATAGTGTTGGGAAATATATCTGCAGATAACGATGGAATACACACACTCGAGAAATACTTTTTATAAAACATTAAACATTGTATTTGCTTCAAATTGTACTAAATGTAAAATTCTAGCTGTCTACTTTTCAATTATTGATTTATCTTCCGGCATCTGTTAATCCTGTCCTTTTTTCTTATTCTTTTCATACCAACATCAAAGTCCAGCTTATATTAATTGAAAGCACTAATATTAGGGAAAAAGTACATATTGTATTCGAATCAACTAGGCCATGAATTGATTTCCCATTGTGTCTGTTATTACGAAACCGTTTCTACAGGAGTCTAACTGTTGAAACGCGTAAAATTGGCATTTTTTCACTTACGGAAGAGGCCAAGATTTTGCGAATCTATTGTTATCCAGTCATTACTCCACTATTATTTTGCATCGGTAGCAAGTCAGTGGAACAGTAATAGTATAAAAAGAGATAGGAGGTTTAAATGTTTGATTCGGTTGCCAAGATTCTACCGTTCCTTGAAATAGAAAAATAACAAAAATAAGACGGCTTGACAGTTTGATTTGATCTATTTTTCGATGAGAATAGCAGACGACTATATATACGAGGACAACTAGAAAAATAATCTATCCAATATGATAGAAACAACCAATTGTGTGTTACCTAGCAACGTTCAATAGATGACGTGAAACAGTAACATAAACTTCCTTACAAACCATTTTCTAAACCCGAAAAAATGAGAACAAGAAAATTAGACACGTCTTAACATAGTTCACCAGCTCCAGTTCTGGATTAGTGCAATGAGTCATTGCACAAATTTCTTTTCTTATATTTTTAATTTCCAGTGAGATTGGTTTGGGTTTATTGCTTGACAATGACGTCACACTAAGCTCGGTCACCTTTGGTATATCGAACCAGTTAATTAACCTGGAAAACAGAAGTTGGGTCGGTAAGATAGGTTATGTTCCCATAGCCATCCCCCATCTATCTATCTATCTAACAGTTCGAGTGAAAACTTATCTACAATGAAACAAAAATATGAATATACATAGATGGACGATCAACAGTCTTGACAGAAAAAGAAGAATGTAAAATGAAGAATGGATAATTCCCTCTCACCAGCTGAGATATTTAGCAAATTGTTGAAGATCGAAGTGTAGATTTACTTAGAAAAGGCTTTACCATTTTCGCAATAAATATCCTGATTTGCCAAATTGAAGCCAAACAGAAAATATTAAACAAAGTCTGGCTGAGGTATCGGAAGAAACGATCATGATCTATTTAGAAAACTTGGAGTGGGCATTAGATAGTTTCTTTCTCGAAAGCAATTTGAGTGATAATCCAGGATGATCTAAAGTCCTTGTGAGGAAAGACACTAAACATTTTGAAATGTGTTTGGATCGATGATGTTTGTGAGTGTGCACGCATGAAGAAGCTCAGTAGAAATGCCTCCAAATATGAGGCTATTCGATTTTCGAGAAAACACAGTCCAACCTTCCGATACCATCGTTATTGAGGGTGAAAGACTTGAGTGAAAGCCCAGTGTCAAATACCTGGGCCTGACATTGGACACCAAACTAATATTCAAGCAGCATTTCACCTCGCTTACTGCGAAGTTCCTGCGAGCAAGGGTTGTCTTGGCTTCCTTATTATGCTGAAAAAGTTGATCTTGATTTATACATCGTTTCTCCGGCCAATGCCTTGACCTGGTGATGTCCTCCAAAACTTCGTGCTGCGCATAATTGTTGTAGCACTCTGGTATGTTAGCAATACATAAATTTATCGAGATCTATCTCCTCATACGTCGACTAAGCATGCTATGGCACTGTCGAGTGGAACGCTACAGAGGGCGTCTTTGTCGGAGAATCTTTTCATCTAGTATTTTGAGGAGCGGGACCCTGATAGGCCACCATCCCGTGTGTCAGGACATAGCGCATTATCGAAGCCGACATCTCGAAGCGAACATCTAGAATCGGGTTCAAAACGAGCCATCCATAGGAGCCTCATATGTCCACCACAACCTCAGGCCAGCAGGGCCACCTCATAAAATGACGAAAAGGCTAAAGAACCTCGTTGTCCAGCTTTAGCAAAAAAAACGAAGCTTTAAGATGTGTTTGTATAGTTCAAAAATGAGCACGAAAGCCGAACTTCTGGATGATGGGTGGACGCAAATGGATCCTAAAACAGTTGTACAGATGTAATCCAACTACATCTGTAGAGATGAATGCAAGAGTTCTTGAAGATTGGTTCGATTCGATTATTTCTTATTTTAAAGATACACCCCACGTAGAACGAATTGATTGGGCCAATATGTTAAAAATAGGTTAAAAAATGGAAAATATATTGGTGCTGTATTTTTTTTGTCAACATTTTGCAATATAGATCCATCATATATAAAGTTATTAGCCCAATATTGTTTTTGTTATTGGTACAATATTGGCATGTCTACTCTTTATAATATTGGAACATTCTGAATAAAATTATTAACCCAATATTGTTTCTAATATTGGTAAAATATATATTCAACTGCATTTGATAAGATTGGACCATTATGTACCAAATTATTAGTCCAATATTATTAGTACACCAATAATATTGAACGAATAATATATCACCATCTCCTTGTTTTTTTATTTCCTTCTTTTTCTTCAAAATAAAAGAATTATAGCCTCAAGCAATATTGGTATTATCTGGGGTATGGTAGGTAACCTATAAAATATTGCTGTATTATTTGTTTTAACAATTTGACCAATATTTGAAAACTTATCGTGGCATAATATTGGGGCAATGTTGATATAATAATATTGGCGCCAGTTACATTAAAAAATATTGACCCAATATTGGTCAAATTAATTTAATATGTGTATTTATATGCGCCCAATATTGGACCATTATATTTGTTCTCCTTGGGACTACCAAGACCAAAAACACTAAGAGATAACTTGTGCAATCATATTTCCCAAATTAAAAATAATATAAACCTATTATTATGATAACTCCCACATCACAACTTGCGCTCCCTAGGGCTGCAAGAAACGACTTTCTGTCCGATATTTAGAGATGTAATGAGTCATTTTCATGGTAGGCGAAAAAATAATTTGATACCTACATTTGATATAAAATCGATATATATCTAGAGAATGAAGGATAAACGGCTAATCGAGCGAAATGCTTCTTTCTTTAAAAGGATACTTTCAAAATTCATGCATTGATAGTTTTCTAATTAAAATAAATTATAAACTAAATCACTTTATCATGTTTAAAAAGCGAGTCAGTATACAAAAAAGGAGAGCAATTAAATCTACCACAGTAATACAGTAACAGCTTGCGTATCATAGTAACCAGAATAAATTTGGATTCCTAGAGAGGTCACTCGTTCACTCAGATCAAGAATCCCCGGGGGTTCTGCAGCGTGGCGCTCTAGCACCGGTATGAAGCAATATTGTATATTGTATGGATGCGAGTTCTTACAGGCAGTCTCGAAGATCTGTTGTTGTTGTTATTTGTGAGTGTTTCCTGCAATGTGTCTGCCCTATAACGGAATATCTCGCGGAATATTACCGCGGGCTTTAGGGAAATAAACGACGTTGGTCCGGTAGATTTATATGATTCTAGGTGAGTTGTCTTCGCTGTTGGAGGACTCTGCTACGTTTAAGATTACAATAAAGCTAGATCCTATCGCCGAAGAAGATCGAGACGAAGTAATAATTTAAGGTGACTAAATTATATACCCAGTTGGAGAAGTTGGATAAAGAATTTCTTTGTACATGAGTTATAGAAGTTTTTGTTACTAGGCTGCATACACATACGTATGTGTATGTAAATCAAGCATTAAATTTATTCCTCGCTGCAATAGAATAGTACCTATAAAGCGGAAAAAAAGATTTATAAAAAAATGTAAATGTACAAACTCGCGTGATAATTACTAAAGCTTTTTCAGAAGCTCAGTTATTGTTAAGTTCATATTCAAACCAATATTTATTCCACACACGGTCTCGTATCGACTTATACGTCCATATGGGATTTTAAATAAGGTTCTTTGTATGTATAAAATGTACAAAGGCAATTTCGGTCGAAATAATTCGAAACACGGGCAGCAATCGACCACACTGCAGTACTAATCCCGAGCGTTAATAATGCAACAGATGTGAGTGCAATCTTGCCAATATAACAATACAGAGCGCATTCGGGAACCGCGTCTACTATATTTGGCTCGGTCTCATTGTCTACTAACTTTCAGTTGCAGAAAACCATTAGTCCAGGACCTTGGTTAATTATTAACCGTAATGGGATTCGATAAATTTGAAAATGAATTATGGAGGGAATTCGGTAGATGGCAGTTGTTGTTGCTCACAAATGAACTATGTCACTGTGTATGAAATGAAGTCCTTTAATTACACATTACAACTTGCAGCAGAGATATGCTCTTTGTTCTTCTCTCATTATAGTAGCGTGAATTATGAACTATTGCCGTTTTTAGCTTGACAGTTGTTTCTAAGAATTCCTATCGATTGAAATGTACGGTCGCTGACACTAAATTCATAGAACATCTTTATTGCAATAGTTTTAAGAATTGTTTGAGATGTGTAGAATATATAATATTTATATACTTTTAGTTTCATATTTAATTAGTTCTACGATTACTCAATCATTGAAGAAAGTAACGACAATTTAAGGTTATGATAACAATGCAATTAGTATCTTTTAATATAAAAGATGTTTAGAACTAATAAATAAACTGTAATATTTTGGTTGGTTTTGCCACATATCTAATCTAATGGAAAAAATTGGAATGATACATAACATTAAAAAATCAAATGACTGCCACAGCAGACCCTACAGTACCCCATCCCATCAACCCAATTATCAGTTACTTTTTCGATAGTTTGGTCTTAAATTTCATGAATAGCAACTTCGATTTCACAAAAAATAGTCCAACAGGCTAAAATCATAGCTCTGAGGCTGCCAATTGACAGAATTTCAGCTGATTCGATTTTCGAAAATGGTACCCAAAAGTTCAATTGTTAACGTCGTCTATGTCATCCCCTTCAATTTATGGAAATAAAAATTCCTTGAGCATGGTACGGTAACGATCACCATTGACCGGATGGATACAGAAGAAAAATGGATCAAATACTTTTGCAATTGTTTGAGCTTGAATTTCATGAATGGCAACTTCGATTTCGTCTTTCAATGCTTCAATTATCTCTGGATGGTTTACATTTATCCTTAGCGGCTCCCCGTGAAAAATAGTCCAACAGAGTCAAATCACAGTTTCCAGAGAGCCAATTGACAGCAGAAAATCGGATGATTATTTGATTTTCGAAAACGGTGACAAGTAGCGCTATCCTGTTGAAACCAAACGTCGCGTCGTCCATGCCAACTTCTTCAATTTGTGGAAATAAAAATTGATTAAGCATGCTACGGTAATGGTCACCATTGACCGCAACGGCGGCTCTTTGCACATTTTCGGAGAAAAATGGCCCAATGATGCTATCGTCCTAAAATCCGCACCAAACAGTCACTCGTTTTGGGAACATCGACTTCTCAATGATGACGTTTGGATTTTCTGAGCCCCGAATGCGACAATTTTGCTTATTGACGTAACCTCCGATTTGGAGATGGACTTTTCAATAAAAATGTTTATCTTTGGCCAAGCGATCTGCAGCCTATTGGGCGATCCGAAAACGTATCGGATAGTCATGAGGCTTCAGTTCTTGGACTAACTGAACTTTGGAAGTCTTCATACAAAGATGCAAAATTTTCCTTAGAAAAGTGCGAGAAATATTCAGTTCCTGAGAACGATGACGAGTTGATGTTGATGGATTTTTACGCACACTCTGAACAACAGAAGAAGAAGAAGGTAGTTCAAGTTCCATTTCTTTTGTTTCTATTTTGTTCATTCGGTTTATGTTGCTTCATCACGCCATAATTTTCTCTCCTATCAACGTCAGTCCCTATTATCATGATAAGAGATAGACAGATTACCAATTTACTAATCAGGTGATTGGTAAAGTAGGCAAGTGTTCGAATCCAGCCGTGGTAATTGTCTCAGAGGGATCAATACACTTTTGGGTTGCCATTTGGTGTAGGAATACAATTGATATCGTTACATTAGTGACAACGATATAATGCTGGAACAATGTGCTGGAACACTTTATATGTACTAAGATTAGACAGAAAGAACTGTAGCGGTAGTCTTGGCATACAATACAGCGCAGGATGCTGCTACAGTTGTACCTACTATAAAGAACTTCTCGTGTGTTGTTTGTTGTAAGCTTGTTACTTATTTGTTAGGTTTTCCACGAACAGTATTTCTTTCATCTTTTTCAATCAAAGTCGTTATGAGTAGATATGGTTAATAAAATCTACGTCTTTAGTTTTGTACAAGCACTAGAACAGTAAATATGAGAGCTACCTGTAGGTCCTGAGTCTGGAATTGCAACCAAATGTCGTTGAGCAGATTTTGCAACTTTTTATCAAATGTCCATGTCCATGTTATCATGTCCAGAACTATGTTTGTACAAATTTTGCGATCTCTGCTCAACTACAGTGCTTACAAAACTAGGTTCTAGTTCTTGTAAGTAGATAAGCCGTCGATTCTTGTTGTCACTATTTGATGTAGAACGATGACCCTTTTAATTTTCCCTGGACGTTTATTCACTTCCTATTTGACTAATATGTCAATTTTCGTCACTTTGGTGTAATATTTGCCATTTCTTTTTTAAGTTTCTTTTAAGTGTGATATCCAGTCATGTTAAAAGGAGACCAAACTACTAAACAATATTAAACTATTTGGTACTCCATTATGATGATAACTTATTAGACAGCGTTGTTGGATCAAAGTATGGTACTTTTTATTCACCTGCGTTCAAGTAAAAAATACAAGGTATTAATACGTAGTTTTTTTTCTGATAGAAAGAGTATTGCCTTAAAAGCAATGTTAAAAGTTTAATTTTTTTTGCAAATGTAAAGAAAATGCCAAAAAAAAGAAGAAAAAGTGCCACGATGGAAACAAATTTATGAGGTTTTCATCACTTCACTTATTTTGTGAGAAATATACACGCTTACAAGACTATCGATGAGATAGAGACTTAGGTTCTGGTAAATCTAAATAGTGCATTTTAATCAAAAAAGAAAAAGATTACTCCTGAGTTCTAATTTTGAAAATGTTACAATGACACAGTTTTGGTCTCCATCTAGTTTCTACCTCTAAGTTTTTTTTTTTTTGGGCTTTGACTAGAAAGTTTGCAACGTTAATTAGAAAATAAGTTATGGTTGTATAAAAAAATTAGAGAGATTTATGGAGATTATTGACAGTTCATTCTTTTTTTACTAACCAGCTGTTACTGGTACTTCAGACATGGGCAGGCTTCCCATTGGAGTCTAATCTATGCACCATTGCGTTGACAACAGAATGCTTTTGAATACCTGTTCATGTCATCTAGAACCCTAAACCAGAGTAGTTTGTTTGCCAACTAAGATTTAATCTTTTTGTATGACAAGGTAGGTTAGTTTTCTGTTTGACATTTACATGTCTACGGCATTCTTCTGTCTGCGTAAGAAAGAGAATTTTGTCGAAAGTATCTGTATCACAAGTATGCAAGTATGTTATAGTCGATGCCTGGCTTTGCTAATGAGTCATCATATTTAGGAAAATTATTATAAAATATTAAATAAACAAATATCTTCTTCCATTGTTCGAAATGAAAATACCAAAAACTAGTTTGTATTATTGTTGGTTTATTATAGTTCGAAGAATTGCGTAAAACTTTTTCTGAACAATAACACCTTAGATACCCATTTATTTTTCTCGGTAATCCAATTTTATCGTTGACAATGACCTACTGTCCATAAAATCAGCTCCTTTTTTATGTAGTAGTCACCTACCTGTTCGCTTGAGGTTAATTTCACATCGCGTGTTCTCATATTTCGTCCATACATCCAATTACATAGTACAACATGCGTCCAAATGAAATATTTAGAACACGATTGTTATTACAGCTACATAACTACATATACATACTTTATACTACGTAATAGTACATACAGATGGCGTTCTCAACGGGTTCTATAGTATCTAAACGAAATGGGACAGTTCACGTATTACCTATCCGTCCCGCGTGTGTTATGTCGCCTATGTATGTATGCATACATAGGTTACATACATATATACATATATAATGCATATATATAAAGAAGGTTTTGTGCGAATGGGCGCCTCTTCTCACGGTGTTAACCCGTTCGCCGCCCGATTTATATTAAAATGCATGAGGGACGGCCTGACTTGCATGTTTGACCGTTTCTAACACGAGCGATGTCTCTCACATCGGTGACAAGATACACTTCTTGTAAAATATATTCACTTATACACGTTATCTATGTAGATATACGTAAACAATATACATACATACACAGATACACGTCTATGGATACAAACGAGTTCCTTATACTTACATATTACCGTATTTTCAAGAAATTCACATCGGCGAAAAATTGTGGAAATATATTTTGGCCGTGCTTATGACAGTTGTTTCTTGTTGTAAATTCATCGTACATATAACTTAAATACGCATTAATATTTAATTAGATTAATATTTTATATTAGTTGTATGAGACATGCATTTTGTGTTTTCTAAAGGTCATGCGTTTGTCAAGGTTAGACTTAGTTGTAATTGAATTGTTTTTTAAATGTACTCGTATCTATATGAAAATAAAAACCAACTGATATAAACTCAAAGTAATTGTATTTGGGAAGCCATACAGCCTCGGAGATGGCTCTTTCACTCTTGATAACAGTGGTGGAACTCGGATATTAAAGTTAGTCCTCATTTGGTCGATTACAGCAGTTTAAATATTTTTCGTTGTTCCAAAATGACGTTTCTTGAGGTGATTTTTTGAATTTCGGGAAGAGTGTTTCTTATTGACGAAAAAGTCATTTATTGGGACATTGTGATAAAATCCAGTTGTTTTTGATACTTAGCCTGACACGCATGATAGTTTTTTGAAGCCTTTGATGAACTATTCTGTAAAATTGTTGATTAATCGTTTTACCTTGAGGCACAAACTCTTTGTGAACAATTCCACAACTATCATGAATTTGACCTTCGACTTGCTTATTATTGTAAAGTCATACTCAAACTTCTAAAGCCTTGTACACACTAGTAGACCATGTTGCGCGATTTGTCTATAGACCGTCTATAGACAGTCTAGAGACAGGGTCTATAGACCGTCTAGTGACACCATTTTTTGTCTCGTCTAGCGTCTACACTACAATGTGCAGATTTAGATGAGACAAAGAATTTCTCATCAGTCTCATCTTCGCTGTCCACTATGGAGGACATTGCATTGTGCGGAATTAGTTCCTGCTTAATTAATGGTGAAAGAAAGCGGAAACGTAAACGTTGGTGGACGCGAGAAGTGTTCGCAGAAGGACCTACGTTCAGCAATACGTTACTAAACAAATTAAGACTGGAAGACGCCATGGGTTTCCGGAATTTCACCCGGCTGACGCCTACTGATTTTGGAGTTTCTTCTGATGGTCGGAGGGTTGATAATGAAGCAAGAAATAAAATTTAGAGAAACAATCCCAGCCTCTCTTCGACTCTCAGTCACACTGCGTTTCCTAGCAAGTGGAGACTCATTCACGAGCCTCATGTACACCTTCAGAATATCTAAGCAGGCTATATCAAAAATGATACCTGATTCCTTTTTATTCCTTTTTACCCAGTTTTTGTGGTCGGAACTTGTAACATCCCACAAACAATGAGATGCTTGGAAATCTTCAATCAGTTTTAAAACCTTGTCGTTCGATCACATCTTCACAAAGCACTGTATAAAAACAAAAAATAAAGAACCACACCACGAGCTGAACACAAAAACAGTCGAACCACGCCACTCGTAGCTGGAGACAGACTGGGACGTCTCCGATTGGCGTCCACACTGTCAAAATGCTGCGCAACATGTCTAACGTTGCATGAAGTCTCCCATTCCTGTCGGGGACCATAGACCTGCGATTTTTGGTCCCGCAACAGAACCGTAGACGGGGATTGATCTATAGACATGTCTACGTAGACAACCTTAGACGCGTCTCTGAGACCAAAATCGCACAACATGTCTACTAGCGTGTACAAGGCTTAAGACTCGTCACTGTTAATGCCAAGATGGACATCATTTTCAATCGAATCATTCTGATATCGCAGATTTTCCTCATTCCCAATTTATTGGTCAAAATCTGATGGATAGGAATGTGAATGCAATTTAACTTTTTCTTGATAATTCTGATTGTCAACTGACGATTTGAATCCACAAGATCCCGGATTCTGTTATTCTGCCAAGTTCACCTTGAAGCAACTATCTTCCTTCAGAAAATGCCCTAAATTATCGAAAAATCTAGTTACTTCAGAAAGCACGATCTCGTTAGATCTGGTGAAGTTTTACAAAAGTTGTCATTGAACTATACGCAAAGCTGAAGAAGGGAACCTGATAACCCTTTCTTATAGGTATATGAATTGGTCGTGATAAATATATTTTTTCAGAATGAACATTTTGATTATTGAAGAATATGGGGTTGTGGCGGAGGGTGGTTACCCAAAAAATGTATTGGATACAGCAAAACTATTGACTCTATCACATAGTCCGATCCTAATAGACAAAAAGGTGCCCAAAATGGTTTTTAATATATCTCATAAATTCCGTGACGATAACATAAATTGCCGAGACTGGAATTGTGTTTAGCGTCACTGGGCATGTAAAAAAAATTCAATATGGGCCAAACAGGAAAAAACCAATGTTGATGATAATGATGTAATACCACTAAATGAAACTATTTGGTTTTTCATTCAATACAATTTATGTACTTGAATGAAAGGTACCACTTTCAATATAAATAAATAATGCAAAATAGCATTTTTTTATATACAGTGGATCCGTAAAATAACACGTAACTTTATTATTAGCTTAACAGCTTTTGTGTGTACACGAACAGGTACACTTATACCAATTACATTTTAGATATTGTATTCTTCAGTTTACTAAATTTCGAAAGGGTGACCTCTAGCGTTAGCTTTCATATAGCACAAGTAGGTGTAGATGCAAAAAAAGGAATCCGATTGTGTTGTAAATGTAGTCAAATTTGAGGAACGAGTTGCGACGAAATTAGGTCTTGCATTTAGAGGATCGCTGACGAGATCAGATAGATCGAAACCACGTGGTCCAGTTCTAATACTTCATCTATTTTTATTGCACTCGTTTGTAGGGTGATTTCCAATAATATTCCATGAGCGCATATTGCACGCATTTTTTGTTTTCTTTTGCGAACTTAACTACTCTGACGAAGGTCATCAAAGCAGTATTCTCTCTTAGTAAAATGAAATTTGCTTTAAAACAAAGCCTTTATTTACAAAATGAAAATCCCGTTATGAAAAATTGTACATGTGTACGATGTGTGCAAAAAAATGGTACAACTCTTATACATAAGCATAAATGCCAAGTTTTTATCTGTGTACACGGATCTGCCGTGACATACAGCATATTGAGATTGTCATTAAGTCAATTGACATTCCATGACTATGAGATCTTAATTAAACTTAAATATGTTTGTCCCAGATTTTATTACGTGTTTTTCTTTCCTAGTGTACATGGGTTAATGAAATTCGCTACATATTTTTAATTTTTTAAACTTCCTTCACTGACGTGATTTCAAAAATGTATGGGCAAATTAAACATCTATATAATAGTCTCATATAAAAGATGTTTTTTTAGGCCCAATAGACCTTACGAAAGGTTAACTGTCAAACGAACTGTCATATTGCGCTAACTTTTTGACATTTATGATCAGTATACCTTGGAAAATCATCATGAATAGATTGACGTTTGAATAACGCTCGAAATTGTCCAGATTTATTTTGAAAATCAGTCATCAATTCGCCCAACTTATAGACGACTTCGTTAGTTGTATGGTGCATATAATCGTCCATTTGAGGAAGCCATCCGACGAACTGTGGATAGATTTCATACCACATACTCTCTAAATGATGCAATAACACCAACACGTCGAAGGACTGTGAGTACTGAAGAGAATGTCGCCGCTGTAAATGAAAGTGTAAAAGAAGATCCAAATTTATCGATTCGTCGTTGGTCGCAGGAATGGGGGCTCTGTCCGTCCACTACCTGGAAAATTTTGCGCAAAGATCTTGACTGGTTCAGGAATTAAAGCCACGAGACCATCATACGCGTCATCATAGCAAAAATGTGGTGTACACGCTGGTGACGTCATTGAACCTTATTGCTTCAAAAATGAAGCCAGAGCTACCATGATCAATGATTTTTTTGTTTGATAATATGGATGAAATTGATCGAAATGAGATGTGGTTTCAACAGGATGGCGCTACGTGCCATACGGCGACTGCAACCATCGACTTATTGAAATCAAAATTTGGCGATTAGTTGATTTCGAGAAATGGACCTGTCAGTTGGCCTCCAAGGTCGTGGGATTTGACCCCTGTCGATTATTTCCTGTAGGGCGACGTGCAGCCACTGGTTTCTGCTGTTAAACCAGCAACAATTGACGCCTTAGAGGCCAACATTGTTCGTGTTATTCGTGACATACGGCCAGCAATCCTCGAAAAAGTGGCCCAAAATTGGACGTGCAGAATGCGGTTGGTCAAGAACAGCCGCGGTGGCCATATGCCCGAAAGCATTTTCAAATGTTAATGCTATGTATTGATCTTGCGAATAAAAAAAAATTTTGGATTAAAATTTAAAAACACCTTTTATAAAGTGAATATTTCGAGTTGTCTGTAATAAGATGATATTATATATTTCAAAAATTTTCTTCAACACCGGAAAGGAAAAATTAATGAAGAAATAGTTAATATATCTATTTTGTGACCTTTATGTACTTATCTTTCAATTCCTGAAATATTTCCACTTATAGGTCAATAAAACAACAATTAATTAAATACCAATTTATTCCAGAACATATAATATTATGTTTTCGTTAAAAAAGACTTTCAGGAAAAATTGACATTTAATATGTGTCAAAATACTAATAATATAAATAAATGCTTATCAACAAAAATATCTAAAAAAAAAGAATTCATTGATATATCGAATTTTAATTACATTCGTAAATAATAATGCAGGATTATTCGTATATCAATCTATTTTTTGTCAAGCTCTAACAATTCTGTTCAAGGACTAGGGATAAATTTAGGGGGTATTTAATTAATTGTTGTTTTATTGACCTATAAGTGGAAATATTTCAGGAATTGAAAATAGTCAGCCGCCTAACCACTGCGGCCATCGACCCGTCTGCGGCCATCGACCCGTTAATTAATTAATTAATTGTTGTTTTATTGAATAGAAATAATTCAGGAATTTAAACAGGGGAAAGGGTAGGTATTAGATCACTGTCAAATGGTGCTGGTACAACAATTTCAACATTTATTATAATTTGTAATTGTTATCTTCTATCATCCTGTATACTCAATTATTCGTAGAAAGAAAAATCAACCTGCCTTGGGATTTTCCATAAAAATTGTTTGTTAATTAAAAATGAATGCGTGCTTTGCGTTATGGGTAAAACGCTCAAAACGTTTATTTGTCTACTGGGAACCAATTTTAAGCAACCTCAGCAGGGAAAAGTCTGGACTTCCATTAAAAAAAATTGTCGATGACTTCATTATTCAATCAAGAATCCGACTATTGTCGGAAAATATAGTACCTTAAATTCAAAAGACAACGTGTTTCCGGAATTTCCATCAAAGTTGTTTTTTTAAACTTATAACCATCATCAAAATTTCAATGAAACTGATATAAAATTTCCTAAACTTAGCGGCAACCAGTTCCTTCTTGCGGTTTTCTTGACAATTTGGAATAAACAGCTATCAAGCAATCAGCTATCAGGCACCCATTTAAATAATAGCTCCCAGTTGAACATTTTCTTATGTTAATTTTCAGACTTAATTTATTCATTTTTGTAACAGCAAATATATTAAATAAATAAAGTATTTCTAGAGACTGAATAAATTATCAATAGTTAATAAAATATTCTTCAGACAAGACCAGACAAAGTAGGATTTGATCTTATCATTAATTTACTGAGGGAAAGCAGTGTTAGTCATCGTCATAGGGAATCTTTGAACATTAACGAGGACAGAGGTTTTATCGCCTCACCCTCCTGAATTTGAAGTAATTCTATTAGAAGGATGTGGTATACGCTAACGTTGTTATCTCCTCTCTGCAAATGGTCGCCTCTAACAATTTCAAGCGCTTAAACGAAGTAAAAGCGGTCGCGAAATACCTAACTCCATTATAAACCTTTAAAACTCTCCCAGAATGCAAATCTTAGTACCGAAGGGTGAAAATTGCACGAGCATCTTAAGGGCTGTAAGAACTAAAATAAATAATCATAAATAATCACAATATTAAACGTTACAAACGCATTTTCCAACAGGCTGAGCTTCAATGTACACAATTCCTCGTCAATATAATAACGGTTCCATTGTCACCCCGACGATATTGGGAGACTTAGAACCCTGTCGACCCCTCGATCTAAATTTCACATGACATCATCCTCCAAGGTCACCACGAAATTCGAAATGTGTGCACGTTGCATTGCGGGGCCCCCGTGCAGAATAAATTTTCCCACTTTTATGTGCAAATATCATCGATTATCGATTACCTTAAACGGGGGTGGTCGCAGCTGCCACATTATTCATGTGTCCGTGCTACATCCGTAGAATATTATTCGACTTGAACGTACTCAAGTGTAAGAATATACAGGGTACGGTTAAATTAATAGTTCTTGCGTGAGTGCCAAAATGTTCTCAATAGGTATCTATTCTATATGTTATTTTAATGTGGTTTTTATATAGGACGTGGATTCGATATGTGGAAGGATTTCGTAGCTACTCTAACGTCTGAAAGTCTCAGTTTTCAAGACTCGATTCAGCACAAATTTTTATATGTTCGGGGCCTTATAATAATCTTCGTGAGTATTATATGGAACGTGAAAATTGTAGACATTTAAGGTATCAGTTTCAAAGTCGATTTTTCTGATTTGCGTAATCATTAAACGTTGATATTTTGAGAATTAAGCAAATTGAAGATTTGTACTGTTTACGACAATTTTCTTCTTCTTCTTCGTATTCTTAATCTTGTACTTTCCTACCGTGAGGTGTAAGGCATTTACAGTTGAGGTTATTAATTCCTTCTCATGTATTTCTCTTTGCAGAGTTTTCTGTTTTTTGTTTCTTCCTCTATTTCTTCCCATTGAGTACTTCGTTCTTTGGCTTCTTCTCATACTCCCTCTTCTCATGTTTTCCTAGATCTTCCTTTTGCCATTTTACCTGTTGTTTTTGTTTCATATACTCTTCTTGGAAGTCTTCCCTCTGGCATTCGGCAAACATGTCCGAATCATCTTAGCTGGTTTTCTCCTATTTTGACGTTTACGGGTTCTATTCTTAGTTGTTTAAATGTTTCATTTCTTATGTTGTCTCTTTTTGTTTTGTTTTTAATCTTCCCGAGGAATCTCATCTTCATTGCGTTTATTCTTGATTTCTGTTTTTCTGTCAACGTCCATGTTTCGCTACTGTATGTTATTGTGGGTCTGACTTTACTACCTCGACTTTTATTTCCTCGTTAATTTCTCTTTTACTTAGAAATGTCGTTTTCATTGTGTTGAATATTTTTCCTGCTTTTTTCATTCTTTCGTTTATTTCACTGTCTATTTTTCAATTTTTCTCTATGACAATTCGCTCCCCCAATATTATATGGGTGTATGTTACAAAAGTGAAAATGGTGCCTCTTTACTGTTACAAAGTTATATGTGGTCTAGGCTACACATAGAACCGTGTTTGGTATAAATATCACTAATACAACCAGTACAAACAGCAAAATTACGAAAGTGTATGTTATTGTGGTCACATGTTTGCCATAACAAAGGTGTATGATTGTTCATAGAGCCTTGTACGGAATTGATGTCGAACTAAACGAAAAACAAAGTCCTATGTCAAAACATACATTTTTGTACTTCGCCAAATACATCAGAATATCAAAGTTGTATGTGATTCATATAATTTTGTTGTATTGAGTTTTTCTACACACTGGTGTAACAAATGAATTATAAGGAAGTGCTTTTTTCCAAGATAAAACGTTTAGACTTCTCAAAATGCTTTTCTGAAATCAAATACTCCTATAAAACTTCTTTTCTTGATACTACTTGATTCAAAGTTCCAAAGTTGTATAATACACGTTTATGAAAAAATATTTTTTCTTAGGAGTAACAAACTTGTATGTTGTTTTTTTTTTAGTAACAATTGCGAGAATCCCTGGTAAATATTTCTTCTTTTTTGTAAGTTAACATTCTATTTACATCCAATCGAACCAAAAGGCATAAATAAATCAATCAGAAAGATTATTCTTTTTCAAAGCGTACTTTTAGAATTTTCAAACTCGATTTTTTCAATTCGAACATTATGTTGCTTAGAACCTTGTAATATTGGACGAGCAAATTTTCAATAGATTAAAATCTATAAGAAGGATACATTGGAAAGGTCAAGGAAAAATGATAAAACTATGGTTTTTCGTTGGCTGGAATGTTTTAATTTGAATTTCTTGCAGTTTCTTTTCTGGTGCTTTGTTAGATACAGTTAAGAATAAGCTAATTTTTATCTACCTTTGAACACTTGGTTTGACAGTAAGCCGTCTCGACATTTTCACCACACTCCACTATCTCCCTTTCCATGCAGTATTGGGCGGGGAATTTTGTTTTTTTTTTTTGTGTGGTGGGTGCTTAGTTGCAGTGACTCCGTAAGCTGTATTACTTGTCTGGCTATCAATGCAACTCTTGCGGTGTAGTTTGGTGTGTGTAAGTTGTGTTCAAATGGCTTTGTGACAGCATGATATCGCCTTCTATGATGCCGCGCTGTTAATCACTTTGCTCCCAACAGCGAATGGCAAGTCGATCCGGGATTTAACTCTCTGAAAAAATGTCACCGTCCCTCCAGAGAATTGAACCCCGGCACCTATCGTCCTCTTACAACGATAGTCAGCCGCCTAACCACTGCGGCCATCGACCCGTTAATAATTAGAAATATAAAAGCAAATGGGGAAAAATAATGAATGGAATATTTTCTTTATTGTTTAGTTTTAATGATAGAAAGTCTTCAGAGGGCCTGCTGGAAAGACAAATTGTTCTGCCAGCACAAATCGAAAACGTATAAAATTCTACGCATTAAAATGACAAGTCTTATCAATGGAGAATACTAAAAAATAATAATCAAAATAAGCAGTAAATGGAAAATATTAATGTGTTGCCAGAAGAAAAGGAGGAATTTCTTTTCTTGGTCATCATTTCCTTAGTTTCTCGAAAACTTTACCTAAAGTGATTTTTAGTTATCAAAAAGTGTGTTAGCCTCGCATTTTTGACTTTATTTAAATTATTTACTGAAAGAAGTGCATGATAATCTTCACTGACATGGCTGCTTACAGAGAATTAATAAATTTTAACGAGATAGGCCTAAGAGCGTTACTATTGCCATAGAAATTTTATTTGAAGACCTGACCACATTTTATTTTTCTTGTTGGTTTGGTTATTATTATTCTGCTGAATATGGTAACAATATTTTCCATTTCTTTTAAATGGAATCATTACAGCATCTGATATATTTTGATGTATGAATAGAGTCGGCAAAGAGGGGCAAGTTTCAGTGCAGTGCGAAGAGCATCAGAGGAGGGTGCATAGCTAAACTCATGGAAACTCGAGCGTCCGTATTAAAGCACACTTGTTCAGTATTATTCCATTGGTCGTTGTGGTGCTTATCAGTACACACATTCTTAGAAAATGTCGCATTTAGGTACGTTTCGGAAACGTATTACGAAGAAACTAGAAAACGTAATAGCTGTTATCATCCTTTAGCATGAATAGTTTTGACATATTTTCTTACTAAAATTAACGACTTGACCGATAATCGTGATTTTATTGCAGATGTTCAAATTTTATTGTGAGCGTGATGTTTTAATTACTCTTTGGATAGATATGGTGTTGAATTGACTTTAGAATAATGCCTAGAATTAAATTCAGAATCTCTTTAGAAACTATTGTCAAACTTTGCAGCAACAAACTTTTCACCAATTTTCCCTTACTTTTAGCAGTACCCTATATATTTGTACCTTGTTGTATTGGGTTGCGTGATGATTTAAAGGGAGCGCTAAGTATGGAGTCCGAAGACCGATACATCATCATACCGTAAATACTTTGCGAACATGTAGAGACTGTAATAAGTACATTATAGGGACGAGAATAAACATCTACATCTGCCATATCGGGGATTTATGAAAGCGAACTTTATATTATGCTTTTGTATTATTTATGAGTTCAAGCACTGCACGCAATATTTTTTCTTTAGTGTAACTTAAACGGTTGTTGAACGACTACAATCACAGAGATAAATAATTATAAAAAAGTAAGATTTATTAAGTATCCCATCTTTTTATTTTACCTTCTTATTAGTGTAGAAATATGTAACCATCATTCAAAAACTTCAACATTATATTCCGCGAATATAAAAATTTATACAATTCCCAAAAGGGTCGTCGTACTCATCAATCATTTTTTAAAGTTCTTTTACCATTTCGCAAGCTGCGGCTCTCGCCAAACTGCACCGTCATAACTGCGAACGTAAAAACAGAACTGGTCCCCCTATCTTCCTGAAATTTTAACCAGGAAAAGGCAAAAATTTAACGAGTTAACGTTGTGTATTTCCTGTTTTCTTGTTATTTCTTCGCAGTTTCTTTCGCGCTTATCCGTCGGCAATCGCACACTGCTTTTATGTTGATAGAATTACACATTTGTATAAAAGCTTATTATACTTAATTAACAGATTTTTGACGGTTATATTTCCGGTGCTCGTTATCCGTCGGATCGGATTACTTTCAAAACGTTTATTGGTGAATTACATTCTTTGAGGTTCTTTCTTGGAAGTGTTAAGTTCGGCCGAAAGACATCTGATGCCTTAAAAATGAAGCCGATCAAATCAACCGAGCGTTGAAAAAAAATATTGTAAAAGTTAATGCTGTACAAAAGGATAGAAAGGACGATTTAGATACTTTTTTAAATGATATTTTGTTTTATGTGTTGGACAATATATTTTACACTTAACTAAAAGATTACTAAAGTAACCTTAACCTAAATTCTAATTCACAAGTGAATCTTCGTGCCTTACATTAAAACAACACACAATTTAATCCATTTTTTAAAACAATTTGCATTAATTAATTTATTCATAAACTCCTACGGAGATCTCCCATGTAATATTTACCCATCGGTTAATTCAGGCGAAAAAAAAAGAATTCGCTGTACTCGCTGTTTCATGTGCAGACCCACGCCAATTATTCTTCGCACGCCATTAAGATTCCCGAGTCGTGCAGATCAGGTCGAAATTAGTATAAATTACGGTATAGACTTTTTGTAATTCAGAAACACACCGTTCAGTTAGATCATATGTAAATTGGTACGAAGAAAACGATCGAGAAGGCGAAACCCGAACAATAGCCTTGTACCACAAAAAAATTACTTACAATCGGATCAACGCATTACTTACATGAAACTTGTATATAATTCCCATTTTCGGAAGGAACTCATTTTAAATTTTGTTGATAGATTACAAGATGTATTTGTTTCTAATTTTTTGTTTTGTATTATCTATTTACTCAAAATCAATCAGCTTGGTGGCTCGTATAATAATACGAGGGCGTATTTTTATATTATCTACCTAGTTATGAAACAAAATAGTGACGATGTCGAACAAATTATTGAAAAATTGCTGTCATTGTTAGAAGTACATTTGCTTGTGTTTAGTTTGTGCTGTTTATAGAGATTTGAGATGGTCTACTTCTCGATAAAATGAGTGAAGATGCACCGTCTTATTTTCAAGAAAAATATTGGTCTAAACTCTTTTGATGGAGCTCAGAGTCAATTAATGACGACCTGTTGAAGCTCGAACTGAAGACATTGTGCGAAAAGTCGAAAATTTGACGATTTAGGCATGAAGAAGGTGGATATCCAGATTGCTTACACCTGAACAAAAACTGTACAGAAAAGAAGTTTTCTAAGGAAATTTAGCCGAGTTAGAGAGGGACAAAACATTTTTATCTCGAATTATCAACGGGGATGAGAATGGGTACCTTATTGAGACCCTCCTACTAAACAAGAATCCATGAAGTGGGTTGATAAGGGCTCTCCACCACCAAAAAAGGCCAAGACACAAATATCTGGAAAAAATGTGATGGCAACTGTTTTCTGGGACGTTGAAGGAGTCTAGCTTATTGAATATATGCCAGGAGGGTCTACTATAAATGGAGAGGCTTACGGAAACACAATTAAAAATTTAAAAACTTCTCTAGAGGAAAACCGCTCGCATTCTTATCCACAAAAAAACTTGTTGCTGCACGACAATTGCCGGGTTCATAATGCAAACAAAGTTTAGCAGATAATCAATAACTGTGGGTTTGTAGAGTTCATGCATCCACCTTATAGCTCCGACCCAGCTGGCCTAAGAAATAATCAACATTTTGTTGCTTACAATTTATCCATGACCTTATATCTATCTGGGACCAGACGTCTTGTTCCTCTTATCTGATCTGGTTTGCCATTTTATCAAAGTTCTTACCTTTACTACAGAGGTTATTTGTATCTTCCTTCGGGTGATTGTAAATATAGGTCTTCTCAAAAGCCATTGAATCAATTGGTACTGTGCTGGTGACCACTCACAAGGCCACCAGAAATACCGTCCTACAGAATGCATTCACAAGCATGATGATATCTTTTTTGTTCTTTCCACCATTTTCGTACACTGTCCCACACCAAGACTCCATACTTCTGTTTCTCCTAGACTGGTTTAAATTTGACATTAGTTTAGTTAGGCTAGCCATTGCACATTTGCTGCCAGCTTCACATAAGCACCAGAACTGCCTCTTGTATCTAGTAACACTCATTAGGTAACTACCTGTCATAATAATAGCATCTGTTTCTTTTAGAGCTAATGTCCATCCGTGTGCTTCCACTACCAGCGTCAAATCGTCATCATAAACCACACACGTCGCGCCACTATTCAGGTCCAGTTCACACACCTCATCATGCAGAATATTCCATAACACTGGTCCTAACAATTATCCCTGTCGGATAATCATGCTCGCATCCACCGTTTCTTCTGTTCCGATCCGGTATCCTCCAAACTCTCTAATAATTAATCTGTGGCAGGATGAATTGAAACCTCAGTTGTGACTAAGGCGCCCCATTTCTACCCTCACTTTTTGGCCATTCTACCACGGTGGGGGTTGTTTGGAGTAGTTGATTTTCCTTTCCCGAAACCTTATTGGTCTTAGTCGCCTGTGTCCTTCACTTTCTCGAGTAGCCTATTCTTCGAGAGTACTTCAAGAAGTTTGCTTAATGTATCAAGCAGATGGAGGAGTTTGTAAGAACTATTATGTTGAGGAGGTTCGGAAATAGCTCTTTAAATTTCATTGGTAGTTTATAGAATGTATTTCTTTCATAAAATTTCTAATATTTATGTTCCCGACCCCTGTGCTATTGCAAATTATAAACCAATCTCTATTTTGAATAATATTGCCAACATGTTCGAGATTGTTTTTTATGCGCTAATTCTGTCGTCAAATATTATATAAGAACAAGCCGGGCTAGTGGTCTAGTGGCTAGTACACTTGCTTCGTAGTTCGGCAGTGCCGAGTTCGAACCTTGATATTTTCTAAATTCTACGGCAAATGCAGAAAGGTAACATCTTGAGGCGGTCTACAGATACAGGCGTAATAATAACTCATAGCCAGACAATGTTCTCTGTAATTTGTGTTAGCTGTTGGGGGGATGCTGAGGCATGAATTATTATGGCTGTACGGCAAAAAAGTTGCTAATCTAATCTGCTTTACGCACAGGATCTTGAAAGTTGTGGATTATTAATGTCAAATGGCTGTTATCTACATTGATGTTTTCAAAGCTTTAAATCGTGTTGGTCAGAGTATCCTAATTGGAAAGCTTAAGTATTTCGCTTTAGTAAAGTCATACAATTTTTATTTGTGTCTTGCTGTTGCTCATTCGGAAGTGCTGTAGGGTTTGAACTTGGGTCCTCTAATTTAAAATTTTGTTAACCAGTCGTATAATAATTCCATTACACCAGTATATCCTGGATGAAAGGTGTCTTGCGGGAGTTAGAATTGTTAAGGGATTGCTTGTTGAATTTTTTTGAGGTGTGTATGGTTTAGGGTTCCAAATGATGCTACTATATTAAACATCGATAATTCTTAAAAATTTACCTCTGACAGATGACAAGAAGGAATCTATTTCAAAACCTATTTTACTGCTGAAGCATTGAAAATAGCCTTCGCATACATTCGAGTTTTAGAGAAATTTTCTATGAAAGTGGTGTTGGTATTGTAAAAATGAAAATAAGAACGCAAGAACGGCTTTATTTGGCCGCATATGAATAAGGACATTGACACTGATCTATTGGTCTGTAAAAATTTAGACTTCAAAATAACAGCATAAAAATGCTGTTATTTTGGCCAATAGGCGAAACTAAACTTGATTGTGAGGGACTTACATTCCAAGTAGACTGAACTAACGACACTTAGGAATAAGCGCATTTCTCATATATTTAGATCTTCAACAGCCAATGGTGCTAAAAGTCCTGCTCGAGTTATCCTTGAGCATATTTAATTACTTGAGCCAAGGGAAGGTGGGGAGTAAACAATAATAAACAGGTGTAAAGAACCGAGGTCTTTCTTAATGCAATTATTAATTGATGATCCTTCCAGAAGGAACAGGCAGCACATTTAATTTAGTAATGTTATTGTAAGTTATGATAATATTAAATTATCATCTGATGTACATATTTGAAACATATACAAACAAATTCACTACCTATTTGAGTTTTTTTTAGTGTAATGTAGTGTATACGTCTCTCTTTCTACAATAAAAAATTTAAGTTAATCAAGTGGAAAACAAAGAACACGATTGCTAAATTAATTATTGGCTTTATAATTGTTCTGTAGTACAACTGCTAATGGACTACCTAATGTATTCCAATGTTGACTTAATTGAAAATTTATAATCTTGTTAATTGAATGACATTTACTCAGGTAATACTTAGATTAATAATCATTATCATATTGGACGCAAGTGCTGGAGCTTATCTCGTAAATACGTAAAACAAAATGATATCATTAATGTTGCGTAAATAGCATCATCTACTACATATATACATACATATATACTATATATACCAGATGATATCATTATATTAATGGAATTCGTATCTTCTTCTTTTATTTCAACGATAGTATTTTAAGAAGGTGCTCACATATGTACATACATATCTTTTTAATTAAATTGCATATGTTTATCATATCATTTAGTAATCCAGGAAATACTAAAATGATGTGATCATTCTTTCGATTGATTTTGAACATGATAGTTCCTGAAGAGTATTAAAATACAAGAAAGATCGACGACAAAAAAGGCGAGTTGTTTCGCACAATTACAACATGATTTCTATAAAACCGTTGTGGTTCTCAGAACTCCGTAAACGAAGAAAAAACAACCGACTTAGTAATCCACTGCAAAATATCGATCAGAATGCTGAAGAATGGAAGAAAGAGGTACCGTTGCTGCGTTACATAATACCGCGATTCATTCACTTTGAATCCAAAATTGTTCGCGAATTATAATAGGATATAAAAATGCAACAGCCACGTTCACCTACAGTGCTGCCCATAAGTTTCAGTAAAGAAATTTGACGTATCACAAGAAAGCATTGCAACTTTGTCGTTCGTTAGTGATGCTAAATTAATAAGTTCATATAAATGTAAATTATTTAATAATGTAGAATGATTTTTAATATTCAAATTTAGCGCCCTTTGTGATGCATTACTACCAACCGTAGAATGTTTATATGGCTTTCGTTATATAAAAATACTGGAGAAAAGTAATAAATTTATCTATTTTTAGCCGAATTATAATCAAAATATTTAAAGACCTAATTAAGAAAAAATAAATTTTGCTCTATTTAGTTGACGTGATGATTGCAACGGAAACTTTTTCGGGTCGTTTGGGGATTTTGGAAAACGAATTAATCATTATGACCAGAAATTTGCTAACTCTCAAAGTTTCCAGAGAAAATCAGGTAAAACTATTTGTCAGTCTAAGAGCTCTTGATTTTTTTTAAATAAATAATAATGTGGGGAAAAGGTGCAGTATTTTATTTTGTTGTGATCAAACTAACAATTTTATGATAAAAAGTCAAGACATAAAAAAGTTGCAGATTGAATCTGTCTTTTTAAATAAAAAATAGGAAAATATCGCTTGTCTGATGCTATCAGCCCCTTGTGATCGGTGTAGTTTTTGTGGGTACCAAAAACAGTTCAATTGCCATTTTTTGCATGTTATCAGCATCATATCGCCTGTTTGGAGGGAAAATGATGCCGCGCTGTTAATCACTTTGAAATCTTTCGTATCCAGAAAACAGCGAATGGCAAGTTCGATCCGTCTAAGATTGTAATAACGAGATTAATTCTATGAGTTTCCGAGATTAAATAGCAGTGCAGTTAGATCTCTGATTTTCCGGATTTTCATCCTCTGACCTGCAGAACCTCCAGTCGTTATTCTGTTCCAGACCCTTAGCTTCTTCATTTCCGCTGATTCCAGTACATCCTGGTACCCAGCATAATACAACTCTGTTTTCTTTGTTTAGGTTGTTTAGTCTGTTTAGGCACTCCCAGTCTAATTTTAAGCTGATGATGTTGAAACTAAGTGCCATTATGGCTGCTTGACTATTGGAGAAAATTATAATGCTTTGCTTTCGTTAGTGTCTCAGAGTTTTTGGTGAACCATCCACATACCATTTGGTGTTTTCTTTTAGGGAGTAAATGGAGGATTCTTTTGCCCATTCTCTCTTATTACTTAGCTTTCTGAGAAAGCTCTTTTCGAAGCTATATTACCTAATCATTGCATCGTTTGGTAGACTTAGACATGAGAAAAGTTCAGTCTCGCCCCTTCCAGTTCCCAACCTGGTCAGTTTTTGCAATGTAACAAGGGCCACTGCCTTCGCCACTATGTGTAAGGGTGTGAGGACCTCCAGAACCGCGGTTAGGCATCTTCTTATAGCCTGGAACCAGATTATTGCCATAAGTCTTACTATATTTATGTACAGCCATCGCAGTATGTTTGGGTTGCAACTCCACGTTTTACCTGCTAAGTTTTGGCATACCATTAACGCTCTTGTTGCCTTATTCATTATCAGGTCGATATGTCTGTTCTACAAAAGTTTTATGTTTAGGGCTCTTCGTAGATATTTAACTTTTGATCTGCATGCGATCACTGCCACTGCGAAATTTTCCTCTTCCTAGTGAAAGGTACAATTGTGGTTTTGCTGATTTGATGCTCAGTCCAACTCACCGACACCATTCCTTAGTGATTTTAAAGCTTACTTGTCTCATAGAGAATTTCCTCAACTTGGCTGTTGCTATTATTACAATGAAATCTGTCAGCCTGTTGAGCAGTTCATCTGCTAAATAATATATTTGATATACTGCGATTGAGTGTACTGAAACTCACGGATGATCGTGTACATGTTCAGTCGGAGTGGTATTCCGACGACGAGCATCAAAACGCGCTGTTCCATTAACGCAACAACGGAACACCATAATTGCCGACAACAATTGAGTGACAGCATGTGGTGCCGGCAATTTCATTATCAATGTGTAAGTAATGATTTCGATGTGATTGTTGTTCACCTAAAATACAGTTGTAACACTTCATTGTGCCAGCGCGGTTATTGGACATGAATGGGTACGAAAATAATAAGTGAAGATTACATGCGAATTGACCGTACAAATATAGCAGTATTTAATGGAAATTTCGGAAGGTGTTGCCCGCTCTTCATTGCATTTCGCGAAGTGTTGGATGGGATTGACAAGAATCGAGATAAGGATACGCTTCGTTAAAAGGAGTTCCGTTAGCTGTCCTTCAAAATCATCATGACACGAAGCTATATCTTGTGTACATATTAGGAAATGTAGGTCTTCTCAAACAAATGCTCATTTGCCGAAAGCATTATTGTTGGTGTTTATTCGAAATCTCGAACGATATTTTTCCGAAAAGGTAATGCGCTAAAATTTTAAAATAAGTTCTTTAAAAACTATTATCATGACAATCATCCACCAGCTTAGCAGAAAGTTCAGTAATGGTAATCAAAAAATTAAAAAAAAGCCGAATAACAACTTGAGAAGTGAATAGAATCAATTGAAAAAAACAACTAAGTTGGAGTCGATGTATTAGTTCTGGTTGTACACTTCGTATCTCCGTATAACGGGCGTAGGCGAATTATATACTATTTTTTTGCCGGAATAAGAAAGATGGTCTATAATTTAACAATTTAACAATACGATGTAGCAGTAAAAGTAGCGACAACACAACGTCAACAATATCGGTTTTAGTAATCAACAGTAAAAGAACTAACGGATAATAATTGGCCGTGGTCCGTAACGAAGACGTATCGCCCCGACCGTTCTATTTCGGGAAAATAAAAACAAAAATGTGTTGAACACGCGATGAAGACTACCGAATATAGTTTCCTTACGAGGATAGCGTTTTGTAAAAATCGATACGTAAAAGGCCAAAATTGAAAGTCATCCGTTGTTCATCTATTATTATGAAAGAGTAAGTGTGATCAAAGTGCTAAATTTTTTCACCGGTTTTTACTTGAATGATGAAGAAATAGATAACTTTATTAGAAACTAATTTAGATTTTTTCTGATGTAACGATACCACGATGCATGTATCATGCGTTTTACATTACCCGTCAAAAAGAGTTATTATTGTATAGATAAGACTAACAAGAAAAGGCATCTGGGATAGAAACTTGAAAGTGCATGAATCTTGGCATCTTTTGACATTTTTTTGGCATCTCATATTGATGTTTTAAAATCAATAAATTTATGCCCAAAAAGTAATAAGAAAACATTAGATTTAGGCTCTAAGTAAAATTGCACCCAAATTTGATTCTTCATTCTTCTTCAAATTCAGATCTATTCCATTCCTTGACACTAGAGTACACAGAACGCCCGACCAAAAAATCATTCTTGATTGGTACACTAAACCTACATTTTCTGGTAGGTATTTAAACTAATATTCCAATCATCCTATGCAAATGAAACCGAACGTTTTACGTGCTTTATGTAATAGAATTATTCTATTCCAGTCTAACCCAACTGTTTTTACAGAATGGTTACCCTAAGAATTTAGTTAACTTTATAGTGTATCAGTCCTCTTCTAACCAACAACCTACAATACACACCCACCCCATTTCACATTTTCATTAAATTTATTAAATTCCCTTATAAACCAGACTGTTCAGATAAAATCAAGAAATTACTTCTTGAACATCCGGCTATTAAGTTAGCTTTTTACAATACACACACAATAGGTTCTGTCTTCTCTAGGGTTGGGCACACCACACCACTTTTAGTACGCTCCAACGTCGTTTATTGTATCCCTTGCAGGAACTGTGAACTAGTTTATATAGGTACCACAATGCCATTGGAAGATGTGCTCAACTGAACCTTGACAGGAACTATCGGAAGCAGAGCATTGCAATTTTCTCCGACAGTCAAGCAACCCTAATGGCGCTGAGCTCTAACACGATCAGCTCGAAATTAGTCTGGGAATGTCTTGATAGATTAAACAACCTGGGCAAGAAAAATAGAGTTGCACTATACTGGGTACCAGGACACACTGGAAACAGAGGCAACGAAGAAGCTAATTCACTAGCAAGAAAGGCCGCTACAACTCCGTCTGTGGGACCTGAACCGTTCTGTGGTATAGGGACGAGCACCTACAAAAAAGAACTTAAAGATCGGGAAGAGAGGCTCAGAGCATCCCTCTGGGAAAATCTTCCTGGTCTGAGACACTCCAAGATCTTCCTTGGAAGCTACAATAAGCATAGAGCAAAAACTTTGCTGGAACTTAGCAGGAATAGATTGCGCATCCTCACAGGGTTCCTTACAGGGCACTGTCATCTTGGCGACTGCAGGTTCTGCGGGGCTGAGGATGAAAATCCGGAACACCTGACATCTTACTGCATCGCCATCACAGAAACCCGAGCGAACCATCTCGGTAAAGACGTTATAGACGAAGAAGATATACCTTCTCTGAAACCATTACAGCTAATGCAGTTGATCAAAGCTCTTGAACTGGATGGGGAGCTTTAGGAGCGGGCATATCCCAGCAGCTTACAGCTCACGCAAGGGAGCACAATAGATCAATAGGTCGCAGCGCAATATCACCCTCATTTCAAATCTAAAAAATCTAAAATAGGTTCCACTAGTCAATGGTTAAAAAATCGTATTTACCAACACAATAGAGACTGCTCACGGAATTCTGATAGTACTGCTCTTTCCTCTCATAGTCTACACAACAGACATTCAATAGACTTTGATAGCACCTCCATAATTGCTAATGAATCTAACTATAGAAAACGCATGTTCATTGAAATGTATTTTATACAAACTACTAATAACACGATGAATTTTAGAACTGACTTGGATAACCTCAGCGATATTTATGCTTTATTATTCAACATCAACAAAACGGCTCCACATGCCAATTTTTCCGAACCCACTGATCTAAATTCCAGTATTATAGTTGTTGACTCTGATTAACTTTTGAATTTCCCGCCTAGTTTCCGACAAGTTTTATGCACATAGATGTTTAGTGACTTTTACATTTTGATTCACATTTTTAATTAATCGGTTTGTTTGCAAAAATTCCAACTCGTAATGGTTAACGTGTTAAAAGTTCCTTACTTTACGAAAATTCGTTCAATTTGCGCAACTGCTTGATGACTTCTTGCTCTGTCAACGCCTAGTATTCGTAGTTTCACTGTGTTACCAACTTTATCAGCAGGAAATTTAAGATTTGAAACCTTCAACATTTTCTTTTCTTGTAAGTCTAAACCTTCTTTAGCACTCATTCTATGTTTTCTTGCTTGCTCTTGCTTGTATAAAATATCTGTCTGGATTAGAAGGACCGTTCATTCTCTTTCTGAGTCTTAAAAATAACTTCAGATGGAGGGTCATTTTGAGATAGCTCGTTATTGTCCATATTATAAACATTTTCTATTTCGCTATAGGTGTTTTAGGAAGCATTATTAACTGTCTCGCTTAATGCCTGAAGTAGTGAGAAAAAACCGGAAAATTATCAAAAACTAAAAAGTCTTGGTTGGAAAATAGAGCATTTCATTAAGGCATCAAATGTTCTCCTTATGAAGCAATGTTTGCGACGCCTGCAAAATTTGGCTTAAAAATGTCTTCTTTCCCGAATGATTCTATCGAACATTTTAGAACTGAAGAAGAGTTTCAGGCATTAAGCGAGGCAGTTAATAATGCTTCCGAGAACACCAATATCAAAATAGAAAATGTTCCTAATTTAGACAATAACGAGCTATCTCAAAATGACCCCCTATCTGAAGTTATTTTTAAGACTCAGAAAGAGAATGAAGTAACGGTCGCTCCAATCCAGATAGATATTTTATGTAGGCAAGCGCGAGTAGGAAAACATAGAATGAGTACTAAAGAAGGTTTAAAATTACAAGTAACGAAAATGTTTAAGGTTACAAATCTTAAATTTCCTGCTGGTAAAGTTGGTGACACAGTGAAACTACGAATACTAGGCGTTGACAGAGCAAGAAGTGATCAAGAAGTTCCGCAAACTGAACGAATTTTTGTAAAGTTAGGAACTTTTAACACATTTACCATTACGAGTTGGGAATTATGCAATCAAACCGGTTAATTTGAAGAATTTTCACAAATTTATCATATTTACCAAATTTAGGGGTGATTATGCATAATTACCGGTTATTATATATAATCACCAGTTTCTTACTTTTACCGTAATATATATATTTCTAGATTTGTATGAGGAGATGTCGAGTTCACACAAATGTCAAACAAAACTTGAATTCTTTATTATTTATATCAAACCATTTATGCAGCGTGGGCTATAAAGTGTGCAAGGTATGAGAGATTTTGACATGTGTCACATGACCATCAATATGGCGGCAATTTTAAAAATTTCATTACAAATGCGTAAAACTGAAGCTAGTACCTAACTTTTAGAAAATATCATAATCTTATTTAATTCAATAAAATAGAAAAACAGCAATTGTCAAGTATTTTGGATGGAGGTTTTACCATAAGCAGAAGCGATCCTTTATAAACCAGTTTTTGTAACTAAAAAGAAATTCTCATGTGTTGCAAATTTCTGACTCACATTGTATTGAATCATAAGCAATAAAATTCTACACACCCCAAGAAAAAATTATTATTTTATTAGGATTTTCCCAATTCCCGATGTTCGTGGATTATCAACAAAAACACAGTACCTAGGTGTGTAATTTGGACCAAAACAAATTCGCAAAAATGGAGAAATTATCAGAGCAAAATAGTTGCATATTGTTTTTAAGAATACAAGAGTAACGATTTTTTTCTTGATATATGGGAGTATACAGTAGCAATGCGTGATTTTTCACGAAATATAATAATACTAATAATAATAATAATAATAATAGTAGTCTTTATTGCCATAATACTGATACTATTAATAATGCTTTAAATACAACATGTTAGCAATCACAGGGCGAGTTTCAGACGTAAGTCTGCTTACACTAACCCTGAAAGGAAGAGAAAATAAATAACAGGAAAAATTGTTTAGATCAGCGTCCATTTTGTTCTTAGCAGATTGCCAATCATGTGGTGAGAACGATAAATATAATTGCACATCGTCTGCGTACATGTACATCACAAACATACAAAATTTTGCACATTTAATAAATTGAGACGTATAAATTGAAAAAAGAAGTGGCCCTAAAATGGATCCTTGGGGAACTCCAACAGCTAACTTCAGTGGATATGACACCTCTGAGTCCACAGAAACAGATTAAAAACGATTAGTTAAATAATTTCTTATCAGATCCGTAGGTTTTATATCTACTCCCAAGTAGTGAAGAAGAGAGCACAAAGTGGCATGGCAAACAGTATCACAGGCTTTAGAAATATCCAAAAGCACTAAAGCAGTAATTAATCCTTTATCAGTAGCAGCCATAATATCATCCGTAATTGACAACAGAGCAGTTTCACAGCTGTAACCTTTTCTGAATCCTGATTTAGTGAGAGGAAGTATATTGTTAGCTTCAACGAAATTGGATAATTGAATGTACAGAACTTTCTCAAATATCTTCGATAGTGCAGGGAGCACACTAATTGGACGGAGATCACCGAGACTCAACGGATTTTGAATTTTAGGAAGGGGTTTAACTAAAGCAAATTTGCAAGAATCAGGCACAACAGATTGCTCAATGCAACAGTTAATAATGTGTGTTATAAACGAACTTAGGTGAGAGCAACACATTTTAATCATTGTTATATTAATGCCATCAGCACCGGTTGAAGTTGATTGAATACTATTGATAATGCTAGAGACTGATATTTTATCTACAAACGAGAAAGAAAACGATAAGTGAGAACTGGAAACCGAGTTGTCGAAACACAAGCTTGATACAGAGGGTGTAGGCAGGCTATTAATAAAGAAATTATTAACTGCGTCAACATCAGAAATTGATTTGTATTGAAGTCTAAATATGAGATATGTTTCCATAATACTTTTGGAGATCTGCTATTAGAAATATAGTTAAAATATGCTCTTTTTTCACGATTAAAAGACGATGTAGTTAAGTTTCGAAGAGTCTTGTAGTAATATCACAGAAACATTTCTTTACATGAAGTAACAATATAAATAAAATATTCCCAATAATTTTTATTAATATAATCAAATATCTTAGTTTTGCTACCTATCCGTTTGTTTCCGATCGAACGCACTTTACGAAACGCAGCTTCTCAAGATAGTAAGAGGGAAGACGGGTAATTATGTAAATAGATGCATACCATTGGTAGGATCAACGATATCACTTTTCTTTGTCCAGGTACGAATGCATCTCGTTTCTCTTCAATCATAGAACATAAATATTCAAGCTGCGCGGCACCTACGAGATGCAAGAAAAATGATAAATTGCCGAACCATAATTACCAGATACCCACATTTGTATTTCCATGCGTACCACAAGATCAAAAGAAACTAAATAAGAAAAAAAAACAATCAGATACAGACGAACGTGAGGGTTTCAATTCGATTGGATATAATTAGGTGTGAGATCTCACACAAGCTCATAAGATGGAATAAATACGTAAAATCACGCCTGTTACCGCGATGAGCATGAGAAAACGATAAAGATTTGTATAAATTGAATCAGATGTATCGTGTGTAACTAATTTGCCTGCGATTAAATTAAAAAGTTTATCAATCATGTATGATTTACTTACAAATTATTATATATTACTATGAGCTTAACAGACACTTCTTGTTTATTAATATACAACTTGACATCGTTTAAAAAGGTAAGCCGCAGTATTTTAACTTACTGGAGAACCGTTTCACATCTTAGTACACATTTTCAGTTATTTTTGTAGAAAATATAAACTGGTCATCTTTTTCACTTGATTTGTAGAATTATGGTTTAAATGAAACAAAAAATATATTTTTATTTAGAGTCATCTGTAACAGAAGTACTGTTCCATCATCTGTGCTAACAGATGTAAGATTTTCATAAAAAGTTATTTTTTGTCAACATACTCATTTGCCAAAATCAAACACGTAAAAAACTTTTTTCTTGCCATTGGAATTTTGTTCGAACTAGACTAAATTTTTTTTAAAGTTCTTTATAAAAAATTTGAGACATTTAAAAGACTTTTCTCTGAAATTCTAAGCATTTGTATCTCCATCAGTTTCAGGAGTTTTTCCTTGAAGCACGAATTTATTCTGCGTGTATCATGCATGTGTTCTTTTTTTATTCTGGGTTATGCTAGTTTATTTTCCATTATGAATTTAAATACCTCAGTATCAAATAAAGAATGGTCCATTTAAAATTCAGCAGGTTAATTTTTCATGTAGGCTAGCAGCCGCTCCGTGAAGCGATCAGGGCTTTGTCAGTTGATAACTGTCATTCAAATATGAAAGTTGCATTAAAGTGTTAAAAAAACGCGTTTAATTGTAAGCAGATACATGGAAAATCCTAATATCTTCCAAGTGCACTTAGCAAAAACTTTACAAATTTCGTGTTCAACAACAACAGTGGTTCAGGTGGAAATAGGAAGACCGATACAAGGAGAGATAAGAAAGTATTGAAACAACTAAAAAAAGTCCTAACTGTTCTGAGAAAGCTCTTACTGTGAAAGCTGAAACATCGAAACATACAGTTCATAGAATTAAAGTCAGAAACGCTCTGAGATCATTTAAGATAGAAGAAGTGTCAACTAGGGATCCTATTAAACAAAAAAAAATTGAATTGGCGGACCATCTGTAGTTGCGGATTGAAAACGGAAGAATTTATAACAACTGGTTCAATTAATACTGAAATTTACGTCACTGAATGCTTGAAAAAGCGACTAATACCCTTCTTAAATAGTCATACCATTTTTACTTTCTTTTGGCTTGACTTGGCTTCATGTCATGTTCCCAAGTTGTCACTAGGGAAATGAATCCACCCAATTGTCCGGAGCTGAGACCTGTGGAGAGATGTTGGGCACACATCAAAAGAAAATTGAAAAACACACAATTTAACATGTCAGACATAGCTGATGTCGGGAATTAATAGAAAGTGTGATTGTTTTATAGTTCTTGAATTATTTCTTTCAAAAACTTAAATACTTAACTTAAACAAACAATAAATGTTTTTAAGTTCACCCGGTTTTACTAAATATGTTGTAATGTTATAAGATGCCAGATTTTAAATGGACCATTCCTTATCTTCAGATGAAGGATATGGATTTTTTAAATATTTAATTAGGAGAATAAATAATACCACCGCAATTTGCTAGTTCCATTATAAGGAGACATTCTTCTTGGGAAGCCAGTAATGTGTTCAGGAATTTGCTCAAGAATACTAGCAGAAACAGCGTTAGACATGCTTTTGCGTGGACCTTTTTTCGACATTAGGTGCCTCAGGATGCAAAACTAAATAGGAAGCTAATTTTTTCAAGGCGACTTCTTGTAATTCTATGCAAAGAAAGAAACGCAATCTTGGAAACTATAATATCTGGATCTCATTTATTTCGAAGCTATAAATTTGATTACTGAATTAAGTATAAACAATAGATACCACCTTATATGTTTGAGAAGGTTTTTGTGCCATAATTTGCCTTCTTTATTCTTATAGGGCAAACCCTAATAAGGCCTCCAATGTAATAGTCTTGTAAAGTTTTATTTTTCATGTATTAAAATTATCGAGCATTTCTCTTCTGTTATAAATTATTATTTTCGAACAATAACCTGATTCCGTACATCTTGGAGAGGCTTTACAGTCTTGGTATTGGTATCCGTCTAACGCGACAGTTTTCTAACATTTGCGTTCCAGTTTGAATAGTTTTGGTTTATTTTTCTTCCTACGCGTTTTTTTTTTCAAAATGTGTAAATTATTCTGACATTATTAGCATCCACAAGCACGTATACACAACCAAAAAATCGCATAAGAACTGAATTTAAACACTAAACCACTACTTCATCGAGTTGCCATCCATTAGATAATATTTTAAACAGACTCCATTCAAAAAACATTAAGATGCGAAGTTGCTTGGATCTTGCATCGATTGTATTATTCAGGTAACTTCAAATTCTATTCTAATTGATTTCAGCTATAGAAAGTTGGATATACACCTACTTTTTTGTATTGACTCAATGATTCAATTTTAGGATCTTTAGGATTAAAACTTTAGTTCTAATTGTCGCCTATTCAACTCCATCGTTTATTTGTCTTTTTTTTATTTCGTTTGCTTTTAAAACTCTCTAGACTCTTTAAATTTAGTGTAATAAAAGGGAAGGTGCACAGAAAAACCATTATTTGCTGTATATGGTATTAGTTGGGCAACTATTTTGATCAGAACATTGCCAAATGCTCCTTTGATGAACCAGCTCCAATAACATAGTTTACAGAGGCTTTGTTGGCGCGGAGAGAACTGTACGTTCTACTCTAGACATGTTCTATTTAGGAGGTTACGTGAAAGAAAAACTGCTGTTGCGAACAGATGGTTGTGCTAATATTTTGTTTTGGAATGCCTTTGGGAGCCATGCAGAAATTTAAACCTTTGGATAATACTAATGTTTCTGTTCCCGGAAAGGGGTGTGGAGATAGATTTCTGACTGTTTTTGATTGTGAATGGGATCCGGTTGCTTTATTCGGAGCAAGCTATTGAAATTTACAAATACGATTTTTCCTTAACGCATTCTGAGGTTCTTTGAGCTTGGATAAAAAAAATGCGATCTACCAAAGTATAATCATCTGCAGAGACTGCTGGAGAGTTGAGACAGACAAGAGGCTGGTTGCTCGTGATTTTTTAACAGGAGATTTTTTAACGGAGATTGCTGGATTGGTCGAGGTGGGCCATACGCATGGCCTGCTCGATCCCAAGACTTAAACCCCCTGGATTTTTCTTCTGGGGATCTCTGAAGTAATTAATTTACGCTAGTCCAGTGGAGAATTTGAACGATTTGCGAAATCGAATAATTGCTGGGTGGGCTCAATTAGAAACGACCCTGCTGTGTTTGAAAGAGTTCGGCAGTCAATAATGAGAAGATTGAATGCTTGTCTCCAGGCTGAAGGAAGTCATTTCGAACATTTATTGTAGATTGAGCAACTTAACTTCTACTTTCATGTGCTGTCCTGTATCTTCGAAACAAAGGTATTTTTAAAAATCATCATAAGGGAAAATATTGTTAAAATAGGTTAAGGAATAACTCTTTGCATTTTTGCCGCATGTTTACCCAACACCCTGTATATTTACGCTACTACAACGCGGACAAAACGCGGAAGCACCAATAATAGAGATTTTGGAAGACTTCACTATCAAAAATACTCTTATTATTCAGAACTTCAGGTCTTATTTAGCAATTTAAGCATGCCTGTTGATCTGAACAGTTCACGAATATACAGGATGCCCACCTAGTACGTGTAGTAGTCCAATATCTTGGTTGATAAGAGAGATAATTGAAACTTTTTATATTTCACGTGTCTAGTTTTTTCAAGACCTACAAACCTAAAATAATGCTGATTTTACAGGCTGTTCCATTTCCGTTGCACAGACAGCAACTTTGATTTTTTAAATACAAACATATATTTTTTATAATTTATTTTGAATCTACATGAAAAAGAAAAGCGACTTTATGCATGGTATTCATATGAAAAAACTGAAGTAGTAAAGTAGTAAATTTTTTGTCAATTACAATATCAATTTGTGGCTACGCTAATTAACAGAAAAGCTATTTTTAGGTCAAATGTTAGGCAATAATGGCTCTTCAAAACGCCATGTCAGAAACTGACCTACAGGATAAGGGGTGCCCAGAAAATGTTGTCAAATTTGACAAACCCAAATATGAAAATGCAGAATTAAATATTCTACAACTTTGCTATTGCATTCCCTATACCTAAGTTCAACATTTTAGGTAAAAAAACGCAGTATTATAGCAAAAAGTGAGTAAATTTATGCATTACTTCAAATTTACTTGATCAAGAAAAAACAAAATAAGTTCAAAAGATAATAATACAATTAAAAAATTGCTCAAAGTGCTCACTGTACAAAAAGTAATCCAACACGTTTATATAGTTTTATTTTTATTTTTCACTAAACTACACCGCAAGAGTTGCAGTGATAGCCAGACAAGTAATACAGCTTACGGAGTCACTGCAACTAAGCACCCACCACACATTAAAAACAAAAAATATATATATATAAAAGTATTATCAAATTTTTTACGGGTCGATGGCCGCAGTGGTTAGGCGGCTGACTATTATTGTGAGAGGACGATAGGTGCCGGGGTTCAATTCTCTGGAGGGACGGTGACATTTTTTCAGAGAGTTTAATCCCGGATCGACTTGCCATTCGCTGTTGGGAGCAAAGTGATTAACAGCGCGGCATCATAAAAGGCGATATGATGCTGTCACAAAGCCATTTAAACACAACTTACACACACTAAACTACACCGCAAGAGTTGCAGTGATAGCCAGACAAGTAATACAGCTTACGGAGTCACTGCAACTAGTCCTTTTATTGATGTAGGCTTGTTTCCACAAAAACTGAAACATCTTTGGATTACTATTTGTTGTGCAAATTTGAAGAAATGTGACAAGAAAATTTCAAAATAGGGTTATGTTTAGCTGAGAAAACACCGCTGGATATTTCAAACAATCTCTTTAATTTGTTTGGGTTTTTATTAAGTTTATAATAATCACCTGAGTGGTCTACAGAAATATTCGCGTTCAATGTGATTTCACAACAAATATTAATGCAAAGATGTTTCAATTTTGTAGAAACAAGCCTACATCAATAAAAGAACTGCAAAATGGATAAAGTAAATTTGAAGTAATGCATACATTTACTCACTTTTTACTATAATACTGCGTTTTTTACCTAAAATGTTGAACTTAGGTATAGGAAATGCTATAGCAAAGTTGTAGAATATTTAATTTTGCATTTTACTGATTAAGAATATACAGGATGTTCCATTTGAATTAACGGCGATGTTTCATATTTGGTTTTGTCAAATTTGACAACATTTTCTGGGCACCCCTTATACTGTAGGTCAGTTTCTGACATGGTGTGTTGAAGAACCATTATTGCCATAACATTTGGTCTGAAAATAGCTTTTCTGTTAATTAGCGTAACCACAAAATTTGCAATATTGTAAAAAAATTGAAAAATTTACTAGAAAACCATAGTAAGCCAAATATCTCAAAAAAAGTCAGGTTTTTTATATGAATACCATACATAAAATCGCTTTTATTTTTCATGTAAATTCAAAATAAATTATAAAAAATATAGGTTTGTATTTAAAAAAGAAAGTTGCTGTCTGTGCAGAGAAAATGCAACACCCTGTATAATCTGCATTATTTTAGGTTAGTAGATGTTGAGAAAACTAAACACGTGAAATATAAAAAGTTTGAATTATCTCTCTTATCAACCAATATTTTCCGCGTACTAGGTGGGCACCCTGTATATCATTAAAACCTTGCTAAATCGTTGATGGATATAAATGACAAAGAGCCTATGTTAGATTGTTGCGAAACACTAGTCATGGAGATAAAATTGTAGGAGGTGGTGGTGGCGTATCAATTAGAAGTAAAACCGTGACTATCGTATTACAGAATCTTTTCACGTAATTTAGCAAAAATAGATGTAATGAATATCGATCTGTAGTTTGACAATAATCGATATTCTGGATTTTAAAAAATAGCGTTTGTTTACTTTCTACATCCTATTATTTTCTAATATTAAAAAAAAGTTCAATAATTAAATTAAAGATAAAAAAATGAGTGGATAAACTATATTTAATTTGTTGGTTCAAAGCAAGAAAAACAGCTCGATCAAAAAGCTGTTTGTGTACTGCACGAGTTGCCGAAATCACGAAGACACATCATTACATAAGTAGTAATCACGTGATATAACTTACATAGGTATATACGAAGATGTGTGTAAGCTAGAAGTGCTTTTTCTGTTGTTGAACACTGAAATTAATACCATGTCAATTATCACGTTACGTTGTCTCCTAATCAAGGTTATAATATAACGTGTTTAATTAACAAGGTAAATTTCACGATGAAATCCTTAAGATAAGTGATCGCCAGTAATCAATCCATCTAGGCACTAGACGAGTGGTAGCGTATTCGTTTTAATTAATTTTTTGTTTATTGTATATTACGGCGATAGCATACAAGGCGTACATCGAAGGACTAGAAGCATACTATACTCACAATTAGTAATAGTAGTCGTTAACTTTCGAATATATGCGGTGCACGATAGAACTGGTATACGTTTTCAATGTTATTCACTATAAGACATGCTTAGAATAATAAGTTTAATAAGGAATACGCCGGTAGTCGAAATTACGAAATTCCGAATTACATTACATTTTATTCGCGTTATTGTAGATGAGGCATGTTTGTGATTTTGGAATTTCCAAAGAAGAATCTCATTCCTATTCGTATCTCATTCGTATTACATATCAATTGCTCTTTGAATCTTTGAAATGAATCCACGAAACATTTCTTTGCAAGATTGTCATATCATACATGGCAATTGTTAATCGAGCCGCCAAGATTTACATCTTCGTTCCTTCCTTTGCTTAGCTTTAAAATTCTGCTTCAGTAAATGTTCCTTTCTATATTTACAATACGATTTAACTTATTTCACTCATGTTATCGATATAAAAAATTGTCACATCAAGATTTTTGCTTTTAATAACACAAGTCTAAATGTAATTCCTGTTTTGATTTACATCTGAATTATATAGTTTTTACTTGACTTTATATGTACAACTCAATACAATAAAACGAAACCATCGTGTCGTTGTAAATTTTAAATGGACAAGAATACAAAAAGCAACCAACTGAATTTATATAGATCGGCTGCGTACTTCTACAACGAATTTTTTACGTCAGATCAACTCATATACAATGTATATACGGCTCAGGTATCAGTACGCAAGAGAAAGAAGAGATTTTATCACCGCAGCGCATCCAAGGCCCACTCGAACGTCAAAAGCTTTCGATTTCCATTATCCATTGTTTTGCGCGTAGTACTACACTGCGAGTGCATGGCGTTATTCTTATGTTTTATGCCGAATCGTTTGTTCCACTTCTATTTTCTTTTTAGTTTTGTAGTCGTCTTGCTTTAGTTTTGCCGCGCCGTCTGCTACGCTTTTGTTTATTAACACTTTCGCTTTTGTTCTTGGTCGACTGTAAAAATATGATTTCATAATTTTTCTGCGCCACTGAGCAGCGATTGTGACAATTCACCACGGAATCGATTACAAAATATCTTTATCGCATCGATCTAGATTATGGTTAGTTTAAAATTAGTGTATCACGCATGTATGAAGTCTTCAACAAACAGATCATAACTTCAGGGTCATTAATGTTAGTAGATCCCATAGCCAGAAATTATATGGAGTTAAGTTTAGTAACCGTGCTCGGCAAGCTAAAGGTAGAGCTCTTTCATTCCAGTAGAACAGAATAGAATAGGATGTATTTATTGCCAATAAACAAATACTTGTTGTCTGACAGTAGCACTTAAAATACAGGTAGTACAATAAACAACGTTCACAACGTGGAGACGTGTCAAAACTTGAACTTGATAAATTCATCAAATGAATAGAAAGGTTGTTCTAGTAAAATGTTCTTTAATTTGCGTCTAAATGTAGTTAAATTAGGGGAATTCAATATACACCGAGGCAATTTATTGAAGAAAGAAAAACCCATAAAGTATAGAGAAGAAGATTGATACTATTGCAGTTACGAGTGCTGTAAGAGTGAATGTCCGCACGGTAGGTATATTTGCTTTTATGTTTAAACACCATACTCACCGATTCATAGATAATCAATGAATATAGTGTCTGTATCTCCTGAAAAACAAAAAGAGGACGACAGTGGGCTCTGTTGTCCTCGCCGCCAATCACCCTCACGGCCCTCTTCTGTAATTTTAGAATTTCAGATAAATTGGTCGCAGTAGTGAAACCCCATGAGGAAATGCAGTATCTCATGCGAGACTCAAATAGTACGAAGTATACCTCTCTGGCCGTGTGCTCCCCAAGATTTTGTTTTATGATTCTTAAGGTATAGCAGGCTGGTCACAGGCGGTCCACCCCAAGCCAGTATCCACGGTAACACCCAAGAATTTAACATTAGTCGACGGGGACAACTAATTGTTATCAATCACGATATTGAGGTTGGTACCTGCGTTGTTTGTAAATTAACAATTTAGTTTTGCTAGCGTTGAGAATAATTTCATTAGCTTTAAACCACTCATAAACTCCAGAGATGTCGAGTATCTACCAAATATTTCATCTAGGCAATATGGAACCGTTAAGGAATAATGCACTGGTGCACCACCTTGCTGAAGGTAATCTGTTATAATTCGGGAGGGAGAGCGAGGTATGGGAGAGGAGGAGAGGGTGCCAGGAGGTTGGATCAAGTATTTCAAATTTCAAAATTGCACAACATATATCTTAACTTTCGGGGAGAATTGAGTGTACTCCCTTAGAGTGCGGGGATTGTCTGTATTTCAAATGACGTAATACTGCTTATTCATGCTGGTACTGACAATAATAATAATAAATATGGCTTCGCCTTACCTAAAGAACACAAAATTATGGTTTATGCACGTCATTTATAATAACACTTGGGCAGGATGTATGTACACGAGCAGCAATTTTATCAGCATCAGATAGAACTTGTATCATTTGAATGTGGTATGGCTTCATTCCAAACCGAGGTGAAAAATTTTTCAAACACTTGTCTGTACGATGTTCCAATGTTAATCACGCACTTGAAATGCCTAGGCTCCTAATTATTGAGCCTAATTATTGGACATATATGATGTTATCTTGCGTTCAAATACTTATTGGACGTCCATCCTTTTGATCAGATCCTATTAACACTATTGCTGAAATATTTTTCTTACTACAGAAGGTGACCCAAAAACTCTACATAAAAATTTCGGGTTTCAGTTGTGCGGCAGTTGTACCGTCCTGATTACCAATAACGTATACTGTACTGTCAATGCTTTAACAAGCACTTTAATAATAATGATTTACTAGACATAACCTTTTAGACTCACAATTTTGGCGAAAAAAATTTGCATACATTAAAATTTGGATCGCAATATCAAGTCGAAGAATAATCGGGTCTCTAACGAGACAATTACTTTGCATTAATTGTCTTGCTAAAGAATATTAAGATATCAAACTGGCCTTTAGAGATAATTTATTAATCAGCTGCATGATGATGAAATAACAAGGGGCTTTTTTCCAACACCATCATAGGATTATTTGGAACAATTTTATGGAAATCATATTATAGGTCAAGGCCTGTGGCCATCGAGAAGTCAAGATTTAACACCACCAGATTATTTTCTGTTTGGCCAGATGAAGTCTATAAAAACTGCTTACACAATTTGGACGAATTTCAACAAGCGATTAGACATGAAATTCAAAACATAAGAAAAGAACACCTTTGTGATGTATTTGAAAACATGAAACGACGAATAATGTTTTGTTTACAAGCAAATGGAGAACATTTTCAACAATTTCTATAAATAAACTAATTTTCTACTTATCAGTGTTATTTTTATTTAATAATAATTTTTTTAAATGCCTATTGTCAATAACAACTGTAGAAAAATAAAATTCATAGCAACCTAATTGGCGTACAAACATCTGACAGCCAGGTTGCCCTTAGAGCACTACAGGCTGTAAGCTTCGATTCAGAGCTGGTAATTGACTGCCATAGGAAGTTCGAAAAAGTGGCGAAACATCACAGCACTACGCTGAGATGGGTGCCAACCCACTCCGGAATCAGATGCAATGAAATAGCTGACAGTTGCCAGCAAACGACCACTCATAGGTCAAGAACCGAAGTGTGTGAGTTCTTATGGCAGCATCAAAGCCTTTGTCAGATCTAAACTTGATGTAAGGCATTGTTCCTATTGGAATACACTTGCCGGCTTGAGGCACTGTAAAATTCTCGGGACTTCGCAAGACAGTAACTTTTCTGAATTTGAGAAAGTAAGGCAGCAATGGAGAAAATATAGAGCTTTGGTGAACCTTGTATTTGATTTTGTACCTGTTATATTTTATATTAGTCTGTTGTAAATAAATAAATAGTATTTAAATTTAAATTAGGTTTTATATCTGCAAAATAAAATTTTAACCTCGTAATACACTCCAGCACAGATTAAATTGCAAATTTATGCTCTCCTGTCGTGTATCACAGCTTTTACTCATACATTTATAATCACCATTACTATTGATTATTAGCTATTTATTAATAATTCACTACTAACAATAAGCGTTTTGATAAACTATTTATATATTATATCCTGTTTTGATCATTATATCAGAGCTATTTTTAAATAAAGAAGTGAAAGAGGACAGACTCATCATTATATAAAATCCCTGAAGTATTAAATTTTATCGATCTCCCGTTTTTGTTTGCTTCTTTACTCATTGTCAAGCTTCATATCTGTATGACTAACACGGTCAAGGCGCCTGTTTATCCGTTTTTATATATCCACTAGTATTGTTGCAGCTTTTTTCTATCATCAAATGTAATTGTGTGTACTTTTTTTGTTGCAACGTTTATAATACTTCTTTTATGACATATCAGGATAAAAAATTTCAATAGATCTATTATGAAAATAAAATGTAAAATAAAACATAAATGGAATAACATTTTTTTCCCGTATATAGTACTTGTAGTAGTGTCCTTGTGTGTGTGTGTGTGTGTGTAGATAGGACACACTCGTGAATATGTGCGTCGTATGGGGAAGCTGTAGTTGTATAATTGATAGTGGAGGTAGTAACCTGTGAAGTTACTCTTTAAATATTTAATATATAATGTATACCATTACATTAGATTAATGCACTTACTACATATTTACCTTTCGTTTCCCAACTTCTTAATTATATAATAGTACTTACTTCCTAGAATCATATTCATTCATTCAACGACCGACTCCTAAGTAAGCACTATTTAATTGAATTATGTTTACACTGCCGTACTATTTGCAATATTTGTTTTCTTAAATGATTACGATGAAAATATTTTTAGATCTTTTTAATGTTTACAACAAATATATATGTAGATATGTACCTACTAACTGTAGTTTTATACAGGACATATATGTATGTATAATATAATAAAAAAGCTTCTAAAGTTAGAATTATTATTTCAAGGTTAACATTAAAATGAAGTCTTCATCTTTATTATTATACTACAGATGTATAAGCTACATAGGCTCCCTACAATTATTATTGATACGTATATTAGTTTCTGTTAATTTTACATCATAAAAGTTAGAGATAAGATTCACATCACGTACTACAATTTATTTTACACGGCTACAATAGAGTGGTTACAAGAAAAATCGTGCACGATATCCAATCACGATCAATTTGTAGATTTTTATCATCATATTAGATGAGCACGATTTTAACGCCGTAAAATGCGAAGTTTAGCGCGGAGTAATGTTATCAATTTCGCAAATATTACCGTAATTAACGTAATTAATTTAGAAGAAGATATGATTACAGCGTGTCTGGTGAATTGGCTGCTCTTTTCCTGGTAGATCTTCTAATAGAAGACACGTTTTATATTGTGTACATTGTAGTAATTAATTACCATTTTGTTGAGTAATAATCACGAATTTCTGTATTAGTTTTGATTAAAATGTTCTAAGAAGATAATAAATTGTTGCATACTTACTGAGGAGTTTTGAAAAATGTGTTAACAGAACATTAATAGATGTAATTGCGCATCAATCTAGTGTTAATACATACGAGGGAGCGTGTTTATATTCGCGGAATGGGGGATAAGGGGTGGAAATAAAAAAACCAAATTATTTTTCTTTTTCAATATATTCACCTGCAAGACGGATACATTTTTCACATCTTTCAATTAATTTATTTATACCCTCATAAAAAAATGATTTCTCTTTATCTGCAAAATACGCCGAAACTGCCTCCTTGACTTCATCATCGGCAGTAAATTTTTTACCCCGCAGCTCTTTTTTCATTTTCGGAAACAGGTAATAATCACTCGGGGCCAGGTCTGGGCTGTAGGGTGGGTGATTCACAATTTCGAAGCCCACCTTATGCAGGGCAGCTAACGCAACGCGGCTCTTGTGGACGGGCGCGTTGTCGTGCAAAAGCAGCACACCTTTCGTCAATTTTCCTCGTCTTTTCTCTTTAATGGCTTCTTTTAGTCGCTCTAATATTGAAGCGTAATATTCTCCGGTTATAGAAACACCTTTATCTTTATAATCAATCAACAATATTCCTTCCGAGTCCCAAAATACCGTTGCCATGAGTTTCCCAGCTGATTGCGACACTTTAAATTTCTTGGGAGGTGCTGTGCCCTTTTTATGCCACTGCATGGAGTCTTGTTTGGACTCAGGTTCATAATGATGAACCCAAGTTTCGTCTCCAGTAACAATTCGACTCAATACACCATCCTTGTCTTCATTACAGAGATCCAAAAATGCACGCGAACACTCTACGCGCTGTTGTTACTTGGTTGGTTACTTGGTTTATGTTACTTGGTTGACGATAGCTCAAAGACTAACTGTCTAATAACAATGAAACTTCATATTTATGCTAATTATGAGTCGCTGCACGGGCCACACCCCCAATGCGCCTAATCACCCCCCTACAACCCGCTCATTCCGCGAATATAAAAACGCTCCCTCGTATATGTATGTATGTATTAGAAAATAGGCATAAGATCCTATTTTTACATGATTAGCACATGTTTATGTAAAAATAGGAGAAAAGAAACGAGAAATGGGCGATATAGTGAACAAACCCAAATCAGGACGACCAAAAAAGATAACAGAAAAGTCTGACCAGTTTTTACGAGTCTTAAGACACAGAACATGAGGATCGACCCAGTTAGCATCAGATCTCCAAGAAGCAACTGGTGTAACAGTATATCCGGCGCCAGTATGTCAGAAGACGCGTCGGCAAAGATTACAATCCAGCATGTATACAGACTAGTATCAAACACGGTGAAAGCTCTGTTCAAGTTTGGGTGTGTATAATAGCTGCTGGTGTAAGGCCCTTTGTCAAAACTGACGGTCGCCTGACTGCAGCGCTGTATTTAAATATTCTCCAGGAACATACGATACCTGCAGGATGTCGACTGATTGGGCAAAATTTTAATTGACCACAGGACAATGATCAGAAACATATTGCTCGGATTGTTAAACAATATCTTGATGATCAGGAAAAACAACACATTTGCAAATTAATAACTTGGCCACCTCAGAGTCCTGACTTAAGCATCATCGAACACGTGTGGGATTACCTGAACTTGGAAAGCTGGATAACCAAACGTTAACAAATTATTTGGATATATTTTTTAAATTTTGCACTCATGCTTAAAACATCAGAATTGTATTTTGCTTTCACTATTATTATCCTATCTATCTTATCGCTACTGTATCTTCAGCTTCGTTCTCCCACTTTTGCCCTCCTTTTTTCCCAGTTCTTTGTATTTCAGCTCTTTTTCTGCTGGTTTTTTTTTTCAATTTTTCTCATTATTGGACGTTTGGAAAGTGTTAGTTCAGACTTCTAACGATTTTGTAGTATAGTTGTAGAAAAATGGTCTTGATCAGATTTAATTTATGTGTTACTTCAGTATTGAGTTTATATTTTTGTATTGTTAGCAATATTAGTCACGTTTTCATATCAATATACCTTTTGGATTAATAACTTCAACCTAAAATAATATTATTTTTGTAATGTTGGTCGTTCAGGTTCCAAGTACCTCTCCTCACTGCGACCTATTGATCTATTGTGATTACCTTATCCCATCAATACGCTCCTATTCCAATGCTTTCGATGAACCTCAGGACTAGTTTGGGTGTCAAAACTTTGATCTGTTCAGTGTTCACACTCGCAAAGTATGTGCTCGGCTGTTTTAGTTCCCAGTTTGCAGAATCGACACGTGTCTTGATCAACTTTGGGCATCTTTTTAAGATGGTACCTTAGAGGGCAGTGGCCAGTCCGAAGTTACGATGTTGGTTCTTGCGAAGGGGACTCGAAATGTGGTTTCGTACCTGGATTTAATTCTCGGTACAAGAAAGTCCATACTACCCAATAGGAAGGGACAATCGATCTTGTTGTCCAAGAGCTTATTTATAAATTTCATACATATTGTGTCTCTTCTATCGCACAAGGATGCCATACCATGCCGGGCCAGGAGAACATCCTGAGATATACCTCTTTCGGGGTAGATTCCATTCAGTCTAAATGATAAGTACTTCAGGAACCGTCGATGAATACGGTCCAGGGCCATGGACTCGGAAGCATACACAGGATACCAAATAAGAGCAGCGTATTCTACTTTGCTTAATACACAGGCAAAATATAATGATTTAAGTAAATTTACGTCATTGAAATCCTTTGAGATACGCATTTGAAAGCAGCGGTGCATGTATTGGAGAAATGTGACTTAAAAGTAAGAGCTGAATCAAATAGTACTCCTAGATCCCTGACTTCAGTGCCGATCTTTAAAAAATGCTCATTGATATGGTATGAGGCAATGGAGGCCGTGGAGGAGCGTGAGTAAGTGATAATACAACACTTGTCTATATTCAACTTTACTTTGGAATCTTCACACCATTTCACCAACGTGTCAAGGTTGTGCTGAAGCATAATTGAGTCCTCATCAGAAGTAATTTCCGAATAAATGTTGATGTCATCAGCAAACGCAAGTATAGGACAATCAATTTTCAGTAGTAAGTCGTTAAGGACAACAACAAACAACAAGGGGCCTAAGTTTGACCCTTGAGGTACTCCAGATGTGGGGACAAAGACATTTGAATGATAACCATTGTATGCCACGTAACATGGCCGTTGACATAGGTAAGATCGTACACGAAGACATCAAACCATATGCAGACAATTTCGACAATAATATTTCGTGATCAATTAAGTCAAATGCTTTAGTTATTATTTATTACTGTTTAGCGAGGAGTTAAGAAATTTCTTCGCTTGTGTTTGTCCTGATGTTTTCCTCCAGAGGAAAATTAATTCAAATTCCAGTAAAACTAATTTGCTCTTTAGAATTTTTTTTAGCTTTCGACAATATTCATTTAATATTTTCAGAGATTAAAGAGAACGAAAGAAGTCTAAACGAAAACAACTTCTGTGTATCAAAAGGAAGCTGTCTTAAATTCTATATGCAGTGCTCAGTACAACAGTTAATGAGTGTGTTACATTGTTGCATTTAGTGAGATATGTTTCAATTTTCTATCTATCTATTTATATTTCATTCCTTTTTTCTCTTTTGTTATATTGATTAATGTATTTGACATTTTAAACTAACTAGATTATTTAAAATATGATCCAGAGAAGGTCATCATAGATATTCACATTTGGCAGCACTGCTTCGAAACTACTTGTGTCCGGATAGCACTACCATTTCATAGAGAAGAGGTTAGTTTTATATATGCAAAATGTAATTGACATTTGTAAGAAGTGACATTTATAAATTCTACTGTCATTAATTTAATTACTAAAACTCAATGCTGCCAAATGCAAAGGTCTATCCAAGGCCTTCTCGAATCATTTTATAATGATCTCATGGTATAAACATTGTTGGCACGTAATGGACTATAGAAGCACTAAAGCTATAGATAACCAGAATTAACAGTCTTTCTTCTTTGGCTAATTATTTGTATGCCAAATTGTATAACGACTCTGGGATTCAGTTTCTTGCATGGCGTTTCTACAGTTGGCGTTTCATCATGAATGTGTGAGTTCTCTTTAAATTTGGACTGGATATTTTTTTTAAGTTTTCACCTATTCTTTAGTAAAAGTTAAGATTGTATTTATCCTACCAGAGTCTGATTTTTGTAATATTACCTACAGATATTTTTTGAGAGGTCTGTAATACTAATCGTTTCCGGTCGTTTGTGTTTGTATATTGCAATTGTTTTTAAGTCAGTTGGTTTCGGGAAAAGAAAATGCAAAATGAAGACAAATATATTTTGTTATTCTAGGTTAAGGTTACTTTAGCTGTTCTGTGACTAACAGTTCTTAGTGTTAATAGCTTTCTTTCCCAATTGTATTTCAACTTTGTTAAGTATTTCTGGTTCGGTGTTTCAGATTTTGTAGCCTCTTCCATGTACTTTAGATCACTTCTCGGTTAGTAACTTAAACGTATTGTTAGCTTCGCACTTTGGATATTCCTTTAATGATTCTCAGTGATAATCATTTCTTGAATTTCGAGTTAATGCGTTTTGTTTCTTGTCTATCATTTTTTTCCCTACTTCTGATTGCAGCAGGTGTCTTCGAAGCCACTTATTGAAATCAGTTGTACTCCTAAGTATATTGGATACAATTATGTATATTGTTTTGCAGAAGGCCGTTAATGTTTCAAAGCACGTAATATATTGTGAAGGAGCAGCTGCATTGGTAGCTCCTAAATCCATATTTTTGACAAATCTTAGTCTCTAATTGTGAGAATTGAAATATACTTCTTGATCAATTTTGCCCGTCTTTTTATCATAATATGTTAAACGGTAGCGATCTCATTATTGAACAGGAGTAAGGAAATGCATTATTGTCCAAGTTGAATTGTCATATTATATCCTTTAGTACTGATGTAGCCTTGAATCTACATCAGAAACATTTTGCTTTTAGGACTGGTAGTATGGCGTTTCAAAAAAATTAGAAATGTGGACGTAGAAACAGTATTATTATAATTATTCAAGCATGCATTAAAAATAGGAAAATTCTAGTTGACTATAACACACGCGCATTTATATTAATTGTAAATACATTTCATACTACAAAACATTTCATAACAAAACTCTTAATTCTTTCAAACATCTCCTTGATAATATTGTCACTACATGCTTAGCATAATAATACAATAATAAAATGCAAATTTCATAGTTAAAACGACATTAATCCTTTCATACATCGACAAATTCCGACCTTTATAATGGTCGATTATGTCTGTATACGATCATTATCATACGCATATAACACTTGCTCTCTCATTATATTTTTACATGTCAACTAGACGGGACAACATAATCTTTCCGTGTTAACTGTCATCGTCGTTGTCGCTAGTTATTATAGTAAAAGAAATTCGGGTCAGTAGAATTTTGAGCTAGATTTCTTGTTCCCGAAACGAGATATGTCGATATCTACAGCCTACACGTAATATGTCTAGTAAAATAAAATAGACTACATTGGTAAATGCATAGATTTACGTTTCGATTTAAACTGATGATGGCTATGCGAAGCACACGTTAATATAATTGCCTAGGATTTTGTGGTTTTTCGCATCTTTATAATCGATGCGATGACTAAAATGCGGATATATCCAATAATACGCTAAACATTCTTGCGCGAGGAATAATCACAACATCCGAGTAAGTGGGATTCATTCAAAAACAAGGTCGTCTAGTGAATAGACAACCTACATATGAAAATTGTATTAAGAAATGTGTATTCGATTTCGTTTCTAACTTTATCTCTCCGGTAAGATCGTCTATTTCTCGATTTTTAAAACTAAAAATAACGTATAGGCAGACTTTTGTACGATTATATATGGGAATTAACCATAGATAATAATATACTTCAATTATTCATGTTTTTACTTCTTTGTTTGCAAATAATACTACTTTAAACGAGCTGTTCTGGGTTAAAATCCTAAAATCATTTTAATTTAGTTTTATTATAGCCTTTGGCGTCGAAACGCGCTGGTGTTTAGTAAACAATTTTTGGTGTTTAGTGGGTTGAAATGTTTAGTGTTCTATTTCTGCACCAAGAGATCCAGTGAAGAACTATGTATAAATTGTTAAATAATTGCTTTCCAAGCAAGGAGACTGAAATGCCGTTAGGTCAAGAGTGGGAAATTACTCAGAGACAACTGTGGCATGTCATGAAAAGTCAATAATTCGATTGAGCAATTAGGTAGCATGGCTTCCAAGGCTGTAGTATTTTTCAACCACTCTGCCAGGGAAATTTCGTCTTCTTCATCGAAATCTGGCAATGCTGCTCCAGTATTGTTTGTTAAAAATCTTATATGTTTGAAGAAGTTCGCGATTGTTGCTTGTGGGACATTACTCCATGACTTACATAACATCAGTATTGTGTCCAGAATTGTGGAGTCATATTCCAGTTAGAATTACGATCACGATTACAATTCTACAATCATTCACATGACTCGTTGCTTGTTGAAATTAATCTTAATTGCCTTGATTATTCCTTTCTCGAGGGGTTGTAGCCGTTGTATTCGTCGGCGGAGAACATAGTTTTATTGATGTTAAATTAAGAATGTTGGAGTGGGTTGGACAATTAGGAATAAACAACAGTATTTTCTCTTAAATTTGGACAGTTCCTGATCTCACTCTCAAATCCACTTAATAAATATTTCTGAAGTCATCCAGGTTTGATTATTAAATTCATGGTTTATTCCTATTGCTAATACACTGCTAAAAAAATTAGGGGAACACTTCATTCAAAACCTGTAACTTTTTAAATAAGAGGTAAAGGTAAATCAAATTTTGTATACTTCAACGGCATATATTTAACTAAAGAAAATTACAAAAACAATTTTACAACTCTTAGTTATTACTTCTAAGTTACATTTAAAAATGTACCTAAGTTAATAAAGCAAAGCAAAATGGAAACAACTGTCATAATATCAATGAGAGTAGGGTTCTGTGGATTGGTGACGTTTAATACCGTGTATGCCTTCCACGAGCACGAATCTCTTCCTCACACCTGCATGGCATGCTTCGCAATAGTCTGCGAAGATATTCGTGAGGTATGCTTTTCCATTCCTCAATCAGGGCTTGTGTCAGTTCTTGTATGGTTAGTGGCGAATTAGGGCGCTTGCAAACACGTCGGTCAAGCAGATCCTACGCGTGTTCAATAGGATTTAGGTCAGGACCATTCCATGAATTCCACGTTCTTGTAAACAATTTTTGGTGATGCCAGTGGTATGTGGCTTTGCATTGTCTTGCTTTAGGAAAAAATTGGGACTGACGCCATATGCAGCAGCGATGTAATTCATTGCATTTAATCTATTAGGAACCACAACAAGATCAGTTGTCTTGTCTACACCGATTCCAGCACAAAGTATCACAGATCCAAGATCAAATCTATCCACTTCCTGCATAGTAGCGGCTGAGTAGCGTTCACCAGAACATCTATATACACGTAGTCGACTGCCGCAATGAGTTAAGCAAAATCTGGACTCGTCTGTAAACAGTACAGGCGTCCAGTGACAAAGTTGTGTAAGGCGACAGTTCTTCTTGGTTTCAAATTCCTTTCTTTTAATCTGTTTCTGACAGTTTGATCAGAAATTTCTATTCCATGTGCTCGTCTTAGGTCGTTTAGGAGGTCTGTTGCTGTGGCAATACGCTTACGCAGAGAGGAAAGGGCAAGAAACCGGTCTTGCTTTGGAGTAGTTTTTCGATTTCGACCTTGTCCAGCTCTTCTGACATATTGGCCAGTGTCCCGAAACCGATTCCATAAACGCTGAATATCAGAAAGGGAAACTCCAAGGTTCCTGCTAACATGTCGAATAGAGTGGCCGTGCTGAATAAGGGCGACAGCACGAGCAACTTGCCTCATTTTACTTCTAATCAACGAAGATTGACAACTGAATCCATCTGTCATATTTAGAAGACTTTCATACGTCAATTCAAAGCATATTTGAAATTTTTTTCATTTTGTTTGGTGTTATTAATTTACATTTACATTGTAACTTAGAAGTAACTAAGAGTTGTAAACTTGTTTTTATAATTTTCTTAATTTAATATATGCCGTTGAAGCATACCAAATTTGATTTGCCTAGAACAATTATTTAAAAACTTACAGGTTTTGAAAAAAATGTTACCCTAATTTGTTTGAGCAGGCTAGTTTCTTTTTTATTGATGCCTGTGATATTAGCGGCTACCATAACCGTAATGCGTTCCATTTTTTCGTCAGTGCTTACTTCAATTAAATAGGTACATCTACAAATGTACAAAAATGTACAAAATTGCGGCAATCACGCTTTTTGTTATATCGGTTTGGATTCGGCTTAAACAATAATGCGGATAATGACAAATTACAATTAAGAATAGAATTTAAAACAACCATGACAGAATACTTATTCCTCTTACAGTTCTTCCTTTCTTGTTAGTAAAATCACGATTTCCATTCGTAGTTTTCGTTAGAGAACACATCTAAAACCAGGCATGGAATTTACTTAATGTTCTAAAGTTTAATGTTGTTCTTCTTAATAAATTTATATAATCACAAATAAAGGTATCTTGTAGTTATCAAAAATTTTAACAACTCATAAATGGAACCATGTAAAGGAGAAGGTTTCTATCATCAAAGATATAGGCATAATTTTTGATTCGAAACTTTCATTTCAAGACCACGTGGATTTTAATGCTCGCTGTGCTTTTAAAACTTTTGGATTTATTTATAGAAGGATCATAAATGTATTATTGTCCTTTTCAACACGCTTGTGGTTAATAATCTGCTGTATGGCTCTATGATTTGGAACCCCATCTATAATGTTCACATTGATAGAGTTGAATCGGTACAATTTTTTTTTTTAATTTTTGACAAATTTGAAAACAATTTTCAGAGTTATCATGAACGTCTGCGTTGTGGCCTCAAGTGATCCTTATTAGTTATAATTTCTTATTTAACTAACTGATCCACCCTCTCATTGCATACTTTAATTGCATGAAAAAATCCGGACATAACTTGTGGTAGATACTTTGAAACAAGTTGGGTAACATTTTATCATTGTCACTAAATCGTAACAATTGTCCAAATAAATTGTTACTACTTTCATTCGACAGCTCGGCCATGTAACACATGGTCGACAATTATTCACTTATATCCGCTTTCATACCATGGAATTACCGAAAAATTCATTATATGCTCAAGTTTAGAATGAACGAGTGCGACAAAGGACCTTATCTGCTTGTATATTGGTATATATCTTATCAAGTAGAAATTATAAACTCTCTTAAGTTGTATAATGAAGTAATTGCCAGATGCAAGAGTTCAACACAATATCGAACTGTTATGAATTGTTACAAAGCTCAAGCGGCTCAAGATACATGCACCATCAAGCTGTACCATTTAAAATATGACAGATAGGGGAAGGTTGGGTGGTATCGGCCACCTTAGCTTTCTTCGACCTATCTGATGTAAGGATTGCCGTATCTTATAACTTAATGTATAAAATAATACCTTAATATGTTATGCGCAAAGGGTTAAAACACAATAAAAAAATAATGATAATAATATTACATTTTTTACAAAAGTTAAAACCTTTGCATTATTACATTTTCAAAAATTGGAGGGTGGTATCGGACAAATGTAAAACTACTGAAAATAGGTTTTGCCGGTAAGGAATCAAACAATTGATTAGGTACATAACTGTTTACTGACAGAACTTATTATATTAGGTGTAAAAATATGTAATCTACGGATATATAAAATCCTTAAAACTATAGGTTACCTACCTATTTCAAAATTTATTATCACTTTTTGTCTTACATATGTCACAATAATAAAATAGATGGTCCTCAAGATTGGCACGTTTCTCATGGGCTCACCCTTTGCAACAATTGCATTGGATCCAATCTTCGTCGAAAGACTCGACAGATGATGGAATTTGTGTCTGAAGATGACGAAAAAGCCGCGCCGTCGTCGAACTTGAGGAATTTTTTCACGTTCAATTTAGCTGAATTGGAAGGCAGATTCCTTTTTTGGGGTTGAATGTTTTTATTTTCACCTAACGTGCTCCTCGGCACACCAAACTTAGTGCTTGCAGTTCGTATGGTCATTTGGTTCAACATCACTTTTTCTATGGCCGATTTCATACTTGCTTCATCCCATTTTCTCCATGATTTCCTGAAGAAACCAGAAAGTTTTGATAAATCTTGCAGTTTAGTGACCAACGTGTTGTCCGATATCGCCCAATTGTACCTTGGTAAGAATAAGCCGACAAACATGAAAAGTTCGAACAGCTCTTCTTCAGCTATCAACAATACGACTAAACCTAAACGCTCAATTTACATAATATAAAGTATAATAACTGGTCTGAAAGCAATTACAACTAAGTACACTTACTATGAGAGAAGTTCCAGCTTTGCAAAACTATTTTCGTGCACAGAAACACCACCAATAAATCAGAAAACACGGAGCACAAATCAAAGCGTGTACAAGAGCAATCCAAGATGGCGAGAGCCCGGCTAGTTTGCTTCAGTCGTTACCATAGATAAGAGAGTATATTTAGATGGGAATCTCATATACTACATACCGATCCATAACAGCGCCACTGCAGGTGTAGTATAGAAACAACATTTCAGGCGGCAATTTTAAAGTGAATTTAGATGACATCTGGGTGACATTTTGCACAGATTGACGTACAGCTTTATTATATCACGTGTCAGGTATCATCATTGCGTTCATATCTGATGATATCATTTTTTGATTATATTATTTGAGTTTTCTGTTGTAATAAGTTATAATTAGTAAGTAGGTAAGTGTTATAAATATGGTATTTGTGTGTTGTGTGCCAAATTAGAAAAAATAACGTTGTTTTACTGGTTGTCGAATTTCAAATAGGTTATGTTTATAATCTATCACTTGTATTACAACGGACGTTAACCTTAAAGTTTGACACTTTGTTATATGCGCGCCATTGCAATTTTGAAATACTACCGGAAGTACGATATCTAATATGACGCTGAAGTACCGATTTGATTCGTACTGTCGGAATCACGAAAGAAGAGCCCTGTGTCTCAAATTGTCGCGTCTAGTAACGACACATATTTCGAAAATTATTGGTCAAGATACTTTAAAATATAAAGATAACAACATAAACGTATGTCATTCGTCCGTAACATATCTGTAGGACAGACGTTTCATTGACCTGGTGTCCCCAGCAATGTACAAGACAAAGATAGAAATGTAACCAAAATGAGATTTCTATACCAACTACAGACAGCCGCACTTCGAGACGTAATTTGATTAACGTTGTTTTACAGGTTGTCGAATTTCAAATAGGTTATGTTTGTAATATATCACTTGTATTACAACTGACACTGACACTTCATTATGTCCGCGCCATTGCAATTTTGAAATTCTACCGGAAGTACGATATCTAATATGACGCTGAAGTACCAATTTGATTCATACGTTAATTTATTAATGACTCAGGGCTCTTCTTTCGTGATTCCGATAGTATCTATGGTCGTTACACTGACTGCGTGACAGCTGCTGTCAAATGCGGCATATTACGAAAACTGCTTCTGTCCGATACCGCCCGCTGTCCGATATCACCCGACATTCCCCTATAGGTATATTAAATTTGTTAATATTATTTTATGCAAATAACGATGTCTGTATAGCATTTGTGTTAAATATATTTCATAGGGCTTCTGTTTTATCTAAGGCTGGACGAAGGGTCCGTTAGCCTTTTATTCTTCTTACGATCGCGGCGCCTCTAACCGCAGGGTCTGTAACAATCAAGGGAATTTTTGGATCTGCAACTGGACGACCAAATCGCGGCCGGATACTAGTCTGCCATCGATAAGATCCTCCTAGTCTCCACACGAGGAGGAGGTCTGTCGGGATCTAGCTCCCCCAAGTGCTGGATCAACGGGTTCTCCGACCGAGAGGCCCCCAAAAGAGTTCCCCATCGCGTAAGCGCTCAGCGGCGGGATGTTCAAATCTCTATGGATTTGGGCATTGCTCACGAACCAAGGCGCCGCCACGATGATTCGCAGCACCCGGTTCTGGAGGATGTTCAGCCTTTTAACTTGCGATATACTGGCGCTGGACCAGGTCAGGACACCATATGTTAGAATCGGTCGGAGAAACACCGTATAAATCATGAGCTTAATCCTTAAACTCAAGGAGCTCTTCCAACACAAGAGAGGAGCCAGAGCCGCGCGTGCACGAAGGAATTTGGCTGTGATTGTCGTAAAATGGTGTTTAAAAGTCAGCCTGGAATCTAGCATTTAAATATATTTACATACATCATATGACATCTAATGACAGTTGAGATTAGGTTTTTTTCTTATGTCTGTATTCAATACCGCCAACCTATAGAAATAAAGAAGTTGTATAGAAATGGATCATTTTTCGACACGCAAAAACGCCATACTGTTTGTTATTAGCAGACGCCATATCGGATAATCTTCGTATAAGTTTATTACTTTTTAAATTGATAATTGCAGAAAGGATAAATTCTTATTAGTTAAATGCCAACACTTCCTAAACAGTTAAAGATAAAATTGGCACGACAAACTATAAATTAACATTTGACATTATTAGTAAGAGCAATCAAAAAATGTCCTAGTCAAATTTATTAGATTGTATATACAACATGAGTCATGTTTAGAAAATCCTCTAGTACCGTTAAACTTACTTGAAACGAACTCGAAGGTAGCATCGATTAGCAATTGAGAAAACCACTTAAAGTACTTAAGTAAGCATGTGAGTACCATTAGCATTTGACTAATATTCCTCACTCAAATCGATATGCATGCAAGTTACATTTAAGGAGAAGCATCTCGCTGAATAAAATCTTATTCCCATGAAACTAATACTTACGCAGAATTTCACATATCCAGAACGCAAACATGGAGATGACGACATATGCTTACGAACTAATAGCGATATGCGAAGATAACCAATCTTTCGAATAACTCGTTCCTAAACAGTTATTTCGTAATGTTTGTCGTATGTATATTTTTCTAATATCTCCACTTTACCTTCCCAAACATACTACCCATTTACGCATGTATTTATTATTAGTATATATTCGCTTCTTATTTAGCGTTGGTACACCTGCGTCTAGTACTTAAACGTCATAAACAGATGGCGCGTAAATCGCGAAGGGAATTATTCAGGCTTATCTGTTTGAGGAACAAATATAGACAACAAATTCCTAATTAGCATGTCTGGAATTATTGGCAGGATGTTAGCAGAAGCTACCGCTCTATGCCTACAACTATAAATAACTGGTGCGGAGTGGTGCTTCTCCGCTTCGGTCTTTCGTTGTGAATGAATTGCATATGCACTCCGGTTAGTTTTCTCGTCTATTTTTCCCTTTTTTCCCTCTCAGAAACTCATCTATTTCTATGTGTACGGCGTGCATACACACAATATGTATATGGATGTTGAACGGTGGAAACGTAAATTGGTCTTCAAGGTTGAGCGTATACTATTACATATTTTCTTGAGTCGTCGTGTGCTGTTGAATATTTAGAATCCCGATGTAAGTACGTGATCGTTTTGCTGTCCGCGAATCCATTTCTTCTTCTTCTTCTTTTATTAGATTTTCTATTACGAGGAATTTAGTTCTCTTGTAAAAATATATTTGAATAATTTAATGATATAACATGTAATAGTAGTTATGCATTTAAAGGAAGACGTATACTCGATAGCGTTGCAAATAACCGCATCGTCTTCTTATTGCTTTATGTTATTACGTTGAAGTGAATTATTTTCTAAATTGAACTAGACGTGCTTAATACCATGTTTTTAAAACAAGTTAAGGATTATTTCTAATTAATTAACGAGTAATAGATTAATTTTATCGACGTTAAAATAGCTTACGTTGGAAATTTAATTGGAGAATTATGTTGGAAATGATCCATACTTTTCAAAGCATTATTTTTGTACTTATAATAATCACAAAACAACTAATTCAATACTGTTTAAGATTAAATATTAATTTTAAATTAAAATAATATAGAAACAGGTTGTGTGAACGATATTAATATACGGATTTGTATGATTGGTATGTTACTTTTTCATGCGACTAGTTTTTCAGAATTGTTTTGCCATATTTATATTTCATATGAGCTTTAAATTAATCCAGATATGTGAAGAATACTTTTCAGATATTCTGATCATTTCTGATCATATTTGATCACCCAACTCCAACCCCCTAGTTATTTCTTTTTTTCGCCCGTAAAAACGGCTTGGAGGCATTTTGAAAAGTTCGCAAACGAGGGCTTCTGTCAAATATTGAATTTCGTTCTTTAATAAAGTGAGCTTTTGAAATATTAAGACGAATAAGATTCAAAATTGCTCTCTAGATGAAAAGGGCTTTTTAAATAAAATATAAAGATCGGCAGATATAAACGATGAGACATTAACACAATCATTTATTACATTTCCCGAAGCCCCAATCAGGTTAAAAATTTCGATTAGATTGAATCAATGGAAATTAAGAATGTCATATCCTCAAGTGAAGACGAAAATGTTGACTATTATTTTAAAGATTTCTGAAACTGAATATAATTCAAAGAAAATTCGATTATTGTTGTTGAATTCTTCTATGATCCTGGCAGCACAAAATAAATGGTTAAAAAATTAGTTGGACAGTTGTTTCTATTAAGGCTAAATAAATTATCATGTTTAAGGCCTTACAAAGAGAGAAGGGACGTATTTGTAGTCTTGAAGCTGCCGTTATTGTGACGTCATCAAATATGTTTTTTTTTGAATCATAAATTATCCAAGGAAGACATATCTTTCGAGAAAGAAAAATATTTTTAACCAATTTACTAGACCAATCTCTATGAGGTAAGTATTTGTTTTTAATGGCAAATCTGTGATTCCCTTTGATCTAAACAGGCTTCTATTAAATAAGATCTAATAACGATATGATTAATAACAGTATGTTCTTCGATAAAAATAAATAGTTGGCCAAATTCATTTTTGTGTTTATTGTATGTTATGTTTACTAACGTTTCTTCACGTCCTTTCACTTGTGAAACTTCCAACTATGAGACATGAAATCAATTTGTTCTGTTTGAAATTGCCAAAATCCTATAAAATCTTCTTCTTACAAGAATTGAAGCATAAGTTTTTTTACAGACTCTCTTTACGGTCTCTATAGCACCTTCATATAAATTTCACACAGAATCGTTTTTTGAAAAGCACTTGATTCGTCTAAGCAGCTTTGTGATTACAATAGTCAACAGGTAAGCTTTTGGGATCAATTTTTCAATAATTTAAACTTATGTGCTCATATTGCATTAGCAAAGTGTTAAGGACTCAAAAACATTTAAAACAAGCATTCTTTTTATTTTTACCTATATTTGCTATATATTCCGTATTTTATTAAATTAATATGTCTAAATCTCACGCTTAATGTAATATAATATAAATAAGCAAAATCATGATAACGAATTAATAGAAACAAGAGCCACCGATAGGATATAATTCCAAAAATGCTAAGCTTCGGAGGTAAATCCGAAACTACGTCGTAGCGATGAAAAGAAGCGCGCGCCAACCCGTATTACAGAGATGACGTGCTATTTGACTTTGCGCGGTTTGTTAATGGTATAGCCGCCCACGGACTTGCCTGCGCTGATCGCGATACGCATACGAGTGTGTGCTCGTCGGATTCATTGCGTTTAGCGCACGAACCGTGGTTCGTGGAATCGTCACTATTATAAGGGGTCAGTGGATGGAGCATAGTAAAAGGCGCAAATAGACGCATATGAAAATATATACGAGAAATTCGATATTCCTGGACGTAGTTTTGAGTTGTATCGTGTTTTACGCGGTAGTGATAAACTATTGAACTGATTATTCACTTTCTCCCTAGTTCAGGAATCGCTCCGATAAATATATCCTTTTGGCTCGTTAAATACAAGAAGTACATAAAGTACACATTTCAAATAGCGTTCAATACGCAGGAAAGAGAGACATTATTTGTAAATATTATTTTATATGCTTATACATTATATGAGAATTATTATTTTGTGTCTTTCATGTACAAAGAACTGGAAGTTATGTTTTATTTTTATTTTCTTTATTACAATATATGTATTAAAATAAACTCACTCGTTTATTGTGAAAAACCCTTACACTAGTAGTATTTCTCCAGCAGCTAGGTTCAATAAAACAATTGGACCGTCACACAAAGAATAATACTATTCATCGTGAAACCCGAAAAAAAAAATGAAAAAAGAATCGAACTTAAGATGTCTAAAAATTGAAATAAATATGTAACCTTTATTTAGAGCGTTAGTTGTAATGCTTGTTGCAATTGTTTTCTAATAAAATCCAGTTTCATTTTCATTTTAAGCTTGTTTTAGTCATGCTTATTTACATAAGTCGAAGCAAAACTCTACCGTATCTTATATCTTATTGGCACACACTTTTTTCCTTCTTCAACAGCTAATTCTCGTATACTATCCAGACTTTTAAACCAGGAGAGCTAAGAAGTAGGGGTTGACGAAATTTCCCTATTTTTCTACTGCTTTTTCGGCTTAACTAGTACCCATAGGTATTTCTATTGGAACACCTTGGACAGTTTCGTTTCAAAACAAATTAGCTTCAACATAATGAAAGTGAGATTTTGAGGTTTTTTTTATTAAAAATAGTTTCTGTCCTGGCAGGCTTAGCTCCAAAGTTTTATAATTTTGCTTTCTTCTGCACTATATCACAAATTGTTGTCAACATATTTAGTTTTAATTTACTTTAAAAAATCTGTCTAAATAATTGTGTATTACTAGAGCTAAACGAAAAGTTAAGCTGTTTTTGCTAACCTATACATTGTATTATATTTAACGTGTTTAAGTATATCCTGAAGGTTGGTAACAAGTTCTGTCTTTGGTTTAAGTAGACTTGGGAAGTTCTTAGTGCATACATGACGGATAAAGATATAGAAGGTTAGGTCAAGAAGTCCTATTGGAGCAACATATTAAAAATTTTGTTTATAGCCGGAAAAAATCCTAATGAATTTCTGTTAATTAGGAAATACCAGACTCTTACCGATTAAAATCCCTTACTTCTCTCTCTTTATTGTGCACTTGGTTCACCCTAAGGCATACGTCAGCAACACCAGGTTGTCTTTCATCCTCTAGTTCTGCTCACTTTCGAGCAGTAAAGACATTATGTTTTGCAGACCTATTTCGTTGCCAAGTTCGAGGTTTAGCAAACTTCTCTTATTTGCCTATCTAGCACACTTTAGAATAGCATGTCCGCGTGTATCATTCCTTTTACAGTACAGATAGTTATCATCCCTCTCATCATCTAATCTATTCTTTTGAGGTAACTTCGGCAGTTACCCAGTCCCGATAGGAACAATGTCATGTAGTAATCTAACTTCCTATACTGGCACAGCATCCACGGTGTAATATTTGAGATAAGAGTTCTGGTCCAGTTTTAAGTTGAAGTTTCGCTATTTACATATGCACTGAGGGAAAAATTCTTGCATGAAATAAAATTACTTTAATCCAAGAAAATTTAACGTTTGAATAGCCGCAATTGATTATCTGTTTTCTGCCAAGAAAAATATTTTCTCGAATTCTTTCTTACATCATATAAATAATATGTTCCAGCAAGATGATATTTTCTTGATTTAAATATATATTATCTTACAACAAATAAGTAACTTCTAACATGAAGTAAATCTTAAGTTTGCCTCAAGAAAATACAAGATTGGACACAAACAAGATGTTCTTTAATTAAGTAAACTGATATATTACATTTAGTATCAATCATATTGCACGGAGTAGTTTAAGTTTTCATAGCAAAAAAATTTTTTTCGTCAAGAAATATGTTGTTTTATCCAAAGAATCTTAACATTTCCCTGTAATATTAGAATTTGTTGCAAAGAGCAAAAATCTTAAATTCTTGCCAAGAAAAAGTAACTTTGTAGGCGAGTTGTATTTGTATTCACCGCAAACAGGTAAGTGTTAAATAAAGCAAATATTAGTCTTTTGCAAAGTAAATATTTTATTGTGTGGAAAGTATAGTACATACATATAGACGTAGTACATAAATATATTATTAGACATTTACTTCTAAAGCTACGAATACAATAATAAAAGAACAATCTTCAATCTTCAATAACAAGCCCATTTAATAAAATATAGCAAACAAATGAATATTTTCCACTTACTTTTGAAGGTAGAAATAAGCAAGGAGAACCCCAACCTGCCAATTGCTCCTATACAAAAACGTTCATTGTGACGGTTAATCAGCATTCAGAGTAATTGCAACTCATTAGTGCCTTGTAAAAGAAATAATTTTGCCACAATTACTTATTTAAACATTGTAAATTACATACTTACCTGCCACGAATACATCCTGTCCATTTTAAAATGCAGTTGGAAATACAACATCGGTTAAATGGGAGAAAAAGTTGCGTATTCATTTGTCCATGAATAATCCGACATCAGATTTTTAAATTTTTGTTTCATTAGGCAGATACAGGGTGAAAAAGAAGAAAATGCATTTTTGAAAATCTTCCATATTTTGTTTCCTAAAAGAGATAAATTTACAAAAGTTGCAGGCTAGGGATAACAAGTTATGAGGATTTTAAAAATGATTTCAAAAAAGTTTAGGTCTACTAGATTTTGCGTGACAATAATCAACTTTTGTTTTTTCTTATGGCAGCCATATTGGATTTTGACATTTTTAATATCTTCAAAAAAATGCTATTCAATGATGTATAATATGTTTATGTTCAAAATAGTAAAAATATGAAAAATAGAGAAAGTAAGATTTTAACAGAGTAGGCCATGGAACCGTGGATAACTGATAAAAAAACGATAACTGATAAAAAAAGTGTATACTGATAAAAAAACAAAAAATAACAAGTCAAAATATCTTTAATATTTTGTTTGTTAGTGTTCAATAAATAAACGTGGTTAGGTAGCTGAATCATTAATGTAACAATTGTTCAAATAAGCCACCGTTTATTCGTATGCACAATCTACATCGTGTTAGTACTGCCTCACAAGATTGTCTAACCATGTTCGGTGTCAGTCCATTCACTGCTTCTTCAACTGCTTGACGTAATTCTTCCACATTTTCATAAGATCTCGAATTCAGCAGTGAGTAGTATTAATAATATATCGTCATAGTAAAGAAATAGCTTGGTATCAGAATTATAGCTTATTCTGAGAAAATAGTTTAGTTAATGGAAAATTATCTTTTAACTAAATTATTTTCTCAAACGGATAAAATATGTTTTCAAGAAAGAAAATAATTACTTTAACCTAAAATAATTTTCAAAAGAATTGATTCAAACTATTATCTTCTGAAAATATCTTATACTTTGTGCAAGAAAACTTGAACTCACGAAAAAAAAAATTCTTATAGGAAACTCCAAAAATATATTGGCACAAAACAATTTTCTTGAAACAAAACAATTTCTTTCGCGAATGTTTTTTTTGAAGTAAGAAAACTGTTCCATCAGTGATGGTTTTCTTTTTCTTCTGTACCTCTGTTGTTTTAAGGGTTCCACTTTCTGAGATATGAAGGGCAAGTCTTTCTTCCACCAGAACGGAAAAATGTAGGTTTCCTATTATGATCTATCACATTTTTAACCAACGAAACCACCGAAATCAGTTAACGCTAACAACATCTAAGAAGTTAGCCGCCTCTCGGTCGAAATTATAAAAATTGGAAGTTATTCCGATTTTCGTATAATTTAAACAATGCCATTCTTTCTCCTACACGTGATAAATTCATACTGGACCACTTTTACTGTAATTATGCAATCGAAGATGTCAAAGTTTCAATTGTTGGCAGTTGCATATCAGATCATAGAACCATACTAATACATTTGCCTGATGTCGCATTTAATAATACCAATTCTTTTCAAGTAACATATAGACGGAACTTTAGTAGTAATAATATCAATTCGACGAAGACTGGTATGATGTTTATGCTCTTTCCAGTCTTCAAGAATGTTTTCAAAAATTCTATGGTATTATTTTGTTTTACTTTGATCTTCATTTTCCCTTACTGAAGACACAAATTAAAAAGAATAGAAAGGGCTGGGTTACTTCCGAAGTTATTTCTTCTTCTCAAAACCTAAAATCGTTATTTCATTTGAAACAGAAATTTCCTCGACTGGGTGACTTTTATAAAAACGCCAAAAGAGAACATAGTTTACTTGTGTCAAACACAAAGCGTAGCGACTATCAGACTAAAATTTCTTCTTCCAACAATCACTTGAAAGCCGCTTGGAAAGTGGTTAAGGAGCTACATATTGGTGATGAGTACATATCGGATCCGAATCTCATAGCCAATTATTTTAATCATTTCTTTATTAATGCCCCTCTTAAGATTTTTTATCAATGTAGTGGCACCTCAACCGCCGACTTTCCTATTACGGTAAACAAAACCATTTTTCTGAAACCTTTTTCCTTTTCAGAGCTTGCTAATCTTCTAAATTTTAATTTGAAAAAATCGTTCTCAGCTTGACCAGATAATATTCCACCTTATGTTATAAAATCCGTATTTACTGCCATAATCCCGGTCTTAACTTTTTTAATCAATAAATCTTTTGAGCAAGGTGAGTTTCCTAACTTACTAAAAGACTAAATTGGTTCCTATTTTTAAGAGGGGTGACAGGTCGCTACCACAAAATTACCGTCCTGTAGCTCTCACGTCTTCTTTTTCAAAAATATTTTGATATTTTTGTCTCACTTTAATATAATCTTAAATTGCCTACACGGTTTTAGGAAAAATTTTTCTACTTCTACTGTTTTAAATACTTTTATTAATCGAATCATGACCTCTATTGAAGATGGTACCTATCCTGTGGGAATTTTTTTGGATCTAAGTAAGGCGTTTGATTGTGTTTCTCACGACCTTCTTTTAAACAAACTACAAGCGTATGAAATCAGAGGGAATGCTTTAAATTGGATTGAGTCTTTTTTGCGAAACCGAACTCAGTTCATCAATATTTTGTACAACAAAAATGTTGCTGTTGGGAGTGTTTCTTCTGAGTCTCTGTTTAATAACATTGGAGTACCACAAGAATCTATTTTAGGTTCCGTACTATTTTTACTGTTTATCAATGATTTTCCTTTGACATTGCACAATGCTTCAATCACTTTGTATGCAGATGACGTTGCTTTACTAGCAACAGATAAAACCGAAGATATTTTGGCTGAGACTTGTTATAACTTGTTGAGTGATGCATCTCAGTAGTTCTCTATGAATAGGCTTCTTGTTAATGATCAGAAAAGCATTTATTTACGTTTTTACCCCTATCAGCTTCAGCCCACCCCGGATTTTTATTTGGATTTGTCACTGGGCGGCAACCAACTTTCCAACGCGAGCTCTACCAAATTTTTGGGAATGTGGGTAGATCAGTCTCTCAATTGGAAGGCTCATTGTGAAAGTCTACTACCCAAATTAAACTCAATTTGTTTTTTATTCCGTAACTTAGGGATGATGTTAACGCGTCAACAGATGATTGGTGTATATTATGCTTATGTTCATAGCAGACTCTCTTACGGAATCATATTTTGGGGAAATTCAACCATGTGTAAAGATGTCTTTATTAGCCAGAAACGTATTATCTGTTGTATATGAGGTCTACAAGCTTTGGAGTCTTGTAAACCTGCATTTATCGCATATAAATTATTAACTTTGCCATGTAATTTTATTCTCGAGCTTGCTCTTTATGCATATGATAATTTCAATAGATTTCCACATAATAAAGACAAACATGATTACAATACCAGATGTAGAGACGACATAGCCACACCTTGGTCTAGATTAACTTTATTTCAGCAGTCCCCACAGGTTCTAGCTATTAAAATATTTAATAAAATTCCAAAACATTGGTAAAGTTTAACCGGTCTGCGCTTTAAACACCACGTACGTGATTACTTAGTTGAGAATGCCTTTTATTCCTTACAGGAATACTTCAATTTTAGCATTACTTGAGCCGCTATGTAATTCTAAGTCTAAGGTTTCTTGCTCTTAATGTTATTACGGCTACTACTTTTAATAGGTGTTGTTAGTATAATTATTATACTACTTTTGCTACTGTCGTTGCTGTTACTATTACTAAGTATTGTTATTATAACCATTGTTGTTATTATAACTATTATTATACTTTTACTATTGCTATTACCAATACCATTTCATTGTTATTCATACTTTCATTATTATCTTTATTGTTAGTATTACTATCATTACTTCTGCACTTAGGAATTGTCTTGAGTTTGTCTGTGACTTCCCCTATCTCTGTTTTGTAGATCTTTTTGGGAATAAACTTTACTTTACTTTTAGTTCACATTGTCCCGAAAAAAGCAGAAAAAGATATGTTTTAGTTAAATTACTTCTCCCTTTTTCGAAAATTGTTTCATGAAGTGTGTGTCTCTCCGCACTTTTTGGGAAACTAAAATTCTGTAGCTCGTTCTAAGTAGTTGTTCTTAATATTGTTCCAAAGTTTTAACTTTCTACTATGAAATATTAGAAAAAAATCTTTCTACTAGCTGTTAATCTATCGAAACATCTTTTAAAATTTCGAAAATGTGGCGGCTAACTTCAAATAGACAACAATATCGGATGATAAAAATACTAATGACAGTGATGTTGAAATGGAGGTAAGTTATTAGTTAGCTGCTAGTTGTGTTTCCAATATTAGCCTGATACTCTCCCCAACATCAAATTATTCCTCAGGAATATTTTTTAAATACGCCAAACTGAAAGATTGTACCAAATGTATAAAGAAAATATAAAAAAAAAATTCTGTTAATTATAATTTCTTTCAAATTAATTACAACAACGACATACAACTGTAAAACTGTATGATGATTATCCGTAATCTGATTAATAATCGTATATCCATCATTAATAAACTACCACAAGAAGCGATGCTTTCACATATTTTATCCAAAGAAATCTTAATAACCTGTCCTACCATTAAGATACCAATCGTTTTCACGCGTTTCACCGTTAAAAAAGTTCAACATTATGGACAAAGTTCCCCGTTTAAAATTACATAATTACATCTCAATACCAAATTACGCGACTGTAATACGAAATTGAAGAACCATTAATAACGCTACGGCATATAATATAATACACCATTAAAATATTGATCAGATTTGCATAAAACCTAACAGTACATTCGAATTGTTGCAAGCGAGGCCTTGAATAACGAGCGAGATTTCGAGTTCAAGGTTAATTTGCATCGATATTACATCAAGAGAGACAACAGATTGGTGTACAGGTGAGGAAGAGGTAACAATAAGATTAAGATGGACTAGCTATGTAGACTAATCATCATTTATATACCCGAAGCAATCCGTCGTTTGACATTCATAATAGAGGTTTTGATTTTAGGAAATTGGCTGTTTAGATATGGTTAGGAAAAATCTATTATATTAGTTAATGGAGTATATGCAAAAAAGGCTATACATATATCTTTGAGAGAATAAATTCGCGGATATGTCAAGCTTGAGCAGGAAGTTCGTACATTCTGACGGCTCGTTTTAAACGTTTAAGGTTTTTGACTTTGGATTTGCATAAAAATCAAATATTAACGGCACTATCTTAAATATAATTCTATTTTATTATATGCAAAGCTTACGAAATTACGTATATTAAGCATTTAATACATTTCGATTTATAAACTTTAAAAATTATTCATATATTCAATCGAGTAGCTCCCCAGGAAGAAGTTGGAAATTCTAACCTTTAGCTTCTATGCTGCGAGGGATGCTACTTAAGCATTTTGTTTGTTTTGGAACCCTAGGGTGCATAAATTTAATATCACTTTATTTTTTCGTTTTTCCCTCTCCAAGCATATTAAAACAAAAACAAAACGTAGTAGATACACGTGCGAGATGATTCAAGTTTATTATAAAATTATATTTGGACGTTATGTCAGTATTATAATAATTGTATAGTATGCGTATACGATATTATTAAAATAGTTACAATTTATTTATAATAATTATGATAATCTTCAACGTAAATACGTGAATATTTTCGAAGGTCTCGCTAGTGATGACTAAAATCGTGCAATGATGTAACACGTGTTGTTTTACGTAAATCGTAATGACAACAAAAAACAAAAGCAAAAATTACGGCCTAGAACGTTCGTTGTACCTAAATATAACCCGATGATTAATGCGATTATATATTTTTTTCTTGAGGTTATCCTTGGAAGACTACTACATGAGTATATCTCTTATAAATATGCAAATTGTATGTCAACGGTTCAAGTACGTTAGATACTATTACGTTGGTGTTCAAATAAATTAGGTCATTTATTTTAAGACAGGATTAATTATTATCCATGCCTCTATAACTTACTTAAACTTACTTAACTTATTACTTGAACACATTGTACAATCACTTGGATAATGGTGAAACGTGTGTAGGTTGTTTCCTTGATCTAAGCAAAGCTTTTGACCTGGTCTTTGATTATATATAACTAGATTCACCATTCCCATAAGAAAAGAGTTGCGCTTTAAAGTCGAGCTTTTGATGCGGCCACCAGGAGCCCGCCACTTGTACTTTACATCAAAACATTTTCATCTAGTTAGGCGGCAAACCGATATCTCACTGAATAGCTTGATGTATTTATACTTTTACTTAATAGCTGGCGTTATTGCGATTGATAGAATTATGAGAAAATGAGAAAAACGTAGTAAGTTCAGAGTGATACAGATATATGTATCCGTCTTTTATTTGTCGCTTTCTATGCGAACACCTGTTCATAAAAATTGCAAGCAAAGTAAAAATATATCGATTTCCTATTTCGTGATATTTTATTTGAAAAATTGCTTTGGGATATCATTTGTAGGTTACATAACATACGTGTATGAGTTAAAATAAAAAAAAATAAAAAATGCACAGTAAATATATTAGTTAGAAAACAAAATTAATGTTAGTATAAATCTACAGAAATAATTACTTTAGAGGATTGCAGTGTTCGATACTTTGCTGGATATTTGGCACAGTGGACCCCCAAAAAAACTACATGCCCGCCTCTGTGGATAGATCGTCCACTCTAAAAAATACCGAAGAATTGCTAATTCTATGTATACATAAATCATATATTCCATTTTATGAACATATATACATTATTCGCACCTACAGATTTATTTAATAATGCTGTTTCTATTTTGATTAAAAATGTGCAAAACTGCTTTGACCGCATTAAACATGCAGTGGCTCACAGCTTATTTGATGCAGTGCTTATTTTAAAATACATATAAGTCCTAATAATTAAAAAAAAATAAAAAGAGTATCGATAAAATTTTGATGTCGGTTTGTAAACGCATTCACAAATATACACTGCCACGTTTAGCACAATGGGAGGTTGCAATTATAATTAATAGAAATAACAAGTAATTAAATTTTAGCTAATACACGACTTAAATTTAAAAAGATGGATCGCCGGACAACTGTAAAAACAGCGTAAACGGCTCTTATGTCATTATAAATTGGGGCAATCGTCCTGAAAATTTGCTCAGATGGTCAATCTGAGTGCGTCCGCAGTGCAGCATATTATTGAACGATTTGTAGATGATAATCGGGTGAAAGATAAGCGAAGAAGTGCACCAAATAAAATGTTCAATGCATCTGACGAGCGATACATTGTTCGGAAAATCAAAGCAAACCCCAAAGTTATCGGTTCCAAAACTAGCTATTGAAGTTCAACATGAATTACGAAAGTCATGCAGTGTTGAAACCATCCATCGTGTGCTTCGCGACCATGACTTTAATGGCCGAGTAGCTCGTAAACAAAGCCGTCTTACCTTTGCTAACGAGCATGTTAACAAGGACGCTGACTTTTGGAACAATGTAATTTTCGCAGAGAAGTCCAAGTTCAACATTTTTGGATCCGATGGGATGTCCTACATGTGGCAGAAACCCAACACCGAATGAAAGAAGGAGAACCTCAAAGCCACAGTGAAGCATGGCGGAGGAAGTGTGATGGTTTGGGCCTGTATGAATGCATCTGGTGTTGGAAATTTAGAATTTATTGAGGGAATAATAATGGACAAAAATATCTACCTCAATATACTCAATAAGAATTTGTTGCAAAGTGCAGAAAAATGAGTGAACATAATTGAAAATCTCTGGGCTATATTGGTAAAAAATATCCGTAAACACAACATTTCCAGCCGCGAAAAGTTTAAGAAGACGCTGCTGGAATTATTATAAAACTAAAGGGATCATCCCAAATATTAAAAGTAGTGCAAAATCAATAGATTACCTATATTATTTTTAAGTTTGAATGGAACTGCATCAAATAAGCTGTGCCATAATATTTAGCAGTATTTTTTATTTCTAATTTTTATATTGTTGAACAGCACTTGTGTAAAATAAAAGAAGTTTCTTAGCTAAACTAGATATATTATTGATAAATGTTGTTGCAATTTTGTGCAAATATTCTTTTTATTTTTTAAATTATTGGGAGTCATATTTTAAAATAGGCACTGCATCAAATAAGCTGTGAGCCACTGTAAGAAGTTATGGCAAAGCATTGCACATAGAGCTATAAAGATTCCTGACATTGTGTCTTTCATTAGTGGAGATTGCAGTTTTCATCGCCTGCTATCATTAAATCATTGCTTTACATGCTTGAAATTTAAACAGTGTAAAGTTGTTTCTGGGTATCCACGCGATGTAACAGGAAATAAACTCAAAAATGTAATGCATGTGTGAAGAATTTTGTCATGTTCAAGTTTTAACATCTTAGTTACTTATATTGGTTTGAATACATGCTTTTGAATTCTTATTTGTTGTTATTGTTGTTGTGACACTGTAGTCTCTGGATTTATAGCTTTAGTCAAGCTAAATATGTAAGTCACAATGATATTTTTAGGACAACATATTCATATTTATTCTAGAAACTTTCCCCTATTGTCAGATGTATACTTATAAAATACTTACTAATATAAATTGTTTTTTATATTTCTACAAATGATTGTCTTAGGGCCGTTTGCACTACCTCTATTTAAAAGTTCACTATACAAATTATCAAAATCAACATATGTAGTTGTAAATTTCTCTTTTCATGCTTTCTATCGCAGTGATTTTTTTACGTATGTCGAGAAATATGCAATCAATCAATAATTGAGTTATATTAATATAAAAAGAAATGCTTTGCAGTTGTGAAATCCACACAAAATATATTAATCCAAACATATTTTACATCACTTATAAGTGTAGTAATTTTGTCACAATTTTCGTATTTCTATTGTGATTTTTTAACATGCATGGGAGAAAATCATTTTCTGCGATATTACTGTTGTTAGTTATGGGCACTTGTTAATAGATAGCGCATGAGGTATGTCGGTTGTATGCTAAGCTGAAATATATATTAATGAGCAATTTGTTTATTTATGCGACATCTCTTGGTAACTTTTGTGGTTATTGTAACACGCAACGGACTTGGTCAATCTAGTTATATATAATCAAAGGACCTGGTGGACCACGACATTCTTCTAGGTAGATTGCTCGATCGTGGTATAAGAGGGTTAGCGCACGATTGGTTTGCAAGCTATTTAAGTAATAGAACACATTATGTTGAAGTAAATCACGCGAAATCATGTTCTCTACCAGTAAAACAAGGTGTGCCGCAGGGAAGTGTGCTTGGTCCTCTGCTTTATATTTTATATGTCAACGACGTGTCTCTATCAGATGGTGTGATGTTTGCGGATGATACGTCAATGCTTGTGAGTACTATGGGTTCTGATGATATTAGTGGTGAAGCAATTATTAAACTACGTGACATAAATACTTTTTTTAAAGATAATAATTTGCACTTAAACAGTAAAAAAACAGTTTTCATAGAATTTAGAACAACAACCACTGAAAAAGAGTACTCACATTACATTAAAATTGATGGTAATAGCATAGAACAGGTTAACTGCACAACATTTCTGGGTGTAATGATTGACTCTAGGTGCAGCTGGAAAGAACACATTGATGCACTAAGTAGTAAGCTAGCTAAAGTTTGTTATGTTCTGTATCGGCTTAAAAGTGAATTAAGTTTCACTACGCTGAAAATGTATTATTTTGCTCATTTTCACTCACTTATATCCTATGGAATTATTGCTTGGGGGCCTCCACTGAGGTGGGTCGAGTGTTTAAACTGCAGAAAAGGGCATTGCGTATCATGGTGGGTATGCCAAATGGTTCAAGCTGTCGTACATTGTTTTCAGATGTTGGGGTAATGACACTGAGTAGTATCTTTATTCTTAAATTGCTAACTTATGCTAAAGACCATATCAACAATTTACCGAAATTAAATCAATTCCACTCATACCACACTAGAAATGCACACATATTAGAAGTACCGCGGCATCGACTAGCGCTTAGTGAACGAAATCCTCGCTATTTAGCCATCAAGGCTTACAATAAGCTTCCAACAAGTTATAAGCAAATGCCGCAAAATATATTTCGCTGTAATATTAGACGTTTGCTGCTTTTTAAAAGTTATTATTCATTTAAAGAATAGTTAGACGACTCGGATTTATAATTATTTATTACTTTACTCATTCAACTAAATTTTTTACACACAATATATCTAATGCTTCGGAAATCGACGTATCTCCAGACTCTGATAACTAGTTGTTTCGTTTTCATTGTTTAATTAAGCATTAAATGACATGTCCTATGCTCAATTTGAGTCGACTGGATGAAATATATTATTATTATTATTATTATTATATTCCAAGATAAGCTAGTTAGTATTCAGTCATCGTCATAATTGTACTATTGTCTGTCATAGATAAATAAGAAAAATCTTCCTTTTTGCAAACATACTTGTTGAAGTTCCAGACCTTATTGGAACCAAATTTTGTTAGTGGTAAAGCATGGTAAGAATTATTCTTCACAAAAAGCAAAAAAAAGTGAGGATCTATTATCTTGGGTTGGAAGTCCCATAATAGTCTATTACGCCATCATCCATAAGAAAAACCGAATCAGCTTCCCTATTAACAGCCAGATCCCTGACGACTCTCTATTCCCATTTTTCCTCAATTTTTGTAGCCCTGTTTTAAAGTGCCCACAGACGTCGTTCTTTCCTGCCAGTTAGATGCTTTCTTAAAAGTCTTCTACAGTTATTTATGGACAGCGATCTGATGCTGTATGGGATGTGGTTAAATATTTTTAAAGGGCAGCATTATCATTCACTGTGTTGGATATGGTTTTCAGTGTGTAAGAGAAACTGGCAAGTTTTCTAACTAGATGATTCACATGCTCCTTCCAGCTGAAGTCACTGTCCAGTCGCATACCAAGAAAGACGCCCTCTGGTTGGTGGAGGTGAGTGTATAATTTTCATAGTCTATGTCACAAGTGGTGTTTTGATTAGAGAACAAGATATATATTGTTTTCTCAATGTTTAATTTGAGATTATTTTGCTCAAACCATTTATTAATCAATTTTACTGTTTGTACTCAATTATTCTCTAATAATTCCATGGTAGACGCTTTCACATACAAAGTCATAGGGTACGGACTTATGTTTGGCAGATCATTGATGTAAATGAGGAATAATGCGCGACCTAAAATTGAGCCCTGTGGTAGTCCCTGCTTTAAGGTATCCCAATCTGACTGCAATTTATCACCATTGGCGCATCTGACTATTACACCTTGTTTTCGACTGTCTAAATACGATTTCAATAAATCGTGTGCTTTTCTTCTTAATCCCAATTTGTTGAGTTTGCTTACTAGTATTTTGTGGTGTACTCTATCGAAGGTTTTGGAAAGGTCCATAAATAATGCTGCCACGCATTCATTATTATTAACTCCATCTAATATACCAGTTACTACCTGGTATATAGCTGTTCTAGTTGATCTATCCCTTCTGTAAGCATTTTGGGTGTTTGTTAATAATTTATTAGTATCTAAAAAATTGTAAATTCGTTTAAAGATGACCTTTCCAAAAATCTTTGAGATATTCGACATCAGTGCAATAGGTCTATAATTATTGATGTCTGACTTATCGCCTTTCTTATAAATGGGTTTGGTAATAGCCTTCTTGAGTTTACTGGAGAAAATAACTGATTCAAGCATTAGATTCACAATATGAGCCAACGCTGTGCTATATACAAAGCTGCTTCTTTAAATTCATTGGGGATTTCGTCATCTCCCGTTGATTTTGTATTTTTTAACGATTTTATTACCTCAATAATCTCAGATGCATCAGTGAGCTCCAGATAGCAAGTTTTAGCACAACTTATGATACGTTCATAAAGAGGTTCTACGTTTGTTCTGTTATCGAGTTCCTAGCACTCTATAGAAGTCACCCATGTCTTTGGAAAATTAAGTCCGCAGAATATTCTAATAGAGAAAAAAATCCTAGGAAGACATGGTTATTAAACTAAAAGATGTAGAGGAATCTGTTACAAAAGAATCAGTCAACAAGAAAATAGACACTCTCCGTGGTTGCTTTCGCAAAGAACTTAAAAAGGTAGAGAGAGCTAAAAAGTCAGGTTCGGGTTGCAGACCAAGAGACATCTAGACAATGCAAGCAATGTAGAGGATGACACATCGTATAATCAAGCATAATGTTTATGTGCTTGACGTTTTTGGTAAAAGTGTTGCCCATAAATTAATAAATTTGTTTCCAAAAGCCGTATTTATTGAGGATAAATTTATTTCCGATGTTCCTTTGGAAGCAGCTCTGAGAAACGTTACAAGATATACAAGAATGTCATTAATACATGAAATAAGACATGTGCAGGCTGTATATTGCTGTCGCCGCCACTGCCAACATGGTTGTAGTATATCCATCACAGTTGATCACTAACAGAAAAGAACGACGTTTGTGGGCACCTTTAGAGACAGTTTTTGGTACTTCTTTGATTGGTGTCTAAAATTATAAAATAAATATATACAGGCTGGCCGTTTTTCGAGCGCAAGCATGGGGAACTCGGTTATTATAAGAGATATGAGATCGGTTAAATTAGGGCAAAGTTGTACATTTAGGAGAGAAAAATATGCTGCCGAATAACTTAAAAAATTTTTATGGGTTGCTGAGATTTTTGGAAAAAAGTTATATTTTCAACTTCCGTTTTAACGTTCTATATCCAAAACCGTTAAACGTAGACGTTTCTAACTCAGATATTATTAAGGCACTTTTTTACAAGCAACCCAAATGTGCCATCCATTTTTTCAAGACGTTTTAGATTCAAAAGTTACTGTAGTCAACATTGTTTTTTTCTTATGGGCACCATATTGGATTTTCACATTTTTGAGTAAAGTTCCTTTTTCCGATTACGATGATGTATCACACGATATGGTCCAGTTTCACAGTTTTATCAAAATAACAAGAAAACCGATTTCGAGAAGAAAGCCTTGGAAACAATTTCCATACTTGTGTTTAACAAATGCATTTGTGACAGTTCGATTAAGTTTTGCTTGTTGTCACATTTATTAAATATGCCCAAATTTTTCGACAAAATGCCATTTTCAAGTGAAGAAAAAGGAGATTTATTACGCTTCACATCGAAGTGTACAAGTTACTTCAGAAACATATCTTCACCGAAATTTAGGCGATTCTGGTTCGTTTTGTAAGCCTAGAACCGCCACATGAAAATGAAGTGGATATTTTACAAAGAGTAAGGGAATTCTAAAGAATCTGGCACAAAATAAATAATATCAATGAAATAAATTTTTCTTTACGTTCAATGTCTGAGTTAGAAACGTCTACGTTTATCGGTTTTCGATATACAACGTTAAAACGAAAGTTTAAAATATCATTTTTTTCCAAAAATCTCAGTAACCCATGAAAATTTTAAGTTTCTCACCCAAATGCGCAACTTTGCTCTAATTTAACCGATCTCCTATCTCTTATAATAACCGAGTTCCCCATACTTGCGCTCGAAAAACGGCCACCCGGTATATTGTATCCCAATCAGCCTTGTATTTCTCATAGCTAGTTTATTTTGTTTATTCTATACAGTTGCTGATGATTATAATTTCGTATAAATACATATAGAAAATGTAAATTGGGTACAATAAAGCCATTTATTATTATTATTATTATTAAAAATTATTTTCTTTAAACGCTGATACGATATTAACTACTTCTCTAAAAATTAATACTTAAAAATGAATGGTCATAAATTGATACTTACTCTACAGATCGATTTCTTTCAGATCATTCTTCAAATCTTCGTAATATTCATTATTTAGGGGACGGTGGTAATAATTTTAGAGAAATCACTCTCAGATAGGTATCTTCCAAAGAAGTGGGTTGAAAAGGTCTTAATCTTTAGCACCAGTGTAGGAATTAATTCTAAAATTACATTTACTGTTATTAAACTTGATCCAAGGCCCTTGAATCTTAGAGCTTCAGTTGGAACCATCGATGATCCTTGATTATTTAATCTTTGCATCTCAATCTTGACGTCCAGACGAGTAAAATGGAAGACAAAATGATAATGATGTCATATCCAACTAACACTCCATGACATCAGGGTATTTATAGTTGGAAGACAGTACTATTGTAGTCAAATTTATAGTCCGTGCTTGAGGTTGTGTCGATGCTTGAGCACCCGATTTTGACAGATTTGTAATAGAATTTATTGCTATGGAATATTTGCTCGTTTTTCTACAACGTGGTATATTTGAATAAAACACCATCGACATTCTGCAAACGTCCTCACAGCAACTTGGGCTGATAGCCTGCATCAGTCGCAGCTATTTTATTTACTGACCAACCAATACCTTCACATAATAACATTGTTGGTTGTTACAAATTTAAAAGCTAGGTATTTTCATTCTAGAGGAACAAACTCCATAAATCCAATATTTTTATGAATTTCTTCGCGATGTTGACATAATTGTTGCTGTTATTGTGTTGAGGTGAATGCTTTACTTCAATATTTTGGTATACATACATACTAGAAATATAGTTCAAGCACGTACTAGTGAAGTAGTAAAAGCTTCGGTGAATGTTCAAGATGATGGAATATAAATTACATATATGTATGTGACGGCACATACATATGTACAGTGCGCTAGTAAGCGTGTTATGTATATATGTAAAGGGTGGCCCATAATGTAGAGACACATTTTGATGTCTAATAACTTTGCATTTGAAAAACCTATAGGTAAGTTTTTGGTGTTGTTCGATAGAAAAACTCAAAAAGTTTCTCTGTATTGCAAAAAAATACAGGGTGTACCAAAGTATAAAAATTGTAATCAAAAGTAATAAAAACGTTTCAATCAAAATATGGAATTCAATAAATTTAATAACAAGAGAAACTAACTAAGCACGTAATAACTAGCCTAATTTTTAAAAATTGTGTCTAAAAGATGATGACCTTCTCTTCTTGAACATTCTTCTACTCTAGACACCATATTTCGCATAGCATTATGCAACATTAATGGAGAAATATTCAGAATTTCTGTTCGAATATTTTCTTTTAATTCGTCGATATTTTGCGGATTAATGTGATGTAAACCCTGGATTTTAAATAGCCCCATAACAAAAAATCACAGGGTGTTAAATCACATGACCTCGGGGGCCACTGGAGATCACCAAACCTTGAAATCAGGCGTCCTGGAAACATTTGCCGCAGGACATTCATGGATGCGCGGGCAGTATGACATGTGGCGCCGTCCTGCTGAAACCACATGTTTTCAGGAAAGCGCCGCAACTCTTGTTGAAAAAAGGTTTCCATGTTCACATAACGTTCCGAAGTTACCGTGGTATTTTCTCCATTTTCATCCTCAAAAAAATAAGGTCCCACAATTCCCTGTGCTGACACTGCACACCAAACAGTAACTTTATGACTATGAAGAGGAGTTTGGTGTATTTTTCACGGATTTTCTTGAGACCAGTATCGAGAGTTTTGTTTGTTTACATAGCCACACATATGAAAATGTGCTTCATCAGACATAAATAAATTTTCGGACAAATCAGCATTGTTTTCTAAAAGCTCTAAAAAATGGTTAGAAAAAGCAAGTCTGGCTGCAAAGTAGGTGTCTTTTAGCTCCTGCACAAGTTGAACTTTATATGGTTGTAAGCGTAAATCTTTATGCAATATTCTTTGCAGGCTAGTTCTTGAGAGTGCTAGTGTTTGAGATTGTCTGTTTGCAGATCGCTTTGGATTTCTTAAAAATGCAACTTGAACTCTTTCAATATTTGCAGGAGTTCTAACTGAAATAGGCCTACCTGCAGGTTTCTTCTTCAGAGATGATGCTGTGGTTCTAAATTGACCAACCCATTTTAAAATTGTGTTTCTACACGGAGAATTCAAATTAAATCTTGTGCGAAACTGGCGCCGAGTAACGGCAATAGACTCGTTATTTTTCAAGAAATTTTCAACAATAAAAGCGCGATGATGAGCGAGATTATTCATTTTTCGAAAACGTCAGTACGATATTGTCTATTAGACAGTTATAAATCTCTATGGTTACACTTCAAAAAAATAGTAGTATACAGAAAGTCACTTTACTTGATTTTTTGACTTTTAATTACAACACTAAACACTTTAACCCACTGAACACCAAACAAGTTTTAACTAAAACACCGACGCGTTTCAACAGCAATGCTGTCATTATCAAGGCGATAATAAAACTAAATTAAAATAAAATCTACAAAAACAGGTAACCTAAATGTTATGCACGGTCAATCCGATACGCATAATTAATTTCCGATTAACGAAAACAATGACGAATACGGTATAGGGCCATTGTCACAATTCATTACACATGACTTATTTTTATATATTTCTAAACTTTCGAAAACATTTAGAAACTTACAATTGTTTATTTGTCTAATTAATTTAACATTTTTGGTCCACAGACTTCTCACTTTTCCCTTGAACAAGGCGAGGTATGAGAAAGAGCTTAAAATTATAAAAGATGCGGCCAAGTGTAATGGTTTCCAGCCTCAGCATATCTATAAGTTAATTAGGAAGTTTAATTATAAGAAAACTGTGAAAGAATCTACGACTTTTCGAGAGGATGTTAAAGCTTCACCCGTTGTGACCCTCCCTTACGCTCTCTTTATCACTAAAGGTTTGAGTAAAATCTTCAAAGAGCTAGATCTCAGAATAGTTTACAGTTCTGGGACTAGTTTACGAAGTCTCATCGGTAACCCTAAAGATAAAATACAACCTCTAGAAAAGTCAGGTATTTACGAAATCAATTGTAAAGATTGTAATCAAAAATATATTGGGCAAACCAGGAGAGCAGTCTCAACTAGATTCAAAGAGCATATGGCTCATCTTAGATTTAATAGAATTGAGAAATCGAGCGTTGCCCAACACATTTTTGAAACAGATCACAACATCGATCATACGAATGTTAAATTAATTAGACAAATAAACAATTGTAAGTTTCTAAATGTTTTCGAAAGTTTAGAAATATATAAAAATAAGTCATGTGTAATGAATTGTGACAATGGCCCTATACCGTATTCGTCATTGTTTTCGTTAATCGGAAATTAATGATGCGTATCGGATTGACCGTGCATAACATTTAGGTTACCTGTTTTTGTAGATTTTATTTTAATTTAGTTTTATTATCGCCTTGATAATGACAGCATTGCTGTTGAAACGCGTCGGTGTTTTAGTTAAAACTTGTTTGGTGTTCAGTGGGTTAAAGTGTTTAGTGTTCTACTTCTGCACCAAGAGATTCAGTGAAGAACTTCGCAATATGGCTACCAGGTCCAAGGATCAGAACTTATACCATAAGGTTAGTGCTAAAATTAGGTTTATTAGCGAAGATATTAGATTTCTGAAAACTTGTAAACGTTTTTCTGTTTTTCCAAACTTTATTAATGTTACTGTCTCGAATAATTGCAAAAGTAGTGATAAAGTCATTCGTTACGCGAAAGAAAAATGGTTGCGTTCAGAAATCGAATATCTTTTTGCCAAACGCAGTAAACTTGAGATTCAAGCTTACCAACTTTGGAAATTTTTAACATTAGATCTTAATGATGTTGAATATCAACTATGGTGTGATTTTCAGCGGAACATGTTTATTTCAATCGATAGGAAAGTTCAAAATAAGAAATTCTCTCATGATAGGAAATTAAGAAAGTTAGGTTGTTTTTTTAAAAAATAAACATCATGTTCCGATGAATACCATTAACATAGTAGAAAATCATTCTTCGCAAACCTTTAGTGAACGGGAACTTAATCTTTTGAATAAAGGATTGAAATTTGGTTTGCAGACTCCTGAATCGAATGTTGAGTGGGTTATTGCCGGGATAGAATCCTCTATCCAGCGGTTTCCTGAGCCCACAAAGCAGTTTGTTAGGGAGGCCTGCAAACATACTATTTCAAAAAATTTGAAATCCTATAAATCACCTCAGAAATCCGAAAACATTAAAATCATTAAAACTTTGCGGGAAAAAGATTGTTTTTATTTGAAAGCTGACAAAGGGAACAAGGTTGTTATTTTAGATAAAGAGGACTACTATGATCGGGTTAATGACCTGTTGAGTAGTGGCCCTTATCAGTCAATTTCAAAAAATCCTTTACCGAAAATGATTAGAGACGTCAACAACGTGTTTAAAACTTGTAACAACCTTGTTACCGCCGACGTTAGACGTAAGCTACATGTTTCCAATCCTGTTGTCCCTAAATTATATTGTTTATCTAAAATCCACAAACCTGGCAAGTCGGTAAGGCCAATTGTTTCGGCAATTGACGCACCGACTTATAAGGTTTCCAAATGGCTGACCAATGAATTTAATAATTTGCCAATACAGCAACCTAGTTTTGCAGTAAAAAATTCGTTAGAATTTATTAAAGAAATTCAAAATATTCAGTTGCTGGAGGGTGAAGTATTGATTTCATTTGATGTTAGTTCTCTCTTTCCTAGTGTACCGATTCCAGAAACCTTGACATACCTCGAGGACTTGTTGCTTCAAAACAGTTTGAGTCAACAATGTGTCCAGGAATATATTCGCTTAACTGACATCTGTATGAAACAGAACATTTTTCAATTCAACGGGGGTTTTTATGAACAGCTGGAAGGAACGGAAATGGGTAACTCCTTGTCGCCCTTTTTGGCTAACCTTTTCATGAGCCGTTTTGAAAAGGACTTAGAATCTGAGAGCGAATACTTTCCTAGGGTTTGGTTGAGGTATGTGGATGATATTTTCGCTATATTTGACACTAAAAAATGTAATATTGACGATTTTCTCAATAGATTAAATAATCGGTTCGAAACCATAAAGTTCACTTGTGAAAGAGAAGAAAACGGTCAGCTACCGTTTCTAGATACTTTAGTAATTAGAAATAACAATAGATTAGAGTTTGACGTGTATAGAAAGGAAACCAGTACACTTCGCTACATTCCTTCAGACTCCCATCATTGTGTTCAACACAAAATGGCAAGCCTGAATTTTTTGGTCCACAGACTTCTCACTTTTCCCTTGAACAAGGCGAGGTATGAGAAAGAGCTTAAAATTATAAAAGATGCGGCCAAGTGTAATGGTTTCCAGCCTCAGCATATCTATAAGTTAATTAGGAAGTTTAATTATAAGAAAACTGTGAAAGAATCTACGACTTTTCGAGAGGATGTTAAAGCTTCACCCGTTGTGACCCTCCCTTACGCTCCCTTTATCACTAAAGGTTTGAGTAAAATCTTCAAAGAGCTAGATCTCAGAATAGTTTACAGTTCTGGGACTAGTTTACGAAGTCTCATCGGTAACCCTAAAGATAAAATACAACCTCTAGAAAAGTCAGGTATTTACGAAATCAATTGTAAAGATTGTAATCAAAAATATATTGGGCAAACCAGGAGAGCAGTCTCAACTAGATTCAAAGAGCATATGGCTCATCTTAGATTTAATAGAATTGAGAAATCGAGCGTTGCCCAACACATTTTTGAAACAGATCACAACATCGATCATACGAATGTTAAATTAATTAGACAAATAAACAATTGTAAGTTTCTAAATGTTTTCGAAAGTTTAGAAATATATAAAAATAAGTCATGTGTAATGAATTGTGACAATGGCCCTATACCGTATTCGTCATTGTTTTCGTTAATCGGAAATTAATGATGCGTATCGGATTGACCGTGCATAACATTTAGGTTACCTGTTTTTGTAGATTTTATTTTAATTTAGTTTTATTATCGCCTTGATAATGACAGCATTGCTGTTGAAACGCGTCGGTGTTTTAGTTAAAACTTGTTTGGTGTTCAGTGGGTTAAAGTGTTTAGTGTTCTACTTCTGCACCAAGAGATCCAGTGAAGAACTTTTTAATTACAATTTTTATACTTTGGTACACCCTGTATTTTTTCTGCATTACAATATACATTACCTCCTCTCCTATATTCATTTGGACCAACACATAATTTACATTCATAATTACAATATAAATGACTTGGAAATGATTCTTTAAAGTAGGTTCTAGTCTATTGAATTTATTCACTCATTCATATTAAAGTTTATTTTTAATGCGCCATCTCTTCACAAACAGTCGAACCACAGGAGTTACGCGTTTTGTACGTCTAAAGTAACAAGGACATTCCAGCTTTTTTCTTGTCCTTGGTATACATTTCCAATTATCTGCAGTGTTGAGTGTGCTTTTCTGAAATCGTACTGATGTGTAGCCAATCTGCCTTTTCTCTGTATTTGCTCTTTCAGCCTTCCCCTTATCATCGCCTGGTACACCCTACTTAATTTGCTCAGTAGTACTTAAAACACAAGTATATAACTAATTTTTTTTAATTATTTTTTTGATTAGTATTTATTGTTATTGGTATTATATTGGTAAACTTCAACTTCTTCTCACACTCACACATTACTTAAAAGATTTACATAATACGTTTCGAAGATTAATACGTTTTTTTTAGAAAAACATAAAATAAAAAATAAAAAAAATAAACTACGTAAACTCTAAGCAATTAATTATTCTTTAAACACCACCGAATGCTCTGTTAGATGAAAAGTCACGTCTGAAAACATTCCAAAATCATACAAATTTGTAACAATTCACGTTCTGCACGTTTACATTATCTTTTCAGAATATTTTAACTTCTATTAGTAAAACTTCTGTAACTAGTTATTTTATTTTTCCTTGAAAAACCTTTCAATGATGCCTTAAACAATTATAAATTCCTTTAAATTAATAAAACAGCGGAAATACAATTTTTTTGGTGTGTACTGAAAATTTATGGAAAGACAACATAATTATTAATTCTTCCCGCGAAACTAACTGTAATGAAAAAAATCGCCGATAGAATTCTTTTTTTTTACAATTCGTCTTGGCGATATTGACGGCCTTGAACTTGCCACTTCGAACGTCTGTTTTTTTTATTAATGTTTTTTTATTGCTGTTCCTGTGCGAATATCTTTCAACCGTATTAAAACGCTAATGATGTTTTATAGAGCTAAATTGTCTATTAATAACAATTTTTTTCATGATATATAGGTACTTATCGTAAAATCATTTGGGTGCATTTCTGAGTTTGATTTCGTTTTAATATGATTTTTTATGGGTCTGAAATGAAACGTTGTGTTCGATGAATAAGTCTAAATGTTGTGACGTAATATTTCATTTGTATTCATGTTTTAGTCGAATTAAGATTCGGGTCGTTAACATTTTAAATATTATTGATAGATTCAGATGATCTAGATCTTAATGATCGGTGATTCTAACGATGGGAAAATTTTTCGATAAATTTAACAGAAATGTGATTTTAAACCAATTTTAAAACATTAACTAAATAATAAATCGTTTAGCACCTATTAACTTAATTTGAAAATATGAAATTAATAATCAAGCATGGTTTTTGGAATATTGCAGTCTTGATAAAAATTTTATTGTGAAAGGTGGGTTTGGAAACACAAACAAGTAACTAGATAATTTACAGAACTTTTTAACTGGAAAACCAACCTGTTGGTCTTTAGATCCTCGTAAAGTATCTGCTTTAGTGGATTTGTGCATAACAAAATAGTATGCGTATTAATCTCTTAGTCCAAGCTACACAAGTGAAATGTGTAGTAAGAACTGTATAGGAAAAAAAATAAAATTTGCAAAACCATTGAATATCTCAGAGAAAGTGCATGAAGTTATTGATCATTTCAGTGGTGTGAATGCAGCCTGCATTCCAGTAAATGGTTAGAATAATCTTTCAGAGAATTCGTCGAAAAAGGAAGTATGCCAAGGGTTGTATCGGTGGATCACTTTGGGCAGATTTTGAATAATTTGCATGCCCACATCTGGCAGATTTGAAAATTTGTTCAATGTTTGACATACATGGCCTTTCAGTAAGTTATATTGGTTGTACATTTTCTGTTTAAACTTCTTAGACATATATTACGTAGAATACTTTTTTTTTTGTTATGAATGTTTCTTGCGATATTTGCAAGCAGAATAACTCGATGGCATATTACACTGATGTCTGCAAACTATTTTTTGAAAGCTCCTGCGTCTTGATAATTGGATGTCTTCATAACTTTGCTTTTTTACTTTTCATCCAGTCTAGGAAATAATGGCATTTAGCAGCCATATGCAACATCTACATATGTACATAAACAATATGGTCATCTTGATTTTGAGCATGTCATTTGATTAGTTGAGTCAACAGCATCCTTAGTTTAATTATAATAAATAATCATTTTGGAGTGTACCAAGTGCACCATTGCCATATGCTTCCATAAGAATAGTACCTTTGATGAGCTGCCTATTTTTCGAAGTACGATATTTTGAAAGTTGATTCCGGTTGTCCACGTTTGTTCTACATTGTTGCAGTGTTTAGCAAAAGAATGTTAAAAAATAGTAAAAAAAAACAAAGGCGAAAAGGAGTTTTTAGGTCGCCGCCTTCCTATCGTTATAAAATTTGAAATTCGATGTTTGAGGTTGTTCTAGATTGTCTAGAATTGTATTATGCATATTTAGTGAAATAATTGAGAAGAGAATTTAGCTCTTCATCCATTTTTCAAATTTTGAAAATTATTTGAGATTATTCTTGATTTTTTTCCTTGTGTATTGCCCCAAAATAGGCAGTGAAATAACTGACAAAGGCGAAATTTATGCAGCCTCTTCTTGAAAACAAGTTTTCGCAGAAGTTCCAGGATGTTCTGCATTTATTTTAGGTTTGTACTATTACAAAACTTTAGGTTTTCAGTAGATATATAAATTTTGTGAGCACCCTCTTTTTGAAAATCGAAATTTTGACAGTGGTTCTATATTGTGTTAGATTTTTTCTAAGTTGTTCCAAAATTTGAGCCTTTTACCATGCATAATTTTTCGTGAAATAATTGACAAGAACAAAATTTCTTAAAATTTCAAATCTGAAAATCATTTTTTTAAGAGTAGTTCGAAGTTATTCGATGTTTGTTGTGTAGTTCGTGAAACACGAACATATTTGTTCGCTATTTTGGATGATGGTCCTGTTAAAATTCAAAGGGGCTGGAGAAAGTTCACTTTTGTCAATTAGTTAGTCCACAACTTTTTCAAAGTTTAGAATTTTGAAAAAATGAGGGCCAAGACTAACATTTTGGAACAATGTTCACAACAACTTGGAATAAATTAGAAAATTTCGAATTTTAAAAAGGGGAATGAAATATTCCATTATATTATATAGGGTTTTCAAACTTAAGTCGGCACTATTGCTAACTTTGTTATTATTGGAGCTACAAAGTTGGTTAAATAGGCAAACTAGTGTAGTTTTTCAAGCAAATTACAATGGCATTTAAAAAAAAATAATTGACGTACTGGGTCACGTGATATTGTGAAAAATGTAATTTTTTTAAATGGGACACCCAGTATACAGTTCTCACGGTCGACAGAAAATTTAATTCTGAACAAAAACTTTCCTATGAACTTTTATCCTAAAGTCAATAATAACAGAGTTATTGATGATTTTTCAAATTTGCCAAGGTGGCTGTTATTTCATAAACAAAATTCGATTGTTTTGCAAATGTCATCAACATTGAAATATTGCATTAAACCTCTGTCAGTAAGCAATTAACATTTTGTGTTTATTGATGAAAAAATGCCTTTCACGCATTTAGAAAAATGTGATATGATGGAATGTTACATCGTTTGTAATAAAAATTCCCTACAAGCTCGTGAACGTTACGGTGTTTTATTTCCTACGCGCAACTTACCAGATCGAAGGTACTTTTTACTTTTGTACCGTAAGTTTCGATCAAATGAAAATGTGTTCAAGACAACTAGAACCAAAAAACAATTTATAATAAGTGAAGCAACTGAAATTAACGTCTTAGCTTTCTTTGAAGCTAATCCTAATAATGCAATTAATGATTTAAAGGAAGAAAGTGGACTATCTTTGGGAACTATTCACAATATTCTAAAAAAACATAAGTTTGTGCCGTTCAGATACAGACCTATTCAGACGCTGGTACCGGGAGATCAAGAAAGACGGACTCAGTTTTGTCAGTGGTACATTAATCAAGTTAGATTTAACCATAATTTTTGGCGTTTGGTTCTTTGGAGTGACGAATCAAATTTCTCCAACAGGGGTATGTATAACAGGAAGAACAGCCACTATTGGAGTCGAGAAAACCCGATTCTTTTCCGTCCTTGTAATCCGCAGAGACGCTTTAGTGTTAATGTTTGGTGTGGCATGATTGATTCAAGAATTGTAGGCCCCGTATTTTATCAAGGTGCATTAACTGGCGAGAGGTATGTCGAAATGTTAACCGCTACCCTTGGAGAATTCTTGGATGACCTGAATTTAATGGATAGACAACAGATATTCTTTCAACAAGATGGCGCTCCTGCCCATAATGTTCGCCAAATTCATAACTTATTACATGACTTTTTTGATGGCCGATATCTATCAACTAACGGGCCTATTCGTATGCCTCCCCGATCACCGGACATAACACCTTTGGATTTCTTCTTTTGGGGATTTGTGAAAAGTGCAGTGTATGAAAGGCGGTATGATACTCTTGAAGATCTCCAGCAAAGCATCACCCATGCTATTAATAATATTGATGGTAGAATCATTGCTAAGGCTACTAGAAGCGTTAACAGGCGCGTTCAAAAGTGCTTGGAGCAAGAGGGTGATGTTTTTGAGCATCTGCTCTGAATTTAAAATTTCTTGTTTTTTTATTTTCGAAACTAATAAAATAACTTAAAATAAACAATACTGTTTTTAGTTTCTGTAAAAACAATCATCAATAACTCTGTTATTATTGACTTTAGGATAAAAGTTCATAGGAAAGTTTTTGTTCAGAATTAAATTTTCTGTCGACCCTGAGAACTGTATACTGGGTGTCCCATTAAAAAAATTACGTTTTTCACAATATCACGTGACCTAGTACGTCAATTATTTTTTTTAATGCCATTGTAATTTGCTTGAAAAACTACACTAGTTTGCCTATTTAACCAACTTTGTAGCTCCAATAATAACAAAGTTAGCAATAGTGCCGATTTAAGTTTGAAAACCCTGTATATTATTATTTCCGTTTCCCTCTTTTTGACTATTTTTAAATATTATTTTGCAAAACTGGAACCATTTAGAACAGACGCAGAACAACCTGAAACAATATTTAAAATTTAGAATCTCGAAAAGGGAGAAAGGCTAACTTCACGTATGTTTATAAAAAATTAAAAACCAAACGGATATTATGATTCAGATAATATCCGTATTTTGATCGCATAATGAACAAATTTGTTTCCTGTTGTCAAAAGGGGTTAACAAAAAAGATCGATTTTTGTCTATAATGCCGATAAACGTAATTTTGTTTCACAATTCTCCCATCTGCACATATAAGCCACTCTAGAACGTCTATTATTAAGCAGGAGATTTTGTATATACAAAGGTATACATAAATGAATAGTAAACAATAATGGTTTCAAATTGGAACCCTGTGGCACACTTACTATTGCGAAATACATAACTTAATCGATTATGTAAGTAGGACTTCACATTCTACATAGAATTAAGAATATTTTTTTATGAATTGGACCTAAATTAGAAACAAACCAAATAAAAATTTTGAATTAACTCGTTAATTTTTTCATATATTAGAATATCAAGCATTGTATAATAGAAACGTAAAATAAATACACACGATTATAAACCTTATTTACTTATTTAAATTGGTACGCTTTGCAAATGAATGAGTACGAATTTATAAGTCAAATATTTTCTGCTGAATACTATTGAGCCTATTAACGTTCACAATCTGCAAATTAAACGTTATTTTTGCCATGAAAAAGATGGTATGTAAAAGAATTAACTGTTCTTCGAACTATGTGAAATCTTTTTTACAGCTCAAACGATTCATTACAATAAGTCTATACGCTAAAAAATTTGTGCACATATCGCATGAAAAGGATTACAGTTGCGACTCTTCAAGTTAATATTTACACGATAATAATTTTAAACCTACTACAGTTGATTTTTAAAATTTGTAATAGTAGTTTCGGCAACTAGTCATCGTATTGTGATTTAAATGTAGGATTATTTGCATGTTGTACTTGTCTAATAATAGTTGCATAGAATGAAGTAACTGTTAATTCATGTTTGGTAATCGAGAAACAACTCTATACCAGCTAAAGTTGATATTATTCGATATATTAAAGTTTTCCAAGATTAACAAAATTTTCCAATCATATAAATTAGATTTTTTTCACCGCTATCATCTTATTAATTACTTTATTGGTACCGGCTGAATGTTTATCATAAATTTGCATAAAAGCTGTTAGGATATTATAATAGGTCTTCAACGGGACTTTATGCTATTGAAAAATTTGCTAACGAGGAAACATACTGAGAGCATACAAGTTATCTTTAATATGGGAAAGTCATTCGTAGATATGGATTAAATATTTTATAGGACAGTGACACTGGATAAGTAAGAATGAATCGGGTAAAAGATAATGAATGTGAGAAGTGCGATATTATGTCCATATTATAATGTTTCTCATGATAAAATCATATATTTTTTTCATCGCGCTTTGACCAGCAGTCTTTGATTAAAAATACGTTAGGTCATCAGAGAGTTTATATTTATTAGCATTACTAGTTCTTTACTATGTACAAACAAGATGTTATAAACAGAATTTGTTTTTTACTTGATGCTTTAAATTTTATGTAGCGCCATGGCTCTTTTAATATATGTATTTACAATTTTTTGTTTATTTACATGATCTCATCGTATATATTCTTATTATTAATGTGATAATGCGGACCAACTAGTCAAACATGTTTGTAAAAGATGTATACAGTACAAACTGTAAACTTATGGTCGATGCTTGGGCAAACTTAATTTTTCTTTTAATATCTTGTGCCCTCAGCCTGTGCAGATGCTAATTTTCAGCACATCTTCGATTTTTTTTTGCGAATCCAGCTTTAAGGAGAAAAGATACAGCTTAGATTAGATTAGATCTGAGGGCAGTGGCACTGCTGCCTTTAGTCACCGCGATCTGCATGGGTCTATTGTAACATTGCCATTCTGGTTGTTAGACTAGTTTGAGGCTTTTAATGAGTCTTAGAATTAGTCTGGGATTTTCGTCCTGACTGTCAGTAGGGCTTAGAAACGGCCTACTAATGTGTTGATGTCGACTATGACTAGCAGCAGCACATTTACACAAAATGTGTTCTGCCGCGTCTAAATCTTCCTGGCATAGACGGCAGATTTGATCTTCAGCTTCGCCGAGCTTATGTAGGTGGTACCTCAGGGCCACATTACCTGTCAAAAACCCTGCCAGCAGTTCAAGGTCCCCTTTGCTGAAAGATAGCGACGTCTTTGCTATCTTAGGCGATCTTGATAACAGTGCCTTCGCCCGCTTTTGTCCTGGCGTATTTTACCAGTGAGAGGCCTTCCTGTTGTCCTCCCATTTGTTAACTGCTTGTTTGAGGTGTATCTTTGGCAGTCCACAACAGGGATAATGTCCAATAAAAGGCATTTTCGCTGCTTCTTTGACAAGCTTATCTGCCTTTTCGTTTCTTACCTTGCTAGCTTGGGATCCACTGAAGGCTTACGTGGTTATTGTATCCCAATTGCCTTGAATTGCATATACATTCATGCAACAGACCAGACTCGTATATATAGGCACTCACAGCTTGCACCTCGTATCCCTAACTCGAGATTCTTTACGGCGCACAAGTTTATAGCAGAAATCTTCACTTGAAATGTGTTGGAGTGGAGTCGCATAGGCACTTTGCGATAGTGGTTAGGTCCACTGACCCTAATGCCTGTCCCCACTCCTTCTATTCTAGAGCCGTAAATCCACAATTTGTACTTTATGCATCTAAACTGTGTTTGTTGCTTTTGAAAAATCAGCTTAGGCCAGAGTATTTAGTTTTATCTCTTGCCCACTCCCTCCTTCCTCCCTCCTCTCCGCTCCAAGACCAGTCACCATCATGTGCCTTTTATGAATCTCCACAAGAAGTAGCCATTGGAGGTCAAATCAGGAAATCAGCTTGACTAATCCACATGTTTCCAACTAGTTCATTCAAATGGTTACGAATCTATATTGGCTGGGGTGGCTCTTGTTGAAACCACAAGTCGGGATTCAAAATCAAATACTGAATACCAATTACAGGACAAATTGAAACAAACAAACATATTAAACAAGTATATTAAATTAACTAAAAATATTATAAAACAGCTCTTTCCCAAAACTTATTCAAAAGGCTATCTTTGAATAGGAGTGTGAGCAATCTTATAGTCATATTGAACAGGACATTATCTTCTTGTATAGTTCATCGCTTTGCATTTGGTAACAATTAATGACAATTTATTTCTAACATATCAGTGATAAAACGAAATTTTCTAGAAGAAATATGCAATCATTTTCTGAATTTATAGAGGAAAATCCACATTAGGCTATTAATAGAAACTGACAAGTTGTTGATAAAAAGCAGAAATAAAAGCGTCCTAGACTGGACGCCTGTAGGACACCTGAAGTAATAGCACGCTTATTGAAAGACAAATTATTATGAAAACAAAAAAATCGTGACAGATTAAGTAGGATTGTAACAGTTGCAACAACGAATCATTAAATCCAAACAAACGAAGCTTCGGCAGTGGCATTCCATGATCAATACTGTCAAACGTTTTTGCTATATCAGTATATGTTAAAAGTTACAAAGGTTAGTCACGGTGTACCAAATGAACACAAACCAATATGGATGGGATTTGCATAAGGTCAAGTAGATTTTGACTCATTCAGGCATCTCCTTTGTTCACTCCAGTTAGATTTTGAACACACAGCTTCGTCTTTAGTTTACCTGTAGCTTATCAGCCACGTAAGTCTAAGTCAAAGTTTCACAATTATGTACTAGGTGGATCAAAACGTTTGGAAAATCCTAACAGATGGTGTTAGTATGCACTAATGTGAACCATTCATAAACAGCTTTGGCCTTCATAAAACGTCTATCAAAACTTCAGCCAGTTTTGCTTACGCATTTGTAAGCTACAGCAGTGAGAAGCAACCAACCTGGTTTTCTGACTTTCGTTGCGGCCGTACAAGCACCGATGACGCTGAACGATCTGGACGCCCAAAAGACGTCATAACACCAGAAAACGTGAAAGAACTCCATGATATTATGTTGAATGACCCCAAGGTGTAATTGAGGGAGCTAGCTGAGACCACAAAAACGAATTCCTGTTACGATTTCCCGGCAGAATATGACAATGTTTACGCGAAATCCAACGGAGTTTTGTGGCAATTTATAACTATGGATGAAACATGGATATATTTCTACACCCCAGAGTCCATGCAACAATCTAAACAATGGGTTTTTTTCTGGTGAAAGTGCTCCGAAGCGTCCAAAAACGCAACAATGAACGGGAAAGGTTGTGGTCTCCGTATTTTGGGATGCATGTGGAATAATATTGATTACCTTGAAAAAGGTAAAACCATAACTGGCGCATATTATTCATCATTATTGGATGGTTTGAAAATTAACATCGCAGAAATTCTCTACCATCACGACAATGCGCCTGCTCATTCTTCGTTAGTTGCGCAAGCAAAATTGTACCAAATCGGGTTTGCATTGGTTCCTCAGCCACCGTATTCGCCAGACCTGGCCCGCAGCGACTTCTACCTGTTTCCAAACTTGAAGAGATGGCTCACCGGTAAACGATTTTACTCAAATGAGGAACTCATAGCTGAAACTGAGGCCTATTTTGGAGAGCTTTCGAAGAACTACTTTTTGAATGGGATAAAAAAGTTAGAAAATCACTGGACTCGCGCTGTATCGACTTAGAAGGAATGTATGTTGAAAATTAAAACCAAATTTGGTAAAAAGAAAAGTTTCTTGTTTCACTTATTTCAAACTTTTTGATCCGCCTAGTATGTTAATGAAAAGCAATTTCTTAGAACTGCCTCCACCCCCTCCATGGCGGTGTCATTTAAAATTCGAATTTTAAAAAGTTATTATTACAGATTATTCTAATCGATTTTGAACTCAAATCTTAAATAGTTTAAAAGAGATTACATTTGGTCTGGTTTCTTTTAATATTTTTAGAAAAATGTAGGTGTAAGTTTTATAGCTAGTCCCATAAAGAACTCTCTTTTCAAAATCGTATGCAATTTAAAGACAATAATTTGGGACAACCTGGTTTTTCAAATCATTTAGCAAAATATGTGAGACCGAAAGATTCAGTTTTAGAACAATATAAAAAAATAAAGCAAACTAGTCAATTTAAACCTCAGCGATTATGATTGCGAACCTCATGTGGGATTGGTATTTCGGTTGACTTATCCATGATAAGTTATCTTTCGCTGTTGGGGCACAATTAACAGGACAACATTACTTAGTAACATAAGTTAAAAGATTAAAGATTTGGAACAATATTCAGAACAATCAGCTAACCTGGAATAGTTTGGAATAATTTCCAAAGGGGGCTGAAAGGGTAGGAGAGTTTTCTGAAAAATAATGTTTCCTGTTTTCCAATTAGTTTTAAATATTATTTTGCAAAACTCTAGATCAATGTAGAACAAAGTTAAATCAACCAGTTTTCAAAATTTCGAAAAAATGGGGGCTAACTTCATATAGATAAGTTGCTATTTTTATTCAAGCATTGAATAGCAAGTACTCGCTAATTTTTAAGGTTTGCTAACCTTATTTATCACAACTGAAGATTTGGTCGTGTGCAAGACACGGATATGTGTTTTGTTCTTCTTGCATTTATAATTAAACATACATTAAAAGTCATCCTAGAATTCTTTGTGGAACGAATTTTTATTTATGAAGATAACAACTAAACAAACAGTATATTGTAAAAAAAACGCACCTATATTGTCACACAATTGAAATATATTACAAAAACAGAGAAAACAAGGGTTTGGCTCTAATGAAATGAAATTGTTTGTATATCGTGTATACACACATAAACGTGTGCCTGTGATATTCTTCGACAAACACATCTTGTAAACACTAAGGCCTACATTTAAATTATAAAACTAATACAAATTTAAAAAATCAACTGAAAAGCGTGTAAAATTATTATTGTGTAAATATTGATCCTAACAGTGCAACTGTATTTCATCTGATGCTAGATTAGATGTGCATAATTTCTCCGCAACCCACACCAAATTACTTGGTACTTGTAGATTCCATCTATTACAATAATCTTAACAATACATTAATAACCAGCCAACAGCGAATTTTAATTACTACTTTCTTAAAATCATAAACGTCAGATTTTCTGCTAAAGTAAGCTGCTCCTCTCATTTATTTAATGATGTATAAATCTCAACTACACATTAATTTCCTACAATATAACGCGATTATGCAAATTTTGACACGACCATTAAATACTTATCTAAAGAGTAGTAGCGTCTTGAGTTTTGATCCTGCAACAAAAAATGAGTTTAATGACACTAAAATTGGATAATAAAACTACCGCAATTTATTATTAAAGCTGTAAACGATGTCATTTGATATGAATTAGTTTAAACGCCCGAAGACGTTGGACTGCAGAATTTTCTGGTATTTTTGACTATTAATCAGAAATTTGATATAGCATATAGAAATAATATGACGGGAATAAAATTATATGGTGATAAGGTATGTATGTACAAACGTCCGTACAATTGCAAACATTAATAACAATAAACAGCTATTTCCATTATTGCGAGAGGGACAAATCGGTTTCGCACAGATCCGAATGCACAACATATATAAAATATACACATGCAACACCATGGCATATGCACACTGCACATGTCTATACACGTAACGTATATAGTAGCATAAATGCGGGGTCAATACTCCGTGACCGTTTAGGTCGTGAGGTCAGGGGCAAAATCAGCGCCGAACTGCACTAGGACAACAACTAGATTGAATAACTCTTTTCCGTTTCTATGTATATGTATTCTATGAATGCAAGTTTTCTGGTATAAATTACGTTCTGTGTGTATGAATGGGAAGATAAATTGTTATAGGTGTGTACTTTGTGTGATAAGATTTATTTTAAGAATAAAATGAAGGTAAGAAAAGCATTAGGTTACGTGTATTATCGTAAATCAAGAGATAATAATATAGATATTTTATTTTATAAAAACTGGGTTTTGTACTTACAAGTTTCTGGTGAATCCAGTGATATTATCTTTCGACACTTTAAATTTGTACAGGGTGACCCATTTTCGTATGTTTCCGACGGTTCCAGGAAATCTGTCAGAGATAGAAAAAATTGAGGTATGGTTTTAGAGCTCTTCTCTCTTAAAAATAATAATGGAAATTTGTGACAAAATCTGTCCAGCCCTATATGTCGCTTTTCTTAGGTGCTATCGCAAAACTGTTTCGACTGTTTTAGCCGTTCAGTAACCAATAATTAATGCATTGGCACATTGTGCAAGTATGATTTTAAATGATTATTTAGTATAAGGTATTAGATTTCCACTGAAGAAGTAAGATCCTATTAATTTTGTATTAATTGAACCACACCAAACGCTGAGACTAAGCTGTCCTTGCCTTAGTCTTGTGACGGTAGAATGAGGATTATTATGGATCTAGTAACGGTTGTTCTGGCGATTAACGATACCATCGCTAAATTATTGTTGCATTATTTGATTTTGTATACAGGGTGATTCAGGAGGATATGTCAATATTTTTGGTACGTATTCAGAGACCCAAAATAAACATAAAAGTTCCTATAAACATGGGTGCTATTCCCAATCGTTACAGAAATAGAGCGTTAATTGCGTAATTGAATGAAATTTTTTTCTTAAATTCTTGATATCACACTAGTTGAGTTTTATAGTTTTCAAAAATAGAAAGAAAATTTCATTTCTAAATATAGGTCAACTTTCTGATGAATAGTTCTGATCGCTCGGTCGGCTTTGTCGGCCTATTTCTTATAACTACTGCTGCATTCATTAGAAAATTTACTGATGCATCTTTAGTGCCTACTTTAGTTGCGTATACAAAGATTTAAACCATCCCCAAAGGCACCAATCCTGAGGACTAAGGTCTGGCGATCTAGTTAGCCAATTATGCCGACCACCTCGACCAATCCATTGGCTTGGAAAGGTGTTGTACAAAAAATAATGTTGTAAGTTGATGTTCTGTTGTGCATTAAGTGTAACATCTAATAGATCTTGCAAATGATTTTGTAGAAAATTTTAGTATTCTTGTCCTGAAAAATGACCATCGAACATTAACAGGCCCGATTAATTGACGATTAATGTTAAATTGGCCTTGAGAATTATGTTCTGTGGTAGCATTAGGATTTTCATCGGATCATTGGTGTTCATTGTGGAATATAACATACTAATACAGTTTTCGATTTTCACTTATCCAATTGCAGAATTCTATCTTTAACGCAAAATCACCATCTTGTAAATATTGAACTCGTTGCAAATGAAATCCATCCGAAGATTCCTCCACTCAGATGATTGTGTAATTCGAAATGTATCTGCAATTCGTCTTGTGCTCATGCTCGGATCATTTTTGACGTCATTAAAGATAACCTTTTCTTGTTCAACACCAAGTCCAGATTCTTGTTCGCACTAGGAAACATGCCCGATTCTCCGGCAGTGGTAAAAATTTGTTGGATAAGCCTCGTTAGTTTTATCTGGCTCTCTCTAATTCGGAAAACGACTACTCAACAACTACAAGATTTGCGCTTCCGTTACAAAATGCATAAACGAATATCATATCAACATATTTACGATGAGAGAATGTGACAGCCATAGTGAAATTAGTTTAAAGTCAAATTGAATTGTCAAGAAATACTATTAAATAGAAATACTATATATTTCTATTTACAGTAATACTTTGAACGTGAACCTGGTGATGACACCATAGATACATAAAAACATGGTCTACAATCTATTCTCAATCCTTATTCCATTTACAATTTATAAAATATTTACCATCGTATTTCTGTAACGGTTGAGAATAGGACCCATGTTTCTAGGAACTTTTATGTTTATTTTGAGTCCCTGAATACATACTTAAAATATTGACGTATCCTCCTAAATCACCCTGTATGTAACTGCTACAAAATCCGTGGTTGCTTAACCACCTTGTTACATACGCTTCAAAGGAGCCTCTTTCGTCTAAAGTGACACCCAGGTAAATCACAGTCCTGAAAGGTTTAATATCCACTCCACACAAGATAAACTTAACGTGGCTCCTCTTTTTCTCCGTTCCATTATTAATGCCTCTGTCTTGGTTGGTGCCATCCAAACTCCAACCTATGACCCTTCATTCATACACTTATTGTTTCCTGACATGCGTTTGGATTCTTCATCAGCGTGTGCTCGTCCATTGCCTTCACTATCAATCAAGCTAGATCGTCCGCGAAACCAATACACATGGAGTTAGCTGTTAGATCTAGATCCAACACTCCATCATACAAAATTATCCACAATATTGGCTCCAGCACAAAATCCAAACCACAGTAACGTGGTCTGTTATACACCTAATTAGGTACCTGGATATATTCCTATTTACCAGTTTTTCAATTATCAGGCTATGGCAGGCAGTATTAAAGGCTAGGTAACGTCAATAGTCACTAGTACACACCACTTGCCTTCGTATTCCTTGGCCGTCTGTATAACAGTTTCAATAGCCTGGATGATAGACTTATTATGAAGGTATTGAGCAGGCGTAAAGACCGATAAGAGCTTGATAAATCGGGCTCCTCTCCGTTCTTCAGGAGAACTACAATTATCTCCAATTTTCATTCAGAAATTTTTGGATCTTCATTAGGTGGTTCATAATCTCGACTAATAATTAAAAATAATTTCTGTTTAGCTAAAAGGCTCAACATCTATTATCCTTTCCTCCCTCCAGAAGTTCCCAATATTAAGCAGGAGGACATCTGCTATGACCTGTCTCCTTCTGTCCACGCTTACGTCATATGGCGTTAAATATAAATTTCACCAATATGGGTTGTTTAATGTTTTGGGAATTGATATATTTTAAACAATGGTGAAATTCCGGTGAATAACGAACCATTCTGCTTTTCAGGTCGAATGATTGCTGACTTACAAAAAACGCGTCAAAAACTATACAAACGGGTCATAAAGAAACGATATTTATGACCCGTCTGTATACCCGACGTAGAAATCCTTGAATTTGTACGTTGATAATTGAGCAAAATCCTAATTAATAGCTAATGGAGTTGTCATTTTAATCGGTTCGATGAAATATCAGGCATTGATTGGACAATGCAAGAACTTAAATGACACATAAATATTATGGCATGCATGAATGATGTTGTTTATGTTTAATTTAATGAATAATAAGTTTGGAACAAAATAACCTTCTGTTGATGTAGGTGACTTTCTGTTGATCTAACACTTCTTTGGGGATAAAAATTTTACTACCTTTCTAACATTTTCCTTTATAACTGAAGAGCTAATTTTCCAGAATAACATTGATTAGAGTGTTTACGAAATATTCTACACAAGTACATCATTGTTGCTGAACGATATCATTTTTTGGTATGGTATCACTTTCGTCTGAGTTAACAAACTGAGTAACAAAATACAATCTTGAGTTATTTTTAATATTTCTAAAGTACTTAATAACTACTACAGTTATATTTTTTCACAAAAAATAATATTATTTAGGATCTTCTGATTCGATAAATATAATTTAGGTAGATGCCTAAACAATAAAAATAAATCAAAACGTGGTCGAAAAGTATTATCCAAGGAAAAAAATTAATTTAACTTTTGGCTAAATGGAGGTTTGCTCTTTTCAAAGAGCAAATTAAGGCGGTGGTTCAACTCTATCAAAATAAAAATAATGTAACAACCGCTTTTAGTAGTAGTCAACCCAGGAACAATTGGTTGCGTATGTTTTATAAAAAGGAATAAAAGAAAATGAAAGAGTGTGGAAGAACAGTTAGAAGTGATCTCTTCATAATATATTCCTGATGACCGATTGGAAAAAAAAAATTAGCTGGGCCTACAAGGGAAACCATCACATATCGTCAATTTGAAGGAAACAAGTTTCAACTTCAAGAGCGTTGCTGTCAGAGATCATGCTATACTGTGACAGCTAAAGGCTGGGTGACAACTGCTGTATTGAGCAACTGGTTTATTAAATTCTATGCAATTATTCCGTAAAAGCCGCTCTTGATATTAATGATTATGTCACACTTGGATAAAGACACCATAGAAAATAACTTCTTTACAACAATATGCCACTGATGCCTCTATGTAATCCTTGGACAAATACTGCTTTAGCCCACTTATGCTGAAATGGAACCAGAATCTTGTCGAATTTCAGTGGTTAATGATATGGAATGAAGGAATAACAGAAGTTTTTATAAAAAAAGTCATTTGAAAGCAGGGGGAATCTTGTTGCAAAATGAAATATCCGAAGGAGTGATTAAATGTTGTTAAAAGGAGGCAAAGAAAATTAATAAAAACAAATACATAAAAAATGTAGACAAGGAGATCACTAAATCATACAGACTAAAAATACGATTTCAGAAAATATTATTAACTAGGAAAAACGCGTGAGCTTAGAGAAAATATATCAACAAATAATTTACATCAAAGTCTTAACACTCCATAAAGGTTATCTACTTCATTTGAAAGTATTATATTCAGTCGGATCGATAGTCGCAGTGGTTAGGCGGGTGACTATCGTTGTGATAGGACGATAGGAGCCGGGTTTCGATTCTCTGGCGGGACGGTGACATTTTTTCAGAGGGTTGAAATCCGGATCGACTTACCATTCGCTGTTGGGAGCAAAGTGATTAACAGCGCGGCATTATGAACGAGAATATGATGCTGTCACAAACGCATTTCCAATGCGACTAAGCATCCACTACACATTTAAAAAAATAAAAGTAAAATTAATTATGCGATCTTAAGTTTGGAAAATTCTAAGCAACCTGTGTTTGTCATTAATTTGTCTGACAGAAGTCTGGGATTTATAAAATTGCATGCACAGACTGTGATCAAATTTATATTGGACAAACAAAAGCTCAATAAATACTAAATAGCGCAACACATAATTGAAAAGGGACATCTATTGAAATAGACAGTCTCAAATTATTAAAAGCTATTGATAAGCTACGAGAACTAGACGCGTACGAAAGTATTTATATTTACAAATACGAAAATCTCAAGACTCAGTCTCTCTTCAACATGTGTTAGCAATTAGTTCAGTTTAGGTAAAACGTCGCATGCAATGCTTGTTTATACTGGAAGAGGAGGATGTTTATATCGACAACCCCAATTTCATTTATTCATTCGGTATTCGGTTAATGAGAGCCCATGCGTTCTCGAAACATGTGTCCCGAGTAATCAATCGCCCATTTCTTTTAATATCATAAGAATGTCTCTCTTTATAGCAATAACGCAAAGGCATTTAACAAATTAATTATTAACTTGACGTTAGACTTTGATAAGAAATCCTTGAGAACGCTGATTTTCCATGGCACAGTAGATCAGTATCGATGAGTTTATTTTTGCATTTTTCAAAAAACCTAATTATCTCCCAAACTATCCTTTGTAGGTATGGGGCATGTCGGATATAAAAGATATAAAATTGGAAGGCGAAGACGTTAACGTGCCATGGTAAAATAACCATATAATGTAGGCAGCCGTTCTCGGCGCCAAAATATACTTCAACATGTTGTTTAAGCATATTATGAATCTAAACTGATATCCGAAAAATTGAGTGTTTTCTGATTCGTTTTGAATAAATGTCCGCTATAGCAATTTTTTTTAGAAAAAGTTGAATAACTACGAAACGCCCGAATCAAATTGCAAAAAGTACAGGTATTTATAAAGCTTTAAAATAGGTAAATCCAAATATTTATGTAAAAATATACAAGGTGTTCCATTAAAAATAACAAAGTAGCAGTAGAAATCTGATAATATTTTAGTTGAAGTTGAAGATAACACAATCCATTATATGCAGGGTGTGGTCATCTTCCTGGGATTGGTGGATTGTGGCTTTGCTATTTATTGTATTGAAAAATGTTCTTCGTAAAAGATGTCTAGAATGAATACAGCAAGAAAAAATTTCTTATAGGTATACAGGGTGTTCAGTTTTGTCTGTACGATAGGTTACTTTGTTTTTCTAAATAGAATACTCTATATATTATTGCATTTTTTAATTCCTAGATATTTTTAATTTAAATTTTAAATTTCTGTACAAAATTACTTAGAACTCTAAATGAATAAATTTCAAGTATGGGGAATGTTATAAGGAATAGAAAGAGAGGGAAAATCTGCAATACTTAGCATCAAAATATACAGGCTGTTCCATTTGAAATAAACGAGTTTTAGTCATTTGAAGGTATTTAATTTCGAGTTCGATTACTAAACAACGTTTAGTATGGAAAATAAAGCTTGAAGTATTATAATAATACCCACGATTTTTTTCAAAACTACTATTACGAAAGGCTAGATTCATTTTTTTGAGTACTCTGTGTAAAGTCATTTTCTTCCTTTCGAAACTGAATATTATATAATTCTGAATTTTCAAATTTATATTTTGGTCAGAGCCCTATAAACTTTTAATGAACGGTCTCGCCGAGACACCCTGTATATATTAGATATTTTTGGTTTTGACGTATGTCATGGTAAAAATTAAATGCACAAATAAATATTAAAATTTTGGTTTAAGTGAAATCATTTTCTGCGAATTATTGCGAAACTGTGGTACAATAAAAAAAAATTGAAATAAATTTAACCTAACAGTTGCCAATAAACGAATGAACTCGAACAATAAATAAAATACATACAAAACTAGTTTGCTAGTTATCTTAATTTCATAACAGATTATTTATTACTATCCACTTTTCTTGAAAAAAATAACTTCGACAGTTATTTAACATTAATATAATAATTATGATTTTATAATTATAATATAATTAAATGTTCTTGCGGAAAGCATTACCGTTATGAGATTGTGAACAACAAATATATTAATTAATCTTATGTTTAAATGATACCGAGGTCGTCTGTTCCTCACCATTGTTATACGATGCAGTTGTATTATGTCTCGAAACGAAAGAAGAAATTATCATCTTCATCACAATCATATTCCACTAATTTAAAGAAACTTTTTTACGTTCTCTTTTTTGGTTCCCAGAAATTTCATTACTCATGTATAACTCTGTATAATATCAACAGCTTAGGTATATAACTTTTATGTTCATGTATATTTCTATACGCTTAAAGCTAAAATCTTTTTTTATATTACTTCGTCTTATTAGCATTCACTTCGTAGATGATATATATAGTATAGGTAACTATTAACGTAATAACTATCATCATTGTTATTAATTTATTTCCACTTTCAACTCCGATGAGCTGGAGATAAACAAGAAAATGAATGAAAAAACTTAGATTGCGCAAGTTTTGTTCAGCAATGACTGCAACAAGAAAAGCGACTAAATACGTACCTACCGAGAAAATGAGTGCAAAACTGGTACTTCTACTGGTAATTTGTATTTAATTAAAATTGTGTATCGTTTTCAACTGGCGTTAATTCAATTAAAAACCAAGCGATTGCTTTAAATGGAAACTAACATTATTGCATTTAATTAGTTTCTCCAGATCAAGTTCTTGTTTTTACATATATACATATACGTATATCTGCTGGTGTGTCGTCTGTATGTACAGTAATGGCCATTAAATTCTGCACATTAAGTTGGCAATTTTGTTTTGTATGCAAACTAGTTATATTTTAGTTTTATTTTCTTATTGGTTAAATTTAAATAATTTCGAAACGAGGACTGTTAAAGCTTAAATTTTGAATCTCCTCTGATTTACGCCATTTTGCGTTATTATATCATAATTATAACAAGTTGTGTGAAGAAATTACTTTCAGTGTGTGCATTGTCCAACCACTTCGCAACTGAATGCTTCGGAACAAGAAGTGTTGAATTGATATTTTACCAAGTTTTGATAATTTTTTAATAATTTAATTTAAGTAATACTGAGACAGGCATGGATAAAAAAAAATAGATGCATTATTTTCAGGTGTAATAATAATAATAATAATAATAGAATATATATTCCAAAACATACATAATGTAGAACACATCAAACTATCCTAATGGAATACACAATTAATGAAAAAGTGCAAATTATAAAGTGGTTTTATAATTTGCCATAGTATTTGACATGACCACTGACATTCCTGTCATACAAACAGTTGACAATACTAAAATGGATACATTTAATTTTTCCTCCCACTACCTTCTCCCATGAATAGACTTTCGTAATTCAAGTTGTTATCCTGTATATCTATTTAGATATCTTATTAACCAAATGGTCCACCTGATTCTTCCAAGTCATTTGGGAATCAAGCATCAATCCCAAGAATTTTGCATTGTCTGTGGATATCAATATTAGATTTCTGTAACCAACTTCTATTAGAGGTTCTTTTTTGAGATGGAAGCACATAATATTTGTCTTGTCAAACTTCAATTTTAGATTATTGTTAACACTTCTACATTCGTCAAAGTGGTAGAAATCTCATCCTTGAATAATTCCTATGATTCTGCAAATATTATAATTGACGAGTCGTCTGCGTACATTGTCAATATCTTGTTGGTACTTAAAGGAAGGCTATTAGCGTACAGAGCGTAAAGAATTGGTCCCGGAATACGACCTTATAATATTTAGTGCTGGACTACGAATCCCCATCATTTCTAGCTTCATCAAAAGCTTTGCTAATATCGAAAAAAACTGTGACAACTTTTTTCTTATTATTTAGGCTGCTGGCGATTTCATTTAAACATAAATAAATTGATCTAATTGTAGAGGGAGCCTGTATGTAAGCATTTCGATAATTACTCATTATTTGATTTGTATAGATAAAATCTATGCAAATCAATTGAGCAAAGCTTTCTCTATTTTTTGCTATGACAGATATTAATGCAATAGGGCAATAGTTAACAAAGTCGGCTTTATTTCCCCTACTCTTGTAGATTGGATAGATATTGGATTTCTTCAGTTGTTCCGGAAATGTTTCTGCTCTAAAGCACTCATTGATAATTTTAGAAGTTGGTGGACTAGGAATCTGTTCGTTCATATTTTTAAATTTAAATATTACATTTTACCGCCATTTTGGCGACCAATCATTTTACTATATTTTTTAACCAGTTTTTTAGTAGTACAAAGAAAACCATGTAAGATAGTATTAATATATATACAGTCCATTAAGCATCGTTGTATTATTGCAAAACTCACTGTGATCCACCACAACATATTTTTGGTCCGATCGATCCGGATGCAGCAATTGACAAAGAAGCAATACACACAATAGCAAATTGGTCAGCAGTGAGTCCTACAAGCATACATTTCACATTTTCTAGTATCCACCATTTCCTAACCTTCTCGACCACGTGGTAAGTTAGCGAATTTTTCTTTCTTATTGCGTAATTACATTGTATATTTCGCATATGATATTTAGTGGGTCATGGCAGACGAACAATTGAAAACGTTAGTCACGTAGGGGACAGTTAAAAGCTCAACTCACACGGTTCACAAAATTTATTGGCGACGAAAACAATCGCGATAAAATTACAGAGCTTAACACACGCATACAAAATTTAGAAACTAGTTTCAACAAATTTGATGATATTCAGAATCAAATTGAGCTACTGGACTTATCTACCGATCAAGAGTTAGAAAGGTCAGAGTTCGAAAATACATATTTTGCAAAAATAGCTAAGGCTAAGGAGCTCGTAAGTAACTTCAATAGCAATAATTCATTAGAATCCTTAGTTTCAAACAATGCTAATACACATGTGAAGCTACCGCAGCTTAAAATTCCTGAATTTCACGGTAATTATGATAAATGGATGCAATTTTACGATACATTTCGCACACTCATTGATGAAAATGGTACGTTAACAAACATTCAAAAATATTATTATTTACAATCATCTTTAAAGGGAGATGCAGCAAAGGTTATTAGTTCCTTGGCTTATGGAACATGTCTTTTTGTAAGATCTGCCGATAGTTTACAAACAGTTCAAGTTAAACTGGTCTGTTCCAAATCCCGCGTTGCGCCATTGAAGGTATTATCTCTTCCCCGCTTAGAGTTGTGTGGAGCAGTCTTAGCCATACAGTTGTGCAGAAAGGTGTTAAACGCATTTAAATTCCAAATCAACAGTGTTACGTACTGGTGCGATTCGATGATAGTTTTAGCATGGATATCGACGGATGCAAGTCGATTAAAAACGTTCGTATCCAATCGTGTTTCCAAAATTCAATCATTTTCGAAACCAACGCAATGGAGATATTTGCCATCAAGTGAGAATCCTGCAGATTTTATTTCTCGAGGATTGAACCCTGATAAAATCTCCGATTGTACGCTATGGTTTGAAGGACCTAAATGGTTATCATTGGAGCCAAACTTTTGGCCTAGCACAAATTCTGATATATTGAAAGCAAATGAAATTTCAGAATTAAAACCTACAATCATCATCGTTGAAGGAGCAGAACATATACAGTATTTCAACGAGCTCATGAATAAGTACTCTTCTTATATGAAACTACTACGTATTATAAGTTACATAGTTCGGTTCAAAAATAATACTCGCTCCAACGCAGAGCATCGACAATTTGGATTCATCACAAATATTGAATTAGAAGAAGCTCTTAAGGTTGTTGTTAAATGTATACAACAAGCTTATTTTCAAAGCGAAATTCACAATTTAAAATTGAGGTTACCACTAGCAAAAAATAGCAAATTAATTTCGGTGGATCCATTTATAGACGCTGAAGGAATTATTCGAGTAGCTGGTCGTCTAGAAAATACGTATTTGGAGTTTGACAATAAACATCCAATGATTTTACCTGAGAGACATTATTTCATTGACTTGATCGTCAGATATGAACATCACAGAAATTTACACGCTGGAACACAAGCTATATTGGGCAAACTTCGCATGAAATTTTGGCCGTTAAATGCTAAGAGGACAATTCGTCGCGTTTTGAGAACTTGTGCTACCTGTTTGCGTGTAAATCCAAGTAGTCACACACAAAAGATGGGTAATTTACCATTAGCCCGCGTTACACCAACAGCACCGTTTGCTACATGTGGCGTTGATTACGCAGGACCATTTTCAATGAAGGATAGCACGTTGCGAAACCGAAAAATTGTAAAGGCATATATTTGTATATTTATCTGCTTTGCAACTAAGGCCGTTCATATAGAACTTGTAACTAGTTTGACTGTTGAGTCATTTTTGCTTGCTTTAAAACGCTTCATCGGTAGAAGGGGTCTATGTCGCGATATTTATTCTGACAACGCTACTAATTTTGTAGGTGCTAATAAGCGTCTAAACCGCGACTTTGATATTTTAGTTAAGAATGAAGTCAGCAAACACTATTTTTTAGAAAACAAAATCACATGGCATTTTATTCCGCCGCGATCACCTCATATGGGTGGGCTTTGGGAAGCTGCTGTAAGACGCACTAATTATCATCTAACTCGCGTACTGAATAATGATTCGTTAACTTACGAACAATTTTATACCTTACTCGTCCAAATTGAATCAATCCTCAATTCCCGACCGTTGTACCCTCTCACTGACGATCCAAAGGACTACACAGTTTTAACCCCCGGACATTTCCTAATCGGTGGAGAACCAAGAGCAGTTCCAGAAGTACCATCGGAAAGCAGATCATCTTTAGTGTCACGTTACAAGCACGTTCAACTACTAATGCAGCATTTTTGGAGCCGTTGGTCTCGTGATTATCTACATACGCTACAGCAGCGTACTAAGTGGAAGACTGAAGCCAGCCTGTGCAAACCTTTAGACGGAGCTTTAGTCGTACTGAAGGAAGATAATTTGCCTCCTACACTCAGAGAAACTAATGCATTGAATCAACAAAAACAATGTTGATCCAACAACGTTTTGTGTTTAAATACAGTCAACGAATTAATTTGGTTAAGGGAAAAAAGTGTCGCTGTTATGTTATTTTTGTTTACTGAAACATAAAACTTTGTTACAACGAAAACGCAAAATTAGTGTTAAGTCAATAAAAAAAAAACTGTTGGCGTAATATAGACAAAGTGATTGTTTCAACAATAGAATATAGTAAATTTAAGAAAACCGTTGGGTTCAAATAACCAAATTTGTTCTCAATGTAACAAAGTATTTGGTTTTGTAGTAATGCATATTTGTAGTTATGCGGTAATAAGACACTATTTGTTAGTGCAAATGTTTTTTATATTCTAGTTAATAAACATTTTCTTTCGAAACAACACACTGTAAGTGTCGATACAATCACAAACTTGAGTAAACGGAACAAATCGAATTTGTTTCAGTCAAGCAACTATTTCTGTTGTTTTAAAATTGCCCATTGAGTTAAGGTTACTGTTTATATATTAGAAACAAATAAAAATACAATTCTTGAAATTGACAACCTCGTATGATTTACCCGCATTACTCTTACAATATGAAGTACTAGGTAGATTATTTATTATCTATACGGCATTATTATTTTTGATATGTAAGGGTAATGCAGGGAATGACGCAAAGTTGTAATGTATGTCGTCGTTTTGGTTTCTTCTCTCTGGGTGCTACCAGACTACCCACGTAAAACTATGTTCAAAATTCACTTCTTAATAGGTGTAATCATCGGAGATTTATTTTATCATAACGCAATGAATCATAGTGTAGTATACAAGAACATTAAAATTTTTTAATTTTCGATATTCTCGCGTTGTAGTAATTCTCTTTTCAAGAAGAACATTTTGGAATAGTAATTTCGAACAAATATTTTAACTCTTGTCTCCTCTTTCAAATCTATGTATACCGAATGCAACTCTACATTATAACTTATAACTAGCCGCAAACAAAATGAAAATATGGCAATTATGAGTTTTAACTGTTAAGGACAAAAAGTTTATTTTATATTAACTGTAAAGCGTTTTTGTAAAATATATATTTCCAAAGAAAAACAAACTGCAAAGTAATATATATTTATTGAAAAATTCTAAAGTAATATAGATATATATAATAAGTAAATATAATATTAACTCTATTTTAAGTGCAATAATACATATGTTTATAATTAGAAATGTAAATTAGTATATGTATACCCATTACTCAAAGTGTGCAAATGAGAAGGGTAGTAACTTAGTAATTGATCGTAACTAACACATGTAACTTCATTACCTTTTGTTACCTGATAGGATTGAAAATGTTCATCAAAACTAATTGTATTAAAAAGACGGACAAGTAAATATACAACGGTTTTTTCTAAAATGATTACATTTAAAATTAATCCAAACTGAGGAATGAAATCATCCATTCCACAGCATATAACTAAGCCTTCTTTAAAACGTACTCCTGATATATTTACTGACGATACAATATTATCTCTATGGATTTTAATATCAGGGAATTGTCTTTTAATGTGCCTTGTACAATTGTTGATACATTTTGTATCAATCGTCCCAAAAGAACTATACTCAAATCGTTTTACCAAACCCTTACCAGATGTTATTCTGTGATTAAGTGACAGTTGATTTTTTAGAGCTAATGTATAGGTTACATTAATCCTGGATTTTACAGATTTTGCGTAAACTTTAAAATTGGAATGTTTGCTCTCAAATCTAATACTCGAAATATCTAACAACGGACCGACAGTTGCCATTACACGTGGGTAGTGTGTTAAAAAATGATGTTTTGGCTTTAGGCCGCCAAAGTGACTTTTGTACAAAGCGTGATGTTCCGAAATTAAAGTTTTTAACAAACTACAATGTTCTGGTGTTATGCATTTTAAGGACACCATTTCACAAATTTGCCTCAAACTCAAATACAAGTCCCATACAGAATTATCAGTTGGTATAAAGTCACCTACTATTAATATAAAGTTTTCCACAAGCATTTTCATTTCTGCCGCACTAATTACAATGTATTTTTTTAAAATGTCGGTTTTGGTTATTTCAGGAGGTCTGTTTTCATGATCACTGCAATTAAAATATCTAATTCTATTATTCAGAGTAACTAATGAAAAAAAATGTCTTTCAAATATAAAATTGTTAAGAATATGTCCGAGTTCATACCGACACACACCTTCATATATATCATGCATTACATCGCAAGCTAAATTTATTGTTACATGAAAATTTGGAAGCTCATGAAAAATGCAAGGATTTCTTACTCCTGCCGATTTAGTTGATAGATCAGAATTGTAATTCTGTACTGTGCGAATGCACTCATTAATTTCCCATTCTGTTATAGAAGTTACTTCTTTACTACAACGACAAAATCGACAATAATAATTTGAATTAAAATTTTCTGTAAAACCTAAAACTTGATGTACTCCCAGATTATCGCCTAAAATTAACGCTACTATGAAATGTATAACTGTCTTTCCGGCGCAAGTATCTACTTCAATACCATTTAAATGTAAATTCCGAAATTCTTGCAACACTTTGCCGTATACAGCGCTGTTACCAAATTTTCGTAAATCGGACGTATGGTGTAATTGAGCTAGGAATATGTTTTCTACTTGTGAGGCAAATTGTGGCGGTAAACAAGCAATTTTAAAGTAAACAGCGCCTATCTTATAAACTCCAGCGTGACTACCAAGGGGATTATTGATTTCGAAGTCATCGAAATATAAAAATAATGGCAATATAGTTTTGTCTCCTAGTTCTTGAGATATTGATTTCCAAAAATCTGTTTGTATGATGTTTGACACACATTTGTATCCTTCTTCTAATAACTTATTTTTGTAAGCAATTATTGTTTGAAAAACGCCCGGAATTTCCATAAACGCTTTTAAAACTTCACCAGGTGGAATAAAATGTCCAACACTCTTTTTGAGTTGTAGATCAATGTGACAGTTAACACGTTTATTATTTTCAATTTGACCTATTGCAAAAGAAATTGGTTTAATTAATGTACCATCTTTTTGAAATGTCGTCAAACGCCGACATTCTGTTTCCATTCCTTCAAATGCTCTACTCATTAACATTATCATACCAGGTAACTCACGTAAGTTGGAATCATTACTATTAATAAGTGTATTACAATACTTATCTATTAATACACCTGCTATTTCAGAAAACATATTATTTAAATCTCCAACAATCTCTTGAACCATATTACGGGGTAGCGAGTAAGAAGCGTACAATTTAGACACACACTGTCTAGCATGATTTGATACTACAGAACGAAAATTACTAGTTGTAGTAGTTGATTCACTAGTTGAAATATCTATGTTAGGGCATTCTTGTAAAGGAACGATATTGAAATTATTATTTATATTCTCTTGAGTACTCAAATCATCTGTGGTATTTAAAACAATTGGTCTGTTAGAATTTTGATGATCAAAAATCTTTGGTTTATGTGTGATAGTCATGTGTCTTTTAAATGAATAAATATTTTGAAATATTCTATTGCAATTAACCTGGCAACATTTATAAACTGTTACGTCGTTATGTCTGATCTTTAAATGTAGAATAAGAGATTTGAGTACATGATGTTCCGCTTTACATATCGGACATATAAACATTTTTAAAGGACTAACTTAAACAAATTTCTTAAAATATTTTTCTAAATATATATAACAATATATAGTTCGGAAATAACTACATAGGCTCTAGATTTCACCTATTTCTTTTATATACATATTTACCGCAGGGATAATCTTGTCCCACTTGGTATTCATCCCATAAACACACTTCTGAAGAAGCAACCAAATATGCTCTGATTCGGGAGCATATTTTGCATGAAAGACGTGATGTATTTTATAGCAAATATCCAAAGCTTTTATCATAGACTCTGTCTTGTATAAAAGATCATCGACTACTACATAAAACGTCTGAATTTGCTCCAAACATGGTCCAACGATCATTAAATAGGGCTGTACAGACAACTTATATTTTTGAAGTTTCTCTTTTCTCCTCTGGATGTTTAAATGAATATCTCCAGCAGCCTACGAAAAAAATTTTGATTTTGTAATAACATAGGCATCAATAAATTCTACCTTTGCATGAATAATGAAGCTCTCTCTACACTCTGCTATCGAGGGCTTCCAATGTTTCGATTTGCATCGAATCCGACTTGTTGGCGGAAAGAAAGAGGGCAACAAGTAAATCTGTATAGCGTGTTTGGAATCTGCAACAAATAGTTATAATTTTACTTATATATATGTTTGGTACTACATTTTACCTTCTTGTATATCTAGTTCTAAGGAAGTCATAAGATCTTGTACGAAATCTTTATCTTGGTGCACTTCGAAATTCTTAACTTTGTCGAAAAACTTGTTCCAATTTAACAAAAGCGCTTCACCGTTTGTATACATGCGATTAAAATCTTCTTCTATCTACAATAAAAGATTTCGATTAAATATACTTAACAAGCGTTTAACATAGCACTAACATACCAGACACTGTGATTCATTGAGTTTTAAAATCGGCCACTCATTAACAAATTCTACGATATATTTATATTCGCCGTTTACACGTATGGTATATGTTTTTTTCCAGTGTTCCAATACTTCCGACCATGGTTCTGTGTTATTAACTAACCAATCTTTACTTTCACGAGTGTCGGCTAAAATATGTTTTTATTTTATCAACACATTCTTTAATAAATAAAGAAAATATGATATATTGTCAACAACAAATTAGACTTGTAGTTTGTGAAAAATTATTTTATAACATTAACAAAATAAAATGTGACTTTTTCATGTCAAATAAGAATAAAAGGAATCCATCTTACATTCTACTAGTTGCTTTGATCATTACATTTACAACATGACACTTTTAATGCAAGTTGAATCGTAATACTAACACTATGTTAAATATTACTGCTACATACATATGTATGTACATATGATGTGCTTAAGTACGCGGAGGGCACTCGCTATCTATCGTACTCGTCTCTATTGTACATACATAAGGGTTATATTTATAAAGTTTTATGGCACTTTGAGTCAGTTTTAATGCACATCACTGTACATACATACATATATGTATTTACTTACTATCAATTGGTGGCGAATTTTCTCTTTCTTCGCTGAAACTACTACGGTATAACCTCTGCAGGTTTCGATACTTGTCAACAAGTTTCCCTTTTGCATTTGTTGGTTTGTTTCCATGACTTTCTTTTATTCCAACGTACGGTACATAATAAGTACTTTTAATTTCGGTAGGAAATATTTCACATATTTTATCAGATATATTCTCGAAGTCTTCGTGTGTTAGTCTTAAAAATTTCAAAATAAATATCTTACCTACCTTAAATCACTAAGAAAGAAAATACAACTCCTAGAAACTTAACAAGATAGATAATTATTTACCTATTATATTCGGTTATCATATCCTTCACTAATAAATCTACTAAAACATTCCTAGCCTTTCTAGTAAGTGGTTTTTCTTTATCAAAACTGTTTAAAATAAATCTACCGGCACTTTTTGAATTTAAGTATTGAAGTATAAGTCTACGTTATAGGATTCTCTGCAAGCTTTTTTTAAGTTTTCTATTCCAGAAAAAGCATTCAAATGACGACTAGCTCTTTTCAATGGCGATTCGTTATTTTGAATACTCCTAACAGTATATTCTTCCACTTCTACGGTACTAGTCGAAGAAGTTGATAAAATCCCCGATGCATCACTGCATTCTTCAATTTTTTTCTGGGTTTCTTTATATTTTCTGAATTTATTTAGAAATTTAATTCTACTGCCGATAGTTGGTATCAGTTCTTTAATTAAACTATCTTCTAATTGCACAAAGGACTCATAATCAATTTGTTGCTCTACAATGTGATAAATTAATAAACAGTAAATTATTATTAACAATTATTGTACATTAAATTTTCTACATAATGACAATATTTGATGTAAAATGTGCCTTCTGCAGACGTTATGCAAACATATAGGTACTATATGTACCTATTTTAGTAATAATAATAGGCATACAAATAATATTGTTTATATTGTTATAATACACACAGAGAAAAATGTTCTTGAATTAAGAAGATATACTGTTTTACCCACATATTTTTAATGCTAATATTTCTGTTTTGATTCAAACACATTTTCTTGGAATAAGTAAATGCGTTTAATACAATCTAATAGACTATATTTGTTGTAAAATATGTATTTGATCTGAATAACTTCCCTATTTGTGAAATAGCTGAATTGCAAATTTCGAGCAGCTGCGTTCGAGATCATATGTGTATATGAAGTGTTTATACGTGCATTTTTATCTGCATGCACCATATTGCAAGAATTAGATACATATAAGTTTTTTATAGTTAAGGCGTGGACATTTGCAGTAATAAAAGTACATATTTAATAATGCATTATTATGCTGTGTATTTTAGCTTCATGGGAATTGGACGAATAATTTCAACCAAACGTTGTACTTGAAGTAAATCCATTGGCTAAACTTCCGAATGTCGACCACTGAATTGGCAATTTATAAGCAATTTAACGGAAAGGTTTTACTGAGTCCAAAACGCACCCCCGTTTCTTGCGGAGATCAGTCTAAGATACCTTAAAAATCGTTCTAAAAAGTGTTATTTCTAGGATATTTCGGGTGTATTTTCGGGGTTTAGGTTTCGCTAGTGTTTTGATATTTCTGCGAGGATTTTCAGTTGATATCCAGTCAGAATTACGAAATATCAAGCAGCAATTTTGAAACGTCGTTCGGGAATAAAGAAATTGTCATTAGTATCTTTTAATACAATTAATTGATAAGTATCAGTAACTAAAAAACATCTCTTCTTGTATTTTATTAAATTCAGTGCAAATACATTATATAAAATAGGAACGTATGTATCTAAAGAATTAGCTTATTTTTAATTGCAATTAATAACATTTAATAGATTAAAAATATCTTCAAATTTAGTCAAACTAGTATCTAAATATTCATAATTTTCTTCTTAATATTAACTTACACATTTAATTATTGTGTATGACGCGTAAATAATTAATTTAGAAATAAATTTCATGCATTAACATCAAATTTCACTGTGTAAATTTAATAAAAGACAAAAGATGTTTTTTAGTCACTGAAATATATATTACATATTAATTGTATTGAGAGATCCTACTGCAAAATAAAAAAATTATTATTATTTTTATATTCCTGGACGCAGAAATGTCAAAACACTAGCGAAACATAACCTAGAAATAACACTTTTTAGAACGATTTTTAGGTATCTTAAGACTAATCTCCGCAAGAAAAGGGGGGCGTTTTGGACTCAGTAAAACCTGTACTTTTCGTTAAATTGCCTATAAATTGTCAATTCAGTGGTCGACATACGGAAGTTTTACAAATCCATTATATTCTTACATTAAAACAATGTTGTTTTGCGTCAAGACAATTTCCTTAGAAAATACTATTATTGTGATAACACTATATAGTTTTGCGGATATACAAATACGGGATTGTTTTGAACTGAAACAGTCTGTTTTAACTCAAGATAATATTTCTCTGCGTGTACTTATATGAATTATTTCTATAATAATAATAGACAAAAAATTTGTCAGCGTAACTGAATTCGTTACGGACCGCTTACGGATTCTTAGAGGTTTGCACAGAATTGCACCATTAATTTGCTAAGGACATAGCAATAATTATTGATAATTTGGTTTAGACTCTTATTTTTTATCTTTGAAGTATACACTGCATTGTAATATAAAAAAAAAAGTACTGTAAAAGAGTGAATGTCTAGAAGAATAATTATAATGAAGTAAATCAAATTCTCATTCTAAATAGAAAAAAAAAACATATACACATATGTACTACGTGTACTTATAGAAAATCGAATAGCAAATTATGCAAACCATCAGATCAGTTCACAAGTACACAATTTTATATAATGGTATGTATTTAGCCTGTATGTAAACAACAAGAATATTTAGCGCTGGTAGTTCATTGCGGATAATTTTTGTACATTTCATTTCAATGTATTGGTTACACAAATACGATACATAGGTATCCGCCCTTATTACGTCTAGCGCAAAATGTGACTACCACATCTGCATGTATCTCTTATAAACCACCGGCGCATTTTCTGTAATATTTTACTTACCTTCAAAACGGGGCACTAAATCCTTGAAACCCCAAGATATCAATAGCTCTGGAATATCACACATTGTTTTTTACATTTGAACGCGATGCTTAAACTTTAAATCTAATACCTCCAACTACAACACTATACATAAGATGTGTATAACACTTAACTGATATGCGGCGTAGTATGCATATTTGCAGGTGTTCTTTATGCGGATCATTTCCATCACAAGGGGTGATTGGTGGGGATAATGCTGACTGTGCGAATTTATTCCATGCATTTATTTGAACAAATAATTTCATTCAAGCAAGAAAAAATATATTTCCTTTAAAATGCATCCATTTAAAACAAAATAGTTCTTAACCTAAAGTTTTTTTTTTCTTGCTATTTCTTCAACAAGAATTTGTTGTTGATGCAACAAGATGCATGTAACAAAAAATATGTCTTAATTAAATAATAGTGTTTTGATTAAAGACACTGAAATTTTGTTTATTTTAACTAAAATAAAACAACAAAAACCATTTCGTTAGGTGAACGTTATGTCTTCTCTGTGTGTACGTTATGGAAAATGGGGCGAATAACGCAGGTATTCCCAGGAACTGACGGCATCGTCAGAGTAGTGGAAATCAAAACCCGCAGCGGCACTTTTAGAAGAGCAATAAATAAGATCTGCATTCTACCACTGGAATAGGAACTGAGAAGAAATGTGACGTTTATTGTGTTATGTTAAGCACTTATTCTTGTGTAAGGCTATTAATAATTTTGACAGTCACTGCCTGTCAAGGAGGGCGGCATGTTCGTTCATATTTTTAAATTTAAATATTACATTTCACCGCCATTTTGGCGACCAATCATTTTACTATATTTTTTAACCAGTTTTTTAGTAGTACAAAGAAAACCATGTAAGATAGTATTAATATATATACAGTCCATTAAGCATCGTTGTATTATTGCAAAACTCACTGTGATCCACCACAACAGAATCGTTGCATTGTACTTCATAATCTTTATTGGTATATTGTCGGGACCTACTGATGCAGAGTTTAAGTAAAAATAATGTTAAATATTTCGGTTGAAGTAGTCTCGAAAACCACCATGGACTTACTGCTTATTTTTGTATGCTGATAGTTATTTTCAGCTGTAGTAGATTGCTGTATAGAACTCGTTGAGAAGTATTCATTGAGTTCATTTATTAATTGTATTTTATTTGTCTGTGGCCTTGCATCTAAGAAATTCTCAAGTAAATTATACCTGGAAGGCTTAGCATTTAAGCTATTTACAATTGACCGCTACTAATTCTTCCCGTTTTAGTGCCTTCATAAAGTTGTCTTTTAATCCTGCATTTTGATCTTATTACTTCATCTATCCAAGGTTTATTATTAGTACAGTCAATATAATTTTTTTCGCGAGAATTAGCTCTACAAATAATAATACATACTTATATATCATGCGTTCTAGATTTAAAGTGGGTTTTTGCAGTTTAACAGTTTATGCCAATCAACGCTCTCTAATTCTGAATGAATTAACTGAAGATTCTCTTCTGTATAGATAATAGATTTTCTTCTGCAAAGTTTTTGATTATTATGTATTGAGTAACTCTCGACAGTTACTTGCTGTGAATAATGATCACTTAAAGCAGTGCAGTCCTGCCTTCACAGTCGTCGACATGAACTATTATGTTATCTAATAAGGTGGATGATGTACTTATAATTCTGGTGAGTTCCCTGATAGTTAGACGCATGTTGTATATTTTGACAAAAATAACTTGATGCCATTTCATACTTATCAAGACTGATAGAATGAATCCGTTCTTCATTCATCCTATGTTCAGTTAAAGTAAGAACTTGGCAATTAACCTGTTCATCTAAGAAAATAGATAGTTCATCAACTTTGTTTGATAAGCATTGAATGCTTTGATGTAAGATAAAGAAACACTCTCCTTCGTTTCTTGTCGCTAGTTTGTTACTCGTTGCTTCGCAAGATTGAAGAAAAAACGATTAATTTTGATGCTTTTCGGCCAAATCTTTGGATCTTTGATCTTTTCTAAATCTTCAAATTTACATGTGATATGAAAAGAGGTATATTCTTCAGGTATGTAGCTTGTGTGATATATTACTAGAATAACATTAAGAGGATCCACAACATTTGAAAAATAAGACACAAATTATACAAATATCTTTCAAATTTTTAAAATTATAACAAAAAGCCTATGTTTACCATATATTTTTAGGGTTACTGAATCCGAATCCAAAGTGAAAAAGCCCCAGTACGTTAGAGTTTCGGCATAACCTCAAAAAAAAACCATAATCCTTCAAAACGTTTGAATCCTTAACAACTAGATTAAAATTGTAGTGGGGTGATTAGGCGCATTGGGGGCGTGGCCTGTGCAGCGACTCATAATTAGTATAAATATGAAGTTTCATTGTTATTAGACAGTTAGTCTTTGAGCTATCGTCAACCAAGTAACATAATCAGGAGTGAAAAGTGAAATATGGAAAAAATCGAATATCGTGCCGTTATAAAGTTCCTTACCAGGCAAGGAAAATCAGTCGCGACCATAATGAATGAGATGTCATTGGTTTACGGCGACTCTTGTCCAGGAAAAACCATGGTGTACAAGTGGCATAGTTTATTTAAACAAGGAAGGGAATCCCTTGAAGACGACCCGAGGCCGGGCAGGAGCATTGAGGTGACCACGCCAGCACTTATCCAAAAAGTTGAAAAAATTGTACTGGAAGATGCTCGACTAAAGAAGAAACATACTCGCAGAAATGGTTGGAGTATCCGATACTTTCCGATATTTTAAAATCCTACACGATCATCTCGGCATGTCTAAGGTTAGCGCAAGATGGATGCCGAGAATGCTCACGCCGCCGCAAAAACAACAGCGCGTAGAGTGTTCGCGTGCATTTTTGGACCTCTGTAATGAAGACAAGGATGGTGTATTAAGTCGAATTGTTACTGGAGACGAAACTTGGGTTCATCATTATGAACCTGAGTCCAAACAAGACTCCATGCAGCGGCATAAAAAGGGCACAGCACCTCCCAAAAAATTTAAAGTGTCACAATCAGTTGGGAAACTCATGGCAACGGTATGTTGGGACTCGGAAGGAATATTGTTGATTGATTATAAAGATAAAGGTGTTTCTATAACCGGAGAATATTACGCTTCAATATTAGAGCGACTAAAAGAAGCCATTAAAGAGAAAAGACGGGGGAAAATTGACGAAAGGTGTGCTGCTTTTGCACGACAACGCGCCCGTCCACAAGAGCCGCGTTGCGTTAGCTGCCCTGCATAAGGTGGGCTTCGAAATTGTGAATCACCCACCCTACAGCGCAGACCTGGCGCCGAGTGATTATTACCTGTTTCCGAAAATGAAAAAAGAGCTGCGGGGTAAAAAATTTACTGCCGATGATGAAGTCAAGGAGGCAGTTTCGGCGTATTTTGCAGATAAAGAGAAATCATTTTTTTATGAGGGTATAAATAAATTAATTGAAAGATGTGAAAAATGTATCCGTCTTGCAGGTGAATATATTGAAAAAGAAAAATAATTTGGTTTTTTTATTTCCACCTCTTATCCCCCATTCCGCGAATATAAAAACGCTCCCTCGTACATCACAATAAACGACTTTGCTAAGTTATACAATTTTGCTGTAGGTTGGGCTCTTGGTAATAGCTCTAACGTTATTTATATACGACAAAAAAACTGATTTTTTTTGGGGTAACCCTGTATAGTTACAATCTGTCATTTCAAGAGTATCATCTGTACATCAAGTACCACCAAGATATACTCTAGGATATCTAAAGCATCAATAAAATCAATAATTCATTTGTATCGGAGACTCATCGTATTCAATTTCAAATTGCCGACTCCCTACATATACACTTACCATTATATACTCGTAGTAACATAGTATACGTATAACTGGATTTCGTCTCATCATTGCAACGAGATCCCTTATCACCGGTTAATAATATCTACAGCGCTTAAATATTAATCAAAACTTCATGTAAGCCGCTTCCACCAGATTAGTATCTCACGTCCATCTCCTCCATAAGGGTTACTCTGCACAACAACTACTACTTAACATATCGACCTCGTTTAGAAGAAGAAATGAAAATTTGATGGAAAGATATGGAACGCGATGGACGTCCAGATCATTATTTACTTTTGTTCATTTTATCGGAATCTTTTTTATTTCGTTTTTAAGAAGAATATTAACGACGTTTAATACTTAAATTGTGCTTTCTTAAACTCGTAGTTTTATTGATCTAAAATATATCAAAACAAAGTCCGATCCAGGTACATACGTGCAATCCAGACATGCAACTCGCATACGTGCATGTATTCAACTGAAACAATCTGAAGAAAATTAAAACAGCGAACTTGATTTATATCGACAGACATTTTAAAAGCGCTTTCGAAATGTATGTACATTTTAAGCGATCGAACATCGCGCATCCAAAGAGCAATAGACAAGGAAAGACGAAAAAATAAATCAACATTTGACATTTCACTACTCTACAACTACTGTTCGTAATGCGTTCATTTGTTTTATATAGATGGCTTTTATTTATGTGCTTGTATAATGAATTTGTTAGAGTTCTGCGCCGTCTATCCAGACGTACGCATTCTGTATAGTACAGGTAGGCATCAACTATTTATCGGTTTATTTGTTCGTTTGTGCGATGCGTACACCAGTAGCGAGCGGCTGCGAATTCTGCAAATATTTGCAGGCAATGAATTCTCAATCGGTTAGGATAAAAAATCCTTTTTATACGTTTAACCTCGATGAATAATGATGACTGTGACAGGAATTTGTCTTTTGCTGTAGTGTTTTGCAATTTGATGGCCGGTAATGTTAGAATGGTTATTTTCAAATAAATTACTTTACCATTTTTAATTTTTATTATAAAGTCAACTCTTAAAAGAATAGCGACCTTGGCAACCTTACTTGCGCCCAATACTGTTCTTGATGACACAGCTTATTCTAGGAAACTATCTTTTTAATATTCGACTACCATATGTAGGACATTCATTCGTCTCGTAACTATCACTAATGTTTTAGAAACTTGATTGGTATGACTATAAAATGTAGTGGTCGCAAATTTTATCCGTGACATTTTTAGAAATCATAGGATATAAATCTTTTGTTGATACTGAGTGAAGGGAAAGAATTCCACAGCAAAAGAAAAGGTATTTCTCTAATCAACACCTACGTATGCTGTTTTGAATCGGTCGGTTGATGATATCGCAGAATGGTCACGTTTTTCCATCGATACCTCAAAATGCGTGGCAGTGTGGAGAATAAAGTGTCTAGAAAACAAAATCCACCCAAAACCAACATCTCTATGAGTGATGAGAGGCCACCAACGTGAAATACCTTGGAGTTACTTTCGACACATTTCAGTACCACTTTTCCGACGCTGCTATCAAGCTCCTACGTGCAAGGTCTGTCCTGTATCCGTTCTTCTGCTGGAGAAGCTCTTTCAGGCTAAAACGGAAGCTCTTCATTTATGTCACATTTCTTAGTCCAGACATAGTTCAGCGCCTCGAACTCAACTCAAACTCAGAAGTTGAACAAGCTCCAAAATCGCGTTTTATGATTGTCGAAGCTCCCTGGTTTGTTACCAACGAGCAAATTCACCAAGACGTAGGTATTGCAATCTTGGGTACTTACGTGAGGACGCTGCTCAGATTTACCATGGAAAGGGTCCATCGGTCTGAGAATCTGTTGATTCAACACTTTGGGGAGTTGGATCCTGACAGGGCTCCACCGTTGGTGAAAACGGGACGTATTCTGGAGGACATTTAGCAGCGTTAATCTAAGATCCAGCGACCACCTCTGCAGTCCGTTTATTATCTCCAGTTACGTAGTCGGATTCTCCCCGAGAATATCCAGTAAACAATGGTTTATTTAAAAAACGCCGAAAAACGTGTCAAAGGGCATTCACACCAAGTTTGAATTAAACTCAACTACAAAATTAATATTTTCTATACAAACCCAGCTTTAGGAGTTGAATTTTCATTTTTAAACGATGCTTACAATATAAAATTAACAACTTTCCAAATTTAAACTTTCTATTCTTGGCAAATTGGGTTGGGATAGTTGATGAAAAAGTCTTGCAACAAGGTTTTCTTTTTGAAACGAATGAACCTATAATTCTGAAATTGTAGAACGATGAATGGAACTATATTTTGCATTTTTTCGATGACATATGAACTTTATGTGACGTCAGTGTTTAGTGTTCTATCGACATCTTTTTTTAAAGAGAAACGTATTTTGCGCTATTATTAGTTCGCCTCCTATAGATCATTAATTTAAAACGAAAAAACAGTAGTAGACAATGAAAACATATCAAAAACAACATTGCTTTTGTATAAAGCGTCAGAATTGGTTCAGTCTTAACCGTATTGGATAGCTACAGTGGTTTGAGTATATTAAGACTAGTGAAATATTTAGCGGTGAAAGAACGAATCCAGATTTTCAACAAATATTTTTCATAAAAATAAATTCCAGGTTTTTAAAAATTCAAAATGACCCAGAATTACAAAATCAATGGTCGTGGTATAATTGTTGAAATTGTCCTGCAAACGCGTGGAATGAAAAAAGAGTATTAGAAACGGACCATGTCGTTTCGACTTTTGCGGTCTCGTCAGCTTTTCTCCAAATGTAAGACCTCATTTCTGCTGTACCGACGTGTTTGTTGTCTTAACACCCGGCGGTGCTACTTCCGACCTTGCCTATTAGATGGAATAAGGTTACAATTGGTCCATTGTCGGAGGTTGTTATACAATATGAGTTGAGAGCCGTTAGGTCTTGCGTTTGAAAGCACGCTGATGAGATTGCAAAGGTCGAAAAACCACGTGGTCCGTTCTAGTGCTTGATCTTTTTTTCATTGCACGCAAACAGGTGTCTTTTTGGTTATTTATTTTGTGGTATTTCTCGACGTTTTTACCAAGAATTAGTTGAAGATGATTTTTATCGGAGATTACAGTTTTGTCAAATCGTATTTAAAAATATTGATGGACAAAACATGCTTTTCAAATGTTGCTACTTACTAAAAATGAAGATGGCGGCAGTCCGCTAAACACTGCCGTCGCATAAATTTGATATGTCGCCTAAAATATGCAGAAATACAATGTCATCCATCGCCCTACAATTTCGTAATAATGATTTGTTTAAAAAAAGGTGGTTACCAGAGTTTAGAGATAGATATTAATTATTTCGGAATTATTTGTAAGTAGATATTTTCGTCATTTTTGACGTTTTTGACAAATTTCAACAACAAACTCCTAAACGACAGGAGCTTTTACAATCTCCAACGTCTCCACGAGAGAGTCCACAGTTCTATAATTTAGTCAGCACCTACTAAATTATAGAAAATCATTTCAGGAATAATTGCCGCTAGTTGTATCCTCAAATTTCAAAATAATTAAAAAGTTGACTATGAATGAATAGAACATAAGAATGTTTTAGAAAGAAAAGCTCCAGGAAAAGGAAAGGTCTGTAATAAAGTGAGTTCGCGTGCAGAAAATCAAATCTTTCGTTACTTTTACTCATTTTAAATATATATATATATATATATATATAATCTAAAACCCATCTACCTTTATAGGTGTAGGGTGTATATAGTATCTACATTAATTACACTAATTCACTAATTCGAGTTTTGAGCAAATTTCTGCCACTCCTCCCTGTTTTGGGCCATCACTGTCGCTTCTTTCCAGGTTTTACCTCTATTTGTCAATATCTCGCCCATTACACTGTCCCAGGTTTTTCTTGGTCTTCCTTTCTTTCTATTTTTTCTGGATTTTCGCTTTCCACACGTTTTTTTACTGATCTCTCCATATTCATCCATTGTAGATGTCCCCACCAAGATAGCTGTCTCTCTTCTATAAATTCGAATATCGATTTTGTGCCCAAGTCTCTTCTTATGTCTGTGTTCCTCATCCTGTCTCTCTTTGTGACGCCTCTAACTCTTCTTAGGTGTTTCATTTCCATTGCTTGTACTTTGCTCTTTTGTCTTTCCGATAGAGTCCAGGATTCGCAACCAAATGTCAGCACCGGTCTGTATATAGCGTTGAACACTTTTAAAAGGAGACTATAGGACATAAATGAGAAAACAATGCAAGAAATAGATAACCTGAGAAAAGAGGTGAAAGTGGCGAATGTAAAAATACAAAGGTTAGAGGCAGAAAAAAGGAGAAGAAACGTACAAGGATTGGAAATAAACACAAACAATCCAAAAAAATTAAAAGAAGACATGGAGAAATTTATAGAAAAAGAACTAGAAGTGGCAATAAAGATTAAAGATGCAAAAAATCTGGGAGAAAAAACATGTTTAATCGAATTAAATAGCAAGGGAGATAAAGTTACAGTGATGAGCAATAAGTACAAATTGCAAACACACAAAGAAAAGATTTATATAAAGGATGACCTGACAAGAGAAGAAAGGGAGGTGCAGAAGAAAATAAGAAGAGTGGCAAAGGAACAACACACTAAAGGAAAAACGAGTAGAGTAGGTTTCCAAAAGCTAATAACCGATGATGAAATCTGTTACTGGAACAAAGAGACTAGTAAACTGGAAAAGTCCGGAAAAAAAACATACCATCTAAAAAACGAACAATAGAAGAGAGCAGTAAAGGACCGAATCAAACAACTAGGCAGAGTAAAGGTACACGAGTAGAGATAGCTGGTATTGGAAAAAAAAGGAGGAATAGCACTTGGAAAATAGCAACATGGAATATTAAGAGTATCACAGGGAAAGAAATAGAACTGGAAAATGAATTTGAAGAACTAGGACTGGATATACTAGGAATTACAGAAACTAAAAAAAAAGAAAGGAAGGGAGAAACTAATGAAGGATAATATACTGATATTTAGCGGAGTAACACAAGATAAAAGAGCAGCAGCAGGAGTGGATTGCATAATACATAAGAAATTAGAAAAACAAATACAAAACTGGAATGCCTGATCGGAACGCATCCTAGTAATAGAGATAAAAAACAAAAACACTAATCAAATAGACACGATTATAATTGCATATGGACCCAATGAGAATGACAAAAGCATAAATAAAGATAAATTTTGGGATGAGCTAACAAAACATACTCAAGAAGCTAAAGGAAAAATAACTATTATAGGAGATTTCAACAGCAGAGTTGGCCTACAAGACGAAAAATACAAATCGGCCATTGGAAAACGTGGAGAAAGGAAGAGAAATAACAATGGAAACAGAATGCTCGATTGCTGCCTGATAAATGACCTAGTAATAACAAATACTCTTTTCCAACATAAGGAAATACACAAATACACACGAGAAGTAAATAGCAGGAATGAAAAATCCATAATTGATTATGTAGTGGTAGAAAATAAAAATAAAAAGGCAATAATGGATACAAAAGTAAGAAGAGGTTCTGAAATCGGTAGTGATCACTACGTCGTAATATCTAAAATTAGAGAAAAAATAGAACATAATAGCCAAAAAACCGACCCAAAGACAAGTATAACACAATATAACACCATCAGATCGTACAAACTGGGAGATAAAGAAACTGCAAAAAGGTATGAACAAGAAATAAGCAAAAAATTGCAAAGTAATAACATAGATATACAAAATAGTACGATACAGGATAGTTGGAAATCCTTCATTTTAAATAAAGCATCAGTAACTAAACACCAGGCCACACACTTCTCCCTTTATCAAAGTGTTTCGAGAAAAAAAAAAATAGGAATAGTTCTGAACGTCTATATGATTTAATGTGTTTCTATGCATTTCTAAAATTCTGGGTAGTTTTGAAAAAAAAATCCTAATGCAGTTTCTAATATTAAAACTGAGAAATGTGCAGTACTAAATGTCAAGCCATTTAAGAAACATTCGTCGCCATATTTAACACTAAAAATACCCCGAGCGCTGCAAAAACAACACAAATCTTCTCCATTCACATCCCGTCCACTACATCCTTAAATAGATTCCTCCGTGCACGTATTCATCTTGCATTTTATTTTTACCTCAAGGTGATGCACACAAGCTGCACACATTGTGATACAGTTGTTAAATTGGCATTGATAAATAACGAAATAAATCGCGCGAAACAGGGAAAAAAGACGACCGTGTAGTGAAATTACTGCAACTTTTCAAGATTCCGTTTAAATATTATCATTATGTACGTGAAGTAATGATGTAACGTCCTGTTGTATGTAGGTACCGTCTCAGGGTTGCTACATGTTTTGCCCGGTAGTAAAATAATTAAAAAGACATCACATACGTTTAATATGTCCAACAGCGATCATACATTGGTATTTAATTAATGTAATCAAGGATACAGTTCATCTTGCCAACCATGCATTATACATATTTTCAATATAAATTTAACCCTAAATCGTTTTACTTATAGCGGCGCGTTGAATTTAATTTAAGACGGTAATAATATGGTATAGATTGTTCAGTGAGGCCGTTTTACACTTCATGATGCGTGCACGCGATACATACACACACACACCAACTACCAATTGGATGCAGAACGCTACTTGTACATAAAGTATTGGGAATAGGGAAAAAAGAAGTGAAGAACTGATACACTTAACACTTTATTATTATTTATACGAAAATTGCAACGCAGGTAATTTGTTGGCGATCATATATTAAAAGTTATTATTCGACGAGGATCAGCATCACAGAGTAAAAGGGAGGTAAATCAGGTAAATCAATTTACCTAATTGGAGGCGGAGTGTTTTAACCGAAATGATATGCTTGTTATTTTTCTATTGCATTATTTATAATACCAAAATGTTGTTTGGTACAGCAATGACATTCTACCTAGTTATGTATACATAACCTATGTACACACACCATCTAGAAAAGTACCAATGACAATTAACATTGGCACTTTTCTAGATGGTATGTGTCCATATGTTATGTCTAATTTAAAGTAAGTTTGTGAAGGCCAACTATATGGGCAACTACACTGGTAGCGACTATGGCTAGCCTTGACGGAGCTAATTAAATCACCTCTTTCAACAGAGCGTTCGCAAGTCTAAAAAATGTCGTGGGGTCAACTATATCGAGTCGTCCACTGGAGAGGATGTGAAGGCCAACCGTGTTGGCTCCTCCATTAGAAATACCTACAGGCCAACTATATCGGCTCCTTGCAGTACAGTTAGGAATAAGGAAAAGGTCATTATTATGGCAAAACGCGGCCTTTATGGCAATGACCTTTTTGTCATTTGCGATCATGAACAACACCTTTTGAGAAATATACACTATGTTTTAAAACTCAAATATACAAGTTACCAACTTAAAAATGGCTTTCCTGACCGTAGATCATGACAAAATTCGAAATAACAGAAGAAAGACCAGGAAAATAACCTTAACCTTATGTGATGAAGAGATTATATCACTGTGCGATCCTTCAAAAAGAGGTCTGTACATGATCATGGTATGGATATGTCCAGTTCAATAGGCCCTATTCATAGTCCTGCTGGTGAAGCTAAAATCATGGTATTCTCTAAATGAAAACTAAATTCAAGTGTACTTCCTAATTAATTTGTATATTGTGGCATCGAAATTATAACGTCTAAAATTTGAATACTTGGTTAAGAAGACTTGAAAACATACAACTTGCCATTTTGTATGAAGAGCAATTTGTAAGCAAAATTAGTATTCAGACTTTAGACATTATAATGTCGATGCCTGAAGAAGGTGATATTCACCGAAACCGGTCGCTTTTATAGAACACAATATACAAATTAATTAGGAAGTACACTTGAATTTAGTTTTCATACCATTCACCTAATTATGGACTCACTATCAACTATTCTCTATTTATTTGAAGATCGTTTTCTAGAGTATCAAGGGTGAAGACGACCATGAACGTCAAGAAAATATAAACGAAATTAAATTCATCATATCCAATACTACACTTAAGATATTATTTCGATCCAGGTACTTTTCCTCTGTGTGAAAGCATGCCCTCATTAGGATGATTCCTAAGAAAACTAAGAATCGAATCCAACACAATTATAGACCAATTAGATTCTTATCCAACCTCTCACACATTGATAAAATTATTCTACTTAACTAGAGGAGCAAATTCTAGACTCCAATATCATTCATGAGGAGCAGTTTGATTTTAGGGGCCCGCTAAACTGCAGCAGTCTGACACTCCGTTGCACTCTACAAGATGTATCAAAACGGCTTCAATCTCAATATCATACCGATATCATACCTTGATAACCGATCATTCGCCATTAAATCGGAAAGTGTCATGTGTGGTGGGTGCTTAGTTGCAGTGACTCCGTAAGCTGTATCGCTTGTCTGGCTATCACTGCAACTCTCGCAGTGTAGTTTTGTGTCTGTAAGTTGTGTTTAAACGGCTTTGTGACAGCATCATATCGCCTTTTATGATGCCGCGCTGTTAATCACTTTGCTCCCAACAGCGAATGGCAAGTCGATCCGGGATTAAACTCTCTGAAAAAATGTCACCGTCCCTCCAGAGAATTGAACCCCGGCACCTATCGTCCTCTCACAACGATAGTCAGCCGCCTAACCACTGCGGCCATCGACCCGTTAAGATCTGTATTGACGGGAGTTCCTCAGAGTTCTCTTCTTGGTCCAAAGCTTTTTATAATTTTTGTATCTCACCAGCCTAGGGTTGCCGGAGTCAAAATTATTTCAATTATTTATGCAGACGATATGTCCGCTTGATTCAAGCCATTTATTTATACAAAATTACAACAAAGAGCAGTGAACGAACTCATGTGTTGGTCCACTATGTGGCGTTGGAAAGTGAACAATAAGAAGCGTGTTGCGCTGCGGAACTTCAATTAGTCCCATGTCTTTTCACTTATAGATAAATAGAATAGAAATGATATGAAGAGCTGAGCTGGCTGAAAAATGCTAGGAAGAGTTTTGAAATCAACCAATATCCTGGTTAAAGAACTGGTTCATCTGACAGACTCCCTCCTTCGATTAGAACCGCCGAATCTCCAAAGCTCTGAGGAAACCTAAATAATCTGCTCCTGATCGAGATAACGGGGAATTTTTTTGGCATGCAAATCAAAATTTGCATTGTACCAACTTTATAGACCTTGTATACAACGCATTATAAAAAAACCTCGCAGAAAACAGAAAGAAAATTGTCTAAATTTGCAAAATGGCAAAAACATTTCTACATTTCGAGAACCTCTGTGTCCCAATTTCTTGATAGTACCATGCAACAACAGAAAATAAATGAGAATAATTTGCCTAATAATAAAGACAGAGATAAATGAAATAATTTGTTTTGCATGTGTACGTAGGTCCATAAATTTTTTGCATGGCTTGATAATTACCTAAATCTTCCATAAAGTCGAATTATATTTATTCTGTGTATTCACAAACAACTAATTAGGTGATCAATGCCCTTAATCACTGTATTTATGAGAAAAAATCCCTGAACTGACATCATGAAATCTCAATCGGCCGTGCTAATCACGATTATAAATTGTGTAATGAATAAAATACTGAATACGATAATTAAATAATACAGAAGATGCTGCATTATTGAAATCCTGACAGTTGAATAATTTATTGTTGTTTATATTTCAATGAAACGTGCTTCTAAAGCGTTTAATAACGTGTTAATACATATGAACATGTATGTATGTGTAATAATAGAAGTTGTTGCTCATTGTAATGGAAGGATAAGGAGAGATGAAGTGAAGATATTCTAACCTTATGGTTTATATATAGATATTAACGAAATTATTTTTTATAGGAAAATCGACTCTATTATCGTCGCCTATACAATACCATAGTACCGATAAGTTTGCTTATTTAGCAATTGTTTTGCGATGTTATTTTTATTTTACATTTTCTAGTAGTTCTGTCTTTTTCTTCCTCCGAATTTTATCAAAATAATTAACTTGACGTAACATTTTTAAAGATTAGCATAAACTAGGTTCAACTAGTTAATAGTTATAAGCGAAATTTTATGACTAGAAGCTTGTCTTTAGTAAATTAGATTAGATGACAGCATTTCGTGGAGCTAGTGGTGCCTCTGTTGGACCACCGCTATGTTCCGAACATAATCGGCATTTATCCATGTTTTCGTGTGATGGTGCTGAGGTCTTTTCTATTGAGCTCCAGCAAAGATTTAGCTCCGTTGGCTGAAAAAGTAATAAACTTTTTTCATTCTCTTCGTATTGGGGTGTTCTAAGAGCGTTTCTTCAGACATTCCTTTGTCTGTTTTAGATTCTTCTGAATACCAGTGTATGGATAGCACCTGTAGTTTAGGTCCACCAGACTCCCATGTTTGACACTCTTGAATTCCCACTTCAAACTGTTCGTCGAAACTGCACCTCGTTGTCAGAAGAAGAATAGAATTTGGAGATGGCCCACTAAGTCTCCTGACTTGAAAGTTGTGTTTCGTTCCAATCTAATGACGCCCCTCATTGCTTCCCTCTTCACTTCCAAATGCAGGGGAATTAGGTTTAATAGCGTCTCCATCACTTCAATTGAACAGGTGCGAATTGCGCCTGTAATATCTAATCTTTTGTAGCATGACTTCCACCTCGTTGTTCGTTTGGTTTTGGCCACCATACCAGTGACGCATATGTAACCATGAGTGTGACTTTAATCAGGTAGGTCCAGAAGACCATCTTGGGTTTTAGCCTCCAGGTTTTTCCAAAGAGACGTCAACAGGTCATAGTGCTTTCACGACCTTTTCCAGCATCTTCTGAAGATGACTGTTCCAGGTAAGTTTTTGATCTAAGACAACACCTAGATATTTCACTTCATTAGAGAAGTCAAGCTGTGTTTCACCCAGTGTTGGAGCGACTAAAGTTAGTTTTCTTCTTTTAAATTCTAATCTCATGCAATACTATTTGATGTGAATCTGTTGATGGTTCTGCTTCTTAATGTATTTCCTTAATGTTTAGTTTGTTATTTCAATAAAAGCAATTTAAACATTTAAAAATCTCTGTCTGACAGTCTTGAATATTATGTCTCCACACCGAAACACATATATCCGCAGGTGTCCCTCAAGGGTCTCTTATGGCACTCATCCTGTTCCTAATTTTTATGTCAGATCTTCTTAAAGTCCCGCAATTACAACACGCGATTACACGATTGATGCTATCGGTCACTGGCGATCGAGGTGGAGACTTAAACTCAACGAGAGCAAATGCGTGGCTATACGATTCACGAAACAACTACGACTTCCACACGATAACATCTTTGTCGGCAACTTTCGCCTACCTTGGAGTCAGTCCGTCTTATATCTGGGTGTCAATTTGGACCAACGATTAACGTTCAACCAGCATGTCAAAAACACCGTTAATAGGTTCTTGTCCGCTCGTTCTGCACTGCTGCCTCTTCTTTGCACTAAAAGCCCGATGTCATACGCATCTTCCTTACGACACATCATCACATACAGAGCTTTATCCTGGTCCATTCTGGGTGAAAACTCACCCTAAACGGCTTGAAGTTAAAAGGAAATAAAATACTCAGAATGATCACAGCATCGCCCTGGTTTGTCAGAAATGAACAGTTGCGTACTGATCTCAAAGTTCCCTCCATCAAGGACCACTTAACATCACTGGCAAATAAAACGGTAGATAGGGCTAGACCAGCTGATCTGAATCCAGCCTGGACAGGTCCTGTGAAGATCAGCCACCCCCTAAAGTAAAAGCTAGAAGAGTGCTAAGCATTGCGAACGATTAGGAAATGGATTGCATGAGCAGACCACCTCAAGAAGCAACATATAGGGGTTCACAACCCCTATTTCACTCCATATCACACAGGTCATGAAGCACTTCTCCCAGAGATTACAGGGCTTATGAATGAAAAATTCAATCCTAGAAAAGTGAAGTGGATCATCGTCGTCGTCTTGAGTATTATGTTCAGTATCTCCACAATCGCTTGTAATCTTGAATCGATTTCAAAAACCAGGCTATTACAATGGTTATTAGTTCTTCAAGGATAATTCCCTAACTATTTCAATTATACTAACCTTTAATTTTGTTTTCATAATCTCTTTTAATATCTTCATTTTCTAAATTAATGTAGTCCATTTTTAGCATTAACAATTAGGTAATAGCATTGAGCTTTACCTTTTAGGTTATCAGCACATAACACACACTACACATTTTTCAACCTATCTTGTCTGGAGGTATTGAATTACTTGCTCTTGCTGAATTAATTGCTCTTCTTCTTTCTTTATTTCTTCCTTTAATATTTGAAGGAGTCGATGTATCGATCCACACTCAGACTGAAATATGTCTCCTCCATATTTTAGTCTGAGTAGTACCACGTTCTTTTCTGACATCTAGAAAAACTTTTTCCGGTTTCCGACTGTTCTAACCTTAAATTTACATTAAAGAAATCAAACTCTTGATCATAAACAACTATCGAGGCTAAAATCAAAAGAATAAACTAAAATAAAAATTAATAATAGTTCTCGTAACATTATTTCTTCGAATCCTTGAATCCTTCTAATGAATAGGCACTCTTCTTCAACCACCATTCCAATTCTCCGTAATTTAGACATATTGAAAATTGAAATAATAGTAAGCGATTGAGTATTATGTGTTAGTATCGTCTATTGTTTTATTGTTCCAGACTTAAACGTTTCTTGTATACATGTAGTTTAATCTTGACGAATAAACAACGATAATAGCCGTGCGTGTGGATATTAATAATTATAGATATAACAATAACTAGTCCTTTATCTGCGGTTGTACTATGTAAATTATAATTCATATTTACGGTAATTCTAAACAATTACCATCATCTATTGTCTCTAAACGTAATGGTTTTCACCCGGAAGTACTTACACAACGTTAGGAGTCTACCATTCTTTAGCTAGTAAAAAGTAAAAACAAAAACAAGCTATAACAGTTTCGATTAAGATATCAAGAGAAAGATTAATTAAAACAAAACTAATTGTCAATGAAATTAACCGAAATACAATTATGATCGCGTCATCTAATTATATATAATTGTCCAGTTTAATATTAGCAAGAATACCCGGTTTGTTTGCAGGATATCCGTAGATTATATAATAACATACATATGTGTACATAAATAACATATTCCTTTCAAACGAGTATATGAAATGCAAAATATTATGACTAATAAAGTATCATCAACGTAATAAGATTTTAGTCGGAATATTCCTTCTTCCTAGAAACACCGTTTAATATGTTGCTGTCGAAGTTGCTATTTCCCAGATGCAATCATCATCAAAAAGGCACAGGTAAACTGAGATATCTTAATCGATGATTTTTTATCGTAAGCATTATTATAATCACCGTCGCTAAGAGTAATTCTTAGCGGCAATTCTGAGGAAAAAGGAGATGAACCGTGTTTCTTCGGAATAATACTGGAATCATCCGAGTCCGGATTGGATTCGGTCATGGTGAAACAGGTTGTACGGGTGACCTAATAATTACTCACGATGCAGAGGTCGTCTTTACATATTATTTTTCTTTTTTAATGAAATATGCGCAGAATATTGCTTAACCAGTCGTTAAAGAATTCTATTAAAACATACATTATTCTTAAAGCGGAATTTAATTTGTCGTTGTAACTACAATTTTAAATTATGTAATAATAAACTACCGGGAGAAATATTTAAAAAATTAAATAAAGTTACGATTTTCTATATGAACCTCAGCAGCTGAAGGCTGGTGATATTTAGGCTGGACTTACCTAATGTTTGCTGCTAGCTCATAACGTTTAGAAAAATTTCTTTAAAAATGCTAAAGTATGCTTTCTCAGTTGCTTGTGGATCAATTAAGGTTGCCAGTAAAAAAGAGAAACAAAAATTGCATAAACTATTCGAAGTAAAAATATCGCATATATATTATTATATTGTTTGGTAAATTCTTGGCTCTAGACAGGCTGGATTTATTTTCTACAGAAGTATGTATTCCTTTTTGACCAAGTGTGCTGTACTACTACTGTACATTACAGAGTGCGGCAAAAGTATTGCAACACGGTATAATGCCGTATAAAAAAGTTTGAAAGTCAAGCTGCAATTAATCAATTCTTTAGCGATTGCAGATTGAGATGAGAAAGAGTGTAATCGAGGGGGTTCAGATCCGGGGACAACACTGGTCATTCATCACCCTGGGAGACCAAGGGAAGAAAATCCTCGCACGATTTTCATCTTGTGATCTTGCTGGAAAGTCCAATGGAAAGAACCGAAGTGCTGAGAGGCTTAGGGAAGAAGATCATCCTTCAGAAAACTCTCCATGTTGTACTCCCAATTGATTTTGGCACCAGTTTCGACTAAAAGTGGTGTCTTGTCTATGGAGCACATTCTGCCCAAACTATGATTGACTGGGGATGAGAAGCTCGGCGAATGACTCTAACCCTATAGCTTCTAGGGCATCACTGACAGCGACTCTGTGATTTTGAGAGTTGAATGCGGCTTGCACTGTAAAAGTATTTTCGTCAGAAGAAGACAACAGTGAGATACGATCAATTGACCGTGTCAGCAACAAGTCTTCAGCACTTCTCAAAGCGCAACTTTCGATTCCTGTCAGTAAGGATGGCAGTTTTTCTCATACGATAGAGAGTTCTCCTTGATTTTGCGGATATTTGGAGCTCCCTAGTCATCTTCCTCATGCTTCGATACACATTTTGATTAATTCGTTCCTAGAGTATCTTGACGTATATCTATGTTATAGGAGTAGAGATTAACGGCTGTATAATGGAGAGGATGAATTCGGTATAATGGGCGGGAGCTAAAAAATAAAAAAACACTTTTACTCCTTTTTAATGTCTGAGCTTTCGTAATATATTTATTACTTCATCAGAGACAAGAAGAAGAGACAAGTACAAGATACTCTCTTCTTCTCTCTGATGAAGTAATTAATATATTACGAACGCTCAGACATTAAAAAAGAGTAAAAGTCTGTTTTTTTGGCTGCCGCCCATTATACCGAACTCCAAACATGGTAGTCTAAAACTTGTGGAATCTATATTTGAATATCGATATGGACACGCGGCTACCATTCTTGGAAAACAAGAAGACTGCTATGAAAATTTAACATAAATTACAAAACACAATGTAAAAAACAAAAAAATGATGACCAGTGGATGTAGTGCCTGCCCGGAGCTGTGCGGTTTTGGCGCCAAATCTCTGTTGTAATATTTTTGCCGGACACCATACTTTGTGAAGCAATTCCTCCGCGCTTTATTGATATTACTTCAAGAATTTTCATCTACAGAAGGTATTCTTTCCCGATGTCTTTGAATGGAAAAGTTGTGGTCATGTAAAATCTACCAGTTTTCCTAATACCGTTGGCAGACACATTTCTAGTGGCAACCTGTATGTACATATGTATGTATGCTCTTCTCAGAAATTCTCCTATTTGCTAAGCCGAAACTGTCCTATCCAAATGGTTCTTAAGGCAGTTCTCAATTTCTTGTAAATCGTGTGTTTTCAAAGGATATGTAAAGGCAAGATCCAATAGTTGCAGTGCATGAGTTGAATGCGGTGCGGTGGGAGACTGATAATATGATGGGAGTACTATGCTCTCTAGGTAACTCAATAGGAGAGTAATAACTTTCAAGCAACGGCACTACAGGATCGTCCACTGATGGCTTTGTGTATTTAATAAAAATGGTGAAGCCATTTGGCAAATAAATTTTCTTGAATCAGATGGATGACATTCCGAAGTACTTCGTGGTGGTGCATCGTTAAGTAAGCTCTGCTTGAACACATTAGTGATGTAAATCTACCAGCCTTATTCATACAAGTGATTCTAGTGCCTGGCGACCCTCCCTCACCTCCTGTTACAGTAAAGGCTAATAATCTTGGAGAGTTTGTACTCCATGCTGGATATTCCCGTTTCATCTACGTTATATATTCTTGATTAGTTGTTATTAAATATTTGCAGAACAGTTTCGAGAATGTCAAAAAATTTGTTTTCCCAAGTATAAAAGTTATAACTTTCTAAATGTCATATTGAGATGACGATGGAGACAGGTTTGAAGCCATTTTTTGCTTGTTGCTATTTTTTACTGTGGTAATGGATGTGGTATATTATTTCTGAAAGCAAGCTAAAATGCAAATCGTATGTTTGGAGCAGTGAAAACATAGAACCGCTTGTTCATTTCTAAATAGTAGTTGACCAGTTCTGTTTCTACTTCATCCTAAAGCGCGGATTTTCTACCCAATTTAGCATTAACTAATTCTTCTGAAGTTTTGTTTTGGTGTTTAATGTAGTCTCTAAATGTATTCTTGTGTTTATTTAATGGTTTGGATGCTTTTTGCTGTTCAATTTCATTTCGCTTAAGCTACCATGAAGGTATCCATGGTAGCCCCGTTTTGTACGTTTAGTAGTTATAATAATATCGTATAGTGTGACTTTAGAAATCTTATACTATGTGATATTCGAACACATTGTACTCACTTTCGATATATGTACACAGTTTATTTTTCAAGGCAATGATATCCCATTCCATTTCCAAGATGGTTAAAATCACTCGCCATTATATAATTTTAGAATTCATCTCCCTTCAAATCACCAACCATAACAACTAAGTAGTGTGATGACAATATTAATGACAGTAATGGCGTGATCAAGAGGAAGGAAATGAAAATGTTTTAAAACATGTACTACAAGGTTTTCAATTAACACCTCTTGCAAGGATAAGAAGGAAAAATGCATTCAGACATCCTCGCCGGATGTAATAAATTACATATATTAATACTATGAAATAAATTGCCGTTTTGAAATCTGCATGTATTAATTTATACATGTTATATTTAATATCCTATCTTGGATTTTATTATATCAACAAAATTTTAACAAGATCTAAATTATAAATCACGAATTTCAAGTGGGTGTATTCAAAATTTTTCTGCAGCACTTACTACCCTTTCCTTCAGTTATTCTAGTTCGTTCGGTTCTAATTAAGGAAAAATTAAGCTGTATGCGGTTCGATCAAAAAAGGAGGACAAATGAATAATTAAAAGTGCACTAGACGCGGCGATGCTTCAGCGCACTGTGAAGTACACTCGACATTTCCTATTGTTCGTGTTTATTGAAGAAGGAAATGTTTACATATACAGACATGCCTCCCTTTTTTCAGGAATATTGCAAATATTTTTAGAGTAAACTTGTTTTCGAGTAATTTAAGTTGAGATACCGTTTTTTACTTATCATATTTGTAAAAAAAATTAAAATGCACTGTATCTTTAATGTATTTCGTCTAATGTTTACAATATTATATTTTTCTCGCTTTATTTAGTGTCCACCAATTGTAAAGATAGTTCAGGTATTTTTTGATTGAAGCATCAACAGGTCCATTCCTTGGCAGCACACAAAATAATCACAAAATCGTAATAATAATAAGGTCGACGTTAGCTTGCCTCGGTGGTGTCAATTTAGAAGCTGTCCACTGTACCCATTTGCTCTATTATTACCAAGAAGTTACGTTAGTATTTTCAGTTAGGAAGAAAATGGACAAAGGCACATCAATTCTGGCACGATTGCCATTCAATTTATGTCAATCAAAGCTTTAACTTTTCAACAGCTGTTCATTACCAACTGTTCTTCTCCCGAAAAACGTTTTGGCTATGGTGTTTCAGTTGAAGTGGATATGCTGCTGTTTGTTCTTCCACCTTTCCAATGGTCTTTCCCACAGTCATCCTTTCTTCCAGTCTTTGGTTTTTTATAATCTTTATCATCCTAGTTCCATCTGCTCGTTGTACGTGTTCGTTCTAGGCTTTTCCTCTTTCTCTAGCGAATCTGACAACGTCTCCAATTCCTCATTCCTCTCTTATGCCCTCGTTCCTAATTTTATCCGTCCTTGTTTTGCCCACTATTCTTCTCAGAGTGTTCATCTCTGTTGTCCGCATCAATTCTTTAATTTTTCTTGTATCGACACGGATTTCTACCACATATGTATGTCATTATTGGTCTCACTATTGATTTATATTTATTTTTATTTTGCTCTCCGTTCTAAGGTAGTTGTTGACATCCCTTAGATATCTAAACACTCTCGCTGACTTCATTGTCTGTTGTCTGGCTTTCCTATAGGTATATCAGTCTCTCGATATTTCCATCCTCAGGTGCGCAAATCTCATCACTTATTGTATCACTTTGTTTGTTTGTCATATTTCTAGTTTGCATCTTACAGGCTCCTTTGAGACAACCAACGAGTTTGTCTTTTCTGTGGATATCTGTATGTTATATCTTTGTCGTCCGTTTAACATAAAACAGTCAGGTTGTTCTTTCCCATTTTAAATCTCTTCATATTTTTCACGCTGTTTATGAAGTTATTCATAATAAGGTTGAAAAGCATTGGGTTTAGATAATCGCTCTCTCGGATTCCCATGCTATTTTTTATTTCTTTCTTCTATGAAGCGTGGTGTCCTATATTATCCGTCATGTTTTCCAGGACCGTTTTCATCTTATAAAGAGCGTTACGTGCTTCTGATAAGTGTAATGCACTATTTTGCAATTTTCCAAGAGATTCTCCAACAACAATTTGCTCTTCCGAAAACAGTTCCTGGGCTATTTTAAAGTTTGAGAATCTTGTGGTTGCAATCTCGAAATAAAAAAAAATGATAGGAGAGCGCGGGGTAATGAGAGCAGGCGGGTAATGGGAGCGACGGTGCTGGACGGGATCTATGCACATTCGGATGTCTCTGAAGATTTGGCCGTTTTCGTTAACCATCTAGAAAGTTCATCTGATGTGCACGAGTCTTTAGTGCCTTGCAGTGTGTTATGAGGGACGATTGTGTTTTTCGCTCCGGGCTTACAAAAATACAGCCGATCGCCAGCGTCCATCAAGATATATTTTTATTTGTTATGCTTATGCTTATTACATATCGAAATTCGTCTTCTCTCAGGTGCCATTCGTTAAATTGGGATTGGAAGTTGAATAAGATATTGTTATATGTTAGGATAAGTCCGGGAGAGATGGCCACTACAAAATAATTCTAATTATATTACACAGATGCCGTTAGTTGTTATCGAGATCGCTCAGTCTTGCGGTTTACAACGTGCGCCCAAGAGATTTTTGTGTGACAAAAACATAAAAAGTAAGTAAAAACTAGTTTTTTATTTGAATGTTGATTATAAGTTATAGTATTGACAGTTTATGTTATTTCATAAAAGTTTCACAAAATCTTACTTGTTTTTGTAGTTTGATGTGAAGTGATACCTTTTTACTTATTCTATCCTAAAAGTGACCAGAATTAAACGCATGTAACTTTTGGTTTATTTGGATGGCTATCTCTTCCGGACATTTGGGATAGATGGCCATACTTTATCTGAGAGAGATGGCCATGCAATCGTAACTGCTATTTTAAGATATTGTTCATATAATAAATATTTTACAGATGCCTAACAACTACGTGCGTCAGTCCGTGGCCGTTCGCGGTGCCTGGACTGAACAATATGGATGAGACTGGTTTGCAGGTAAACAATCGGCCAGGACATGTTCTAGCTAAGAAGGGCTCCAAAGCAGTAGCAATGTCAACTTCCTCAGAGAAAGGGGAAACCATTACAGTCATTGCTTGCTGTAATGCGGAATCTGTAATGAGGAATCTTTTTACCCCCCGCGTGCATAATGAAAGGTCAGAGAAAAAAACCAGAATTTGAAGATGGTTTGCCTCCGGGTTCATGTGTTTTTATGTTTCAAAAGTCCGCTTACATAACCGCCGATTTATTTCTAGAATGGATGCAGACTCATTTTTTGCACAGAAAACCTGCTGGCAAAGTGCTTCTGTTGCTTGATGGTCACTCCACCCATTGCAATTCTGTTGCAATGCTGGAATTTGCGAGCAAAAATGATATCATTCTGCTGTCAATGCCTAGCCATACATCGCATTATCTGCAGCTGTTAGACGTTGCTGTCTTTAAATCTCTTAAGACTAATTTTTACGAATCATGCAGGCTATGGATGACAACACCCGGGACGCCGTCTTTCTAGACTTCAATTTGGCTTCTTGTTAAATCAAGGCTGGGGTAAAGCAGCTACAAGTGGCAACGCAACATCGGGTTTCAGAGCCGCAGGAGTTTTTCCATTAAACCCAGAGGCTATAGGTATACCCTCTGGGTACTCAGGTGAGTACGCCTTTAGTAGTAGCATTGAAACACCTGCTGAAACTGAAGAGAATGATCATACAGTAACTACCCAACTAACAACAGCATTGAAAGACTCTGGTCCAAGTTCATCAACCACTCACATATCTACACCGACAAAAGTACTTAAAGAAATATCACCACTACCCAAAAAAAAATATTGAAGTTTGGAAACGTGCCAAACAGGTGAGCATTCTTTTGACATCCGAAGAACATATTGAGAAGCGAAAATTAAAAGAAAAAGAAAAGGCAAAAAGAGAGGAGAGTTCTAAGAAACCAAAAACAAAAAACCAAAAAAAAAAGTACTGTTCAATCTACGGAAAATAAGTCAATTAAGAAACGTAAAGGAAGTGATAACGAAGATAAAGAGAAGGACAAATGCAGAGGCTGCGGCGATAATTATTACAAAACACAGCTTGCAGAAGACTGGCTGCAATGTGTAATTTGTCTGCTCTGGGTGCATGAGACTTGCACGGAGTTTGAAGATATGTGTTTCAACTGCGAAAATAACAAAAGGAGTTCAGAGATGAAAAGAGTAAGAGAAAAGGGAGGAAATGCACTGACCGTCTTACCCTGAATCCTATGGCCATCACTCCCGGACACTCCGGGTGAGATGGCCACACGTATTCTTTTTTAATCTATTTATATAACTCAAATTTTTTTATTTTTGTACTGGCTTGATATTAAAATTTGTTAACTATGATAAATAAAGTTTAGTTCAATATTTAAATCGTTGTCTTATTCCTCATGGTTTCTCGACAATAGGCTCTTAAAGTTAGTAAGGCCGGACTTACCTTATTACTTTTGAAAACGGTGGTCAGCGGGTAATGCGAGCCTACATAGCTCTCACTATGTTTTGGATGCCGCGTAAAAAAATCGTACTACAAGAAACGGTTCTTGGACGGTAGATTCATTCGAATTCATCCGAATTGAAAATTATGGCTCCCATTTCCCATATGAGCATTAAATGGGCTTTCATTACCCGCATGAAGGGGTAATGGAAGCGCTTGATCTTTTTTTGTAAAATCTTTATTGCATCTTCTTTCATTCGGTATTCGGTTGATGATGAAAACCCATGCGTTTTCGAAACACGTGTCCCGAATAATTAATCAAAAGTTGTGGTGTGTGGTGATACCGATGTTTATTGTTTATTGCACCTTAATGCATGGTTGCAATTGATTTGAACTTTCATGAAAACATAGACAAATAAACGAGGTTTAAGTTCCTAATTAAACATTATAACAATGTAAATAAATGTGGTTTTTATAGACATTCCCTTACTAGGCTCCTATTACCCTGCTCTCGTCTACTCTGAAAATGTGTACAATACTACAGGTACTCCATCTGGTTAATCCAGGTTCAGGTAGTTGTCAAATTCCTGCACAGATTTTTTTTTTTTGAATTGGCGAATCCGTTTAAAGAGAAACACCTCCTTTGCATTAGCTGTGAGTTAATCTACTCTTGGACAGCTGAGTGTGATGGTACATATTTGCTACAATATGAAGAGCATATTACATAGAGGAGCTTCGGAAAATCCCTTTTTAATAAACTGCCAACTTTAATCACAGTTGCGGCTCCATCAGTGACAAATACGCTTCATCTCGTTCGTTGTGCACCAACTACATTCACAGCATCTTTATCACCAGCACTATAGTTTTTGCCTTCGTATTTATAAGACGTTTGCTGCACTAAAGAAATGTTATAGACGGTCCATCGAATCCATTAGAAATAGAAAAATTAAAAATATGTTGAAAGATTCCAAACTACGAACGTCCCTAGAAAAATGCTTCGCCATTTTATTGTTATTATGTTATTATGTTATGTCTTAAATTTATTGTTGCTTCCAGTTTTCATCGTTTCTTTCAAATGTTACGTCATTATCATAAGTTTCGTTTAATTATAAACTATCTACATCTACACCTTGTTAGGTGTTAATTAATTAATCCGATCATAATGTAATTCCAGCCTAATTCATGGTTGTCTGATTTCTTGATTATCGAGAGCGTAATTACGTTGTAATAATATTAGGCTGTATGTAAAAACTTTTGACGAAAGATCGGAAAAAGAAACTAAAGGCAGACGCAACATAGATTAACACGAGTTACCAGTTTAGAATGATTCATTGCCATCCCAATTAGTTTACCTGTAATATCCGTAAAATTTCTGTTTATATTCTTTGTCTAATTTTTTCCTGTTGGAATTGTTGCATGAATGAGACGTCCGTCAGTATTATTTTGTACCCGGATGTCGGAAGAATACTACGTATTATAATTTACAATAATAACTTTTGAGTTATCATGTCTATAATACTGTAATTTGTAATAAATACAATTGCAGCAGACTCGTTGTTTAATGCAAGATATACGCAGAAATAGATTTAAATATAATATTAATAATGAGGATAATTTATTATACAAAGGAAGTAAATGTAGTTGGAAGAGAATCTTAACATAATAATTTATTATATGTTTAAAATATTATAACTTAATCACGCGATGACATTTGCTTCGCACCCGATGCATACATTTAATGATAGCATTTACAATACTGCAGCCTAATCACCTATTATGATGCGGCGTTTATTATCTACCACAATTTCAAATTTACAGCATAAGAAAGCATACCTACCAATCCCTAAAGCTCACGAAGCACTAAATCATGAACGATTCATTTATTTCATCTTAATAGCAACGTGACATTAGTATTATAGCTAGACAATAACGTAATCAGTCTTCTCTAAACTGCAGTTTTCTTCCCGTAGAAGTTTAGGGTCCGATATCCCATAGGAAATCAACTTGCGACAGGCTAGAGCGTTTAGCATCACTATATACCAGAGCAACTCCTGTATATATACACGTAGCGCCCTCTCTATTCTCTAACCTTTATTATTTTGAATGTTTCGTCAAACAACATGATCCAGTAATAGTTTAAAAGATCCCAAAATCAATTTCCTGTGACGGAGGCCCTTCTTTAACCATTGTCACTCTTCTTCTCAATGTTCACAACGTCGGATGACTCCGTCGTAAGTATCAAATATCCATTAGAAATTAGAATGAGGGGTATTGTTGTTGCCTCTAACGGGAGGAAATTGGATTTTCGGGACGCTACTACGCGGTTGTTAGTATTTAGTGTCTGAAGTTAATGTATCAAATTTAACAAACCCGCTTAGTTTGGAATTGATTTCGGCCCAGTATTGTATAAGAGTAAATACTGTAGAAGGGAACGTTAACGTAATTTAATCCGATTTAAGTATGTACCTTGAAATGGATTTAAAACGTCGAGTACCTTGTTCGATAGAAGCTTTGTTTTGTTGTAGGAAAGTATACATAATTGTTATTAGCGTCGCATCAATAAAATTTGATGAGTTGCTTCTGAAATAAAAATGCATTTTGCATTATCTACTGTATAAAGTGCTACTCTATACTCTGTTTATGTCAAAATGTTATTTGCAATCTAGGTCTCCATTTGCATATATGGAAGCCAGAAATAGTTATCTGTATGGATATCTTGTCAATTAGCGTAATTTCTGTGATCGTTTTTACCGTAAATGAAAATAACCTCTGAATTATGGTGTATCTGATTATCTTCACATTTCTTCTTTATTATTGGAAAAAAGTGACAAGCACACCTCGTATAATCTGAACGCGTACAGATACATGCATAATTTTAGCGGTGCGTAAAGGTTTTCCCTAGACGAATTGACGCAACAAGTTTCAAATTTTTCTGTACCTGCATTTTTTGCTGAGCGTTTCCGCAGATGACATAGAAACCGAAGCGGATGGAACAATCCGACCGTTCTTGCTGTAGTGCGAAGGGGTACTATGTGCTCCAGCTTTGTAATCGTATTTTGTGCATAATGGAAGACCGTTCGCGTTACCTGAGAGAGTTCGAGCGAAGAATGGGTGTGGGTATGCACATGCCATGTATGTACAGTAGTGGGCAAAAAAATAGGTGTGAAGTAATTTTTAGTACATTAAGTATGTTATAACGAATAGAACGAAATTGAACGAGCTGTACAGCAAAAAGCCCATATGCGGCATTCAGTTGCAGTGCAGCTGGTCATAAAAACAGACGACGAAAAAGTACTATCAGTAATCATCATTTATACTTTGCAGCGGAAAATCAACGAGGTAATGACAATTTTAATCTTATTTATACAGAAATAAAAAATTACACAATAAATATTAACAGATAAAATGGGCAGCAAACCACAGTGTAGCGCAAATGAAAGAAATTTAATAAGACAATTGCGAAGAGAAGGAAAGATGCACAAAGAAACTTCAAAACTCATAAAACGGTCAGAGAATATGCATTAAAACCGCAAAAAAAATACTGAAAACAGGAGCGAGAAACAGATCTATATCGTTTAATTAGGGAAACGGGACCCATTTCTAACTTCAGTAAATATTTTAAACGAGATTCGAACGAACATCAGTTCTGGTACAATAAGACGCAGATTGCAGAGCTATAATTTAAATGGGAGAGCTGCCAGGAAAGTAACTTGCTTAAGGAAAAAAAAATATCAAAGAACGAATCCAGTTTTGGAAAATGCATGCAGAATATGGTGTAGAGAAATGGAGAAACATACTTTGGAATGACGAATCCAAGTTTAATATGTTTGGGTCTGATCGCTGAAGTTACGTTCGTCGACCACCGATTAAAAAATTTGAATCTAGATACACAAAGAAGACAGTGAAATATGGAGGAAGCAGTATTATGGCGTGGGCATGTTTTTCTTGGCACGGTGTAGTCCGATACATCTAATTGAAGAAATTATGACCAAGGAAATTTATCGAGACATCTTAAACAATGTCATGCATCCGTATGCAGATGATAACATGTCCATAATTTGGAAATTTCAGCAAGACAATGACCCTAAACATACTTCCAAGTGTGTTAGTGAATGGTTTGAGAGAAACAAGGTGAATGTTTTAAGTTGGCCAGCACAGTCACCCTCAAGAAATGCTGGTATTCGATTCCAGCAGAAAAATGTGCGCATTTAGTAGACTCAATGCCTAGACGGTGTGCAGCAGTCCTCGAGAATAAAGGTTGTGCTACAAAATATTAAAAGTTTTGTGTAACAAAAAATATTTGATTTTGTTTGTAAAAAATATTCACACCTATTATTATGTCCAAGCCAAAATTACTTTAATGTCCTTTCTTGACACAAGATAATAAACTGTTTAGCTTTCATGTAATGAATTGTTTTAGTTTAATTATACCAAGCTATTAAAATGCATAAAACAATTTAATGACTTTAATGATTCTGAATGCACCTACTTTTTTGTCCACCACTGTATATCCTTCCGTAAAATCGCCGTCTTAATGAATCATTATCGGCCGTGCAACGGGCATGGCGAGAGTGGGATGAGGAAGGACGTACGCGCCGTCAGCCGCGAGCGGGATGGCCTCGCGTAACTACAGCAAGTGAAGACCGCGCCCTTGTGTTCAGCGCTATAGCATAACGGGTCCTCCTCAATGCAACTTGAAACTGTTTGGCCAGCAGGAAGGAAAGACGTACGAGCTGTGGGACCGTTTGCTAGAGAGAAGTTTGCGACCGCGCTGTAAACGGCGCCAATGGGTCAAGGCAAGACATCGGTAGGTTTGCGAGTAGAGACACATTTTGTTTTCCAACGAATCTAGATTCGAATTAAGCGTTGGTGACGTACGAATTTTAGTTCATGGGAATAGTGGTGAGCATCAACTCGAGCAATGCATTCAATCACGCCATATACATCGCCCAGGGCATTATAGTATGGGATGCGATTAGATATGATGGAAGTGTATGTATGCTGCGTGTGTTGCACAGATATTTGTGGAAGAGCACCACATACGTATGCTCCCATGGCCGGTTCGTCCTGCGGATCTGAATCTGACATGGTTGGACACTTCGACGTTATCCAGCTCCTCCGGCTAACGTTGAGGACCTATAGAGGCGAGTTGAAGTAACGTGGTTAGCCATCCCTCCCGCTACCATACAACAACTTATCGACTCCTCGTGTGTTCGTCACTTTTTTCCAACAGTGTATATTATAATGCAAAGAAACAGCGTTTTTCTTAAAATTGTTTTTATTTTATTTTTAATGATAACATATTTTCATTATTAAAAAAGTATCAATCTATTTTAGATCTGTCGTGAGTTTCTTTTTATTTCTATCATTTCTAGTACATCTTTAGCTTTTAATTTTGTTTCTTTTTTTCCTGAGGTAAAGACCTCAGAACGTGGACAAGGATCGATTTAATTTAAAAGAATGTGGTTGATATAATTTGGCTCCTAAGAATGGCCTAAATAGAAGAGAAGTTTTGAAAGGAAATTTGATTGCAGTTCATAGGTTTTCCAACCGATGGTACATCCTATTAATTTCTTGCTGTATCATATGAAAGATATCTTAAATCCGCTCCACGAATTTCTGCCACATCACATACCCCCAGGGTGACATTTTAAAAGTAAGGTTAGAAACAAAAGGTGATATCAAAAAATGGTTAAAACTATTAGTAGGATATAAAAAGAAACTCAAGCTACCAGAAAGAAAACTCTTTGCTATAAACTCCTTAGGCTCCGGATACCCCAATTTTCTAATACCAGCCATCTACTTGTGCTAGATCATTCGAGTGCTAGTCAGAAATTTTTTTTCCGACAATTATGAGTTTTAACCTATACAGAGTGTACATAATAATAATTAGAAACGCAATTCTTTGTATGAATTACTCAATTACGTTAGGTTTGGTACACTATTAATTCGAGATATCCCCAATATAAAAAATCGATTAATGTTACATCCTGCGAAATTGCTGGCCACTCTTCTTTCAATCCACTCATTAGGATAATTATGGTGTAACAGTTTTCATTTCAGGTTTTCATACATACAGGGTTTCCACGGCCAAGTGGGACATAGGCAGAATACATGTAAAATCGGTTTTCGGTGAATATTATCTCCCTAATACTACTTCATTCAAAATTAAGGGCCGCATATTATAACTGGGTTAACAATGAACATCTCCACAATCATAGTGCGTGAAATCATATTTCGCGAATGAGTGACCAGTTTATGGACACGAATTCGCGAAATGTTTCACGCACGAAGTTTGTACAATATTTTTTGTACGAGAACTATAATAATAATACATATTGTTAAATACGTTATCGTTTATGACCATATATTATTAAGGTTAGAGATTTATGATTTTAAAATGTCACTAAATTAATCAAGTTCCAGGAAGTACCAACTTTACTTTTACGCACTCGTGTTTAAAGTGACTTTTTACGCACGCAAATCGAATCGTGAAATGACAGGTTTTGATAGGCGAGTACAAAAAAATTATTATTTTTAAATCTATTGTTCGTGAATTCCTAATAAGGCTTTTAATACGTGACTTAGTTCAAGCGTCCATGGCGCAATAGTTCGCGCGACGGCTTAATATCGCAAATGCACGGATTGTTTAGGGTTCGAATCCCGGCAGATTAGTTTTATTTTTTATCTCCAACAATAATGCTACAAATTCAATAACACTACAAAAATCAGAGATTTTGAAGACTATAAATCGATTTTTTGAGGATTAAGGTAAGTAATGAATAATTTTTACAATAACAAAAATGATCATGTGCTATTATATTATTCGATTTTTAATTGTTACTAACGACAAATCATTTGTCAAAATAAACAACAAACAATCAAAATTTAAAAAAAATAAAAAATAAAAAATAAAATTCATTTCTCGGATTCGAACCCCAAACAATCTGTGCCTTACGTTATTAAGGCGTCACGTGAACGTCTGCGCCACGGTCACTTGCGTGTTAAAACTTATTAATTCATTACAACAGGTGTTAAAAGACTTTCCTTGATGATTGTGGAAATGTTCATTTGTTAACCCAGTTATAATATTCACCGAAAACCGATTTTACATGTATTTTCCCTATGTCCCACTCGGTCGTGGAAACCCTGTATATTGATGGTTCTCTAATTAATATTGTCTTCCAATATATCGAGATAAAGTTCTCCAGATTACTTTTTCAGATAATTAAAGGACAAAAACTAGTATCACCCAATATACCAGCCCAAACATTAATTTTTACAGGGCACAGTGTACGCCGTTCTTCTACACGTTCAACTAGAGTATAAACCATTATTCTTACAGTAATAGTTAACGACACAATTTAATAATGCCAGACTGTTCTTAAAGAAAACATTAAGTCAAGTAATGATAAGGGTTTCAAAAGACAACAACCTCATGATAGAACCTCACAATTTTGCATTTTTATTTTGAGTACTACCCAACCAAAAAATGGCAGATTTAGCTTTCAAACATTGTACAATTCCAGCTCATTTCCAGTACTAGATACTGCTAGAAATAAAAAGTAAATATATTATAAATTGAAATGCTCCATACATAATTTTGTACAGATATAAAGTTGTACACAAATAAGTAAGTATAAATTGTGGGAATTTCGTAATAATCCATCTATAGGTCAAAAACCTCGGAGTTTCTCTTACGGGATTTCGTCGATAGTTTTGCATTATTTAAGTCGCCCGTGTACGTAGTCGCCGTGTTTGCATTTTGCCATTAACTCATTTAGGAGGCGGCTCGTTAGCTATAGATGTAGTTACAAGTTTACGATTATTACGATATAAAATTTATGACGGAGAAAAAAAAATGAAGAACGCAAGTGGAATTATCTAGAGAAACGCACAAAAAATCTTATCTTTATATGTCTATCACTATAAAAATGTATATGACGGATACAGATTCTTACCGAAACACTGTCGCCTTTTATTTTTTTCGTATTTACATAATTTGGTAACATAAAGAGAGAAAAGGAACCGTAAATTATGTAAAAGCATTTCGCATCGTATATTTACTATAAATTACATTAATTAAAACAGAATCAACTCCGTTAACTTTAAAATGGTTATTTAAAAAGAAGATCAGTGCATTAAAGAGATAAACTGAAATTAAGGTAAATAAAAAATTGTTATAAAGATAAATCAAATATTAGTTTTTATTACACCCATTTGTCTATTGCTGGCTTATGTTCTTGATTTTTTTTTTCAAAGGAATTCAAATCTGTTTCACCTGCACAGTAGCGAATGTTATGGATCAATTAAGATTTTAAGATAGCTCTAATCTTGAAAAAATATCATTGCTTTACTAACTTTTAACAAATTCCTAGTCTAATCTAATTTGTTGCCTGTCACTAAAAAGTGTAAAAGTTGTATCTAATTGGAATCTGTTACAAAAAGTTTGCAATATCATTCATCATATTTTCGATGAAACCGATCTATGTATGGTACATATGTATAATCGATACATATGTACCGATTATATAAATTATTCAAGCGATTGACTTTAAGTAACCTAAGACCTCGTTGCGTGCAAGAAAATTGTGAGGAAATAGATTTTAAGATTTATGATATGTCGGAGGATGCGTAGGAATTATTTTACTAATTACGTTTAGTAGGTACAATTATATGATGGATTTTCAAAACTAAAAAAAATAGCTTATGATTATGTATGCAATATGTATGGGAAAATATGCAGAATAACATGTTCTTGTATACGGAAATTTTTAGAGATGATGTCATTTAATTTTGTTACTCTTAGAATGTGATTTTTTTTTGTGCAAATAAGTTGTGAGGATAATTTAATAAAAGTTTTGTAAAGAAATTAAAATTAAAAGGACAAGTTGTCTTCTTTAATCCACTCTAGATTTTTGTGCAACTTTGCTACTAATTTTCCTTAATTTTGTTCCCTACGATCTGTCTCGTGGATCTGTCTTTATTTGATTGTATTTGTCCTCTAAAGCGTGATATTCTGATCCGATCTATGTACGAGTATGTACGGGGTGGGCAAATAAGCGAGGTAAGCGGCTGTATCTCAGTAACTAATGATCGTAGAGTTACGGTAAAAATTTTTATAGGTAAAGTGGGCAAGGGAAAATGCTGGAAATTATTTTCAAGTTTCCAAGATGGCCGCCAGTGGGCGTTTCCACCATCTTAAATTACATAAAGTTACGTTTCTCGCGATTTTCTCCGATGAATATAACAAAAAGGTATTTGCGTTTTAATGCTAACTTAAAGTCAAACATTTTTTGTAAAAACAATTTTTCTCTATCTTACGAAATAAAGTGGTGGAGGGTATGTGAATGTTGTTTTAAATAAATGCCTGTAACTTCGAAACGGCTTAATGGATTTGGATAAATTTGGTATCATTGAAAAGAGAATTTCTTGGGCGTTTAGGTTTCACGTAATCATGACAGTTGTGACCTACACGGCCGCCGATAGAGGGCGTTATTCGATATTATAACCAAAATATTGGATTTTCTCAAAAAATTTAATTGCGATGATATGATTTTTTTTAGACTAGAAAATAGACAAATGACCCACCAATAACCCTGCGCAAGCCGCATCTTAATATCTTTTTCCTAACGCAAATTATTTAAACAAAAAACTAAACCAGGAAAATTCATATATCCCCATTTAAAAATGCATCGCTTGCTTTCGATAAAAAGGCAAGTAGTAGGCCATGGACACAACAATCGTCTAACAAAAATATTGCCAATTAACGTCAAACTTTTGTCACACGGAGCCCAATATTGTTGATTGCGTATAATTTGAGTACTTTTTAATCAAAATACCTCTCACAAATAATGAAGCCGTTGACATGATTGCAATTTATTTCGAGTGCTAGGCATGCTTGAGGAAAACAGAAATTTCTTAGCGGAAATTCTCGCATCTTGGAAATGCTGGAAATAATTTCCAGCATTTTCCCTTGCCCACTTTACCTATAAAATTTTCTACCGTAACTCTCTACGATCATTAGTTTCTGAGATACAGCCGCTTACCTCGCTTATTTGCCCACCCTGTACATATGTGCAGATAAAATATGTTTTTGCTAAGGTTGATAATTTGAAAATCAAGGAATCTATGTACCTACATATGTGCATTTTGTCAAACCGGAACTGTTCTTTGGCGTTTCCAACAGCCAACTTACAAAAATAGTCCAACAATGGCAGGCAAAAAAATACGTTCCTCTGGATAACAAAATCAAAACTGAAAAAATTGATAAACTTCTCACCAAATAGAAAAAACACAAATATGTTAATTTTGCAAAATGTGAACCTTCTATAATACAATCTGGTGACCTTGAACTACGCAATAAAGAATAAAATAGAGAGGTTCCAGTTTTGTCATTAATATGAAATATTATATACTACATTTCTGAAGTAAAATTTCTATTTAGTTTCAAAGATTGACGACAAGGGGCAATATAGTATCAAAACTTTAAATGGAATGGTGGGTCGAGTGACACCTCATTTTAAAGGACTCACTGGTATCAAGCTAAAATTTCATAAAAATTTATCCACTCATATGAACATAGTAATAGAACAAAATTTCATTTTATAATACATTTGTGTTTGCAGTTATCTGCTCGATATAAATTTAAAAGTCTTAGGTAGGTATGAATTGTAAAACGTGTGTCTTTTATTAAGCCTATACCACTTTATGAAAGTCATAAAATAGAATTTTATCTACATACATACAAGTATGTACTATAATCAGCAATAATAAATGTCAATTTTCTTTGTTATTTTGAATGACGTTCCATCAATTTTAGGTTTAGCTTCCATGGCTGTCTGGGACGTAATGACTCTTTGAATTCATGTTTGACACTCGCATTATTTAATTGTATTAATGTATTAATGCTGTCATTTTAAACACTAAGATTATGAAATCGAAATTCATTCTCCTTAAGAGTTACGTTTAAAAGTAGTGCATGTTTGCCGAAATATTGACGTTGAGATCCTTAGAAAAGTGTGGGACGAAACGCTAAATAGGATGTTTCTGTGCCAAACAATTTAACGAACTCATTTATAGCATCTAATTGCATGAAAAATCCTTATTTAACATTGTTAATAAGATTTTAACTGTGTATTTTGATGTTGTTTCCAAATATTAGCTGCAAATGAGTCTTATGATGTTGCTGTACTATAATTACCATTTCGTTCTCTGAAGAAGCTAATAAAGAATTAGCGAAAGCTTAGATATGGAAAAAGATTCACGTCTTCTTAATTCTAACGCCAGTAGTTGCAACCCCATTTCACACCAATATTAGCTCAGTTGTATTTTTTTATTCGACAGAATTTTACAAAAGTTTAGGATTATACTAGAACAAGTAAACCGAAAAGTGACGGTTGTTATTTCTGATTATGGCACTTATGTCAATAAAATTCTATTTTATGACATTCATAACGTAGTATAGGCTTAATAAAAGACATACGTTTTATAATTCATAGATATCTAAGACTTTTAAATTTATATTGAGAAGATAACTCCAAACAAAAAATAAAATGAATAATGAAATAAAACTTAGTTCTATTACTATGTTCATATGAACATAGTAACATATAGTGGATAAATTTTTATGAAATTTTAACCTGATATCATACTCAGTGAGCCCTTTAAAACGAGGTGTCACTCGAGCCCCCATTCCATTAAAATTTTGATACTACATATATCGCCCTCTGTCGTCAATCTTTGAAACTAAATAGAATTTTTTTTATTGACGTGACTGCATCCCAGAGTTCTGAAATTCTCCATAGAATTTAAAAAAGTTCCATTGAAATAAATAGTAAAATTGAAGTTGAAAATGTGGAGTGATAAGTTCACAAATAATTACACTTTATATTTATTTGAGTGCTCCAAACGTTAATAGTTGTCGCTAGAACTGTTAAGGAACAGCTAAAACTTAACAAAAAATGCAAAATTTTGGATTTTTTTTCCCTTAATTTTTGGCGGCAAAAATTGCGATAACTTCCGAAACAACAGTTATCAGTAAAAATCGACTATTTACAGCTCAACAAAAATTAAATTATTGAACTGATTTTTTGCTTAATAGTTATCATTACAACTCTTGAGGTACTACCCCAAAACAAAAAATACAACTACAGTTCTCATGAATTTATTACTTATTACATATACATACATGATACTATGATGGAATTAAACTTCTAAAATTAAAAAAAATGGAATGACATTTATTGAAGTACTGGCTAGCACCTCAAGAGTTCTAGCGATAACTATTGCGGTTCAAAATGCTCAGATGAATACATAGTTGGAAAGTTATTGTAATTTTGCGTGCCTCAAAAAGAATTAAATTTCGGAACTTTTTGTTTTTTAGATATCTGGGTAGCGCCTCAAGCAGTGCTTATTGAGGTTTGAAACGCTCAGATCAATATTTTGAAATTTAAATGATATCGAAGGTTTCCACTGTCCGAGTCTCTGTTACGAATATTTTCGGTTTTTTGCGGTCAAAGCCCCCCGGCCTTCTTCTCCCCTTCCCCTTCACCCCGAAGAAAAAATCTTTAAACTTTAGATCAATATTTGCAGAGATATCGCGATCTTTATATCTCAAAAAAAATGTTTAAAACCAAATTTCGAAATGTTAAATTGGTTAGAGTTCTGGATAGCACCTTAAGTCTAGTAATAACTATTAACACTCAGATTAATGTTTCAAAAGTTATTGCGATTTTTCGTATTACGTTTTGTAAACTTGGTACTCCACATTTTCAACTAATATTTTATTCATTTGGATGAAACCTTTTTTTAAATTGACCAAGAGCTCCGGAACTCTCTGGGTTGCAATCAGAACTTTAATAAATAGGTGTTATTTTTCGAAAATCAAGTGCCAACTTCACACACGTCAAACAAACTGTTTTCTTTTACATACGAAACATCAGTAACAGTCTTTCCACCCTATTGGTAATGGATATGTAAAATAAGTAGTTGGAAGAGGAATTTTCTGTATTTTTTATAAAATTTTGAGAATTGACCTGAAAGCTGATTTGTACAATCTGTTTTCTGGACACTGATGTCTAATAGGTGAAAGAACATAATTAATGGCAATCTCTATGTCTTTTTGAATGTTTTACACATTTTGTGTCTGTTACAAAATTTCGAGGATGTGTAAAATAGTAAGCCTAGGAACGCCTTTATTCAACTCATCTGTAAGTCTTAATTCTGATTTATTTTAATCTGTACACTTTCCTTTTATTGCTTGTCTCCTGATCATTGTTCCAATTTCAGCATATCCACTATTATAACGCTAATTTATTAGTACTACAATTTTCAAAATGTACCTGCATTGAGTGCTCGGAGAAATCAACTATTTAAATCTTATCTTTACTATGGGAAATGTTAACAATTTAATACCTACTACATACGACATGTAAAGAAGATAAAAAAAAAAACGATACACACCACTGTGGTGCAACAAATCATTAATAAAGTTAAGAGTGCCGACATCAGTAAATATGGATACCGATAAAGGAAGTGCAATTAAGAAATTGATTGAGCCTCCACTTCTACGTGTACCTATTTTAGAAGTGTGACAAATGTAAAGATTCCATCGCACTTACGCAGCCCTATGTGAAGCAATAATTGAAAGTAATAAAGCTGCAATTTCATTAAAGCTTCGACGAGAGTCTACATACATACGTGCGGATTGAAGTGTCAGCAAAAACTACTTAAATCGATGTATAATTGCAGTAACATTACGAAACGCAATAATAGAATGCTGCGCCGGGATCTTGTTCCAACATCGACTTCTACATTTCATATATGTAGGATATACATGTATGCGCTTAGTACTCATCTTTCTCATAGAAACGGGTGCCCTTATAGAACCTTGGCCGGGTAAGTAAGAAAAACTTGAACTTGTGGTTACAAACTCGACATATACAGGGTTATTCAAATGCAGCGGAACACCTAAATATTTTTTAACCAACTTGGTTTTTATTTGAATGGAATATCCTATATTTCTTTACAAATTTTTTGAAATCTTGAAAATCAATTTTTGAAATAAATTTGTGAATAAGCAAGCTTTTACTTTAATATAATATATATGGATATAATAACATGAGAGATCTAGATTAGAAATATGTTTTAATAATAAGTTGCTTAAATCCAACAAATCTTTTTTTGAAAATTTCTAGTTTCAAAAATATTTACGTATTGCGGTACATTTGAACAACCGCGTATGTATAGTTAACTACGTGTACACAGGTAGCTTTTAATTAGAACGTTGAAAATTGTTCAACACTTGGTAAGGTTAGCAATTACCGTTGGTGCCACAGATCTGCGTTCCGATTTCTCTTTCGTTTTGGACAGAGGAAGAGTGTGATGAACTTGAAGGCCGATTGATGGCTGTGTTTGTCGCTCACAGGCCAAGGACATTTAATTTTGCTCATAACTCGTTATTATTGGTATACTATGGTAGGCAATTGAATTTTATTGAAATTATATTAGATATACAAGAACACGGTAACATTAAACAAGCGTTCCGTTTACATCGAATATGGAGTTATATACCGTACAAAGCGTACTTGTATAATTACTGAAATTGATATTTTTTTTAATAAGAAATATACTCAGTACTATCCTGACAAATGGATGAAAAGGACATACAGCAAAAAAATAGTGGATACGAGTTTAGAAGAATCTGAAGAAGGGATAATTTTCTAAAAAGTGATTCTATATGAAAATAAAATAAGTAAACTATGACATGGATGAAGTACTTGAAGCAATCCAAGAATAGAATATAAACGATAGAAAAGAAGGCAGAAAATCAAGAAAAAGAGAATCGCTTTGGCCTTCTTGATTGTATTGCATAACAATTCGGATGGCAAATTAGTTCTAGAACCACTCCCCCTATTAGGCAAGATCAGAACTAGTGCCAATCGGAAAGTCGACGAAGACAAGTCCATGGAATGAAACTTCTAAACTTTCCAAAGAGGTGGAGCAATTTATACAAAGCACCTTCAATATAAAAGCCAAGATTACAGAGATACACAAAATGAAAGACAGTTTTGGTGAAAATTCAGTATTACCAAAATAATTTTTTTTTAATGAAGATGACGAAAAAATTTAAAAGAAAGAAGAGAAAATATATGAACAGTAAACACATGGAATATAAAAGTAGATCTAGCGGAAAATTGTATGGAAGGACTACAGTCAGACAAATAAAGGTCTTTACATATTGCTGTTATTTAGAAGATCTGTAATAAGTTTTTTTCGGAGGAAGATCAGCATTGCTTTCTCTACTTTGTTCGAAGAGCACTATGTCCTTAAAACTAAAAGTATTGATATACATGGCATTTTTACCCCCGATTATAACCTAGGGAGCACTTTCATCGTCCAGCCTAGCTAAATGCCACTTCAAAAGGCTAGAAATACTTCAAAACAAAATGCTACGAATGCTAAATACGAAGAGACCTTGATATCCCTTCCATCAAGGATCGTGTAACAGTACTGACGACCAAGATTCTAGAGAGGACCTCCACCTCCACCAAACCACTGATCGCCCATTTAAACGAGGTCGACTCAGACAGACCGCCGTCCAAAATAAATATCAGAAGAGTACTCATTGTCAGTGGACAGTATTTCCACGCAGAGATCGTCACTTGAAAGAAACCCAGAACTTCTCACCACTACTCTTATTACGCGTGTTAAGCAAATAGACGCAACTGGAGACTACAGAGCTAAAGGAACTTATCTTCCATCACAAGACACAAAAGACACATTCTGGCGGAAAATACAAGGTGGAAATTGGGTAGCCTTCATAATCAGTGGGAATTTTGGAAAAAAAAGAAAAGAGGATTTGTATCAAGAAATAGAAAACCTATACGAGATAGTACCAAAAGAGGACGTCGTAATACTAGAAGGCAATTTTAATGCCCACATTGAAAAGGAGGAACATCTATAGGGAGTGGAATGGATGCACACTGTCCACGAACCAACAAATAAAAACGTTCATAAACTATTAAACTTAGCATCAACAACAGGAATGAAAATAATAAGCACACATTACATCGATGCCACCAGGACAAGGCTCCAACAATTCAATCAACTAGTCAGAATGTAGTAAAATCGGAAAAACAAAGAAGCACAGCTAATTGGAGCATTGAATCCCTGCAAAGAGTACAAATAAAGGAGGTATATCGAAATAATCCAAACAAAAAAGTAGATGTTCAGATATAAACGAAAAATTGCAGAAACTCATAGGACTGTTGATAGAAACGCCTGAGATGCAAATAGGTGTCATGGAAAATAGTCATCGCAATGAATGGTGGAATGAGTGCAGTGTAATAAAAAAAAACATGCACACAGCAAAGGACTCTAATCCATTCACTTATTTAGAAGTACTCTCTTTTCCTGCCATTTTGACTGTTTTCTCTTTACTTTTCAATTTTGATTTTACATCTGCTATAATTTGATTCTTCAGTCAACTGTGTATAAGAATTTGCATTCTTTTTCTTCTTGTCTGTTGGACTTCCTTTCTTGGAAAAGTCTCAGGAAATGGTGAAACTTCAAATGGTGTTAATTCAAACTTTTTGGGTTTGTTCTGCCGCAGATGAGTGTTGTGGTAAATGTTGTGGTTCAATGGTTGAAGATGTCCATTAGGATGTGGAGGTAGAGTGAACAACATGATTCCATGATTGTTGCCAAATTCTAGAGAAGTTATTAAAATATACGATTTGCAGTTGTCCACAGATTGCAAGCATTCTGTCATCAGACCCCTTTTTGGTTCAGATGTTTATTTATGCGTGTTTTCTTCAGTCTCGTTTATATTAAAGGAAAGATGAATACGGACTCAATGGTCTTATTTTTCTCTGCTAGGGCTGGACGACTAGTCCGTCAGGTCTTTCATCTTCCCCGAGGTCTTCGTGTTCTCTAAGGTTGGGCAATTTGCCCCTAAACCTTTTAGTCTCTGCTTGAGTCGCCCATTTTCTAGCCACGGATTTCTTCGTTCTTGTACTGCAAAGGTTCTCCTCTAGGTGGCTCTTTCTTGGCGGCAAGTCAATCCAACGGTTGTAGATCCGCTTCGTCTCGACACGAGGTGGCGGTCTGTCAAGATGCAGCTCCTGGAAGAGATGCTGGACCAGCGGGTTCTCCAACCGGGCAACCCTTTCTAGAATTTTCCTGGCCAGTGCCAGCGCATAATCACTTAAAGGTGGAACTTCCAGATCCCTATGGATCTGGGCGTTGGTCATGAAGCAGGGCGCTGCGACAATGATGCCCAGCGCCCTGTTCTGCAGAATGTTAAGTCTTTTGATCTGCGACTTACAAGCGCTGGACCAGGTAAGGGCACCATAGATGAGAATCGGCCGGAGAAACACCGTGACGATCATTAATTTTATCCTCAGACTGAGGGAGCTCTTCCAGCAAATCAGGGGAGCCAGAGCCGCCCTTGCCCGAATGAATCGGGACGCCTCCATAGAAAAATGGTGTCTAAAGGTGAGCCTCGTGTCGAGAACCGTCCCGAGATACTGCACCTGGGAACTCCAGGGCAGTTCCATTCCCTCGATGACGATCGTGGACGGGGGTACTTTCATCGCCGCTAAAAGCTGTTCAGGCTTTAGAATTTTGAGGAGAAATAGGTGATGATGTTTTTCTCATAACGTAGTGATGCAGTACTGAGGTGGTCTTAGTGGTTCGCGATGACCAAAGCCCCGGATCATCACCATGGGCGAAGACCTATCCGGGTCGAGCTTGGTCAAAGAGGAAATCAGCGGATTGCTTGAGAATCGTGAAGAGTATAGCGACAGACTTTAATCCGTTAAGCTTAAGCTTCCACATCGATCCCTGTAGGCGTCTACACACAATTTCTTCATTCCTGGAAGTTGTATCGTCAGCATAAATAACGAGACTGACATGCGGGCTCTTGGAAAGATTGTGAATGTAAATTAAAAATATGGTTGGCGCCAGCAATGATCCTTGAGGGACTCCTGCCACTACCAATTTCGGTGTGGAGATAGATATTTCTAGCTTTACCGAGAGAATTGGAGTCGAGGTATGAGCGAACGACCTTAACCAGCAAGAGATTGATGCTAAAGGAGGCCATCTTAAGTAGAAGATCGCGATGCCAGTCCGTAAATACAGACTCAGAAGAAAGAAAATAAATCAAAGTACAACGAGGAACGGAAAGACTAAGAATCAGAGTGAGAAGCCGGTAGAAAGCACAAAGAAAATCAGGTGGGTATGGGAGGAACATTTTGAACAATTATTAAGCAGCATTAATGAGCCCATTAAGTTTGAAGAAATACTGAAATTGTTTTCATGTTATCTACCACTGCTTTCATTAGATTCTTCTAAATTAAATTAAATATTTAGTCCTAGGTTCAACGTCAAGCAGCTTTGTGTTTAACAATCATAGTACAAGAATGTAATATTTTAAATACTATCATAAGAGATTGAAAATTGTATACAGAGTGTTCACAATTTAGCAACCAATATTGTCATAGTCAAATTAAAAAAATAGACTAATAGATAGATGTTCTATTAGGCCTAAACTAACTATAATATGTATCGAATAAATTGAGACCAACACATCTCCTATATTAAAAAAATCCTTTTAATGCGTTATTGCTCATTTGTCGTAATCTAAAGTAATAAAGTAATTTCCCACGGAAACCGATCCAGCACTTTAATGATTCGGAAAAGGAATGATTTAATGTTCGGTTTTACGGTTTAACAATAACAAAAACGGCCGACGCTGCTGCACGCACGTAACATGTGGATTTAGGGCCAGCATGGGGTGGCGTCAGCGTTTTTCAACGTACCGGGATTCACCCCCTCTGCCAGTCAGCAAGCGAAACACAATCCGAGATGCCGCTGTTATACGGCAGCTAGTGTGCACGTACATACGCATATGTGTGCCTTTCTGCATCACCCACATGTTGGATTCGTTGCGTTCGTGTTTCAGGATAATTATACTTTTTTTCCACCGCCTTTGATCTAGTCGACAACTACTGTAATGGACGCCTCTCAGTTGCTGATTTCTTTATTGCTGATTAAAGCCTTAATAGTATAATTCATTAGTGACCACCCTCATCTCTGTAGGTTTTGTATTGTTCTGTGAAGTTTATCAGGGTTTTAAATTAATGAAATGTTTATAAAAGGCATCTTTCAATTTACGGGTTTTGCGATTTAAATTTATTTTTTATATACAGGGTGGGGCACCACATTCGCCTCGGCTGATATACTAAAAAAGCAGTAACACATATTTAAAATCTTTCTGTTGGAACATATGTACGTTGTAAAATTATTTTGAAATATACAGGGTGTCCCGAAAGAAAGTTATCAAAATTTAAAAGGAACACCATGTATATTATTGCATATTTCGATGAGGCATATTAAATAAATGCAAGTTACTGTTATACTCCCTATACCTACGTTCAACAGTTTCTGAAATATTTAACAATTTTTAAAAATGTAGATCAATATTTAAAATGAGTACCTGGCGTACAGCAGCGGTAAAAAGTACCCAACCGATGCGAGTAAGAGCGAAGATATCGATGGACACCCCCCTCACTTCACCTTACCGTCGAGACCCCGTCGGGACATTTACAATTTTTCCAGTCATTATTATATTAATTTAAAATTTTTTTAATCAAACAATCATCGTATTATAAGCACAAAATATGATTTTTCAACATTTGAGGTAATGTCGCTAATTTTTAGAGAATGATATCGAAAAACGGGCAAAGAGCGATTGTTGTAAAGTATCTCTCGAGTATGTGAAAAAAAAAATTGGAAATCGGTGAAGAAATGTAGAGTGTACCTAGTCGGTTTTGAACATTTTTTTTTTAATGTGGAACCACTGTGCGGTGCCGCTCTCCATCCCTCCCTCTCTCAACTCAAGTTTCCGATCGCTACCAGTCGATCAGTAAAACAGATCTCTAAAGTTAGTTGCCATCAATTTTTAAAAACTTGTAGCTCTGCGCTCGAATATGTTTGTCGGGACGTCGGGACACCACTGTTAATAACGGTGACATGTCCCGACGTATCGGGACGAATGACAACCCTAACTTAGCACCAACTTAAACACAACAATTGAAAGCGGGAAATTCAAACACCTTTCAATCATTTATTTTGTATTCATTTACACTGTATTATAATATGCTAGCTACATTAACATTTCAATCTTAAAAAATTAATGCTGTTTCAATCGTATTTGGTATATTATCAAATACGCATTGATTTTCCCTATTGTCTCCTGCTATTTGCATTACTGTGAAAATCGTATTATCTCGTTTTACAATAATAAATCCAAATGTTACATATTCATAAACAGTATCTCGAAATACACATATTTTTGTCTTTTAAATAATCGCTGTCACATACATACTTGTTTTTAATATTCTGCAATGCGATTCAAATAATTGCAATCGGAATAATATCCATATTATATTTTTTAAGAAAAACTAAGATCAAATTTAAGCATCTCTTTTAAGACTATATATTAATAGAAATCACTAAAGACACTAATTAACATTATTAATAGTAATTCTAAACGCTAAATAACTAGTTCACTTTTAAGTAAAGTCATACGAAAGCTAGTAAACAAAATCCCTAACGTTGTCAAGATAATATGTTGATTCATTAGAAAACTCAAAGTTAAAATGTATACATCGAATACAATGTGTATATAATATAGGTAATACAATCATTCGAACGCACGAGGGCAAATGAATGAATGAATCTCACGATATCTTCGCTCTTACTCGCATCGGTTGGGTACTTTTTACCGCTGCTGTACGTATTTAAGTTACGTGTTTCAAGTTGTATTATTTTATTAGCACAACCATTACACCTAATGCTAAAATAAAGATGCTTTCTCAACATTATACAGGGTCCTTCAAATCTTACCTCTAACTGTGGCTACCATTAATGCTCAATAACTTGCTTATTTTAAATGGAACACCCTGTATCTAACATCGTAATTCGATTTTAATTTTATTTCTCTTTTAAATGATATTAAGGTTCCCTATACCTATTTCTTATAGTTTCTTTGTAAAAGTCAATTTAGTGTTTTAAATGGCGATTATGTACTAAAAATTTGATTAAATCAAGGTAGCTTTGACATGATGACACTAATTTCAGATATTAATTTTGTCTAATTTATTCTTGAAAAGTAGAGAGTGGTGCATTGGACGTTCTTCATATTTATTGGAAACAAAACAAAAATTAACTAACACATGTCTTATTACATACCAATTTTCACCAGAAACTGAATACAAAAGTAAACAAAGAAAACAACAAGAAACAAAGAAACTAATGATTTAAATATGACTCAAACGATAGTCCATCATTTTCAATACATTATAAGTTTAGAGGAGATGATAATAAGAGAGAATAAAACTTATTATAAACTTGTTGGATTATTTTTTGCAAAGGGAATACTGAACAAGTTTTTTAATTGTATTTTGAATTTTTGAAGTGCTTTGTTTTTTTAATAGAGTAATTTTTTTAACTATAATACTGCGTTTTTTACCTAAAATGTTGAACTTAGGTATAGGGAATGCTGTAATAAAGTTGTAGAATAGAGTTTTCATATTTTGCTTCGTCAAATTTGACAACATTTTCTGGACAACCCTTATACTGTAGGACAGTTTCTGACATGGTGTTTTGAAGAACCATTATTGCCCAGCATTTGGTATAAAAATAGCTTTTCTGTTAACTAGCGTAAGCGCAAAATTTGCGATATTGTAAGTGACAAAAATTTACTAGGAAAACATAGTAAGCCAAATTTTTTCATATGAATATCATACATAAGGTCCCTTCTATTTTTCATGTATGTATATTCAAAATAAATTATTAAAAATATAGGTTTGTATTTAAAAACAAAATTGCTGTCTGCGCAGAGGAAATGGAACATCTTGTATAATCGGCATTATTTTAGGTTTGCAGAAGTTTCAATTATCTCTCTTATCAACCAAGATATTGGACTACTAGGTGGGCACACTGTATAGAGTATTTTGTTTTGTCGCCACAATAGGCTAATTTTGTCAGTGTTAAGTTCGACAACGAAAGAGTTAATAGAATAATATTAAACGCTAGTTTAAAACTTGTGTTAACGATATCTTTCGAATTACGTTCATTCAAATGTTATCTACGATCACATTAGAAACTTTTTAATTGTTTTTTCATATATTAAGAAACAGATGGCACCACTGTCCATAAGGACGGATAAGATCTTGCCCGTCTTCAGCTTCAATGGGGAACACAATGCAGACATCTTCAGCAGAGAAACTGCAAAAGTCTTCTTTTGCAAATCGAGGTGAAGATTTTGCCACTGGCTTGTGGATGCTTCTAAAACGCCAAACGTCACTTGACTGCCATAGGAAACTCGAAAAACTGGCGAAACATCACAGCACTATGCTGAGATGGGTACCAAGCCACTCTGGTATCAGAGACAACGACGCTGACAAGTTAGTGAGAGGTGCCAGTGAACGACTATTCACAGGTCCATAACTGACGCGTGGGAGTTCTTATGGCAAGATCATAGATTAGCACTCGCAAAGCATTGTATCTCGTACATATCTATACGTCAATTAGCTTGAATCTGGCAAGTATAAAATATCCCAATTTCAGATTGTTTGGAGCAAACATTTTCTTATCTTCTTATTGAGGTATTATGTAGTCAATATCGTCTCTACTGGAACCATTTTCCACCAAGTTTTAATGAAAAACTTGATTTCAAACCTTGATTTTTAGATTTATCTGCGTTTTGTTTTAATTCTTTTGTTGTAATACAAACTAGCTATAACTTATTTGAAAAAATTGTCATAAAACTTAATCTTCCCGATTCATTCCTAACCATAATCATACATATCAATATTCACAGGGTGTTCATTCCCTTCACTTTCTATGGAAGCATATATGTACATGTATTACACAAAGAAGGAAGTGATCTATCAACGAATAAGAATTGCAGTGTTTAAGATCGTAAAATTCGAATAATATAACCGGTAAAAGTGTATCCTTTAAGATCAACGACCGGAGCGTGTTTTATGGACGACCAGTGCTCTTTGTCATTATAGTAACAATTATACACGAATGTTGTTGGTACATTAATGAACTTGATACTGCTTTTCATGTCGAGAAAAAAAAAATTGCGTCTTCCTGTGTGTTATTATTCGCCTGTTTAGGTGATTATTCTTCGAAAACCCGCTTCGGAGAGCCTTACATGCGTACCTGAAACTATACAGAGGTTTACGTCATATAACTGTAACATCGGTTTTTTAAAATAACTTTTTCTTGATATTTCGATAACATCGTACATAAATTTATCGCAAACATTGCTTAAATGTTTAGCAATTTTTTAAATATTCATGGACATGTCAAAAATTATAGGTTAAAAAAAAAGCGGAGAATAGAAATTGAGACTGAAATGACCAACCAGTACAATAATTTTTCGCTAGCTTGATTGAACGCAGCTATGATTGTTTTACATAAATTTGTTTTGTAAAAGTGGGCGTAACTAACAAGTGCAATAAATAATGATTTTATTTAGAAACGCTTGTATATCTAATAAGGTAATTTATGTTGACAAAAAAGGAATTCGGATAGGTCACAAGTCAGTGTCTTTACCATTAGACGCCTAAGATCGTAGGGGTCAGAGGCGTCGGCGCTCACCTAATTCCGAGGGAGTTCACAGAAAAACGAAGGGCCCCACCAAAAAGGGCACCGAGCTTTCTGGGAGGGCGTCTGGCATCCCCACGTTATTAGATGCTTACTGTTCATAGCTTCCTTAAAGACCAGCATGAAGGCAACGTTGTAACATAGTGAAATTAAGGGAAAGCATTTTTTTTTGATCTCACAGAAAATTTGATTTTATCAGCGTTTTTGGAAACAAAAAAGCAGAAGATTAGAACACTTTAGTATTGGATATAATACTTCCATATGTTCCTTGAAATGCCCATTCGTACTTGGACCTTTGTTAGAAAAATATGGGCGAGATATCATTGCAAAGGCTTCCCTCAAAACATTTGCTAATGGAAAAGGGGTACCAGAGCAATCCTGTGATATCAGTAGATTTCTATTGGACGTTCATAAAGAGGCCAACGCTTGTTGTGAAATCTAGACAGATATTTCAGGACTGATTTTAAAAGAACTTTGGCGACTTTAGAGTTCAAATTATATGCACTAGTTTGTTTTGAGCGCTTGGTCAGTGAGATGTTAAAGTATTGCGTTCTCTGCAGTTTGCCTTACGAGGTAAATATGCATTAAAAGATCCAAATTTCATGACACGAAAATAAAATAGAACTAACAACAAATTATTCCTTAACTTTCTTCGTAAAAATTATGATGAATTATGAATTGATACACTTTCCTATATTAAACTAGGGCCAATTTAACCAACCTTGCCTGACATTGTACATATAAGGAGTTTTCCAATAATAATGTCAAAGCTAGACACTTTCACGTTAATTCCTTTCACGTTTGCATTTATAATTTCATTATCGTTGACCCTCTTCAATAGTAACTCCTTTTGAAAATGACACCTTCAAGAATTGATTTATTTTTTCTGCGTTTTGCTTCGATACTTCTGTCCGATCAATTCCTTTCTCAGTTCTTTCCCACAGATTGTTTTCATCTTAGATTGATGGCAGCACCGCAACTCGCTCCTCAACCTTAATCGCATAATACTTGTGACAATGTATCAGTTCCAACTCCATGCCCTCTAGTGGGTAAGATCGGAAGTAGCACATCGCAGAGTACACACAATAGAACCGACTTGTTTTGTGTAGTACCCTGCGATGCACTTGTTCGCAGAAGATATTAATTTGCATCGTTATAAAATATAGACTTAGAGCAGACGAATGCTGGGCGTCAGATATTTATTGATTGGATAACCGATTAGAAGTCAACCCCGAATTTTCACACAAAACTGCAGAATATCGAATCAGAATAATTCTAAAGTTATTGTTACAGTGGTGGACTGAATGGTGTGGTGACATGGTTGAGTTAAAATGAAGAAAGATTGGAGGGGCTGGCTTAATTGATTTGGAGTTGCGATTTTAATTTTTCTTACAGATATGAAAATCTTGCGGTTGAATTTGGTTGGTTAATCGGTTGGATTTTGATGGTTCTTCTTAGAAGTTCCACTGTAAACTGTCTATTTTTGATTTGGCGGTCACTGGGTTTAGAGCATTTTAGAATTTAATTTAATTAAATAAGTTTAGAGTGAGTTTACCAATTTCTGGAGATTTTAATATTTTTGATTGCTTATAATTAGCGATAGATATTTAAATTTCTTCTGGATTTCAGACTTTAACAATATTTATTTACAGATTTTTTCACATAGCTTGGCGTTGATTTTGGTGCTCGATTCTCCCTCATTTCATCGCATTATTTCTCCATTGGTCTCCTGGGGTGTCATTTAGACAAAAGGGATTTGTTTGGTAGGGATAGAATTATCCAGTGTGTGATTATTTTGGTTATGGTTACCTTCGCTTCAGGAGTTCTATTTTTTTAATTGCTTCAGCCGGTATTTGAAGAATCTTTCACTATTTGCAAGCCTTATGTTGGAAAAAATCTCGTATTTAGCCGGTATAGAAAATTTTGTAGGTCAAGATCAACAATTAAAAGTATTTTTTTCATTTTTTTGCAACATATGGACTCTTGACAACTTTGTTTAGTTATATATCTTTATAGGTGGACTAGGAAGGAAAAATGAAGGAAATCAATCTTTAAAACTGTTTTCCAACGGTTCAATTTCGTACGATATGAGGGGGTGGGAGGGAGGGGGAGAAGAAGGAGAAGGGGACAATTGTTTTGTATTAGTTAAGAGTGATATTAGAAAACTTAATAACATCCTATGTGGATTCATTAAATGTATTGAATGAATTGTCTTCCAAATTTAAAAACATTTAACACTACTAAACAATATATTTATTTTTTCCCGAATATTATTTGATGTCGCATATCAAAAGCTATACATAACATCCAGCAGTTCATTAGCGTAATTTATAATAGGATTTGGTTCTCTCTCCACCAGAAAGGACAAAAGACCCCAGATCAGCGGCGACTGTCCTTAAGATCGATTATATCTCTGAAATTAAGGAGGTACAAAATGTTTGGTTTGTGGTACAAAACGGTACAAAACTAGTACAATACGATGGCATAAGTGAATTTTTGAAATTCCGACATGGGGGAGCTGGCCTATCCCTGCCCCCCCCTAAATCTAAAATTGAGTATATCTTCTAAACGGGGGAGGTACAAAATTTTTAATGTTTGATACAAAACGGTACAAAATGGGTACTAAACCTTAGTCCAGAAAGAATTTGAAAATTCGGTTATGGGTGGGCTGGGAACATGCAAGTGTTGGTGTAACCTTTTGACATTTTTAAATTCTAACTAAGGTCATATAAATTAAGACCAGAATCATATGATCTGATACACTTTATGTAATATATCGTTGTGGTCAGAAATACGAAATGAATCATTAGTTGTTAACATTGGATCTTGCTAATAAATCAAATTCAATTTGTGCTTTAATTCGATAAGCATCAACATATTTAGAATAAATTAAACTATTACCTACTAAAATTCACGGAATCATTATGTACTTACAACTGATAAATTGCGCAAGATCTACAACACACTCACCACGATATCGATTAGAATTGACTGCGTGTTTACAACAGAAATAATTTAATGACCTAAGGCTTACAATATCAAATTAAAAAAAAATAGTGTTTGCTTTAATAATATTGTAACTGTTTATAATAGTACGTGAGTTAGATTATGTTCGTAAGATGTTCCGCTAGTTGCTTCAACTTCGACAATTTGGCATGTCAATTACATCATAGCAAATCAAATCAGTTAAAGGAAACGTTGTATAGTGTGTAGGAGTTTTACGCCTTAAATGATCGTTGACTATCGACATGAATTAATCATGTAAAAATACTGTTAAAATAAACTAGTATGTATGTAAATTTTGGGTGACCGAAGTGTTCCCAAGAGGTTAATTCTCTTGGGAACAATTGTTTTGTATTAGTAAAAAAATATGCTGGCAAGCTTTAAGAGTGATGTTAGAAAACTTAATAATATATTTAGTGGAATTCCTATGTGGATTTATTGAATGAATTGTCTTCCAAATTTAAAAACATTTAAAAATTTTATTAGTAAATAGCATGTATTACTACTAAACAATATTTATTTTTTCCCTAATATTATTTGATGTCGCATATCAAAAGGTATACATAACATCCAGCGGTTCATTAGCGTAATTTATAATAGGATTTGGTTCTCTCTCCACTAGAAAGGACAAAGGACCCCAGATCAGCGGCGACTCGAACGAACGAAGGATTAAAAAAAAGAAATTCGGGAGGTATGCTTGATTGGTCACAGTCTGTTAATAATATGACATAGCGCTCGAGTCCACCGTATCTACACTGTCCGCCAGTCGCGTAGCAGCGTAATAACAACGAGCGAAGTACGCGAAAGAGACGAACAAAAACGTATTAAAAAATAATAGAATTTTTAATAGGTTGAAAACGAGATAATGGTTTGTCGAACGATGTTAAAGACGTGGATAATTGTTCCACGAAATTGTATATGGAGTCGGGTGGGCAGAGTTAAGACCAGTGGACGGTACTACCACTATTGCATTGAGTACGTATGTATTTACTGTTGGGTTTGCTTTGGTTATATTCTTACTGTAGCGTATAGCGAAGACATTGATCTCGATCTACTTCGAGATGAGAAGAATACTAATTCGGATGAATGACATCGAGATGTTGCCGTATTAATTATATAGGAATTAGAAGTGAAACACAGTAAAATTGATACTACCTACATGTAATTTTTATATTTACAAATTACTATTACCCATAAGGTTAACATTTTTAGTTTCAGTTCCATTAATACGTCACACGTACTTCGATATGTATTAATATCAGAATGGCCACGCTAACATACGTTTCTGAATTTGCAAAATATACTCACTGACAGTAGAAGTGTTACGCCCAAAATGAATCATTTCTTTAACTTGATTTTTTGGCAATGTGAGCTTTACATCAGAAATGAAACGATAACATTTGCAAGAAATTTGCTGAGTAGACTCTTGTACACGTCTAGGAACCTGGGCTTGCGGCACCTCGTTTCAAGCAACTTGAACTTCGTTGATTAACAGCACCAAAGTTTGTGGAGGATGGTACAAAGTGAATAGTCTGCTCCCCATGATATCCCACACATATTCGATGGGGTTTAAATTTGGAGAATGGGGTGGCCACGACAAAAGATTAACGCCTGCTTCTTGGAGAACGTCCATAGTTCGATCAGCAATATGGGGACGTGCATTGTCTTGCTGAAAAAGGACGTGTGGACGCCCGTTTGTAGGACATCATCAATTCATTCGCGCAGCTATCATACTGCCTCGAATAAACAGAAGTGGTGATCGCGTCTCAACAGCAAACCCCATATCTCCTCGCTCTCCACGCCGGCGTCGTACCCTTCTACGTCCATTGTGCATACCTAGACAGAATCGCGATTCGTCGCTGAAGACGACATTATGCCATTCTGCTTACCAATGCTGTCGTTCTCTGCACTAGTTTAAGTGTTGCCGATACTGGCTCGCAGTCAAAGGAAGCACTAATCGTGGGCAGTATTAAAAAAGTCCAAAGGCTCGAATGCGGCGATATAGTTTACGCAGGTCTACCTTCTTCTCCAAACCATTAGTCAGCGATTTGACGCGTTGTAGCAAAACGGTCTCGTAGAGCTAGTTGTCTGAAGCGCCAATCTTGACGCTCTGTAGTACGCCTCCTCTACCTTCTCCTGTCCACACAAAACACGCATTACCGTCATTGCAGTACACTTAACACAATAGCCAATTTCGCAATACGACAACAATGAAGATCTGGATAGGCAACAATTCTACTCCTGTCAAAGTCACTAACACGGTGATAATTTTGATGTCTTGGAACTCTAGGCTTTCTTATTACGCTTAACACTTGTAGACGGACAGGCAATAACTAAACTTTTCTATATTAGTCAGCTCTCATGAACATGAATCCCTTTGCAAAAAAGTATAAGTTACATTTTTTTTGTTTTGCGAAAGTAGTGCAATTGTTTAACGAATTGCATGCCGACCGAGATTCAATTTTCAAGTCTACAGTTTAAAAACTTTGAGTCGTTTTCGTGAAACTGGTAGTGTCAAAGACAGACCTAAAGTCGGAAGACCGGTAGCAGTGACAAACGAAGAGGATTCTTTGAATGTAATGTTGGATGTAGTGGAGAATCCGAAAACTTCGATACAACAATTGGCATTAAATCACAACATGAGTCGATATTCAATTCAAAAGATTGTCAAACGAGAAAAACTTCGTCCCTTTAAGATCCATTTACTACAAGCGTTAGGTAAAGACGATTTTTATCGCAGGATCGAGTTCTGTGACGTTATTATGGATATATTGGGTAAAAATTGTAATTTTGTAAATAATATATTGCTTTCTGATTAATGCACTTTTTGTTTGAATGGGCATGTCAACCGGCACAACTGTAGGTACTGTTCAGATGAAAATCCACATTGGATCCAAATTCACGCTCAACGACCGCAGAAAGTCAATGTTTGGTGTGGTATTATTGGTGAGCATGTTAACCGTATTTTATAAATGGAAATTTAAACTCTGCTCGATATTTGGCATTTTTGCAAGAATCAATAGTTCCATACCTTCGATTATTTCCGAACGATAATGATCCAAATTTAATAACAGAACACAGGTTCTGGTTTCAGCAGGATGCGTTTCCTGGCAGATGGATAGGACTGAGGGGAACCATTGAATGGCCAGCTAGGTGTCCCGACTGATACTGGCAAACCAGGACACACTGGAATCAGAGGCAACGAAGAAGCTAATTCACTAGCAAGAAAGGCCGCTATTCAATCCGTTTGTGGGACCTGAACAACGTTCTGTGGTATAGGGGCGAGCACCTGTCAAAAAAGAACTTAAAGATCGGGAAGAGAGCCTCAGAGCATCCTCTGGGAGAATCTTCCCGGTCTGAGACACTCCAAGATCTTCCTTGGAAACTACAATAAGCATAGAGCATTAACTTTGCTGGAACTTAGCAGGAATAGATTGCGCATCCTCACAGGGTTCCTTACAGGGCACTGTCACCTTGGTGAACACATGGCAAGGATAGGTCTAAAACAGAATAGCGACTGCAGGTTCTGTTATTATGGCTGAGGATGAAAATCCGGAACACCTGACATCTTACTGCACCGCCATCATAGAAACCCGAGCCAGCCATCTCGGTAAAGACGTTATAGACGAAGAAGACATACCTTCCCTGAAACCATCACAGCTAATGCAGTTTATCAAAGCTCTTGGACTGGATGGGGAGCTGTAGGAGCGGGCATACCCCCAGCAGCTTACAACTCACGCAAGGGATCCAAACAATAGATCAATAGGTCGCAGCGCAATATCACCCTCATTTCAAATCTACAAATCTACAATCTAGGTGTCCCGATATGATCCCCCTTGACTTTTTTTTGTGGGGTCATATTAAAAATTTAGTTTACAAAAATAGACTACACAATGTCAAAGAGTTGCAAGCACGGATCTCGTATGGAATTCATAATATTTCTCAAAATGCTCTTTTAAATACAATACAAAATTAAATAAAAATAATGAAGACACTTTGAGCACCTTATAAAATAGGATTGTAAACCTAAATTTTACAATTACATACTTGTTGTATTAATAACGGTTTTTTTTCTCAAATGCAAACTATACCTATATTTTATTTAAGAAATATTTTCAAAAATCGATAACTCGGAAACGGTTGGATTTAGGTACATTATGTGTATTTCAATTTTTACTTAAAATTGAAGAAAGAATTGAAATAATATATAGGAGGTTCCGTTTAAAAAAATGTAGTTTTGACATGTCACGGACTTTACCACCGACCCTGTATACTTAAAATTATTATTAAGTAGTAAGCATTTAAAAACCCTAAAAATTTTGTGTTTCACTTTTTCCGGTACCTCGTATATTTTACCCAATAATCGACCGTTCCAATACATATCAGCGACCCTGTATAATCGTACTGGTTAGGCGGTTACCGAGTAGTATGAGAGATCGTTGAGATCTGGTGTTTAATTTCTTTATATGGATTTGTTTTTTTTTATACATCAACAATGTTTGTGGCAATTTGTATTGTATTCTATTCCATTCTTGGTATGTTTTGGTATCTCGGCTTTATACAGCAGTGGAAATTGCTTTCTGTGTATCTTCCGTTTAAAACGATGCAATAATTATGTATATTAATAATCACAAAATTACATAATTCTGCATGTTTGCTGTCAAGGTTTTGATTTCGCTTTCTGTTCTGTTAATTTTCCTATAAATTCAGGTCCTTCCTCCTCTTTTTTCTCTTTCTTTATTATATTTGAATGGTAAGGACAAGAAAATTCGACAATTGTCATTGCTTTTTCCAATTTCAATAACACCTATCGCTGCAAGAGAAAAGGTGCAATAGATTTTGGCTCTTTCATTTACTATTATTTATTCAGCTTTCGTCAACGTTAAGGATTTTCTGCTGACTTTTACAGGCTACACATCTGCTAGAACTTCTAAATCTTCATAATCTTTTATCTTCATTCATATCAGCGTATTTGTCACCCAATGTAGCTCTCTATTTCTGACATTTCGCTGCTTGATTTAAAAAAACCGACGACGAGTACTTTAGAAAATCTTTGTTCCTATAGGAATCTGTAGTATTGTCAGTGTAGTAATTTGTCTTTAGGGCTTTGCAATTTGTTCTCTTTGCGTGCTTGTTTCACAATCGTGAAACAGTTATAGGTTTCAAATAATTTAGATGGGTTTTCATTAGAGATTTTATTTTCATTTATCTGCCTTGGAGCTTGTACTGCAGTCTCGTTAATGGGTTTACATGTAGCTATTTTTTAATTTGATCTTCTGATCTTAATATAGGCCCCATTTGTTTGATTTTATTAATTTTTGTGTATAATTCAATATGTGAAGCTTTCTTTTTTTATTTTGTTCCCATTTTTTCCAATTTTTTCTTATTTATTTATCGGGTTTAAAAACGTTATTGAGACAAATATATCTACAGTCTAAGAGCAGGATTTCGTAACATTATACCTACGAAAAACTTTTAAATGATGGCCAGTGTACGTGTGCGTATATTCAACTAAAATATTTAGCGCAGCCCACTAATAATATTTACAATAGGTACGTTACTCGCTTAGAAAGAGCAATATGTAACGAATAGTGAAGTGTAGAGAAGAAAAAGTGTACATACACGCATGTTAGTACACACTATGTACAAAATGTAGTATATTTTGTTGACATTGCGTCCATCTGGTGTTATGAAATGCGAGAAAATGTTAAATAATGTTTACAAATATGTCGTTGACTGCGAACCCAACTTCTATCCATATTTGTATAGTATAAGTGTTAATACCAGACATTGCTTGGTCACACAATCGGCCGACAATTTAATTCCATTGGAATAGTGGCTCGGCCGCGCATCGAACGCATAAAATAAAGGAGTCGATGCATTGGTACTTCAAATGACTTCAAATAACATTGCGAGAAAACATTTATCAGATATACATACATTATTACAGGCATACACATTGTATATATGTCCAACGCTAGTGTAGTTGTACACGAAACCTATAGAGAAGATCTGAATGTATAAGATGCATGTCTACGTGTCAAAAAATTCGTGTACTTAACGACAGGAAAATTCTAAATAAATATTTCACAAGTTTTTTTTCTTTTGCCGTACTATCTACGTGTAAGCCCACTAATATATGCGTATTCATATTTTTTAACTATGTACCTAAAATATTTATATGATAAATACTAGATGTACGACTATTCTACGTGAGTTGCGTTTGTATGTTTATAATCCATTAATTGTCACTTAATTAACATATTAAAAACGATAATCGTATTTAATACCGAACGCATGTTGAACAAAAATTTACTTTCCCATGAATGTATGAAATGATTGAATAGCAATAGAAGAATTGATATTTTATACCGTTAATAATTTTTGTGGTAACTTCCTTTTAACAATCTTTTAAAAAAGAGCGAACACCTGTTTCTCTCAACGAAACCAAAATGTATACATATCCACTTAAAAAGAATAGAAGAACCGCACAAAAAGAAATTATTTGCTTTTCGATGCAAGCAAATTGGTCCTTGGAATGTTAAAACACCAACGCCAAACTAAGTAATATTTGTATAGTGATCGCTTCTTTTGAAAATGAAATGCACAGAACTTGGATGGACATTAGCATACATTTAGTTCTACAAATTTGTCGGCTTTCTCATTGAAGAACTCGAAAAAGATAGATGAAGAAAGATTTTTTAAAACATAATAAGAAAATGCGTAGGTGTTTATTACTAACACTATATCGTTAATTGAAAAAATATATGGAAAAGAAAATAATGTCCATAAAATTATTTAGCCCATCGAAAAATTCAATTCAATTTCTATCTGTTTTCTCTGCTTATAAATTATTCTACAGTAGCAATCCATAAATTTGTTAAATCATTTGAACTTTGGATGTACATAATATTATTTCCATCCGAATTAGCTATGGCGTTTGACAGCTGTCAAATATACATACAAATGTTTTTATATTTTGACAGCTGTCAGAAGTGTTCGAAAAGTAACCGTCAAATTCAAACAAAAATTAATATATTTACAATATGGCAAATCTGGCAGCTCTCAGAATTATTTTCCACCTTTTAACATCATGAAAATAATAGAATACTAAGAAATTAAATTTATTTTAGTTTGACAACTCTCAGACGAACTATAATACGTGCAAGTGCAAAAAATCTGACAAATTACTCTTTCTTACAAAGTGACAGCTGTTACCAATAGGTACTTTAATATTTACAAATGTCAATATAGCAGCTAGTGTGAATGTACTTGGACAAACGTAATTGTCAAATTTGAAAAAAAAACTATATAGAATTTGGCAGTTGTAAGAATTATTTCGCACCTGTTAACATCATAAGAATAACTGCTGTTTTAGTTTGAGCTGTTTTTACAAAGTGACAGCTGTCAGAAATATGTTAATACTTATAAGTGTCAAAATAATAAAAAGTAACATATTCAGCCCTATTCTGTGTCATTTATGTATGTTATTTAACAGATTGAAATGAACATAATTACGAGGGAGCGTTTTTATATTCGCGGCATGAGCGGGTTGTAGGGGGGTGATTAGGCACATTGGGGGCGTGGCCTGTGCAGCGACTCATAATTAATATAAATACGAAGTTTCATTGTTATTAGACAGTTAGTCTTTGAGCTATCGTCAACCAAGTAACATAATCAGGAGTGAAAAGTGAAATATGGAAAAAATCGCGTGTTCGCGTGCATTTTTGGACCTCTGTAATGAAGACAAGGATGGTGTATTGAGTCGAATTGTTACTGGAGACGAAACTTGGGTTCATCATTATGAACCTGAGTCCAAACAAGACTCCATGCAGTGGCATAAAAAGGGCATAGCACCTCCCAAGAAATTTAAAGTGTCACAATCAGCTGGGAAACTCATGGCAACGGTATTTTGGGACTCGGAAGGGATATTGTTGATTGATTATAAAGATAAAGGTGTTTCTATAACCGGAGAATATTACGCTTCAATATTAGAGCGACTAAAAGAAGTCATTATTAAAGAGAAAAGACGGGGAAAATTGACGAAAGGTGTGCTGCTTTTGCACGACAACGCGCCCGTCCACAAGAGCCGCGTTGCGTTAGCTGCCCTGCATAAGGTGGGCTTCGAAATTGTGAATCACCCACCCCACAGCCCAGACCTGGCCCCGAGTGATTATTACCTATTTCCGAAAATGAAAAAAGAGCTGCGGGGTAAAAAATTTACTGCCGATGATGAAGTCAAGGAGGCAGTTTCGGCGTATTTTGCAGATAAAGAGAAATCATTTTTTTATGAGGGTATAAATAAATTAATTGAAAGATGTGAAAAATGTATCCGTCTTGCAGGTGAATATATTGAAAAAGAAAAATAATTTGGTTTTTTTATTTCCACCCCTTATCCCCCATTCCGCGAATATAAAAACGCTCCCTCGTAACTCCATTTCTGTATTCTGTGTCAGTTCACGTGAAGTAATATTCATATTATTTTAACATAAACATGCCACCAAATATGTAGGACACATTATTTGTACAATTTGACAGCTATATATAAGGAACTTGTTGGTGACTATGACTGTCAAAATAATCGACTTGACACTTCTATCGTCGAGCATGAATGTATTTTGAGAGTTATAATTGTTAAATCTGAAAAAAATTTGACAGCTGTTAGAAATTTTTGACAGGTACACATTTTAAAACCATAAATTCGCCATAATTTCACATTTTGATAGCTATTAGAAGCATTATATACGTCAAATTTTAAGACAATTAGTGCTCTCATAGATTTACAGGTTTTATAAAAACTGTAACAACCTGCACACGTCAAAAATGTGACGAATTACTATTTTCCGTAGTGACAAGTTTCAGATATATTTTCACACTTCCAAATGTCAAAATAGGATAAAAAAATATGTTTGTAAATTTTACAACTGTCAGAAATATTAGCAATTACGATTCTGCAATACAAAAAATAACCGGTTTTAAAATCTTGTAGCTGGCATGGAGACATTTTGACAGAAGTCGTTGTTGATTTGGGAAAAATGTCTTTTTTGCGATTTGACAGCTGTTGGAAATTTTTTGACAGCTACATCTATTCAAACCATAACTTAACCATCATTTGACAGCTTGATAGCTATCATAAGTATTTTTAACTGTTACATACATCAAAACAGTAAGAAAATAAGATCTTTCGTAGACTCTCAGGTTTCAGAAAAATTATATTGCCTATAATAAGTGCTGACATTTCAAAAAATAATAAAGTTTAATAAGTGCAGCTGTTAAAATATAAAATAATTGTTTTTCTATGGAGGTCAACAACGTAATCATTACAACATTAATACATACACTTTTTTTTTAAGTTTATAAAAAAACTTTCCCTAGAACTATTGGAATAACTACAGACAGTACACAATTTTTAAAATTTCTGCATTTTTATGTTGAGAAATTCCATAATAAAGTTCATATTGGCTTAAACATTACAGCTAAATTAAGTAGTATTGTTTGTAATTAAATTCTCTATAATCATAAATACATATTTATCTATAAATCATCACAGCCAACTTTTAAAGTGGTTTACTTATTAAAAATAATTAAGGCGGAAATAAAAAATTAATATGGTGTAAGGGTAATGTTATTTTGATGTGGGTTCGCAATTATTAGTGCTGGATAAAATTTAATTACTAGAGATGTCCTCAAGTCACTAATATGTTTTGGTCTGGATCTGCCAGATGGCGCACTTGAATCAAATCACGGACACACTGCCCAACAATAAACGTATCTCAAGGTTTTTCCGGAAATTAAATTAAATTTATATCTGAAATAAATAAGTGCTAGTGCTTTGATAACATTTAATTAAAGAAGTATAACATTTGGACAACGGAAAATAACAGGTAGGGTTATACATACCTGCATTTATTTACATTAAGTTGAAATAAGCGGTGCAAATGTGGTATTATATACAAGTATGTTTATTGATAAAAATGATACACAATTTACTTGCGTGTAATGAATTAGAAATGATCACCTTTCTTTCTTAAAATATTTCTAAAGTTACTCACATGATTGTCGATGAGATTCAAAGCCCAGCTCCAATATCCTTTTTCTCCTGATTGAAAAGTACCAAGTTCCAATTAGGCGAATAATAGATTGCTTTATGGAAGTTATTGTTTGAATTTGATTGATTAAAAACGTTGCATTTTTGTTTTTGTATTCAATACGTCTTGTAAACACCACAAAAATCTGTATTCAATTTGAAGGTCAAACCGATAAATTTTGTATTGAATTTTCATCTAAACAGGTGGCACAGGATCCAATATAGATCGATATTTAAGTCATACACAAAAAAACTCGCATTTGATATGAATTGAAAAGAAAGTAACAAAAACAGGGTTTTCTGTAGTTTGTTCATTTTCTTGTTTCTTGTCCCATCTTCAAGTGACTTTCTAATCAAATTGAGTTATAAGCAAGAGGTTATGTCATATGTTATCGCGTGTTTCCTATAAATGTAGATAACTGCGTTACCGACGAATGCGAAATTGAAAATAGATTGAGATTAAAACTAAATTTTTTATGTAAAAACATCAACGTATTGTACCTAGTTTATTTGCAATACTACATGTAAACGTAGTAAGTGTGTCTTTGCACACATGGTTTGTACAATACTTTTTTGTAACGAACAAAATTTTATTACCTAATCAACAATATATTTATGTTGGTACCTGTCAGGTGTATTAAATAATTTCCAGGCGCATTTTTTGCCTGTATTTTATTCAAATCAATAAAAATTTACCACTAAAATGTATTTTTTTTGCATATACCTAACAATAATAAACGTTTGTAAATAATATTTACCTAACTTAATAATAAACTGTTATAAATCAAGTAAATTTAACAAACTTTCGCATTTAAACATAAACTATATTTTTTTGGCGTAGTAATGATAAGGATGTGTTGGGAACATATTTAAAATTTAAATTTGACAAGTTATACAAAGTGACCATGTCCATAAATCAACGTCATCAATTCATAATGAGAAATATCGGTTTTAAAACGCTATCAATTTTAGAAATTATTAGAAATTCCACTTGAAACAGGTCGATCTAATATACAGGATGATACACATTTGACGTTGTGATGACGTCATAACCATTTGTGCTTTTTTTAAATAGAACACCCCATTTTTTTTCAATTTCTAAATGGATTTCGATCCTTGATGAACTGAATCCATTTTTTTTAAATAGAACAAAAAGTGTTGCTTCAGATTGATACAAGGTGGGCAAAAGTACAAAAATTGTTTATGGTAATTGTTTATGGAAAGATATTATGTTACTGAATGTAATAAACAAATTAAACGAAATTACGTAGTCATGCAATTACTATGATACACTACCAAAAACAAAGAAAAGAAAATTTAAATTAAATGTTCAAATTGTTCTCCATTGACCGCTAGACAATGATAGAACCGGGGATTACATTCTTCTCTAACATTCTGTAGCATAGCAGGTGTTATGTTCTGCATTTCTTCCCTTATTCGGTCTTTTAGCTGACGGATATTTCCAGGTCTGTTAATGTAGACTTTAGATTTTAAATAACCCCATAAAAAGAAGTCTAATGGGCTCAGATCAGGTGATTTAGCGGGCCATTCCACTGTTCCCCTTTTTCCTATCCACCGTTGTGGAAAGTTTCTGTTTAAAAAATCGCGCACAGTTATGGCGAAATGTGGCGGTGCACCATCCTGTTGAAACCAAATTCTGCGGTCGAGATTAGTGGATATTTGAATATCAGGAAAAAGTTGGATCAGATCTAGAATTAATTTATTTTGTAGGAAGTCCAGATATAATGCTGCTGTTAAATTTTCGTCAAAAAAATATAGACCAATAATTGTATTTCTCACAATACCAACCCATACGTTGATTTTTTGTGGCCTTTGCGTATGGCATTCTTGCATCCAGTGTGGATTTTCATCAGACCAATAACGGGTATTTTGTCGGTCAAATAAAACGTTGCCTCGTCCGAAAATAAAACGTTATCAATGAAACTGTTGTTTTGGCTTATCATATACTTGTTTAGTTCTTCGGTCAAAGTCGTCTTCAGCTAATGCATGGATAAGTCGTAGTTTATAAGGATGGTATCTCACCTTTTTAAAAATGTTTGATACTACAGACTTCGCAATACCAAAATCCCTAGATAATCCTCGCACGGTACAGTGTGGATTTTCTACTGCCGACAAAATTATGTCTTGTTGAATATTTTCATTAATTTTTGGTTTACCTTGCTTTGATGCATCCCTCTTGTTGAGTCCGCATCCTGTTGCCAATACCAATCATAATTCATATTTCAATCCTCTCACTTTCGGCTAAAGGCATTTTGTAAAAAAATGTTACAAAATATAATAGGATAATTAGATAATTTTCACGTAAACGGACCTTCTTTTTAAAGCGTTAATAATACAGAAATGTACTTTAACGTCAAATGAAAAAAATGGAAAAAAGACTTACAAACAATAAAAATATACGGCTTGGATCACTAGTAAAATCTGTTACATATAGTGTTAAAAATTATACGTGGTGTTCTTTAATAGTTTAGCAAAGTAGTTGTAGAACAATACGTAATTCTTTATTATTTTGTAAGTAACTTGAAATTTTTGTATTTTTACCCACCCTGTATCAATCTGAAGCAAGGTGTTATACATTTTTGGAATCAGCTCATCAAGGGAAATCCGGAAATTGAAAAAAAATTAGGTGTTCTATTTTTAAAAAATGGTGATGACGTCATCACACGAAGGTGGATCACCCTGTATAATAGATTATAATTTGAAAAAACAGTAAACTAAAATCAAAAATCAACCTGTTTCGGGAATTTCTAATATTAGTGTTTATTTAGCTAATATTGAATTTTTGCGTTACTTTATGGACGCACTGTATATTGATTTTAATAACCTAAAATAATTGCAGAGAAAAATATCATTTCGATAAAAGTGTTCTATTTTGACATTGACACATATAAGTCAAGTACGTGGCCATCGTATGATTGTTGGTCATTTTATTCCTGATTTTCCTAACCACCGGCCATATTTCTGGAATGTGCAATGGCGCCAATTTTAAATTACACAATGAATACGATCACACACATTATTTCAAAATATTCAAAATCTTGAAATGTAAATAATTAACGTAACATAACCAACACAAGAACAAATTGACATGGGCGCTAGATAATGTGAATTGTCGGTTTTGGTTTAGAGATCTATTTAATCCTTGTTGTTTTCACTATTAACATAATTGCTTTTACATTAGCTCCATTCTTGCCTAGCATCATTTGATATAATATTTTTAGACTGTTCCACTTGCGAGCAATTTCTGAAGGAGGTTGGTCGCACCAAAATCTGCGCCTTGGAACAATTTTTTCATCGAAATTTTAAGAGACTCAATGCTCACTATGTTTAATTATTTCTTCCTATTTATTATCGATTAGTATAGTGCAAGGATATATTTTCTTTCTTCAAGTGGATTTAGCGGCAATTTTGACAATTAATACAGCGTTGTAGCTACATTCACTACAAAAAAAAATCAAATTTCCAATTGTTTATCTTGATAATGTGTGTGACACATTATGTATAAGCAATGTATGCAATCATCAGTAGAATCCGTTTGTAAAAGTTATGATAATACTCGTATACATATAGTGGGTGTACGCTGATTTGGAACATACTGTATAATTAACAAGACCAAATTTTAATTTCGCTTAAATCTCCGATCGATTGATAAACTCACATAACTAAATCCAGTCATCTTTTAACATTGACATAATCGATAAATAATACGGACATTGGTGAATTGGTTCTGTCCGTGATATAAAACTGAGAAATTCCGTTGATTTATGGATTCGAACACGAACGTTGCTGTATATATTAACAGTACGTGTCACTAATATCGATGATTTGTCTTCTGACCGACGAGAGACTCATTAATAATTGCAGTCAGCTGCTTGTAATTAATGATACAGCGCATTAAAACGAACACTGACCGTGAAATCAGATTAATTCAAGTTTTGTTGCGTAACTGACGTATTGCATTCGTACCTATATAATCTCTTCTTTTTTTCCACGAGGCTTATGCTACAGGTGGTAAGTGAAATTCGTTTCGATTTCCTAGAAACGAGTTTTAAAAAATGATTGAATAGGAACGGATTTGGTTATCTTTATTGTTTCATATATTCTGATCCAGAATTTAAATGACATGTATTCGATGGAACAACCTGTATATAAACCATAAAAGGTGCAATAATCATGTAACGAACATATTTTAACTGTTCTTATACATTGTTCTATAACTGTCACAGCTTAAAGCACCTGAATAATTCACGAACACAAGAAAATACGAGAAATACATTTAAAGAACCCATTACACATAAATACTTCATTCCATATAACTCTAATGGCATGCTACCTCCGAAATATTGCCAATTGACAAAAGTACAAAAAAAAACGCAAACAAACCACAACGAAGCTCTTGACAATAGCAGGAAATGTCAGTTGAACCCTTCGAAACGGGTGGCTTAATTGGTGTCTTCGGCCAACTCGTTCTTCTTCTTCTCCATTTTCATCTTATATTTCTTATTCGAATGGTGTCTTATTCGGTAGGACAACGCCATTTTTGCGAAGTATTGCTTTCTCGGAAGCGATAAGTGGACGATGCAGTGCCCGTGCAGGAACGCTCATACACACGTGCAAATGCATTTTGGTAAGCGTAGAGCAAAAACGCAAAATCATTTACACAAAGATTCGCGTGCAATGGCGAAAGAAGTGGGTTTACTCGAGGTCGTGCCCTGTTCATTTTTTGGTATTCCTCGAAACTGTTGAAGTATGTTGTCGAAAGCATTTACATTTATGTGATCTCTTAAATATTTATACGAACAGAGTGTTTGAGGTGCATTTATTAGAGATTTTTGTTAATCATTGTGCATGGTATCACCTATACTTGCAAATGTAGATATTAATGTTTGCATATGTTATAGTTAGAAGAAATTTGATGGTATCTTATAGTCACATATGAAGCAAATTTTCTAGAACGTCACTCCCCTACATTTAATACAAAATTCCTCTTATCTTTGTTGGTTCAAACGTTGTAGAAACATATTTTGTCTGGGTGAGCTTGAGGGATGTCTAAGATTTTGCTTTCTTTTATGCTTGACTTTCTTTTAGACAAAAGTTTGATATGAAAAATACTTTTGGACGTATTTAAGACAGCGATGGAATCCTTTCTGGAAGATCCTTCTTCGTTATTTTGCTTTTCTGTGGGTGGGCTTTCTGGTCATAATACAGCATGACCAGTAGCATTTTCACTCGCAACATGAAAGTTAATAAGATCGTGTTCAGAGGTTCTTGCTACCGCTAAACCATCAAACCAAACAGTCAGTAATGACTTGTCCCTGGATAAGTGACCATGAAATGGCCCCAAGCTTGACACTAATAAATTCTTAACAGCCCAAAAAATGACGCAAGCACGATGATATGTTTTCCCTGTAAAAGTTTATAGCCTGCAGGGTTAAGAGAGTCGCTGGTAGATTTTATTTCTTGGATGAAATTTTTAAACAACAAGACAAACACCTCCTCATTGCTGTTATGTGTAAGTTCAAGGTCGGATAAATATTAACCAGTAAATTGCTTTGATATAGAGGCCTCAATCAACAAGTTATACCATTTTCAGCGTTTCGCCATCTCTGAAAGTAAAAAATGCGATGAACTGAAAATTGGAGCATGTGTAACTTCAAGGTCGGATGAAAATTAACTGGTGGGTGGTCAGACGATGAATATTGATGAATTTTATGTTGTAGAGGTCTGAAGCAACACTTTACATCATTTTCAGTGTTTGAGCACCACTGAAAGGCATCACTTAACCAGTGAGTGGTTAAATGATTTTCAATTTTCAATTTTCTGTGATTGAGAATCTTGGAACAATAAGGTATACCATCCTCATCGTTTGATCAATTATGAAAATCCCTGGATAAAAATTAACCGGGAGGGAGAGGGTGAGAAAGAGGTGGTCAAACGATGATTTTCGTTTTTTTTGTGGTCTAGAGACATAACGCACTAAATCGTATCACTGTCAACGTTCGACCACCTCTCAAAACTTGTGAAATGTGCGATGAACTATGAAAGCTCTAATATACAGGGTGCTTCGTTAATAATGGTAAATATTTTAACTGGAGGTACTACGTGTCAAATAATGACTATTGACCAAAAATAGCCTTATTCAAAATCACACCGATCTTCAAAGTTCCAGAAAAAAAAATATATTTACATAGGAAGTATTGAAGAATAATCGAGAAATTGTCCTAAAATGACAATTCCGCCAGTGACGTAGAATTTGAGCGTTGGTCTACCCGAATTTTTGCTGTTTAAACTATTTTTAGCCACAAATCCTTCCGAGCTTTCTCGTTTTTCTCGAAAACCAAGCATAATACGAAGTTTCCACAAGGGGACCTTATTTTTGGCATTTTAACTGGTCTAGGTAGGTGATGCTAATTTCGTGCTTGTTAATCGTGTGGTGTTGAGATGCGAAACAACAAGCCGTACCATTTTCAGCGTTTTACCACCTTTCAAAATCTCTGAAATCCTATGTTATAGGTAACCTTCAAGTCTCATCGATACTAAGTTGATTTTTTTATTTTTTGGGACTGCTTTTGTGATTTCAAAAAAAATCATCATCAAACATGGTTAAGCGATAAAAAATCCTATGCTGCAACAAAAAATTTGACCTTGAAGAAGAAAAAATTCTAGTAATTTTTCTGATGAATCAAATTTCCGTATTTCAAGTTTTGGTATTTTTGCCACAGAACCAACCGAAAGGTGGTCAATCGAAATTACTGATAGTCAATAAATGGTTAATCCGCTCCTGTCATATTCGTGGATTTTGGACTATTTTGTGGTGTCAACATCGCGCATATGATGTTAACCCACCGAATATGTGCTGGTGAAGAGATATCCAAGGGGGTGAAAATGTAAGAGGGACCCTAATTTAATTTATGATCCTTTTGCAATTTTTTTGGTTGACTGTCAGAGTTACTTGAAGAAATATTTAGATAACAAAATATAAGTCATTTGTCATTGCTGCTTTTTATGCTTTGTTTGATTCATTAAAGAGGTTATTCAATAAATGCATGTGGATTTTCAAGATTTCAAATTCTTGTATTTTTCGAAATTGTCGTTATTGTTGGTCACGTTTATGAACCAATTACCTACAAGATTGCAGTCTTCGTGAGTAATCAACTAACAATTCTTATACTGGTGTGCCATAATGTGGCTAAAGTTAAAAATCCCTTTTTCATAATTTGCGAATTGTACCAACAAAAAAATTAATTTGTTGACTTACGAACAGATTTGTTTTTCTTCGATATGGTTAAAAGACTACCAATTTCAGGAAAAGTTTTACAATTTTATACAAAGTGTTTTTGAATTGCATATAATCTATTGCAAATTTAAAAACTCAACTTGAAATTCCTCGATGCAAAATCGTAAATGTCAAACTAGATTAACTTTTCAAATACGAGGGAGCGTTTTTATATTCGCGGAATGAGCGGGTTGTAGGGGGATGATTAGGCACATTGGGGGCGTGGCCTGTGCAGCGACTCATAATTAGTATAAATACGAAGTTTCATTGTTATTAGACAGTTAGTCTTTGAGCTATCGTCAACCAAGTAATATAATCAGGAGGAAAAAGTGAAATATGGAAAAAATCGCGTGTTCGCGTGCATTTTTGGACCTCTGTAATGAAGACAAAGATGGTGTATTGAGTCGAATTGTTACTGGAGACGAAACTTGGGTTCATCATTATGAACCTGAGTCCAAACAAGACTCCATGCAGTGGCATAAAAAGGGCACAGTAAATTTAAAGGGCCAAGAAATTTAAAGTGTCACAATCAGCTGGGAAACTCATGGCAACGGTATTTTGGGACTCGGAAGGAATATTGTTGATTGATTATAAAGATAAAGGTGTTTCTATAACCGGTGAATATTACGCTTCCATATTAGAGCGACTAAAAGAACCCATTAAAGAGAAAAGACGGGGAAAATTGACGAAAGGTGTGCTGCTTTTGCACGACAACGCGCCCGTCCACAAGAGCCGCGTTGCGTTAGCTGCCCTGCATAAGGTGGGCTTCGACATTGTGAATCACCCACCCTACGGCCCAGACCTGGCCCCGAGTGATTATTACCTGTTTCTGAAAATGAAAAAAGAGCTGCGGGGTAAAAAATTTACTGCCGATGATGAAGTCAAGGAGGCAGTTTCGGCGTATTTTGCAGATAAAGAGAAATCATTTTTTTATGAGGGTATAAATAAATTAATTGAAAGATGTGAAAAATGTATCCGTCTTGCAGGTGAATATATTGAAAAAGAAAAATAATTTGGTTTTTTTATTTCCACCCCTTATCCCCCATTCCGCGAATATAAAAACGCTCCCTCGTAAATACATTATTAGAGATCCTAAAGGAAGATACTTTCCACTATTTACAGAATATGTTATGAAAGTGCAGGTGTTCATTTTAATCCATTAGGGTGCTGTAATTAAACAACAGTACATGAAATATTCAGTCCTCAAAATTTTATCACAGAATAAATTCAATGCAATATTAAACGTTGGACAAGCATATTGCATTAGCATCGTGTCGACGCTCTTCTCATTTAACTCCTAAAAATATCACTCGTAAAACTAAAGATGCAAGCGGATAATTTCCTCGATGCCTGTTTATAGGCTTTTATGACTTAAACATGTTTGCATGAGAGCGAGAGAAGAAGACTTCGTTTCGAAGAAATTAATGTATGGAAATAATTTCACAAAAATATATATCATTAGCTAATAAAGCTTATCATCGTTTTAATACAGTATACGCCTATTAAATTGAACCACAGATATCACATGTCATTAAGAACAATTTCGGCATTGTCATAGATTAAATATTTTCATCGTCGTTCAATTTACAATATGTTTTCTGGGAAGCTATATATGTATATATGAAGTTTGTTCAGTCCTCGATAAATGGATATTTTGTAAAGGATGCCAGTAAAATAGTTTTTATTCAGATGTTCTGTTCTTTGAAACGCGGGGAAAACAGATAAGATACGGGACAAAGAAAGGTTGCCGTCAATAATCTGTAATCATAATATGTGGTATTTTTTTTGTCGAGTTTGCTTATAAAGCTATTTATTTGAACGCTAATGATTCTGAAATTCAGATGATGCTTACCTAATCATTTTATTTATTTTTTTCGTTTACCAGGACTAACAATCGAAATGGATTTCAAAGAATTCAATAGTCAACGACTAATTACGTATTAGAACATAATTAATGGTGCTTCTTTCCTTTATGTCTGTTTAAAAATAATCTAATCAAGGAGGTATTCTGTGTAAATGTAATGGAAACTAGTACGGAATTATTAAATTTAGATTCGATTGGTTTAAAAAATTGTATAGTTAAGGTCGATTCACTTTTAATAATCAGTTGGTCTTGAAAAGATACAACGTATGTTGTATAATAAAAAACTAAGCATAAAAAATTGAGAGCTGAATATTATATTTGTAAATAAAAATTGTTTTCATTTAGGATACAAGCCGTTTAAACGTCTTTGAAACCAACCCTATTGTATAAATATATAAGGTTAATGTTATTCAATGTCTTTTAAAATAGTGTTGTAGTAATAGTTATGCCTAGTTTTCATGAGTAGAATTAGTAGTAGAGTATTACGGGCAAGTACTAACTATCATTATAACTCTACCAATGTAAACGGAAATGGTAGAGTAGAGTGCACAATTGCGGTAGAGTAGAGTGGGATAGCACGGTGGTAGAGTAACTCTACCACTTGCCTTCTCCCACCACGATTCCTACTCTACTCTACCGGCACTACACCAATGAAAACAGTATTGTGTTAGTCGAGCATAGTACAATTCAAAGCCGTAGAAAAATTTACCGTGTTTGCGTAAAAATGAAGTGGTCATCTGCGTACGAAAATGCAGTAGCTCAAATGGGCAAAGAACATTTTGGTTTTTAAAACAAAAAATAAAAAACCTTAGATGCACATTTAATCAAGAACGTTTGACAATCAAGAAGTCAAATAAATCTGGAGCTGGAGTTGAAGATATATACACAGCATTCCAATGAAAACGATCCACTTTAAATAAGTCGAAAACGTCAAGAAATACGCCGAAAAACGCCGAGATACGTCGACTTTTGTTTGAAGGGCGAAATTTTTTCATCAATGAACGTTGACGCCCCCTAGCACCCCTAGTATCGAACATTAAAATTTCAAATGGCACTACGTCATATTATTAAATTTTTCGATTCTACATACTATTTGCAACAACTTTTTAGGAGAGCCTATGGGTGACGTTAATTTTGGAACAGACTGTACATATGATACTTAGTGGCACTTGTACCAACTATAGTTGATGTAACAGAAAATAACCTTAAAACTTTAAAAGATATCTTCTATAGTGTTAAGGATAGGTATAGGCTGTCCTACATGAAGGTTGTTGCAAATAGGATCTAGAATCGAAAAATGTAATAATATGACGTAATGCCATTTGAAATTTTAATGTTCCAAACTGAGGGGCCTAGAGGGGGCAAACCATGATTTTGCTTTATTTAATCAATAATAATTTTATTCGTGGTCTTAATGCACCTCTTAACATTGTGTCATCTTTCTTAATTTCTGGAGCTTCTATATCTGGTAGGATCTCAAAATTTTCTGGACTCATGTCTTCTTCTTATCCAATCTCTATGTACACCATGTTTTTTTGATTCGGTTTTGTTCTTCTTCAATAGCTACAGTTATTTTTCTAAGCAAATCACCACTAATTCTACTAATAAAAACTAGGCATTAGTGATATTAGTCAAAACACTATCAAAATCGATATTCCAATTTCAATTCATGTTTTAGCGACTTGGAAGGCTGCCCAGGAGAGATTCCCTTCTTAAATTGGCGAAAAGTTATGCATTTTAGTGACCCTTTACATGGTGTTCATTTAATTCCATTAAGTTGTTTAGTTTTTGAGATATTTAGGAAAACGTTTTTTTTTAATTTTCGTTTTTATTTTTTTCTGACTTTATTTTACAAGTTATCGTAAAATAAATAAAAAGTTCTTCATTGGCACATTTATAGATCTACAAGATTGTATTTTTATATTTTTTGTTCGAAGTTTCGTTTTTGAGTAGGTATGTACTTCTTCTCCGTCCATATAAAAAAAGAAGTTGATGATGGTTTCTCAAAAACGAAACGTCGGACAAAAAATATAAAAATGCAGTCTTGTAGAGCTATAAAAGTGGCAACGAAGAACTTTTATTTATTTTTCGATAACTTGTAAAAAAAGTCAGAAAAAAATAGAAAGGAAAATTTAAAAAAGAATAACATAATTGAATTAAATAAATGCCATGTAAAAGGTCACTAAAATGCGCAACTTTTCGCCAATTTAAGCAACTTTATATCTCTTCCCGTTCCTGAAATCCCCATGCAGTTCATTCTTATCTTCACATCCAGGTTTTTAGAAATCAACACTACAAAACTCTGAAAAAGTTCAATACGTATAATTCTTAATGCCAGCTAAGGTCTAGTAACAGAAGTAATAAGCTCCTGAGAGGTCACTGCATGAATAAAAACATTAATGTATGTAATTCTATTCTAGGTAATTAAGCTAAACGTTTTTTGGCTTGATATGGACACCTTTTCCAAATAGAATAAAATAAAAATACTAACAAAAACAAATAAAAGGTCCAATGTTGGTTTGACGATGTACATAGCTTTTTGAATAAGTGAGATTCAAACCAAAGATGTTTAGAATTGTTTCAAACCAAAGATGTGTGATGGCATAAAATGTGGATAGCTTTGATTCCTTTGGATTGGCTGTGTTTTCGAGATTAAGGTTTAAACTATAGCGAAAAGATTATCTACACAGTCGGATATTGATTTTAAAGCTAATGCGGGACAGCTGTTTAGAGGACGTCGTAGATTTAAAAAGTGATACAGACCCGAAAAAAGTTTTTAAAAACTTACCACCACCTAGCTAACATCGTATTCCCAAGGCGCCAGCACCTATACACAGGGGGCAATACGTGGAGTTATCTATGTTCAACAAAAACACTTGGTATAACTGTGGTAAAGAGCTTTAACGTTCTCAGAAAAAAATTGTCATAATATTGCCCGGTTATAGCCTGACCACGCGGTAAACAGTTTATATATCTTTCCTGCAGATATTGTTGTACAAAATTTCAAGAGGGTGGTAAACCCTTGTGCCTCTATTCCATGCTCTGCCTTTTTGATTCGGGATCATAATGGTGAACCCAGGATTAATCCACAGTGACGAATCTTGTTAGGAAGTGTTTAGGACCTCGAGTAATGATGGCCAACTTCGTCTTTGAAATGACCTGCCGATTTGGCGTCAACATTTTTGGTACCCATGGTGCAGCTACATTTTTGAGACCTAATTAATAATAATAATAGTTAATAATTGTTTATTGTACTTTTTACAACAAAATTACATAGTTACAACATAAAGATCTATTACAATACGCAATATAATTAAGTTGTTAAGGCTGCATGCAGGCATACCCACACACAACGCGATCCGTATATCCAAAAGGTTGAAAAGAAAAGTACAATAGGATCTACGTCAGGTATAATATACACTGTACAATAAATTAAAGAAAGCAAACACGTGAACGAAATGTCAGATACAAGATTAAAGTAAACTAAAACTAAAGCCCAATCAAGCCCCAGGTCGAGATCTCAGAGTTGTTGAGACATCAGAATTGCACGGACTCCGCGTTTGAAGGAAACAAAAACTTTAAAATTCTTTATGTAAAATGGTTTCTACGCTATCGATTGAAAATCCACAAGTGTGAGCTATGAATTTCTTATAGCTTGTAAGCTTTCAGGAGCACATCATGGACCAGATCAATGTTTTTTTGCAAACAACAGTTTTCGGTCGTTCCTGCACTAGCACCTTGTTCACAGGTCTTTTTGCCGGGTTTAAAATCCCTTGTACAGTCGTGGGCAGATAAATGAAGCGATTTTTAAAGAATTTTTATGATGTAAGTTAGTATTTTGACATTTAAACGTCAAATTATTTTGAATTTTAAAACGTCAATTAAAGTCATTTTTACGATAGCTCGAAAGCTTACAGTAGCTGATATAGGTCATTGATAAATACGTTCTTATAAGAAAGGATCGTAATTCTCGCGGCGGTGGCGTGGCTTTTTATATTCGAGATACCATAACATTCAAGGTTGTGTCTATTCCGGTGTGCCTACATTTTGAACAATTATGGATAGAACTTAACCTTCAAAAGAAAAGTTATCTTATAGGAATTTTTATCGACCGCCTAATACTGATCTAAGGTTATTTCTCTCTACATTTAATGAAATACTTGCTGATATTTGTTTGCTACATGATGAAGTAGTTTTGTTGGGTGATTGTAATTTAAATTTGTTAAATGACAACTTTTATGTATCAAGTTTTTACTTGATACTGCAATCGTATGGTTTACGTCAAATAGTGAACAGGCCGACACGTGTAACTCCGAGGTTGTACAGGCGCGAGATATTAACATTGTTGATGTTCACAATTTATCTGATCACTGTTTGGTGATGTTTGATTTTGACATTCGTGGTTTGGCACCTATGCCTGGGGCCTTGCGTACTTATCGCTCATTTCGATACTTCGACAGAGATGTGTTTACTAGTGAGTTGAAACTTATTCCTTGGAATTGTATTTTTGATATGAATAGTATAGATGAAATGGTTAATTTTTGTCCACTAACTTAAATTTGCTAAACATTTTAATCCGTGGGATTACAGAAAACATAAAATTATTAATGTCACTGCGTGATAGGGCTTTGCACAGGTTTAAGCTCACAAATTTACCTAGTCATTGGGATTATTACAAACAATTAAGGAATTATACTACTACTGCAATCAAGGCTGAAAAGAAAGCATATCTGAGTCATCGCTTACGTGTTTCCAATCGGAATAGCTTGTGGAACGATTTGAAAGATTTAAATATTTATAAAGAAAGGAGCTCGGCATACCTGTGGGTCTCCGCGACGTGAAGGTTTTGAGTACTTATTTTAACAAGATTTCTGGTCGGGATTGCAGCGTGGATGATGCGGTTCTTGGTAGGAGACCGGGTGTGGGATCCTTTAAGTTTTCGCACATAAATGAGGATGAGGTGGGAAAATATATAGATAAGGTCACTTTATTTCGTGTGGTATGGATAATATAAGTATTAGAATGCTGTCTTACTGTTGTCCTTTTCTGATTCCTTATGTTACATATATTTTTAATTTTTGTATTTCTAACAGTATTTTTCCTGAAGCGTGGAAGTTAACAAGAGTTGTCCCAATCCCGAAGAATTCTGAACCACTAGACTGTACTGACTTGCGACCAATTAGTATTATACCTGTGCTGTCAGGGGTGCTGGAGAGGGCACTGGCGGATCAGCTACGTGAGCATCTTGACAATTACCATATACTTCCTTCAACACAATCTGGCTTTAGGTCAGGCTATAGTTGTGCGACTGCATTGGCTTCAATTATTGATGATATTTTAACGGCGACCGACTGTGGAAAACTCACGGTTCTGGTTTTACTTGACTTCTCTAAGGCCTTTGACACTATCAGCCATAACCTCCTGTTAGCAATATTACATTATATAGGTCTGGATGGTTCTGCTGTAGACTTTTTCTATAATTATTTAGATAATAGAACGCAGAGTGTTGTAGTTGACAATGATGCTTCTGATCCCACTGTTCTAAGATCTGGTGTTCCTCAGGGCTCTACGTTGGGGCCTCTTTTATTCACAATTTATACATCTCAAATGTTGTATTTTAAAAATTTTACTGCCATTTTTCACCTATATCCTGACGATACTCAGCTATATTATTCTTTTTGTCCAAAGGATTTGGACAGAGCTGTTGTATTAATAAATAATGATTTGCAAAGTTTTTATGATATTTCTAAAAAGCATGGTCTTCTTCTTAATGAAGAAAAGTCTTGCTTCATAGTTTTCGGGGGCACTAGAAATACACAGAATCTAAGTGCAAGGATTACCTTACAAATTAATAATTCAGCTATAGAAAGGCGCGTATCCGTTAGGGACCTTGGTCTAATCATTGATGAAGGGTTGCGATTTCATCAAAATACCAACAATAACATTAGGAAAGCCTATTTAAATTTAAGAATGCTTTTCCCGCATCGGCATATTCTTGAGTTACTGTGACCTTATATATGGCTCTTGTTTGGACAACATCGATGTCAAATGAATTCAAGTGACTCAAAATTCATGTATGCGCTACATTTTTGGCATAAAAAGACGGAACAGAATTTCTCACAAGCTTACTGAGCTTGGATGGTTAAACATGGCTATATTAGAAAATTCCATTTTGCTTGTTTTGCTTTTAGATTAATCAATTGTAATACTCCATCATATTTATTGAATAAGATTAGGTACAGGACGGATATTCATAATATAAATATCCGTAGAAAAGATTTAATTGACATTCCACGCCATCGCACGCAACAATTTCAAAGGAGCTTCAGTTATTGTATAGCACATATTATTAATAATTTACCTGCTTCACTGGACTGCCAATCATATGGTGTTTTTAAACGAAGATTAACGGAGACTCTTCTGAGTGAGCAATCTAAACCTAATTAACTTTACCTTGTGTTGTTCAATATGTCATACATTCAATGAGTAGTGTATTCTACTTGCAATCGGCAATAAGTTAGATATATATATTTTCCTTTTAATTTGTGGCTCACCCGTAAAACCAGGACGCTTGTTGCAAACTGAGGGTGTTGCCTTTTGCTCATACTTCATTATAGTATCTTTTTGGTATTTATGTCTACTACATGTTAGTGTCATTATGGACAATAAACGTATTATTATTATTATTATTATATATTAATTAATTTACAAGCAGGGGAGAAATTAGACAAGAAATGCGGTTGAATAAAACCACTGTGATGAAAAGCGTAGAAACAATACAGTTAATAATTTTTGCAACAACAAAACGCATAATGAGCCTATTGAGAGGAGAGAGTGGTTGGAAATTCAAATGTATCCATTTTACTATTGTCAACTTATTATATGACAGGAATGTCAGAGGTTATGTCAAATACTTTACCGAACCATCAAACTATCCTATTGGAATACACAATTAATGAAAAAGTGCAAATTATAAAGTGGTTTTATAATTTGCCATAGTATTTGACATAACCACTGACATTCCTGTCATACAAACAGTTGACAATACTAAAATGGATACATTTAATTTTACCTCCCACTACCTTCTCCTATCAATAGGCTTTCGTAGTTCACGTTGTTATCCTGTATGTTCTGCTAATGATCATGAATTTGATTTTTATGACACGCAGCTTAAGTAATTAAAGCTCGTCTTACAATAGTAAAATTTCAAATTCTTGTCATATATGAAATTTAAGGTTGCACTACATTTATCTGACCACGACTGTAGAATTAAATCACCACCTCAAGTTCTTGCTGTGATAAACCTTTCTTGCAGAAATACTTGATAACCGTTTTGTTTTCAAATTTGAGCAACATTGTGTAACAATAGGCTCTATAGCTTAATAACGCAGTAACATACACTAACTAAAATTCATGTGAGTTATCGTAATTAATTGACAATTAAGTGGCATTAGTGACGACTATAAAAATCAACCCCATGTATGTGTGAGGCACTAATATCTGAACAGTCGTCGTAGATTAACAAACTTGAAACTGACTCCACATACCTTTTTTTACAACATTTTCTCTTTGTAGGCCATTTACCACTTTTCTAATCGGTGTAATGTATTGTTACTTTTACTAGTAGGTCGTGTACGCGACATTGTTTATTGGCAATCATCTGTATAACGCTCGCCGCTTGTGAAACGTTATAAATATGGTTAAATAATCGTCTACGTGTCTGCATAACTGACACATTTGTTGTGAGTTGTGTATCTGGTAGAATTATGAGTCGCGGATAATTGTATTCGTGCCATGTAGACTACGGTACGTCTGTCGGTAGAGAAGAAATCTGCCCGATCAGTAAATCGTTGCCAACAGTTTAGACGTGAATCTACATAAACGAACAAAGTGAATATTACTATTCCTCACAACGGGCGCGAGGAAATATCCTTATTTATTATCGATTTACCGGCAACTTTATGATACTGATTAAGTCGTGTGTATATCACGAGACCAGAATCAGTTTTCCCAGTTTGCTGAACGGATATATAGTATACATACATATATATTAGACAGCTTCCTGTAGAAGCATACACATAAATCTAAACCATTCTCTACGGAGATCTCTGGAGGAAAGTAATTTACCAAGATTTCTCAACAGTAAATAGCAACATAAGTTGTAATTAGAGCCGAAATATTATTTGCATTGTCATATAAATTGCATAGATGAATATTTCAATGTTTGTAATGTATACACTGTTGTCGGTAAATAATGGGATAATAACTTGACTACCTATTCTGAAAAAACGGTACTTTTGTAAAGTTTGGAAACGACCTGGGAAACGAGCGATCAGATAAATTAAAACAAGAATACCAGCGTCATATATAAGAAAACAGAAAACTGTTTTTATCCCGTTTGCAAAACTTATCTTACTAGAGTTATAAATTGAAAACTGACCATGATCCTTCGAAGAACCTCATCATATTTCTAATCCAATCAACATTAACGAAGAATGTTTATTATATACGTGATGATTTCTGAAAACGTGCGATTACACCATAGGAAACAATTTAAGACTCGCTAATTTAGTTGAATCGAACGTAGGCCATAAATACATAGATACCTATCCTAGCGATCGAGAGAGAAAATGTGATGGTCATTATCGAACCGTTGCAAAAAGAATATAATAATAATGATATGGTGTATTGACTAATACTATACACCTCGTCTGGGCAATATTCATGCAAATAAGTGACAAAGCAGGTGAGCGTGAATCAGCACCGCAAACAATATCATTTTTTTTTGATGACGAAGATGATCGCGCCAAGGCCGCGGAAGGCCTGTCATTGCCCCTGGGATGTGTATACAGTGGAACGTGAACTGTACTCGCGAGATGTGGAAGTAATTTAATAATGAGAAGCATAATTGTTGAGATAACGCCATACTTTTCTGCGCTACGAGTAGGGAAGTATGATGAATTGTTTAATTGTTATGTCGTTATCTGCAAGTACTTTCCAAGTTCTCCACGAGAGTCTCTTGTATGTTGTCTTTCTAATAAATTTATATAACACCATGAGAATTTTAGACTAAATAAGATTCCGTGCTTTTTAATTCTTTACTGTGTTGAGTGCTTAAGTTTTATTACCTTTCCTGAGATTATTGTACTAAATACTACGAATACATTATCCTCGCAACAACAAAAGCAGTCTAGAAACTGAAATTCCATTCCGTTTTTTAATTTTAATTTTTAAATATGTAATACTATTTTTTGAACCCCTGTATTGCTTCTGCGGCAAGTTCTAGGGCATAGTCTCCGAGAGGATACAAGTTGCACTCAGACTCGTAGAGAGATGGTGCAAAGGAGAAAGGTTAAATGTAAACTTTAGAAAAATGACTAATTTATGCGTCGCTAGTCTGATGACAGAAAGCTATTTGAAACTATACGATCAACGCACTTAGCAAGGTCCAGAGTATTGCCTTGACCTTGACGCCGACTGCAGCAATTGAGACGATCATTGGACTTACCTCATTGCAGTTTGTGTTGTGATCAGAAACAACTCTAGGTGCTTATAGAGCAAAATGTAGTGGTTACAGGGGTTTCTTCGGTAAAACGGGAGACCATCGTGTTCAACTACATCGAACAGACGTGACCCACTAATACAGGGTCCGGCATTGAAACTTTCTTTTTTCAATTAGACGTAGTGGCACGACTGGAACTAGTTGTGGCGCGGTAGTGTGTTTGGCCAAGAACGTTGACGTTGATGTGGGAATTTGTTTGTCAAACGTCATCAGTTGTCAAAATGCTTTGGGGTGAGAGAGCAACCCGCGTTTGCAGTAGAAACCTACTTTTCACGATGCCAGTCGATCATCGCGATGCAGCGGGCGTTCCGTTTACGGTACAATATTTTTTCTCGAGGTACTGTTCCTGCCAGGAGATCCATCTTATCGTGGGTGGAAGCTTTTAGGGCAGTTGGAAATGTGTTCCGTAAGAGACCAGGAGCAGCACGGATCATTAGAACACCTGCAAACCGAGGCAGTACGAGATTCAGTTTTGCGATCTCCTAGACGCTCTGTTTCAAAACATGCTGCTGCCCTGGGGTTGTCAGATCGTTCTACTCGTCGAATGCTTCATGATAACCTTCACTTTCATCCGTATAAAATGGTAGTCGCACAACAACTTTCCGAACGTGATTTGGTTTCACGACAAACAGCATGCGCGATGCTCATTCAGAATTTGCCTCCTGACGCAATTGTGTGGTTCAGAGATGAGGCGCATTTTCACATCTCAGGATGTGTTAACAAACAAAATATGCGTTATTGGAGCGGTATCAATCCCAGGGAAGTTTGTGAGAGGCCTCTTCATTCGGATCGGGTCACAGTTTGGGTTGCGATATCAAGTGTTGATTATTGGGCCACATTCTTTCGAGAAGGACAATCGCATGGTAACGGTAAATTCAGAGCGTTATATGGCCATGATTGGCAATTCCTTCTTTCCAGCTCTTGAAAATATTGCTGTTGGCGAAGTATAGTTTCAGCAAGATGGGGCGACGGCCCACACATCACGAAATTCAATGCGTGTTTTGAGTGAAAATTTTCCAGGGCGACTATCTCCAACAAAGCTGACGTCTCGTGGCTCGCATTGTTTCCCATGTTAGTGCATAATGGTAATAAAAGGGAATCTTAATGGTAATAAAAGGGAATCTTAAAATGTACAATGTATACTTTTATTTTTTACCTTTGAAAAAAGAAAATTTCAGTACCGGACCCTGTACGAACTTTTTATGTATGTCGGATAATGTAAATGTGTTTTATGTTGGATCTTTCAATGAGTCTGAGATAGTGTCCGCTATGAAACATTTGAAGTCTAAAATGAACTCAGGTCATGACCTACTTCCTAGTTTTTTAATTTCCAATTGTGCTTCTGAGCTGACAAATCCGCTTACGAGTCTCATTAATCTGTTGCTATGCACCGGTACCTTTCCGCAACAATGAAAAGTTGGAAGAATTACTCCCGTGTTTAAAAAGTGTGATGATGCTCTGATTGAAAACTATCGACCCATATGCATTCTCTGAAATTTTGCCAAAATTTTCGAGCACCTGTTGAGTGTCGAAATCTCAAGCCTATTCTCTCTGAACATCAGCATGGTTTCATCTTGGGTAGGTCCATTACCACAAATTTAATAAATATCTCCCAATACATTAGTGAAGCGTTGGATAACAGAGAACAGGTTGATGTTACTTACACTGACATATCTAAGACATTTTATGTTGTAATTGACCATCCTCTACTTATGCAAAAGTTGAAATCGTTTGGATTCTCTCCTAATTTAGTAAAACTTTTAACATCCTACCTTTAAGATAGATTAAACTACGTTCACTATAATGGATTCACTTCTAATACTTATCGGGAGCGTTTCGGTGTGCCCCAAGGTTCCAACCTAGGCCCCTTGTTATTTAATATATTTATCAATGACATGAACATGAAGCTTTATTTCATTTATGTATATGTTGTCCTGTAAATGGTATTATTATTATTAACAGACAGTACCACTGTCCATAAGTTTTCATTTCATTCAAGTCAATTTTTTTTTAGTTGCAGTGGAGCATATAATGTAGACATCTCCAGCAGAGAGACTGCAAAAGTCCTCGTTCGCAAACCGAGATAAGGATTTACCCACTGGTTTGTGGATGCTTCTAAAACGCCGAACGGCACAGGAATTGGAATTTGAAGAGATAGAGAACTCGATGGCAAAGCCATCACGTTGGAAGACTCCTCACCATCTGCTAAGCTGAAATAATGCCATTCAGACTTGCGCAGAGGACTAAACAGCCTATAGATAAACGGATCGATAGAAATTTTATCTGACAGCCAGGCGGCTCTTAGAGCACTAGAGGTTGTCAGGTTTGATTCCGAGGTGGTACTTGACTGTCATAGGAAGCTCGAACCGTGCTAAGATGGGTGTCCAGCTACTCTGAAATCAGATGCAACGAAATAGCTGACAAATTAGCAAGAGGTGCCAACGAACGACCATTCATAGGTCCCGAACCGACATGTGGGAGTTCTTCTGGCAGCATCAAATCCAGATGTCAGATCAGAACTCGCAGCTAGGCATAGCTCCTACTGAAATGCAATTGTCGGCTGGAAACACTGCAAAACTCTCGAGATCCATCCAAATGAGATTTTAGCAAATCGACTTTACGAGTTTTAGTTCATTTATCACATATTAGAAAGAAACACAATTATTCCCAAGTATTTTAAAAGTTTTTGTGTTTGATGAACACTCTGTATTATTATTAAGAATACAGCTTTTTGACTTCCATCCAAAGTGAGTGTAATGTGTCATTTTTTATTTTTATTTTACAATCATTCGTATAATTTACGTTCAAAAATTGTGATTTTTTTCAGTGTTTGAACACCCAGTACAGTGAATATGGATATTAATTGCTTTTGCTTGAATTTTAAGAAATGTTTTCGTTAATAATTATTTTAGGCAATCATCTTATTCAACATATAATATCATTATGCAATAGTCTAGAGATTTAACACTAATAACTCGGTTCTTTCTCAAAGAAACATCGACTGCAGCTAGACATACAGCATACATAGACGACGGTAAAGAACAAAAGAGGACTCTCATATGTGTATGTGTACCTACATATACGCGTATGTTATAATCTGAAAACAGTGGATCAAGAGGAACGAGAGTCGTGACCCCTCGTACCGCCACATAGCGGTCAGTCCTTGAACTACCGACTGTATGCCACTCTTCCTCCAAAGTCTCTCCTACTTTTTGCGCTACTCACGTGCATGCTAACTTATGTATGCGTGCTTTAGCGGTTATTGCTTATGTGCATTAGGTGTTTCACATGCATGTATTAATTTATAGTAATGGCAAGTTGCTGTGTTAGGGCGATTAGGGAATTAGATGCAGATTCAAGGTTTACCATTTCGAGAATGTTAAAGATTTTTAAGAGAAAATATACATTACATATTATATTATGAATTACGTGGCAACAAAATTTCGTTTTTCTTAATGATTTCGTAAAATATCCAGAGACATAAAGATGAAGTTTTGAACCAATATTCAGCAAATTCAGAAAAAGTTGAAACAAAGTTTGATTTTAAACAAATGCGCTGTAGAAATCTGAAACTAAAAAATAACAAAGGTATACCAAGCTCGAAATACTAAATAGATCGATTTTGAAGAAAGGGTACAGGAAAATTTTTATTTTGTTACTTATTTTGAGAAATACTTTCAGACTTTGCAAATCTTGCATAATCTGGAAGAACTCTCAAAAGAAAGAGATGAGTTACTTTTTTTTTCATTAATCATTTTACGAAATGTGCAAAGTAGAAAGTGGAATTTCGTTTTTGTCAATTATTTCACGAAATATGCAGAATGGAGCGTTGAAACTTTAGAATAATCTGGAAGAAATTATGGAGCAACCTCGAACAACAAATTCGACTTTCAAAAATGGTGGTTTATTAATTATTTAATAAAATATGCAATGCAGAAAACTGAAACTTTGATAAAAACCAACAACACTCACACACACAAAAATGATCTTAATACATAAGGGACAATGAAATTTCGTTTTTCACAATTATTTCGCGAAATATGCAAAATAGAAAGCTGAAACTTTAAAACAAATCTAAAGCGACTTGAAACGATTAAAAATGTCGATTTGTAGAAAAGACGGTCAAGAAAATTTTTATTTTGTTAATTATTTAAACGAATATGCTCAATGGAAAAGTGAAATTTTGAAACTATTTGGGCCAAATCTTGAATAACTTGAAATAGCTCTCAAAACAAGAAGGAAGGTAACAAAATATTGTTTTATTGCTCGTCTGACGAAATATGTAACTGTAGAACAATTCCCAAAAATTTTCAAAAACGATGGGGATGAAATTTTGTTTTTGTTAATTGTTTCGCGAAATATCCAAAGCAGAAAGCTGAAATTTTTATACAAATTTAGAGCAATTACCAACGAGTTTCAAAAAAATTTAGTTTTTCTCAATTTTTTCACAAAATGAAAAAAATGGAACAACTACCAACCACTCTCAGAAAAATGTGAAACAAAATTTTGTTCTTTTTCAATTATTTCACGAAATATGTGTAATGAAAAACTGAAAATATAGAACGAATCTAGAGAAATCACTCTAAAATATAATTTTGAAAAAGAGGGGGGTGGAACAAATATAGTTCAACTAGATAGAATGACTCAATAGTTCAATTAAAAAAGGAAAAGGAGTCGACAGCGAAATTTCGTTTTGAATTATTTCGAGAAATATTCGAAATAGAAAGCAGAAACGTTGGAACTATTGAGAACAAATCTAGAGCAAAGTTTTTTTTTTATTATTATAAAAAATTGAAAGCTAAAGCAATAGAACAATTTTGAGAACAAATAGAACATCCTAAAATAGTTTCGAAAAATTTCAATTTTTCCCAAAGGGGGTCTAGACAAATGTAATTTGTTAACTTCTGAAGAATTGAAGCTTTCATTTCGAAATCTTGGAATAGTGGTTGAACAAGCAGAACTCTACAATTTTCAAAAGAAAGAAATATCTAAATTTTGTCTTTGTTAATTATTTTTTGAAGTACCCAATTAACTATGCAAAGTAGCCTACATAGTAGTAGCTAATAACCTTTTAAAACTTCAATTGAATCGCTTTCTGCAAAAAGGTCGTAAGTCATAAAACTTGGTTTTGAGAAAATCGAAAGAATTGTTTCTAACTTTGATAACTTTTTAGTTATGCAGTTTCGTAGGACTAATTTATACACCTAACGTATTATGTCAATAAACGCCAAGTCATAAACGTGAGGGTCTCTGTATACGTCTGAAATGAATTTTTGAAAAAAGTGACTTAAGCCTTTCTGCATAAAAAAAATAAAAATTATTTCGAACAAGTGTTTATTGCCGTAATAAAACAAGTTTACATTCTGTATTTCAGCTAAAAATGGATAACACAATCAAAACAAAATCCTACTTAATTATTATCATCGGTTGGTGAAGTAGTGGTGGGCCATGTTAATATTATATTATTATAAAATTCGTTATAGGATTCCTCAACAAATTCGCCACACTTATTCCATCCATAAGCACATCTTTCTGACAACGTAACGATATGTTTTCCAGCTTGATGTAAACTGAATACATGTTTTACCAGACCATCAATAAATTACGCAACTTGTACACATCCAGGATGCTGAGAATCGTATATAAATTGATGAAATTTGCTTATATTAAACTGCATCCTTTGGCGTCGCGCACATTTTTGTGTTTCTACATATAGAAATTGAATTTTTTTATAATAGTTCGACCACCATGATTAAAAGTCCAATATTTCATTAGTACAAACTTCTTTTACCTGAAACTTGAAATGATGGACTGTACAAATTCTGTCACGTTTCTTAAGTGCTGGTTGGAAAAGTCTCTGTCACATGGTAGAAACAAATATCCTCTTATGGGAAAAATTGCACGATTTTAGAATATCTCCTACTGTCAGTTAGAACGAGAAGCATCCTTATTAACGTCTGATTTTTATTTTCACCCCAACAATTATCACTATGAAGATGAATTTCTGTTATCACGTCTGCAGCATTTGTATCGATATATAAGTCGTTTTAGCCATTCCTTCATGGTATAGATAAATTCTGGCTTTATTTTGTTTTATATCGTGGAAAATACGTTGGTCGTGAACTCGTTGTACTAGAAAACTTCTGCTACTGGCGTGGTTGGAAGTTGGATGTTCTGCATAAAATCAAAACAAAGATAAAGAAGGCGAGGTTCTTCATTTTTTGATTTCACCTCATCTGAAAATCGCGAGTAAACATTTTTTGCTTCTTCCATGAACTATAGACCCCCCAACAGCTACTCGCTTAACCGTGTCGTTTAACATATTGTCTTGTATTTTAAACCTTATGTTTAGCAAATCGAGCAGACATCAACTTGGGATTTCCTAAACGAGAGTAGTATAGAAGAACATACGCCCTGTCTCAGTGAAGTTGGCCCAACTATAAATATTATGTTTTCAAAGAGAATTATCGTATTAACGAAAAACGTAATGAAAACTAAATATATTTCTGATAAAATACGTTCTTTTTATTCAATTTCAGCTTAACATCCTATATTTTTTGTAATAGAGAAAGAAATATTTTACAAATTCAAAAAACTCAAATGAAGAAAATCAACTGGACCAAAATTATCAGCAAATTACCACTACGTTACATCGCCCTTTCGACTGATAACTGCTTCGATTCGTCTTGACATTGTGTCAACTAATGTTTGGAAATCATTTGGTGTGAAACCATTCCAAATTTCTTGGAGACGAGTTCGCAATTCTGGAACGGTTTTTGCAGGATTTGCTCGTAGCTTCTTCTTCATGATATGCGATAAGGTTTCAATCGGCGACAGGTCTGGACTACTAGAAGTCCAATTTAAAACTGAGATATTGTGTTCCAACATCCAATGTTTTACTTTTTTAGCCGTATGGCAAGCGGCACCATCTTGTTGAAAGATGCAACCGATATTTTGTACAAGCATTTGTTCAATTTGGGGTCTTAAGTTGTTTTGAAGCACATTAATGTACTTATCAGCATTCATAATACCTTCCACAAAGTGTAAGTTTCCCACTCCACTAGCCGACAAGGATCCCCAAATCATAACAGAAGCCGGAAATTTTACTTTCTTGTTGAGACAATCATTCTGAAATGTTTCTTCTCTAGTTCTTATGACACGACTCCTACTATCACCAACGCATACGTCAAATCTGGCTTCATCACTCCAGATAATGGAGTTCCATTGATATGGAGACCATAATTTGTGTTCCTTTGACCACGCTAGTCTATTTTTTTCTGAATCGTCGTCAGTAAAGGCTTCTCTTTTGCCTGTAAAATATCAAATTAATAATGAACAAAGAACAAAAATAATTAAGCTCACCTTATAAGTTTTATATCCCAGTTTTCTGGTAGCTCTGTGACAAGTTGCTCCTGACAAGTTTTTCCGTTGCCTGATTCCATAATATTTGCAATTAATTATAATTAGCACGCCTATTTTGCTTGATAATCCCTTTTAAAGCTCTCAAATTTCTATTGGTATAATGCGGACGACTTCTCGGTTTTTGAACCACAGATCCAGTTGATTTGTACAGTTTAATAATATTTCGGACTGTATATCTCGATTTATTAACACTCTCGGCGATGTGAGAAGCATTTTGACCTTTTAAATGCAGGTGAAGGATGACTTTTCTTATTTCGTCAGACACAGCTTTACCACGAGTCATTTTTAGTTGTTAACAATTACATTAATGCACGAAAATTAATGAAAACGTCAAAAACGGTTTCTGACAACGTCAATTGTTATCATTTGTTTCACAATGTCTATCTAGATTTTATCGAAGCAAATAAACCAACCATTTAACGTAATTTGTCATCATTAGGTATGTTGCTGAACTTGAATCATTTTACAAAGAGGAACATTTCTAAACAAAAACTCTTTTAAAATAGTAACGTCAGACTTGTTATCTTTCCCTAAGTATTTAATGAGACCAAAAATAATATATTTCAAACAAAATTTGAATCTACCATGAAATAAATTCTGAAATATGAAGTATTAGGTGGTTGGACCAACTTCACTGAGACAGGGCTCACAATGGGACTGAACATCGCCCACAATGGGACTTGCGTTGATTTAGCATAAAACGGTGTAGTATGGCGTGAGACGATTTACTAAAAAAAACTAATTTTATCAAAATGTGACTTAAGCCCTTTCTGCATAAAGCGATTCGATTCATTTTTTAATTTATTTATTTATATTTTTTGAACTATTCATGTTTTGATTTCGAAATTTTGAAGCATTTTTGCACTAACAACTTTTTTACTTTTTCTTTGTTTCGCTATTATTTAGATATTATGGAAATAAAAATTTAGGAAATTTGGGACTCAATCTGAGCAAAATTGTGTAGAGCAAGTGCTCGTGAAATTTGAAATACCAAAAAGACAGAAATGTGGTAAGCCCATACGAGTATGTACTCTAAGAAACTTGACAGTAACTTCTTGAAACAATTTGCAATAGAAAAATATTAAGTTAAGGACTTTGAATAAATTTAGTTAACTTGGTTCTGAAGACAATAATAACAGAATGTAAGAACCAATTTCCAATTACGACAACAAAGTTGAATGTAGGGGCATTTGGCGATGTTACCACAATTATGGAGAAGACTAGACACGATTTATAAAACATTTTTAATAGAAGAAAACAACGTTAGATTGAAAATTAGTACAAAAAGAAAATTGAGAAAGCGAGAGTGTATACTCATATCAAAGTAAAAAATGTCTTGTGTTGTGTTGTTAATTACAATTCCAAATTATTTCTTATTGATTGAACAATTCCATATTAGTAATCTTACATTGTAGTAACACACATCAGCCCCTGATATAAACAACTGGCGCAACATGTAAACTAATGTATCATTGTAAGATGCGTTGAACTGAGTTAAAGGAACCTAACATTACCCGGCTAGACGCATAATTTTCTAACTTTGCGCACTTTCATACATATGCAACAATGTTGCAGCGAGCACAACCATATCTTAGCATGTATTTATTTAGAATGACGATTTTTCCAAGAACCTTAATTCATTGAGCGTCATGAAGACGCGCGGCCATAAGAATTGCACGTTGCGTTGTTGCAGAAGCAACACATATAACAACGCTACACACAGGAAACATTACGTTCTACCGGTGATTAGTTGTCCAAGATGGAAGGCCGTTAAAATAGTAATGAGGATCATGACACCGATGGTGTTTGTGAATGTATACATCAAACAAAACGCTTCACCTGTTAGAAAGAAATGTTATTGCACGTTTTCGAATGGGAAATAGTTTTTGGTTTCGGGAGAATTACATCCTACTCTTCGATTTCGAAGTCATCCACCTACCGCATTGCAACGTTCTTAAATAAATGTTTCATGTTACACTGGGAATTCTTGCAGGGCAACGCTCACATCAACATCGGAGAAGTTGCGAACCATGTGTAGACGTCCTATTAGGTACACACACACACACACGTCTAAAGCACATATGGATTTTGTTAGTTCTCTTCTGTTGTTGTACCAATGCGTTACGCCGACACACAAACCCTTCCTAGAATTTAAAATTAACGCGACCGTCTTTTTCCCTAGAAGAAAGAACCGCACTGGTTTGTTTGATTTACCCTAACATTTTAGTTTCAGATGTGTGGATGTACAGTCGACACGCTTTAAAAGTGAACGTGACAACTAGAATTAACAAGTTTTTTTTTAGAAAATTTAATGATATTTATTAATTTATACTCTCTATATTATCATCAGATAATCATAAGAAACTAATCATATTGCATTGGGGTTGTTTTAGGGGGTTCGAAACCATTTTCAATGAACGAACACAAATAAGCAAGACTTAAACTTGAAGATCGTGTTATCTGACGAGAGAAAATTTAACTTAGAAGTATTATTAGCAACATTGCGGCATTGTGGCGTTAGTATTATGGTTTGGGTGACACTTACCCATACCAATAAAACCTGTACATGTTTTTTTCTCATATTCTTATGCATGTATAATTTTTGGAAACTGTTCTAATACATTTTGGCGAAGAAATGCTGTTGCAAGACTAGATATTTCAACACGAGGATGCTGCTGTACCTATATATTTCCAGACGAACAAAGAATTAGTTTCATCAAAAGGATATCATGATATTGCATTAGCCTTCTACAACTAACCTAAACCTCATCTAAATCTTCTGGGGAATATTGGTAACAAAAGGTAAGAAGAAAGATTAAGGAGTATCAGATTTTTGAAGTAATTTGGAAGAAGACTCGACCACCTATTATTAATTTTTTTTATTTTGTCCTATTCGTTGACTGTGTTTGGTATAATTTTTTTTCGTAATTTATTGGGCAATGACGGTCGAATTAAGTTTGATGTATATTTTTTTATTCTACGTTTCGATACATGTATTTTGTATCATTTTCACTAAAAATATTAGTAAATTAAACTATGCAACAATTTTAAAATAGTACATACGTTATTTTTAAAAAAAGTTTACATGTTAAAATTATGTCTTACTTGCATGTAAAGAATACATGCAAGTTTGTCTGATATATTTACTTGAATAAATCACATTTTAAAAACAGATTTTAAAAAACCATCGGTGAATAAAAAAATATTCGCCAGGGTGAAAAAATAGCCAATCAACAGCAACCGAAATTCTCGTTCCAGAAAATTAAACAATACATCGGAATTAACGACGTGGAATTGTGCAACATCTACACGAAAAACTAGCAAGAAAGAAACAAAAACTAACATTCCAGGTAAGGTGTAGGCAATTGAATTTAGTTATAAATCTAAATTGAATATCTACATTAGTGACACATGTCAAGGTATTAAAGCTCTCCAATCTAGCACTGAAACAATTAAAATAAAATATTAGCATTTCTACCACAACATCTAACAGATTCCTTCTTTAACCTTGTTGGTGACATATTTAAAAAACACAAAAAAGACTAAAAAATAAAATAGAAAAATTGAAACAACGTTCTATTAATTCAAAAAAAAACCGATTTACCACAAGTACAACCTGAATGGTTCCTAAATCTAACGAACACATTTATTCCAGAAAATGTCAAATTTATCCTAAGCCTTGCTCCCAAGTACAGTCTATTCCAAAAAGACATTCCAACATTTGAGATTATTTCTAGTATTGAAACCAACATAAGAACCCTTGACACACATTTACAAAATAATATTCGAGGTCAATATTTTAACCAATTTCCAAAAAAAAAACAAAAAATAATCAACTTATACTACTACAATCACACCCTCTTTATCCCGCCATAATAGAAACAAAAACATTTATTAAAAATCACCCAGATTTATATATTCTAAATGCTGACAAAACCAATAAAACTAAAGTCATGAACAAAACTTGTTACAATAATAAAATGCTTCAACACATTGAAGACAAAAACACTTATGTCCAACTAAAAACTGACCCAACAACCAAAATTCAAAAACAAATACCTAACTTAATCAAAAAATGGGAAAACAATAATATAATTAATAACTTACAAGCAGAAAAACTAAAAATCAACAACGCCCTACCTCCAAGAATTTACGGCTTACCTAAAATCCACAAAGACAACATTCACGTCCCATTGACTCTAGCATACAATCACCTACCTACAATATGTCTAAATTCTTGGCCTCATCAATCTCTAGTATTTTGGGAAAAAATAGATTTCATGTTAAAGACTCTTGGGATTTTGTTAAATTTATTAAAAACCAAAAAATTCCCGATAATTTTCAATTTATTAGTCTTGATGTAATATCACTATACACTAACATCCCTACCAACATTGCTATTCAATGTATTAAAGATAGATGGAATGAAATCCATATTCATACCCCACTACCACTTAACGATTTCATTGAAGCAGTTGAACTCTGTTTAAATACCACATATTTCAAATTTGAGAATAAGTTCTTTTCCCAAGTTTTTGGAACTGCTATGGGTTCACCAATTTTGGCTGTCATTGCTAACTTGGTTATGGAAAAGCGTGAAACCACAATTTTAAGACAAATTAATTTAGAAATACCGGTTTTTTAAATATATGTCTAATAGTACCTCCCAATCTGGACCAACATATTTTAGAACATTTTAATTCTTTCCACGAACGCTTGCAATTTACAATCGAAAATGAATGCAATAAATCACTTAATTTTCTTGATATTACAGTATCACACAAAAACAACAAAATATTTTCCAGATTGGTTTATCAAACCCATAAATTCTGGTAGATATCTTAACTACTATTTCAACACCCCCATAAAATATAAAATCAGTACTATCAACAATTTGGTTGATCGTGCTTACTCCTTTTCAGAACCAGAAAATCTCCAACAAAACATTTTCAAAATTAAAGACATTCTCACCAAAAATAGTTACCCTTATCATTTCTCTAACAAATAAATTAATAAAAGACTGAATCATAATTCATCTCAGGAAAACAAGTGAAATGCAATAATTGTTGACAAAAGCAGACTTAATCAATACCGTACTATATATAATGTTTTATTTTAAACTAGTGACAGGTGACTAATCTTGGGTACATAGCTTGCCCAAAAAGGGCACACATACATTTTCAACTAAGAATCTTATGAGTACTTTTTGTTAAGACCAAGCAGGAGATATTATTGAGGGAAACATGTAGAAGTAGACTACAATAACAGCAGTTATTTAACGAAAATTCAATACATTTTCTGGAAGGACAATTTCTTTGAGCAAAACTATCAAGGAAATTTTGGAAAAACTACCAACCTAACTTTAATGTTTCAGACGCAAATGGATTGAAAAAAGAGCTTAATTTCACCAAGATTAACGTAATAGATCAACTAGATTGCAAAAATAAAATTAAAAGTCTTAGTACGAGTTCTTTAGTTTAAAACAAAATCTGCTGATTTAACAAAATAAAAAGAAACAATTATAAATAAGGCTTTAAAGAACATCTTTATTTACTTGTTAATTCACAGGCAAATGTATCTAATAAATTTATTTTCTCTGTAGAATGAATGATTCCATGAAGACATTGTTCGAGACATGTAAAGTATTTTGCCAATTGCATTAACTTTTCTCCGAGTTCCATGTCATAATCCTCTTCTTTCAATGTCAGTTTGACACCTCGAAACCAATAGATTCTTTAACTTCTGTCACTATTCTCTTATTTAATTTACAACTCTTGTTGCCTATTACAGAATTGTCTGCAGAGCCCTTAAGAGTTTCTGCTATAACTATGAATCCAATATTTGAAATGCAATCAACTGTATTTTTTCCTTTCTTTTTACTTTTTTTCATCGCAGAATTTCTGGATTAGTTTGTAATTTCTTCTATCGTTTGGCATAAATTCCAAATATCCTAAAATGGCATATTTCTATTGTAGTCTGGCACAAGCGCGTTTTGCCATACTTTCCACGATGTTTTTATGAATCTATTCTGAATCGATGATTGTCAGTTTGTGTTCTGAAGAGAGGTTTATTTTGTGTTATGCTCTCTTTCCTTCTATGCAGAATCCACGTCATATTTTCACTGAATTTTTCCTGCTTGCTTTTCTCTGTCTTTAAGTAGGTATCGTTTTGACTCCATACTTCAGCACTACCTTTTTTATTGTCTTTGGTCCAACTTATTCTGTTCGTCAATTCTTTAAATTCATGATTTAAACTAGAGGGTTGGACGATTTGAATTTAGTTATTTCAGTTACAGATTAAATCTTTTTATGTATTGAGTTTTTTTAGATGAAATTTGTAGGCTGGTTTGAACTGGTTTTATGGATTTTGAGAATCTGTCCTACCAATCCTAGGAATGGTATTTTATATTACTTTTTTTCCCCAATTTTCCTCCAGATTTTAATTAATTTCTCCAATACCCCATTAAACAAAAGCAGAAACGATCAGTTTGTTATTTACACTTTAATGTAAACAATGTAACTAGGAAGCTTTGAGTGATAAATATTTCATTTACAGACTCCGATAAATAATTCCTTTCAATTTCACTATCCTATCCTCGAAAATCTATTGCTTAATTTTATCCATTTAAATGTAAGGTACAAAAACATCTCCGTTTTGAATCGCAGCAAATATGCCGCTACATAAGGCCTGTCTATGCATGTGTTACATGCAAGTGCACGTCAGGTTTGCATAGAACTTCCCGTTCGAGGTATATAAATATATTTACATTCTAGTTATTACCATCTCGTTAAAACGTTGACCAAAGGCATTTTTTATCCTAATATGAGAAAGAAGAAGAAAAACGATTTAGGTAATATTTTGAGTAAACTAAATTAGAAAATATGTTTTCTTAAGGACGTAGCTTAAATTACTCACGTTACATTCATAAGAGGAAATTGCTACCTGCTTTGGACCCGCAAAGAAATGGATAAGTGATCAAAGAGCACCGTCTTCGAAGTAAGTGAATCTTGAATGAATGTAGCTGGTACAGTTGTACAAGAACACATCAGATTAGTTTTGTATTGAATGTTTGGCACTACAGATGATTTTCTAACCGTTCTTATATAGATTAAATGATTTTATCAAATTTGTTTTCAATAAAAGAAACTTGATGTCACCACCCACCAAGTGCTTCCTTATCTGGATTGATGCTGTGAGAATTATATGATAAAAGGTCACCAAAGTAATTTAATCAATTTTCTTGTATTGTAATTGGAGTAGAGTGTGACTGTACTTTATCGCGCATTGTAGCATGCTTCAAAAATTGAAAATCGACAGTAAAGATGTTTGTGATAGTGATTTGGATAAGGATAAGGATGTATCTATTAATTTGACGTTAGGAAGCTCCTGAAAGTTGACAATAATGTTGGATATTTGATATGATAGTGAAGAGTGCTGCCATCTCGGATAAATCCTCAATTGATTAGTCGTATTTGGATTGATTTAAAAGACCTGGTCACATCCTGCTCAGGTTGTTTTTGAGAATTTGAATTTAAACGATTCTGATCAGAATAGAACAAAAACGATCTTCACTACGTTTCATTTCTATAAATCAGTAATTTCCCAATCAGAAATAATCTAGTGCTAATAATAAAGAGTTATTTTTAAGAATGAAATTCGAACAGATTAAAAACCAAAATCAGTCGCAAAATACTGATGATTTGACTGAGGTTTCTAGCAAAGAGATACCTAAAGATGCTCCTATCGAAAAGATGCAATCGATACTTGCGAATCACAATTTAAAAACCGTTTCAAAAGCTTCGAATTTATCTGAAATTATTATAGACGAGATTTGCAATAAAGAAAGGCAAGCTCACAGTTTATCTTTGACTAATACAAACGCTAGGAGCGTATTCGAGTTAAGGCTGGAGAAGCAGGATTGGACTAGTGAGGAGCAAATTAACGATATCGTCACTAATAATGATAATTTGAATAGTGAGACTCAAATTAAAAGGTCGAGAAATGACCGTAAACCAAAAAAAAAAACCTGCAGACGAATACAATGTCCGCAAGGTGAATTTCAACAATATATCATGAGCGCCTATTATAGGCATTTTTTTTTTAGTGAGACTCCAATTGATGAGGTTAACGCGAATCAGAAAATGAATGTTACAGATTGAAGAAATATGCAAAAAAAAAGTGAGTCGTGTTTCGATTCAGATATTGCTATCTTCCTAGACAACCGTGTTTGCTTTAACCAACAGGCTATTTAACTTCTAATGAGCTTGAAGAAATAACTGTCAATTTAATTAGATATGGCGATTAAGCTGATGAGAAGCAAGATCTCTTAGCTACATCTATAGAGACATACAAAGCTGAAATTACGGGTTACCTGTCGATGGCTTTTGGATATAGTTTCAATATAGATTGGGATTTATGAGTGGCCACGGATAGGAATATATTGAGGTCTGGAGATTAAAGTACGAAACTGGATAACAACAAGAAACAGCAAAAGGATCTAAGTAGAATATCCAATACCAATAAATACTACAAAAACATTGAATTAGTGCAGTTTCTAGGATAGTCTGTATCTTTTACGATTTTATTGATTTTGGTGTGGCAGTTGGATGATCTTGCAAACAAACGATGGTCGTAAATGGTAGTGGGATGTGGTAGCCAAAAACTTTCTGATGCAATTTGTGGAGACAACTATACCTACTAGAACTACCAAACGCCACAGATGCTAATAAACGCTGCAAAAAAGCTGATTTCCGTACTGATGAACCAATTTCTGCCAAAATGACCAAAAGACCTGATCATATACCAATCAAAATGTCGGAACCGTTGCAGGATTTTTATCTGTTATTGCCACATCTTTAATTTCAATAGCTATGTGAAGCTAGCTTATTTCATGTTCTTAAGTAATATTATCACAGTCGACTATATTTTCTCCGTCATTTAGTAAATGTGTTATTTTTGTGTTTTACGTTTAGTTCGTTTTGACTCCTTGACTGAATCTTTTGGATATCTCATTTATGGAATTGTTTTGATCTGACTACTGTCTAGATTAATGCTAGATTATTTCAGGTTTTCTTTTTTATTAATAAAATGGATAAATTGGTAGATTTATAGGAGTAATTTCTATGATCATTTCATAATTCTAAAGCAGTCTGCCAGGAAGATTATTGGGAATAATTTCTTTAGTGTTAGCCTTATCTTAATTTTTCCAAAATTTATTGGACAATACTTTTTTTGGACACCGTCGGTTTATACTTTGGATTATCATTTTTGTATCATTTCCAGATTTATCACCAACTATTTGAGCACAGCTTTCTGTATTATAATTTGTTTGATTGATTCATTTACGCATTTAAATCATATAATATGATTTTTCACACACATCTGCGATATCTTCAACAGTTTAGAACAGGAAATGCGCTGTCAGAATCACATAAATTAAAAATCCATTAATCAATTAGTATGCAGTTATATTACATAGAGTTCATATAATAAATATTGAAAGATATATTGCCAGGTCGTAAGTTCATGCGACTCTTTATAGAATATTAACAATAAAATTGATTAGCTGCGAATGAGGCGTATATTATGCACATATAATTTGATTTACGACTCCTTTATCACCATCAATTACATACGTATATCCACTATCGATGCTAAACGATATTCCTCATGTCTATCATAGACATCGTTTAGCTAAATAAAATAATTGTTTCCTGTAATTGTTGTTTACTTTCGCATATGTATGTATGTACAGTCAATTAAAACAGTTGCACCTCCCTTCTTACATATTGAATATCAATATTTATTATCAGCAGACTCTTCCATCAATCCACGATATGGGCGCACTTTCACCTTCCATATCTACCCTGAATTTTCAGGAAAAAGGAATAAAGGAGAGAAGAAGGAATTAAAGGCCAGACAAATTGTAAAAACAATAGTTTTAAAGCTTAACTTTAAAACTAATACACGAGAGATAATTTCACTATAATAAAATGAAAATAAGTACAAGGTCAACTTCTACGCTTTTGGTTAGCGTGTCAAAACCTATAAACATAATTTTCGTTTTAAGTAAAATTGGCATTTTGGGACATTCGCGATATTAAACTACAATAGCATTGTGTAGAGTAATAGCATTACGACTGCGAATTGCGAACGCTTTCTTTCGAGCATATTGCATACCAGACTTATAAGATTGTGTTCCATAACGGTTGTCGCAATTATTACATTGCACATATGTATGAGCAAACAAACATCGGTGAAATTATTAAAAACGTGTTTATCGTAAATGAGGAAGTTAAGTAAAGTAATTTTGTTGTTTGTATCTTAGATATGTGAGAAAATGACCAGAATTTCATCTCCTTAGATCGAACAGGTTTGTTTAGAAAATTAATAAAAGTTGTACGAGATTTTAGAAACGTTAATAAACATGATATGAATTAAGAAGATAAAGTTTCTACATCCAAAATATTGTATTTTTATTTAACAGGTTTCCTGTACTGTCTCCTATAGAAACGAAACGATGCTATCCTTAAATTACTCCAAAAAAGTTATTGTTTTTTGTTTGGTTCATCACTGGGCACGAGACAGGTTTTTTCCTTCATCGCCTTAACTTTGCCGCCTATGGCTTGATGTATTATTCCGTCCGCAATGAATTTGTTTACATAAATAAGTTAGTCCTTTTAACTAGGTTTAGTAGGCTGTGTGGTAAATGTTTTTCAGGCAGCCCTATCTGTGTGTTTCTTGCCCCCACGATGGTTGTATCAGCTGTTTCAATGCGATGCATTTAAAGTTAATGATGACCTTGATGGCTGTCCCATCATCCGTTTGCTGTCTATCTGCCATTCAACGTTGTAATCCACGCAGCTACTGCACCACGTGTCACAGTCTTATCCTCAAAACTTTGACCCAAAGAAACACAGTTACACTGATGTGGGTACCAGGACACTGGAGGTACGAAGGGAACGAGACTGCCGACGGTCTTGCAAAGAAATGTGCTAAATCTCGATTTATTGAACCACAACCGTTTTGTGGCCTTACCAAAAGTTCATCTTAATCAGTGAGAGACTAAGCAAAAAATCTCCCATTGGACTAACATTCCAAAGCTATGACAATCAAAAAAGTTCATAGACGGCGACAAATGTCACCTTGAACAGGCGCACTTAGAACCGGCTGACATCAGATTCATAGACCCCAAGAAGATCCTAAACTTCTTTAGAAGTTTGGAGATCAAATTGGGACTAAAAGATCAAGGGTACCTATTCACAATAGACCTCAGTGGTCGTAGCGAAGAGAGGTAAGACTGCCTTAACGACCCTCAAGTAATCTAATCTAATAACAGTCTTAGTTATCCCCAGACCTGGTTCAGGTCCAGTGAACATTGCATCAACCCCTTTCTTGCCAGCTTGTTATTTCATTCGCTGGTATGCCCTTATACCCAGTACCCACACCAAAGTGATTTTGTTGTGTGTGGCCTTCGGTGGTTCTTTAGTTTTCTAGGTAGGTCCGAGCTATTTTCGAGATTATCTAGTACTCCCTCTGTCCCAAATTATGGTATACATTCCACTAAAATTCATGGATTAAGAAAAGTTTGGGAAATTAACGAGTTTCTATGCATTTAATATAATCTACATGCGGTGTTTGTAATGAAATATAAGGCGGCTATGCTTAAAAACAGTTGAGTTGATGCGCATGCGTCAGTTAAAAAATGACAGTTTGCTCAAATATAACAAGATATCCGTTATGTCAAAACAATCGAAGATATTTTACACAAAATGTACAAAAGAGAGATAAAATCGAAGCAATTAACGTATGAGCAGTATAATGGAATTTTACAGTTCTTGTTACAACAGAAAACCGACAGCAAATTGAAGCGCAGTATTCTTGGTCAAACTGCAATGAAGTTTGATGTTTCCCGACTAACTGCTACGTGTATTTGGAATTGTGCGAAGGAACTGTACAACGAAGGACATATTTCTGCCGATGTGGCTTCCAGGAAAAGGAATTATGGCGGAAAGCGTAAGAATTGCTTGGCGAATTTGGAAAACACCAAAGAAATTCCACTTAATCGTCATGGAAGTGAAGTCACTACTGATGGAAGGTAACAAAAGAACGAGACTAGAGTTCTGGTTGTCGAAAGTTAAACCAAATCGACGTTTTGAGGACATGTACGACTTCATACATCTAGACGAAAAGTGGTTTTATTTATCGCAAGTTAAAAGGTCATACTACATCATGCTGGACGAAGCAGAACCAAAAAGGTACTGTAAAAGCAAACGCTTCATAACTAAAGTTATGTTTGCGGCTGCAGTTGCCAGACCATGCTATGATAGTGCCAGAAAACAATATTTTAACGACAAAATAGGACTAAAGAACCTGCAAAGAGAACCAGCAAGAATGGGGGAAGAGAAACAATGATGACCAAAAACCTCGAATCAATAAACGCAGCAGAATGCAAAAAGATTATTATCGATAACCTTTTAGATTATCCAAATTAGATCCAAATTTCCAAAAGATCAAAAGATGGATGGTGTATTAAATTCAAATCACAGTCAACGAATAGTCCTGATTTGTATGTTTTAGATTTTGATTTCTTCAATGCTATTCAGTCTTTGCAAACATCGCCAAAAACTAAATAAATAAATTAATAACTTGTGTTGAAAATGCCTTTGACACATTAACTAAAGAAAAATTAGATAATGTGTTCTTGACACTACAAAAATGCAAGGAGTCAACCATTTTGGCTTCAGGAGGCAACGACTATAAAATTCAACACATCAGCAAAGAAAAATTTCGTCGCGAAGGGCCTTTACCTGTTTCTATTACGTGCAGCCGAACTGCCATTGAAACAGCTAAATTGTGTTTAAATATCTAACATTTTCGTTAATGTATTATACATTTAAATTAAGATACAGCTTGAGTTATATAGTGTTATAAATACAGTAAAGTAATAAAGTTTTGTATACCATCATTTGGGACAAATAGAAAAGAGAAATAAATGTATACCATCTTTTGGGACAGAGGGAGTAGTATGCTAATGTCTTTAGAATATGAATCAGCTGACCCGTAGGTATCTTCAGATGTGGTTTTCAGTTCGTGCAGTAGCTTTCTCTATTATTAAGGACGGCTCTATATATTAAGGAAGGCATACACATATACATCTGTAATAATTTTAACATTACCCAGAATGTTAAATCCTTTCCAAAAGACTTAATTTATTTTGCTGAAATTCCTTATCGATGTCTAATGCTGCTATGACCAAATTCCTTGCTTTTATAACCGCAGCAATTCTTTGTGCCATGCTACGAACAAATTATGCACACTTTTCCGTGTCTGTGGTACTCCCGTCTTGAAACAGCGCATTTTTTAAGGATTGGTGAGGCTGTGTTTCCCCGACATCCTGCGCTTTAGAGTACCGTCAACTTGGATGACTTGACGACAGTTTTCAAGATTCAGGGTAGATTTTGACGTTAAAAAGTTATGCAATATCATTTAAAAAATTACTTCTGCTGTCGCATAGGTTGGAGGAATATAATCGCGTGAGACCTGTAGTAATTGTAATTGTAGTAATGTTCGTTTAAAAAAATAAAGTGATGCTGTTTCAAGAAACCTATGTGTTTGGGTGTATTGAAATGCTCAAACGAATTCACGTATATTTAATTTATACTCCTTTTATAGGTTACTCAAAACAGCTCTATATATATATATTTAATCATATAAAAAGCAAAAACAATTTATAAAAATACGCATAAAACACTCATAGCAAGAACACTTTCAGTTGTGCAGGTTATCTTTCACCTTTTTACACAGGATTGCGAGAGGTATTTGATATTTTTCCACCGCCCTATGGTAACTTAGATGTTTCCAACATGGCGGGTATAAAGTCTTTATATTTCCTGGCGCAGAGCTTTCTATTAATTTGGCTTTTTTCGTTTCAAAACACCCGTGTAATACTGTAAAATATTATAATCACTTGTACTGGCAAAACTTGTTTTGTTGTCTAACTTTTGGATAATGAACAGACTACAGGAAAGTATAAAAAATTTACAAAAAAATATTCGAAAATTCTATATTCAGCAATAACGGCTTGCTAATTAGAAGTATACGGCCTATTTTAAACCAACTATTTTATTGAAGAACGTCACAAATTATTTTCAGTTTTGTGTGTGTCAATTGGTAGATAGATCCTTGTAGAAGATTTCAACATTTTTATTTTGGTACTTCTACTCACCAGAATATGCCAGCACCAACTATCTGAAAACACAAACCTGCGTTTCAAGTCACCATTGTGCTTTCAAGTCACCCAAGTTGACGGTACTCCAAGGATTTTCCAACAACAAGGCAACGTTGTTGTCTCGAAATCAATGCATTGTGGTCCCTTATTTGTGACAAGGGGCATAGTTTTGTTAGAATTAGACCCCATCCAAATTGGTGTCACCGAAAATGAGTACTAATAATACTTTTTGGCGACGACGGCCATTGTGCTTCCTCCTCCGTATTTAACAGTTGGTACCACATAATTTTTGGTGTTGTTTTTGCTACTCAGGTCTGGGATTTATTCCTTAAGCCTATTATTAGATTTGAGCTTTTTCTTGTAAAATTGGGAACTATAGGAGGCATTGGCAATTGGCTCCAATAAATGCGTCCTTCTGGTTTTATGCTTTATTTATATTGGATGCAACAAACTCTTCAGCCGATGAAGTCTTATGGCAGAATTTAATAACTGTGAACATATTCCTAGTTTTCTGTATTTTTATGTAATATGAGCTATAAATCGTAAAGGTCAATAATTTTTCTTCTGAGGATCCGAGGTTAAAGTACTCCATTTCCTATAAGCACGATAACAAAACGGTACATTTTATTAGGCAACGCGTATATTATACCTTACATATGTATCTACATACATACATACATACGTTGTTGCCGATAAAATTTTCGTAAAATCATTTCAGTACTAAGTATTCTCTCCATCGTTGTACACGCTGACAACACGTTATTATACAGTCGTATTCGTACAATGAAACGCTCTACTGATAATTATCAGTCTGTTAATGCTATACAGTTACCGGAGGCAGCAGTATATTCCAAACCGTCATTAATAATACCGATATTATTATTAATATTGTATTCGTGTGTGTGTGTGTTTGTACAATATATGCGTTATCGTGTAAGATGATATTAAGAAATAAAAGAACAGTTAACTGAATCACATGCAAGCGCACATACTACCTCGTCTTATATGGTGTAATAACTTGCAAAAGTAATGTCTCTCTCGTTATACTGTAATAGGAAGTATATACTTACAATCTCTCTATATATCTAAATGTAGTATCATGACTCATCAGGACTCCTATATGATGACCGGTAGTCAACTAAACATAAAAAATGGCTGGCACTAGAACGATAGATCTTCTGAATCTAGTTATTTCTCACTATTATAGAGAAGTGGAAAGGAAATACTAAAAATACAGAAATACACACACTACATTAAAAAACAATACTTTAAATGAATTGTCTAAGATTAGAGGAGACATTAATGTTGCAGGTTATTGTACATGTGTATGTATTTATACCGAAGATGTTAGTGAAAACATTATTTCGTGAATGCTTTCCCTCAAACGTACTGTCAGCCGTTATCTGCGATTATTTTATTAATAATAGAAATATAATCTATACGTTCGCATAGAATAACGTGTTAACAATTATTACCGTTACAGAAGTAAACGTAGATATACGGATGAAAGAACAGCGAAGAGATTCCTGACGTGATTATCGAGGAAGAGTTGCTAAACTCTATTTGCATAGACATAAGAGTAAACCTATCAGTAGATGAAGCCTTTTTAAATGTGTAAGAGGAAATCTTACTTACACACGAGTACTTATTTATATAAAATTTTGAATAAATTTGAATATCGAATTCCCCCTGAATATTAATTAGTTTCTTTACGGAAAAATTAATTTTTATTTCTCATGTGAATGTTATGTTTATATTATTTATGTGTTGCAAGAGATTATTTTATGCTGCAGGTGTCTAAGACTTCGTGTATGTTGCAATCTTGTAGAAAAATGATAACTTTAGTAAAAAATAATTTTCTTCAAACGATTTAAACATTACACACATAATGTTTATTAGCTTTCTTATAAAGTAACCAAGTATAATCAGAATTAAATGTAAAATTTAGACGATTTTGGTTTACACATTACAGATTTTCAGCCCATTGGGAGCTAAGTATGTGCGTCGAAGAGTTAGGGAAGAAGAAAGGACAACGTTCCCTATAATACACTTACTTCGTCATGTAATGCAGTGGTTTGACGAAAATCAAATTAATCTGTTGGAATGGCTTGCCTAGTCTCCAGATCTCTCACCCATAGAAAATTTGTAGTGCATTTTAAAAGAAAAGTTTTGACAACACGGGAACAACACAAAAGAAGAATTAAGGCAAGCAGTATTTCATGAGTGGAATTGTTTGTGTCATAAACTTATTTCCAATATACAGGGTCCGGCAACGAAGCGGGGACGGAAGATTACATGCTTATTTGAAAGTTTGTCAAATATTTAGTCGTCGGATATTCTTCCGCACCATCAAGTGCACGTTTTAAAAATATTTTGTTTTATACAGGCTGTTCCAGATGGAAATGCCAGACTAAAGTTGCATTTTTTTTAATGGAACACCCTGTATATTAATAGAGAAAATGATCCGCGCTTGAAAGCTGGTTACAACGATATAATGTTATATAGGCCTAAAGTTGATAGTTTCTGTGTAAACAATGATTTTACTTGATAAATTGATACATTTCAATAGGCTATTCTGCATAGGGAAAAACAAAAGATTCGAAACCAACAGAGTAGAATATTTTTTACTAGTATGGACTGTCGTTACTATGCGAAATAAATTCTGCAGCTGCTCCCTTTATACAGGGTGTTCACAATTTTGCAAAATCGAAGAAATCTCGAAATTTTTTAATGGAACACCCTGTATATTTTTTGCTCATTTGAAAGCCCTTTTACTACGCTTTCTATTGATACCTCATTTGATACATCTAGGATAGATCATTTTCTAATTATTTCTTTTTAAAGTTGAATTAATGAGAAATGCTTGTATTTTTAGAAGCTAATTTGCATTTCAAACCTACTGTTAGATCGGATATCCGACAAATAATCCATAAATGGTCTATAACAAGAAGAAACTCCATTTAGTATGAGAAACAATTGATTTTCACTCAGCGGTGAAAGGTAACATTAATTTAATATAAAGTAAAGGAGGTGTCCGTTTTAAGCTTGTATACTAATAACCAAGTTGTACAAAATTTCGTTTTGTGTTATACAGTATTTCGTTCAATCATTAAAAGAAATTGACTAATTTTAGTAGATACTCAACAAACGCAAGCTCCTACCTTCAATAGCTGTTGTACCTTTGAAATACCATCTATACCTACATCTCTCCACGTACAGAACATTTAGAGCGACTAAGGCCAGCTAGAAAAGAGATAGATCTAGAGTGGAGCGGTTGTAAAACATATACGGAATAGCACGCTCGCCAATGCGTTAATTCCGTATATGTTTTACAACCGCCCCACTCTAGATCTATCTCTTTTTTAGCTAGCCTTACTCGCTCTAAATGTTCTGTATGTGGATTTTCCTGTATTGTTAATAATACGGCCAGTTCGCTTTGTTTATTGATTACCGGTTTATTTGTTTCTCCCTTCTTGTAGGTTACACCATCAGTTTCTATAAATTTCTCTAATAATCTTTCAAATTCTTCCGGTCTTCTTTCAAGATTTGAAAATCTCTCTGCATATACTCTACTTACTAGGAGACAATTTCTTGTACACTCCTCAAGAATAAATATCATATTTACCATTTCTTGAGTAGGTACCTATTAAAATTAGTCAATATAACAATTGCTTTTAAAGATTGAACGAAATACTGTATAACACAAAACGAAATTTTTTACAACTTGGTTATTAAGTATACAAGCTTAAAACACCAGATAACTTGATCAGCAGTGAATCTATTGAAAATGCTATATATTACATTATATTAATTTAATGTTTGCTTTCACCGCTGAATGAAAATCAATTGTTTCTCATACTAAATGGAGTTTCTTCTTGTTATAGACCATTTATGGATTATTTGTTGAATATCTAATCTTACAGTAGGTTTGAAGTGCAAATTAGCTACTAAAAATATAAGCATTTCTCATTAATTCAACTTTAAAAAGAAATAATTAGAAAATAGTCCATCCTAGATGCATCAAATGATGTATCAATAGAAAGCGTAGTAAAAGAGCTTTCAAATGAGCAAAAAATATACAGGGTGTTCCATTAAAAAATTTCGAAATTTATTCGATTTTGCAAAATTGTGAACACCCTGTATAAAGGGAGCAGCTGCAGAATTTATTTCGCATAGTAATGACAGTCCATACTAGTAAAAAATATTCTACTCTGTTGGTTTCGAATCTTTTGTTTTTCCCTATGCAGAATAGCCTACTGAAATGTATCAATTTATCAAGTAAAATCATTGTTTACACAGAAACTATCAACTTTAGGCCTATACAACATTATATCGTTGTAACCAGCTTTCAAGCGCGGATCATTTTCTCTATGAATATACAGGGTGTTCCATTTAAAAAATGCAACTTTAGTCTGGCATTTCCATCTGGAACACCCTGTATAAAACAAAATATTTTTAAAACGTGCACTTGATGGTGCGGAAGAATATCCGATGACTAAATATTTGACAAACTTTCAAATAAGCGTGTAATCTTCCGTCCCCGCTTCATTGCCGGACCCTGTATGTACCAAAAACAAAACTCATAACCGGAAGCAACACTACATTTGTAATAATAAAATTTGGGCAATACAAATTTGTATGTAAAAATTCTTACTTGAGGTGAAGTACCCTCCACCTTAATTGGATAATATCTGTGACAATGGACTAATTCCAACCTCATGGCCCCTAGTGATCAGGGTCGGAAGGACCGTAGATTATCAATACTGCTAGATGTTTCGATCTGCTAAGCAGTGTAATGGTGATTCCATATACGGCTTACCATGATGCAACATTTGAAAACGTCGAGAGACGCCACAATTTAAAAACCTAAAACTTTCCTGTAATAGACGCTCATAGTACGAGTATATTGTTGGAATTGCCTTGCAAACGAGTGAAATAACTATCCGGAAGTTTGTTGTGAACGCATTAGGTATAAGCTGACACGGGAATAGAGATAGATGAGAGCAGTCTGATAACATTTGATTCTTCTATTTTCTTCTTCTATTTTTGTTAACTCTTTCTTCGTCTGGACAAAAAAAAAAAAAACAATAATTTCCAATCACAGAATTTGGCAGTGCTGTGTTCATACGTTCCAAGCATTTGAAGTTAGTGCCCCACCACATTCTTCTAACACTGTGTCCAGACGTTTTATACTCGTGCTTGCGCTCATGTTCGTAGATTGCATGAAAAAATCTATCGTCTATCAAAATCATCTTCGTTAAGTTCTTGGACTGATCGTATTTTGTAGGGATGAAATTTGTGTTTTTTCAAAATTCTTTGTATGCTAGTTCGATTAATTCCTGAGACAGCAGCCAGTTTTCACGTACTGAGTGTTGCATCCTGAATGACATAACCTAGAACAGCTACTTGGGCTGCTTCATTGACTTTACTGGATTTCCAGTTTCTCTAAATTTATGCACCAATTCCAGGACATATTTTAGATTGACGTTTGCCAGGATGCCGCTGATTAAAAATGTCAGCTGTTCTGAATGCAGACTCATGATTTGCAAAGAATATTGAAATCAGCTCCACTCTTTCGGCTATAGAGTAAACCACTACTACTACTACCAACACTATAAACCTCGTAATGATTAAGAATTGCAACCACCGCTATTTATCGTCTGATTTAATACTAAATAACTAACACGACACATGTGTAGTTTTGCATTTGTTTCTTTATTTACAACACCTAGATCAACGAAATGTTCCAGTTTTTAACAAAATTCATAAAGGACAAATACTTTACAAATTCAATTTCTTGTATATGTATCTGAAAATAAACATTTTTTATCTTAATTGAGCACTTTCAACATCTACTTGACTAATACATGTAAGTTTGTTATCTCTTTGATACTGTGAATCGCTTCTCCTAATAACAGAAATAAAAGTTCATTTTTGAGCATCATAATGAAATGTAATGCCATAAACCAGGTATCGTTGTAAAGATAATCGAAAAACCTTTCAATCGAGGTACAACTCAACCCCCCTTTCCATTTCAGATTTTTTGGGGTCAGTTCCACCCTGCCCAAAGGATTGTAGATGAGGGTTTGGTTGTACGCCTAATAAATGTCCCCCTTCAGAAACATTGACATTAAATGCCCAAAATCAATGCCGTTTCGTTTCGAAATGGTCATTTTACATTTATTAATGTTTCATTGGCATTTAAAAATATGCCTAGAGTTACGCACGTTTATATAACCTGAAGCAACAAGTGACAGTAAAATACCCGTTTACAATAGTAGGTAAATATTTTGATAAAACTGCTATACTAGTTGTCTGAAATTCCATGCTCCCAATTGTACAGGGTGGTCAGATAAGAATGCAAAGTGTTGTATCTCTGAAACTATTCGTAAAAACATTGAATTACCCCCCACCACTTTATTTTAATAGATAGGTCAAAAAGTATTGAACAAAAATTACTCGAGTAAAGCTTAGCTTTATTTTGATTTCATGAAAAATCACTTTTAAAGTTTAAGATGCCGGTTACTAGCGACCATCTTGGAAATCTGAAAATATTTTCCACGGTTTTCTTTTGCCCACTTTAGTAATAACATTTTTTACCGCAAGTCACTAGGACGAATAATTTCAGAGATACAACACTTTGCATTCTTATCTGACCACCCTGTACATATTGCTTATTTTGCGTGTACAGGGATTTTGAAGTTGCATCGTTTTCCTTATATTTCGCAAACAAAATGTGACAAAACGCAGTCGTTGGTTAAACAGGCTCCAAAGATTGCGCACATCACTTTGAAGTAACAACACCGGATGGAATACCCCAAGCACTGTGCTTGCGCTGTTAGCTTGGTTTCTGTTTGTGCTCATATCTCGTAAATACTACCATGTTTCGACTGCTTGTTCGCTGTTGTTCGTTATTGTCTGGACGCACTTTGAGGGTTTAAAGGATATTGATTTTGTGCTGGCATACCCTGAAAAAGCTCTCGATATGAATTTGCTACAATAGTTCTTCATTACTCGTAATTCCCAAGCATTTGCATTGATTAACAGACTTAATGATTCTCTGACTGAAACGCTAGAGGCTTATGTTAGTCCTCTTAGTAAAGATAACCATTCTAGATTTTTCTGCTGTTACGTGTAATTCTTCTCAGTACAACTTTGAGCATGTTTGGGAGACATCAAATACGGGCCAAATTAAGAGTAAATAACACAAAATCGCAATATAAAATCTGAAAAAGTATCATAAAATTTCAGTAGTAAGTATCAATAGATTTCAAATTTAATTCGAAATCTATTTAAACTGATTTTGGGTTAATCGATAGCTGATACAATGCTAGTAAGTCGAGGTTTTTTGTTAGAATCTTTTTTAAACTAAGATGATTCTTAGTGGTGCTTACCAAAAACCACCAGGATATTCCACGAGAGAAAGAATTGACCATCGAAGAGTGAGAGCTTTCCATTGAATTCTAATACTTGACAGAATCATTTCTGCAGATGAGACTGATTCTACAACTTAATTTTACATTATTAATGTACCCTTAACATTGCGAATTATACAGCGCCTTCAAAATCTTTCCTCATCAGAGTAGGCTTTTTTTGTCAGTTTAGTTATCATAGATTGGTGCAAATGCGATGCTTTTCAAAACTTCAAATTCTGTCAGTTGTCAAACTTAAATTCAAATAATTGACGTTTATGTTTTTTTAATTATTTTATTATAATGTTAGAATTAGAACATAAAATATTTATAATTCAATGTTACTATAGATCTGGGCAAAAATTAGAAAATGGAGAATGGGTTTATTCCATTGATCGGTGCATAGAAGAATTCCGACAACAATTTCTTAATTTGCAGTAACACGTAAACCTAGCGGTGGAGCACCTAAAAAACGAACAGCAAATTTAATCGAAGATGTTCAACAGCGAATGGAAGACTCACCCAAAAAATCTGTGGCAAACTATCACAACAAGTTGGTTTGTCAGTGGGAACATGTCATATGATTTTAAAAAAGGATTTAAAATTGTTTCCTTATAAAATTCAAGCAGTTTCAGAACTTAAAGAGATAGATTTTGGTACGAGAACACAGTATTGTCAATGGTTTTTGAATAACGTAAATAATAACGATGCTCTTGACAAATGTTATTTTTCTGATGAGGCGTGGTTCTATCTCTCTGGCTATTTAAACAAGCAAAACATGAGAATTTGGTCTGCAGATAATCCACATGAATTCACTGAAACTTCGTTGCATCCGCAAAAAATAGGTGTCTCGCTAGCAGTTTCAAGAAGACGAATTATTACAACCGTTTATCAACGAACTTCATAATGATGAACTTACGGTAGGATATTTCCAGCAAGACAATGCACCAGCGCACAAATCTCGAGAAACAATAGCTTTTTTACAGCAATTTTTCGATACAAGAATTTTTAATTTTCCTGCAAGATCTCCAGACTTGACAATATTAGATTATTTTATTTTTCCATATTTAAAGAATACGATTTTCAAGATCAGACATCAAACAATCGAAGAGCTTCGTAATGCTATTGTTAATTCTTGTGCTGACATCACCGAAGAAATCTTAATAAATGGCTTTGAAAGCATGAAGCGTAGAGTTCAACTTTGTCTACAAAACAACGGTCAACATTTCCAATAAGGCGCGGTATTTGGCCAAATTAAGACAAGCTTGATCATAATAGATGATTAGTCTTAGCTTATCACAAATAAAAATTTCAACGCAAAATATACATTCTAGCTTTGTTTGTCACCAACATTCGTGAGTTGATTATACCAACAAATCAGTTTCATCAAACATATCTTGGTTAAGTTGATTTTCCAAAATTTCGGTTTTTCTCGGATATCTCCGGAACTACACGGAATATTAAAACTTTCTAAATGGCATATTATTAGCCACGTAAATGGGCTACTTTTCCCTAATTTAATCGACCCCGTATCTCTTACCGTTTCCGAGATCCCCATGCTGTTCATTCTTATCTTGGACACGCTGTATATATAGGCTAACAACTTGATCTACGAAAGCCTATTGATAGGAGAGGGTGGTGGGAGTTAAAAATAAATGTATCCATTTTACTATTGTCAACTTTTTATATGACAGGAATGTCAGTGGTTATGTCAAGTACTTTACCGAACCATCAAACTATCCTAATGGAATACATAATTAATGAAAAAGTGCAAATTGTAAAGTGATTTTATAATTTGCCATATTATTTGACATAACCACTGACATTCCTGTCATACAAACAGTTGACAATACTAAAATGGATACATTTAATTTTACCCCCCACTACCTTCCCCTATCAATAGGCTTTCGTAGTTCAAGTTGTTAACCTGTATATATAAAGATATTAGAATAGTTAGTATGTTGTGTATGCACATGCAATTGTTATCACGTGGATACTGTTACTGAATTCGTCCTGTTTGTGTCCCAACTACTGTAAATAAATAAATAAATAAATAAACCCTTCTAGACCTTTCAAAAAGAAATTTTTATCTTACTCTGCAAAGCAGGCCTCCACAGCTTCTATCACTTCTTCGTTGGAAGAAAATTTACGACCTTTAAAACTTTGTTGCAGTTGAAGAAACACATGATGGTCGTATGGAGTCAAATCTAGTGAATGAGAAGGGTGTTCATAAAGTAATTCGAGCCCTAAATGACGAATTGTTTGCATGGCAACATGCGATTTGTCTGCAGGGGCATTGTCATGCAAAAACAAAACACCTTTGGACAACTTTCTGCATCTTATCTCCGTAATTTTTTCGCATATAGTGGTCAGTAATGTCGAATAATAATTTCCAGTTATTGTTGTTTCTATTTTTCCATAAAATCAATCATGATTACTCCATGGCAATCTCAATAAACTGAAGCAAGACCTAGGAGTACCAAGAATGGATTGGAGTAATCTAACTATAGCAAAGATTTATTCGCATAAATAATTATTTTTTGTGCTCAGCCATGATAATGAGTCAAACTCTACAGATAGGTACCTACTGTATTATCTTGATATCGGCCCATTTGAAACAACAACTAACCTTGTCTAACCTCATTAATACATTAATTATTTCCTTTATATTTTCATTGTGCTTCGTTTATTATTAAATCCACTTTACATAACAACAATTGTCTTATACGGATATCTAAATCTAATAAATCGCTTTTTTACAGATTAATGATTAATAGTCGACAGGCCACCGCCGTCTAACCAAATAAGCGAGTCCTTAATTGATGAGATTTTTAATCCATCCATAACCGTACTATATATAACCATTGCTTTGCCGAATTTATAATAGATGGTAATTCGCTTTTGTCTTTTGTAAAATGCCACCTTGTTCCGACTGGCATATTTATTGAATTAGGTGAAAAGGTTAAGGATCGCGTGGTAGTAGCTACACATGTAAATTCGTGAAAATTTATTAAGCGACCGTGGGTTCACGGCGATGAAACAATAGAGAATCGAACGTCTTGTGTAAGATTGGGTGTTGTGTTGTAAATAAGATTTATTAGATCATGTAGCGTGAAATTTGAACATGATATAAAAGTGGGCAACGAGATCGTTCGCTGCAACTAAACCAATTTTGTCGATGTATGGATTGTTGTAGTACAATTTATGTATGCCCCATTACTCCAATGTTTTCTTTTTTTTTTAGTTTGTAATTGAGTAACTTCTAACACTATTTTTAAATGAATTATTCATTAACTTTTAAAGTTAATTGCATAAGTACACGTACCTATGAATGTGCTGTGCTGATGAAGTGAACAATTTAAATCTTTTCCAAACTTTCAAAATATAAGTAATAGACAACAGAAACATTTCCTCAAGCAGAAACTTAAACCATATATTTATGTATATGAATGTCTATCGTTACATACAGTGTGGAACAGCCAAATGGAATAAATTCGATAACAAATAAATGAGGGTGTATTGGGGAAAACGCTTGGACACGTCATGTGTGTCATGTGACAGTGGCCAATACCAACTTTCTTATTTTAAATGGAAACCCCTGCATATTATTTATTTTTTGGGTTCTTCGGAAAATTCTAGACATAATTTATGTAGAATGTCCCATACCTATCTTCAACTGTTTCGTAAATAGTAAGTGTTTTCAGATTTATGACGAAAATTAACATTAAAAAAAGAAAATTATTTTATTTCACAAATTCGCTACATTACACTAAAAACCTAATAAGTAATATTGATTATTTCTTAATAATGTAAAAAAAAAACAAAAAACATTAATGTCAATGTAGTAAATGTTCAAAATGCTCGCCGCGAACGTCTTGGCAACATGCTAATCTGGTATAGAAATGTCTTACATTACTCAACATCTCAGGCGTGACTGATCTAATCGCAAGCGTGATTCGTCTTTTTAAGTCATCTAAGTTGAGGGGTTTAGTTTTGTATACAAGACTTTCGACATATCCCCACAAAAAGTAGTCTAATGGCGTCAGATCAGGAGATCGTGCTGGCCATTCTATCGATCCGCGCCCCTCTATCCACAGATTTGGAATAATTTGGTTCAGGTACTGCCGGACATTGATTTGGAAATGGGGCGGTGCTCCATCTTGCTGAAACCATACTGTATTGGCAGGAACTTGTGGGTTTGCTGGATTAGGATATAAGTTTGCGAAAGTTGGCACGACATTATTTTGGAGCAGTTCTAAATATTTATCTCCATTCAAGTTACCATCAATGAAAAAGGGACCTACGATGTGATTTCCAACAATTCCTGCCCAAACATTAACTTTTTCAGGATATTGCGTATGTTCCTCTCTCATCCAGTGAGGATTCTCGTTAGACCAATAGCGGTAATTTTGACGATTAACATGGCCGTGAAGTGTAAATGTGCTCTCATCAGAAAATAAAATATCTTCTAATTGGATCACATTGTTATCTAACATTGCCATAATCTGTTCACAAAAATACGTTCTCCTATCGAAATCGTCTTCCATGAGCTCCTGAGTTGGCATCATTTTATAGGGATGCATTTTATTTTCCTTTAATACTCGAAAAATTGTGTGGCTAATATTGAACAGTGGGGCTGCTTTTCGACCAGAATTATGTGGGTTTTCTTGAAACTCAAGCATAATATCCAATTTCGTATCATCACTTACTGCATTGGCAGCTACTTTTTTAATATGTCTTACATGACCAAGCTCGCAAAATTGTTTTTCTATTTTGCTAATTGTTCCTTGGGATACAGGCGGCAAATTTGGAAATTTTTCGTGAAATAAGCGAGAAACTTCCATTTGTGTCCGTGTGTTATCTCCATAACCAATCATTTGTAGAATGATTATTTTGTGCATTTCTGTTAAATGAACCATTTTTCTGATATTATTACGTACAGTTAACGAAATTGAAACGACAATAGCACTGACACTGATCACTACTGTCATGCAGGCAGACAACATGTTGCTAAGGCTATGAGTTTTTACGAAAATAAACAAAACGGTCTTTGTATTTTTTTAATTTCATATCAGTAAAAAGGAACGCAGCAATGGTTTTTGCTTACTTTATCAATATCAAGAGCTAAATGGGAAATAGATTTTTAGTGTAATGTAGCGAATTTGTGAAATAAAATAATTTTCTTTTTTTAATGTTAATTTTTGTAATAAATCTGAAAACACTTAATATTTCCGAAACAGTTGAAGATAGGTATGGGACATTGTACATGAATTATGTCTAGAATTTTCCGAAGAACCCAAAAAATAAATAATATGCAGGGGTTTCCATTTAAAATAAGAAAATTGGTATTGGCCACTGTCACATGACGCACCCTGTATAATTTTTTTTTTGGAAAAAATGCGCATTTAAAAATACAAATCGACGTATCCAAGCGTTTTTCCCAATACACCCTCATTTATTTGTTATCGAATTTATTCCATTTGGCTGTTCCACACTGTATAATATGCTATAATTATAACATAGTTTACAAGGATATGCTTCCAATTGCATCGACAAGCTGCATATGTCTAAATTGGATCCATTCCTAACAAATACCTATGTACAGTCAGTCGCAAATTAAATGCGAATTCTACAGTTATTTACTATCTAACTGCATAATTTGCATTTAATTTGAAACTAGCAGTACACACTTAGCTGTTCTAGTATTCGCGTGCCATATACGAAAATGTCTCAATTTACTTATGCACGTAATAACATGCAATAACCGCAATAACCAATACAATAATTATGCTTGTTAGTATGTTACCTGAGGAGCCTTAAATTAATACACCAGCTCATATATGCACATACATGAATTATATACCAGCATTAAAGAGTGTGCCAAATATCTAATTCTGTATTAAATAGGTAAGCATTATGTACGTTTTAATAACCAAGAAACGGCAAACAAACGACAGATGTTTGAGCGAGATATGAACGGAATATATAGAAAAAAGAAGCTTGAAGAACGGATAGGTGTATCATTAATTGTGACCGATCTTGTACGTGTTTAACATATGTGATATTTGTGTAATATGATGTATAATGACGTGTTTTACCCCGTCTAATGATATAATTGTATGTAATTTGCCAAATGGATAGCTTAAATTATCTAAAATATAGGTTTCAAGGTTTTGTGGACGTGTAGACGGATCCGCTCGTATTCGACAAAGTTAATAATAAAATTATAGTGGAATAGAAACTAATACTGGAATTTTGATATTGCGAAAAAACTATTAAAGCGATGATGGTAATACGATATTATTGATGTTAAAAGTTAGTAATTTCGTGTTGGTTTAATTTACAATGATGGAAGGCAGGAAAACATAAAATTACAAATACAATTTGTTGAGTATAGGAGTGAATTATTTCGTATAATTGCCAACTGGTTGTGAGAATTCTTTCAACGAACTTCGATCTTATCATCCTTCTCTGAACAAACGACAATTAAATGTTTTTTTCTAATTTTTTTCTCGAGTGTTAACTTTTTCATCGTGCCAAAAAACAAGTACCTATACATATGATAGCAGCAATTTTGTTTCTAAGAGCCGTTTGTTTGTCATTTTGACAGTTGTTAGCGGAAACTAGAGTGAATTAAAGGCTATCTACCTACTGGGGTCAAGTACACCAACATTGTTTACATAACCTCACTTAATAATCAATGGAATACCTTCCAACAGTTCTGGTAGAATATGTTACTGGAAATTAACGATAATTAGTATCATGTAAATGAGGTGGAAGTACGTACAAACCAATCAAATCATTCCCTACAATACCAACCAATACATTGTTTGCAAATTGGTGTTGGAGAATTTGTTTCGTTTCATATCTAGTTGCCGGCAATACTGAAGACACTATCCTGAGTGAAACAAGGGTCATTCGTGTGGTTTCTGTGGAAGTCTGGCTGTATGAATTAGCCACCCAAAAGCCCACAACATAAAAACGAGATAAGATCGACGCTTACTCTTTCAAATAATAACATCCTCTTTCAAATAAGTTTTTTTTTTGTGTGGTGGGTGCTTAGTTGCAGTGACTCCGTAAGCTGAATTACTTGTCTGGCTATCACTGCAACTCTTGCGGTGTAGTTTAGTGTGTGTAAGTTGTGTTTAAATGGCTTTGTAACGGCATCAGATCGCCTTTTATGATGCCGCGCTGATAATCACTTTGCTCCCAACAGCGAATGGCAAGTCGCCCTTTTCAATAAGGCAGCTGAATTCGCACTACAAGTACGCATTCGAAAGTTGGCCAATAAATTCGTAATCATCGCTATGGAACGTAATAATCAAATCTTTCCAGAAAAAAAATCATTTTCTTATACACCTCAAATTCGCTTATAATTATAAAATTATCAAACTTGCCTTTAATATAATCAATCGTTTCTATGTTACAATCGTTTCTATGTTCTATTTCACATCCATATATGCAAGTGCCTCGTGAAAAATCTACATTTTCAACACGAGTTTAATTTGGAGCCACTTAAACAACATTAAAGATGCTGAGATGGTTACTGTCTCTGAAACTCTGAAAAAAGTAGAAGAAACATATATTATATTATTATTTGATTAGAGTCATTGTTGGGCATTAACACTATCGAAGCTAATGCTTCTCTCAATCTAATTTGTAGAAACAGCGATTAGGTAAAGGTATCACACACAATCACAGTAACCATAGTAACATCGAAGCCAACGAAGCAATTGATAGTCTTCCAAGCTAGATCAAACGACGTCAACTAATAAAGTCACAATACTAAGTCAGATATACTAAGGTTATGGAATAAGGAAATAGCTGCGACCTAGCACGAGCAATGACATAACGAAAAATCTAAATAAAATCGAAATCTAGGGGTCTCCTAACTGCAACTGTCATGAAGTCGGCGACTTGCAACATTCATTATTTAAGTGTCCAGAACATATAGATATCTCCAATGATCTTTATAGAAAATTGGACTTATATTTGTCGTACATATTCATACATCCTTCCTTATAGATATCGTCTCCGTAATACAAAACATGAATAGTTTAGAGAAAATTATATTAGATACGTGACTGGCTGGAGGAGACCAACCCTGAGGTTAATAAAATTGCGAAGAAGATAATAATGGCGATGACCCATCGCTTGCACTTTGTAAGCTGCTTTTAAATTAGAGCGAACATAGGCGAGTGAACGAATGCGATTATTTAAGCTCGTACAATTTCAATAGAGAACAACAATGTTCGCTTAATTAAAATCTGGAGAAAACAGAGGAATGAGCGAATTCCTACGAATTCATTCAATGCAGGTTTAGATGAATTTAGGGTGAAGCATGGTGAACATCTCAAACAGACTTGACAGCAATAGTGCACACACTTGAGGGAGAATCTTGTCTTGCACGGTTGAAAAACATTTCAAAGACAGCAGTACGTACTGTTGATAGACGACCATCACTAACACAGTGCTTTAAGTTGCCATTTTCAAGACGACAATAAACGGAAGTAAAATTTGTGTGATGGAAGTGTCGATGATACATCTAACCTTCTTCATAAGATGCATATCGGCAAGTTCCTCGAAAGAAAAAATATCCAAAAATAAATTTAAAAAAAAAACACCAAAGGCATCTAGATCAATAATTAATGAATACAATGAATTTCAATTTGCTGGCAAATAGCAAACAACTGTCAACTACACGACTCAGAAAGTTTAGTTTTTGGTGTGAGAAAGTATTGGAATTGTCTTCGGGCTATTTCAAACTATCGAACACGTGTAGAAAAAAGCTTTTGTATCGTGTGATGTATTCAATTTTTTTATTTCTCTTTATAAACCTTTTTATCTTTCTTCTTCTTTTATCTATAAGTGGAAATATTTCAGGAATTGAAAGATAAGTACATAAAGGTTACAAAATAGATATATTAAACCGTTTTATTACATTGTATAGAATTAAAACTGAATATTATTTGTAAAATACTTTAACGTTTCAAATAAATTTGCCATTCTCTTGGGAAATGGTTCACTTTTCAAGCCAAATCCAAAGATACAATAAAGCACATGAAATGTTAATTGTTTTCTCTCTTTTTTTTGCTTTTCTGTTCTAGTATCGAAAAGTGAACTTTCTGACAGCAACACATATCAACGAGGAAATTTAAACGTTTACTTTCCATTTCTGATGTGTTGCTAGCAGATAGTCATTTTATTTTTCTATACAGTAGTACATAGAAACTTAGTTATTTACATTACAAGATACCTACGAAAGTTTATTTTTCGGTGCGAGAAAGTATTTGAAGATCGAGGCGAAGGTGAGGCTACTCAAAACTTCTGAATGCCAAAAAGAATCTTTGTATCATGTAAAGTTTTTCTACTACCCTTTGGTATTATGGAATTAAAACTAATTTACAAGAAGGTTTTTAGGTAGTCATTGAAAACAATTGCTTATTTTAGTGTTTTGCATAACCACCTAAATTTCTGTTCTGATTTCGGAATACCATATATGCATCCAAAGAAACATGATGGCGATTTTCACGGAAACTATTTTGAAAGAGGCTAAACTGAGACTAAGGTACCCTAAAGTCTACTGTTTCATTTACATAAATTTGAATATCATACTTGGCAGTGTTCTCTTCACCTCCTCTACGAGAATTAAGGTGTCATCATTTTTTGGTGCGTATTCTTTACATATCACACCTTGACTTCGCCAATGACCATCAAAAAACGTCGAACTCCTACATAACATTTTTACTAAAAATGGCTATTCCCATAAAATACTTTTAAAGGATGATGAAAGCTCAATTTTTGCAGAAGACATGAAGTCTAAATTCAGATTTAAATAAAACTTTTCGGGAGACTAAGGATATTATCGTATAAGCTCAAAACTATTTTATAAACAATTTATACTCTCAATTTTTTAAAGTGAAACATTCATAATGTGCAACTATAGCTAAATGACTAAGAAGAATAATTAATAAAGTAGGTGCTTTATATCGATTCGAAAAACATGTTGCGGGGTAATCGAGTGTGAACGATAGTTACTATGTAAGTGTAAGGTAAACTGCGTGTGGCAAATCAAAGTTATTTCCGGGAGCTACTTAAATTTACAGTTAAAATAATTGCAGTGAGTTGTAACAAATAGTTCTGAAAATATTTAGCCATTGTATTAAACGAACATTGCAAGTGTTTGAAAACTTCATTAGCTTCAAACATAATACAGACAATATTGCAGCTCATAGCCTCTAAAGAGTTAATTACAACAGGGTCAAAACTATTACAGATAGTGATTAAAACGAACATGCATTATGCAAGTTCATGCATAAAATCATAGTATTGACACGGATTTAAATTACATCTTTTTTATAGTTAAGTCATTACATTGTGGAGTATACTCGCAGAATAGACAAACTATGTAGGTACGTAGAAACTTTTATTATCTAACATCGTATTTCTGTTTTTCTAATTACTAATCTTACGGCGAAACTACGAAGAAAACGAAAACGAATAATTTATGGTTATGGCCACGGAATTATCATCCTAGGAAATATATGCTCGTATCCTATGCAACATATACTCGTAGATATGTATACACATACAACGCATTTAACGTTAGACATGGATCTATATATTCGTCAAGAAGGAATTTTTAATTCTAGGCGGAACCCTATCGGTCTCTCAACTTATGATTTATAGCGCTATGTTTAGAACAGTTCGGTATGAAATTTAATTATTTTCAATTAGTGTAAGGTGCTGCTAAGTCGACGAAGAACCTTCCATGCCGTTTTGCTCTCTTAGATGTTAAGCACACGCTAATAGACGCTTGACGATTATCCGTTACATGCCTTTACACTTGAAAATGATTGCTTCCATAAGAAGTAATAACGAATACTGTACGGCTTATGTATAATATTTGCCAATAACCAGTCGATTGTAGTATTGAGTTAATTGATATGTCTAGACAGGCGGTTTTCTGTAATAATTACTCTTGCCTAACAATTTCGTTTGCGCACGAGCTCTTCACATATTCAACGCAGATTCCGGAAAACATCTTATAATTACGACGCGGTAATTATAAACCTAATCCATAAGTACGTAGTTGTTTTATTATTATTATTTATGAAAATGGTAAAACATTGAATATTAATAATGCTATTCGAAATGTTTGAATTTTCTTTTATATTGTTTTCATTAAGTCAGTTTAGCGAAATCTCATTTAGACGGACACCAACACAACTATGAAAATATATCTATGAAAGTAATCACCAAGGACTCCCAATAAGAGTAATCAGTTGCTCTTGTTCTGGAATAAATTTATTTTCTAACTAATTATTGTTTTATTTGACCTACAAATGTGTGGTGGGTGCTTAGTTGTAGTGACTGCGTAAGTTTTATGTGTGTAAATTGTGTTCAAATGGCTTTGTGACAGGGTCATTTACCCTTTTATAATGCTGCGCTGTTAATCACTTTGCCCCCAACAACGAATGGTAAGTCGATCCGAATTTCAACTCTCTGAAAAATTGTCACCGCCCCTCCAGAAAATTGAAACTTGCTTCCTATCATCCTGCCACAACGATAGTCAGCCGCCTAACCACTGCAGATATCGACCCGTTTTATGATATTATGGTAATAATTTGCACGAAGTAAACCGCATTCAATATGCTGAATTATCTCACTAAATCATTGACAGAATCAGCAGTTTCAATGTGCGCTATTAGGTGTTTTAGTATTAAATTTATATAACCATATATATATTGGAATTCTTAATGATGCAGTTGGGTAATAAATAAGGGATTTTAATATTTCTCTTTGAAATCAGAACCAAGATACACTCAATCTCTTTTAGTCATTAATGATATTATACAGAAATAGCTGTGCAAAAAGTAACTCTGCATCAAATTAATTTCTATTGAATCCCACCAGGGATTGTCTACGAATAGTGATTTTTGTCTTCTTTTAATGGGGGACAGGAACATTGTTCAACGTATACAAATACTAGCTGTCTCAGCAGACCTCGTTCTGCCTAGAAAAGTATTGATTTTGATATTTAATGTTTTATTGTTACGGGTACCACCCCTCGTGTCCCGCCCGTCCGGTACCACTCCTCGTGTCCCACCCGTCCCGTACCAGCCCCCGTGTGCTGCCAGTCCCGTACCACCCCCCGTGTCCCGCCCGTCCCGTACCGCCCCCCCCGTGTCCCGCCCGTAAAAAAATGTCACAACGTATCGTAAACATAAACGTCATCTATCATAAAGATGGCGTCGTAAAATGACTCCATACAAAATGTATGGGAAGATGAATTTTCTTGATAATTTTCTATTTTCGGGGATATTTCGAGAAATTTCGCGGGTATTCTTCTTGTTTGGCCGGAGACCAGTCCGAATTGGTACGAATCATCTAAATCGGTCTAGGCGTTCTTGAGTTATAAGCGTAGTAAATAACGGCTTTCTCTTTAATATACAGTGTGTTTCAGTTTACATGAAGACAACCAAATAAATTGTTTATTAGCTACGCAATTATTATTCAATTTTTATCAGTGATACTTGCCATTATGAAATTTTTGTATGAATGTTTTTGTTGGACTCTAAATCTGGCCAACTATGATTCAAATAAAAACTAGCGGTTCTAGTAAAGTCATATTAGCGTTGAAGATAGAGCAAAAAATTATTAAGAAAAGTTGTTTCAAGTCACTAAAATAATAAAAATACGAAGTTTTGCTGGAAAATTTTAATCTTGAAATTTTACTAAATTTTTGTATGAACTCATCGAAAAATTCTTATCTCAAATATTAAAAGTACAACGAACAAAATTAAAATTGGAAATACATTAAACATGAAATTGGAATTTTGTAACACATTAGATAGGAGATATTTCAACCAAAATTTTGTTTAATAAAAAAATTTAATTTTCTTTTCTAAAGAGTGGCTAAAATATGATGTCAGAATGACCTCTAAAGAGTGACCAAGATATGACGTCAAAATGACCTCCAGATAGTGACCAAAATATGACGTCAAAATGACCTCCAAAGAGTGACCAAATTTTAAGGTCAAAATGACCTCCAAAGAGTGACCAAAATATGACGTCAAAATAACTTTTGAAAATGACCAAAATATGCACGAATATGACCAAATGGACGAATTGTACAGCGAATTTACTTTAATATTAACAAAGCAAGTAATTTTATCGATTCTTAAAGATTTATTGTTAAAGGTATATTGTTTGTTAAAATATACAGTGTGTATCAATTTACATGAAGACAACCAAATAAATTGTTTATTAGCTACGCCTATAATGGCGTAGCTAGGTTTTATTTGAATCATAGTTGGCCAGATTTAGACTTAACAAAAATTCATTCATACAAAAATTTTTGTCATAATCGCCACTATCACTGATCAAAGTTTAATAATAATGGCGTAGCTAATAAACAATTTATTTGGTTGTCTTCATACAAACTGAAACACACTGTATATAGATAGTCACATAGATGAATTTAAAAAAAATGGACCCATAATTTTTTATTTTACTATATCTTTATTATTTATTGACATATAAATGTTTAAATTTGGTTTTTGAGCGCCTTTATGAAAATGCGGCCAACTATTGAAGTAGAAAGACTGCTGCGTCACGTCCGTACCATAAGGTATTCTTTGTGTTGGCTTGATTGCAATTTCGATGTATATTTCTTTTTCAGTTATGAAAAATTATGAAAATAGATCTGACGTGACAATCATGACATTATTTATCTAATTTTCGACCAGTTCTGAAGTAACGATTACAAACTTTTTGGGTTGTTACTCCAACATGTTGGACAAATAACCAAATCTAAGCTTCTCTAATTTATGTTTGTCACTGAGAGCAGTTGAAGTTCAATATAAAACTATAGCAGTATCGTCAATCTTGCTAAAGAAAATACTTTAAAACCTTATGTTAACGTGCTTGATCTTTAATTCTAACCTCTAGATTACGAGATTTTATCAGCGAGGGTAATCTCCTACCCGACAAACAGTTTGGGTTTCGACTTCCAACTCCTCCGACTCACAGAAGAGATTCGAAGCGCTTTGGAGCAGAGGCATTCAACGGGCGCTGTTTTTCTCGATTGACTCGGTGTGACATGCCGGCTTGTTGTATAAAATGGGTAGTTTTGGCATTAATTCCAATATGATTGTCCTCATACGGTCCTACCTGTTCGGCAGAACTGAACCGGTAGAACAGAAGTGAGTTGTCTGATCGAATGCATATCTATGCCGGTGTTCCTCAAGGCTCGCCGTTGGATCCTGAGCTCTTTATATTATATACTAGTGACATCCCGAGATCCATCACGAAACGCAATCCTCCACCTACGAATACTACCATCAGAGGCCGGAGATTGCCGTGGGAAACCCACGTCCAGTGCCTGGGCATTACTCTGGACACGAGGCTTACATTTAGGCAGCACTTTTCTGCCATTGCTGCCAAATTTCTGCGTGCTTGTGGGGCTCTAGCTCCACTCTGGTGCTGGAGAAGCTCTCTTAGCTTGAGGATCAAGCTTTTCATTTTTAAGACCTTTCTGCGATCTATTCTAACCTATGCTGCCCTGACCTGGTCCAGCGCCAGCATTTCTCAAGTCAAAAGACTTAATGTACTTCAGAACCGGGAGCTGCGCGTTATAGCAGCACCATGTTTCATGACTAACACTCAGCTACACAGAGACAGAGAAAATACCGTTTCTAAGCGAGTATGTGCTGGCACTGACTAGGGGAACTCTTCAAAGGTCCGGAGAACCCGCTGATCCAGCACTTGGGGGAGTTGGACCCTAATAGGCCGCCGCCTCGTGTCCAAACCCGGAGGATCCTGGAGATGGAAAATTAATGACTGCAAAAACATTTGCGGCAAGAAGGGCCGCTTGTAAGCGTTTAGAAGGCTGACGGACATAATATCCAACTGCCGGGATTAGGCGAAAGTGATCATCGATAAGGGCTGTCCCTTATGAGCAGACGTAGAAATATTATGCTACAATAGCGAGATGGTTGACTTTTTATTACTAAACGGACCAAACCCGCACTATATGACGTTTAATTTGTTAACTGTAGTAGCTAATAAATTAAACGTCATATAATATTTTTGACAGATGGAATGACACACAAATTTATAGAAAATTAATTTGCAAAATGAGACGGTTTATACTTAAAAAAATTGTTTGTTATTGGATAAAATAAGCCGTTCACCTTCTCGTCCAGTGCTTAAACTCACTTGAATAAAATAAGTATAAACGCGCCTCTGAATGTAACAAATACTGAGATTCCAAACTGTCAATCACCACTTTCTATTTACGAATTCCATTAATATAAGGTATATAAATCTATGGTTTGGTTTGTTACTAAATCTTTTGTTTAAAAATCTTATGAAAGACAACTTGGATAGGTATCGGCTTTTCTATGAAGTACCGAAAATATTGCTTTTAAACAGAGTGGGATGCTTAAAATGATCTATAAATTATGTACAATTAATTATGAAAGTAACTGCAGGTTGGAATACAATAAAACTTTCTAATATTATGTGGTTAAGACTATTTAACTATTTCGGTGAATCATATTGTTGATGCCAACTATAGATTCATTTTATTGTATACAAACTACAAATTACAGCTTCCTGTAACGGCACCACAATTTTAATTTTTCTAACAGATCAACATATTAATGTTTGTGTAAATTTTTGACGCAATCTTTTCTTCTTAAAGCTTCGAAATAGTTGCCTCGAGACATGCATTTATTAGGCGTATTTGGATGTAATTACCAATATATAACAGAACGGGCTCAGCGTTCGTATAAAAGTGTCACTGAAGATAATTGTCCGTTAACAAATTAGTGTTGAGATTGTGCCAGCAGAGAAGCGCTTTTTTTTTAAACGTTTTACGTTCGGTTTTAATGAATAGCGGGAATCCAGGGAATTTAATTAATCTATTATACCGGCTTATACTCATTAACGAGATAACGCGCTTCCATTACTATGCAACAATAATAGCTATAATCGCGGTGATAATAATACGTGAACAGTTATTTCCCTTGCCTTCCTTTTTCGTCGGTTAATCGAAAAATTGTTGGAACGGTATTAGCGTTACATCGTGTTTGATATTCTATTTCGAAATGTTCTAATTTAAATTCAGCCTTACATTATCCAATCAAAGTAAAAAGGAACGATACGAAAGGTACGATAGAACATCAAAAAAATAAGTAAAATAATAAAAAAAGTATTTTTGAAGGACTCTACATTGTTTTTAGTGCTTTTGAATTTTCTAAACTATATGATAATAGATGAAATTCGCAAAATGATTAGTCACGTATAAATTGTAAATTGTAACTAAAATAAAATCAGTCTACTACTACCTACAAACAGGCAATTAGAAAACTATATCCCTGCATAGTTTACAATTCTGCCTGTTGGTGAATCTTAGGTTCAGGTTATGTTTATACTCACTTCTCGTAGAGTACGAATTGCAAAATGATGATATCTCGGTGGAGCTTATTGCTACGAGTCATTTGTTTCAAAATTGAATTTGATGGAATTAGATCATGGAAAACCGATGCTAATTTGGTTAACATGTTTACTGCCATAATAGGACCAGGGTAGTATTATTATGTGGCCACTATTGTTTCTTTAATCGAATGTAGGCTTTCACGGCCACTGTTCCATAAAGATGTATCTTTCGGGTATTGCCGTGGTTGTTGTAACAAACTTGACGTTTCGCTGATCATACTGTCAGCTTCTTCAGAAGTTCTCGAAAGACTGATGTTGATGTTTTCTGCCTCTCGTTATATACCCAGTCCCTGTTCCGCTCCAGTGATGCGTATCCGTTCCACTCCGCTGAACCGTATCCGTTATCGTTCTCTGATCCGTGTCCGATGCTTCTCCTCGATTCGTGTTAGATGATCTCGGATGCGTCCTCGTTGGTTCTTGCTTCTTCGAGCTCTCCAGCGCTAACTTCCATACCTTACTCAATCTGTATCCGTCTTCTCGATTAAAGTTGTTCGGATTCTTCATTATTTCCAGGGATTCTCTCACTATCCGTGGGTAGTAGTAGTAACAACGCTACTAGAAAGCAGACCAAGAAATTTGAGAAGCTATGTCAAAAGAAGACCGTAGCACTACCAGAATTGGACCCTAAGAAGACTGTCGTGAACCTCACCAACCAACCTATAACTGAAGAACAGACCAGAGTACTATCGAAAGGACTAAATTTCGCTATTGCACCCAACAGGATACCGAAGGATGAAATAATCACCCAAGTGGAATGTGCAATAAGGATCTTACCAGCAGAAGAAGCATAACAAATAAGACACGAGACGTGCAAAATACTCTGCAAAGCCAAACCACCAACCAGAAACATTTCCAAGACAGAAGAGGACGCACTAAAAGAACTCCGCAACAAGAAAGACCTCATTATTCTACGTGCCGATAAGGGAAACGCAACCAGGACAGACTACAATCAGAAAATCAATACCTTATTGGATCCTGAACATTACAAGAAGCTAAGCAGAGGCCCTACAGCTAAAGTAGAACGTCAGACCAGGAAAACTATCAAAGAATCAACCATACCGAAGGAAGAACAACGACGTCTACTGCCGTCAGAAACGCAGCCTCCAAGACTATACGGACTACTCAAGATACACAAAACTAGAAACTCTCTACGACCGATTGTGAGCACCTATGGATCCCCGACTTACGAACTAGCCAGATATGTTGCCAAACAACTACAACAGTACGTGGGATTGACAAGCAGTATTATAAAGAACTCTGAACATTTTGTGGAGATTCTACATAAAGATGAAGTAACCAGTGAAGACACACTAGTGAGTTTCGACGTGGAATCGCTCTTTACCAACGTGCCAGTGGAAGAAACCCTAGAACTCATCAGACAACGGTTTATACCACAATGACTACAAGAGGATATAATTGACCTCGCAAGACTATATTTAAACACCACCTATTTTCTATGGAATGGAGATTTTTACGAGCAGAAAGACGGCGCAGCCATGGGATCACCACTCTCACCAGTCATCGCTAATATTTTTATGGAAACCTTTGAAGAACAAGCCATCAGCTCTAGTGACAAGAAACCGAAATGCTGGTATCGCTACGTGGACGACACATTCGTGATATGGCCTCACGGTATGGACAATCTACACGTATTCAAGGCACATATCAACAGACAACATGCCAACATCAACATTACGATGGAGTTAGAAGAGAATGGCAGCTTACCTTTTCTGGATGTATTGGTAAAACGCAACGACAGTGGAAAATTGGGACATGGAGTATACCGCAAGAAGACGCATACGGACCGATATCTACACGCAACCTCACATCATCATCCACAACAGAAAAGATCCCTGGTCACTACACTACTACACAGAGCGGAAATGATTAGTGATGCTACCAACAAAACCGAGGAAATTCAACATGTGAAAGATGCACTCCAGAAGAACGGCTACAAACCACAGGAGATTCGGAGATTAGCCGGAGCCAATAAGAAACAGAAGGATGACTCAGAACTAAAGCCAGCAGGATACACACACCTGCCATATATTGCTGGAGTCACGGACAGGCTGAGGAAAACTCTGGAGAAGAAGAACGTCAACGTCAGGTTCAGCACAGTCAAGAAAATAAAAGAACTGCTTCCATCCAACAAAGACTCCATACCGAGACTACAAGCTAAAGGCATCTACGAACTTCAATGCCAATGCGAGAAATCATATTTTGGACAAACCGGGCGCAGTATACAGTGCAGAGTGAAAGAGCATCGCAGAGATGTCGAACAGAGAAATACTGGGAAATCTGCAGTAGCTGAACACTACCACACCGGAAGCAGTCACGTAATCGACTACAATGACGTGAAGATACTAACCAAAAGCAATCACTACTACCCACGGATAGTGAGAGAATCCCTGGAAATAATGAAGAATCCGAACAACTTCAACCGAGAAGACGGATACAGATTGAGTAAGGTATGGAAGTTAGCGCTGGAGAGCTCGAAGGAGCAAGGACCAACGAGGACGCATCCGAGATCATCTAACACGAATCGAGGAGAAGCATCGGACACGGATCAGAGAACGATAACGGATACGGTTCAGCGGAGTGGAACGGATACGCATCACTGGAGCGGAACAGGGACTGGGTTTATAACGAGGAGCAGAAGACATCAACATCAGTCTTTAGAGAACTTCTGAAGAAGCTGACAGTATGATCAGCGAAACGTCAAGTTCGTTACAACAACCACGGCAATACCCGAAAGATATACTAGTGTTTCTTGTTTGTATCTCGCAGCCAAACTCGAAATATCTATAGTAATGGTTTTAAGTGAAAATTCTTATGAGGATGAAAAGATAGAAGGGTCAGATATGCAAATAGAATCTCAAATCAAATGGGAAAATATGACTGGTCGGTATCTAAAATATTTTCAAAATTTTCTGAGATCAATGGGGTGGTAGATCAGACGTCTATAGACTTTTTCAACTTATTTTTCGATGAAGAGATTATAAATGTAATGGTATGAGAAACGAACAGAATGAAACAAAAAGAAAAAAATGGAAGAATAGAAATGATAACATTTATTGGCATACAGATGTGGATGGTTTACCACGACTGGGATCGTATTGGTAAAAAAAAAGAAATATGCTTCAATAAAATAAAAAATATTATGTCACGTAACCGCTTTGAGCTCTTACTACTTACTGACACTTTGCAAATAATAACGATGTCACGGTAAGTACTACAGATCGTATTAGAAAACTTACACCTTTACTTGATCTGTTAATTAATTAAAAAATTTAAAACAATTATGATCCCCGAAGTGTGTTGGTGAAACTTTAGTTGCACGATGGTACTATCTCAGCAGATCTTATATCAGATCACAGATTAGCATTTTGTAAGTTGTCTTTAAACTGTATATAAGTCACGACCTAGATTAGTTAAGTATAGGAATTTTAAGAATCTTGATTATACTTCATTTATTAATCACTTGCATATCCTGTCATGGTAATATATCATTCGGGAAGAGAACGTCGATTCTAAAGTTAATATTTTTAATTAATTCTTTTTAAATATTTTTGACACTTATGCTCCTCTTACTGAAATTAAAGTTACTAAGCCTAGAGCTCCTTGGTTATCCGAAAATTTGATAATGTTTATTAGAATAAGAGATAAGGCGCTTCAAACTTTCTAGTCGATTACTTGAGGATTGGTGTAGATACAAACAACTGCAAAACTTTACTGTTAAAATAGTTAGACACGAGAAATAAAAATTTTTAGATTCTGCAGCTAAATCTGACAATGCAAGGAAGTTATGGTCCTCCCTTAAATCGCTTAATATTAAAACATCTGAGTACGAATTACCAAATAATTTAGCTAATGTTTCTGATATTAGTCAATTAATAATAATTGTGATGGTCTTGTAAACTATTACAATACTACCAGACTCGATCCAGCTCTTTGTTTTGAGTTTAAGCTCGTTACAGTTGAGGATGTTCATTCCATTTTGCATGGTATCAAGACCAATTTAGATAATTTATATTCTTGTATGCTAAAGTATTGCAGTCCGTTTCTTGATCAATATATTACACATATTGTTAATTCCTGCATCGAGCAGGATTAGATTAAGATTTCTAATCCTACACATTTTTCTGATTTAAGAATAATTAGAATTTTGGCAGTAATGTCTAAGATTCTGGAACGAATTCTACACAATCAAATTTTTGACATTTTTTTTCGCCAATAAAAAACTACCCATCTAACTATCAAACTGGTTTTAGAAAAGGACTTAGTACTGCTTCAGCTCTAACTTAACGAGATTATGACAGCTGGAGACTCAGGTTTGAACAGTGTATTGGTTTTATTGGACTATTCAAAAGCTTTTGTGTCATCGATTGTTGGTTTCAAGATTGAAGTATTATAGGTTTTGCCCTGATTCTTACTTGTCTGGGAGGACACAACGAATTATGTATCAGGAGTTCTCCAAGGTTCCATACTTGGTCCACTTCTTTTTATCATATATACTACTGATATATTGGGATCTATTAAAAACTGTAATGTACAAGCATATGCGGATGATACACAATTAATATATTCATTTCCCTCTCATGAGTATGAGCGAGCAATGCATGCTATCAACGATGAGTTCGTTTCCAGCATAATATTGTTCTTAATTCAAAGAAAACTAACGTTCTACTTACTCTTTGGTTCTAGGAGTCGTTTAGGGATCATGTTTCCTACTTACTTACGAAAGCCTATGCAGCCTTAAAGATGTTATATATTAATAGGTGTATTTTGACCTCAACTTTGAAGCAGTGACTTTATGAAGCACTGGTTTTATCTCTATTTAACTATTGTGATTTTATTTATGGTCCTTGTTTGGTTTCTCATGACAAGCAAAGAATTCAAAGACTGCAGAACTCTTGTTGTAGGTTGGTATGGAACCTTAGAAAATTCAAATTAGCTAACTTTCTTTATAAAATTCTTTTCACTGTCACACCTTCTGCTTCACTCAGTAGAAATTGGCAAAGGGAGTAGAATTGGTACCGAATGCGATGCTGGTATATCTAGAATAAAATGGCGCCATAAAAAAGAGGTATTGATAAAGTCCATGAAACACACCGACGGTAAAGTTGAAGTGTCAACAACAGGGGCATGATAGCAAACTCCAAAGCTATAGTTGATTACGATAAGTGTAAATCATATACAGGGTCCGGCAACGAAGCGGGGACGCTTATTTGAAAGTTTGTCAAATATTTAGTCATCGGATATTCTTCAGCACCATCAAGTGCACGTTTTAAAAATATTTTGTTATATACAGGATGGAAATGCCAGACTAAAGTTGCATTTTTTTAATGGAACACCCTGTATATTAATAGAGAAAATGATCCGCGCTTGAAAGCTGGTTACAATGATATGATGTTGTATAGGTCTAAAGTTTACTTGATAAATTTATACATTTCAGTAGGCTATTAGTCTATAGGAAAAAACAAAAGATTTTAAACCAACAGAGTAGAATATTTTGTACTAGTATGGCCTGTCGTTACTGTGTGAAATAAATTCTGCAACACTCTTGCTTTATACAGGGTGTTCACAATTTTGCAAAATCGCTGCGTCACTCCCCATCTTCTTTCATTAGCCCAAAAATATCCGTCTCTTAACATTTTCGTCCCTCACCTGTTCAGCACTTCTCTTTAAACTTTCTTCCTCCTGCTCCGGTACACATTCATGACTCTGCAGGTCTCGTGTATAAGGACGCATACTACGATGTTTGTCGATCACCTTGAGAAAATATTTTCTAGAGTTCTCACGTTCAAACAAGAGCAAGTTTACTTTTAGCCCTCGACAAAATTGTGGAAGTTATAATGACTCCATCATTATCCACAAGGAGCAATTTGAATTGAGGAAAGGGCATATTGAGTTTCAACATGTGATAATAACCGAAGAGATTAGAATTTGGGGAGCACTTGAGATTCCATCTAACATACCGGTTTAAAAGATTGCTCCAGAAGGCTGTAATACCAATATAGTCAAAATAACGGAACCCAATCTCTTTTAAAGATTATTTGCAACGAGAATGGAGGTCAACCTTTCTATTCCCATGAGCCCTTTCTAGGCTGTCAAATATTTCGTTTGCTCATATCTAATCTACCAGTCCACGAACTGAACGTGTAGCCAATTACTTTTACTTTATTAATAATTATATACTAATCAATGGGTAAGGTATGATAGTTTTTCAGAGGTAGTAGTCAAACACCAGTAACGACGAGGAAGAAACTTAAGAACAGGAAGATAAGCTCAAACGAACTAGCATCTACTTGAAATGAAATTGCGTTTTTAACTGCGCTTACTAGCCACTTAGGACAAGGTGAAAGACGAACTACTAGATATTTCAATTTAATGACTGCATATCTTTATTATCTACAATAAAATATTTTACGTTGGTTATTACAACTGTAAATATAATCGAATTATTATTGTTATGGTCACAAACCTATTCAATTTTATCGGTGTGTTCATCCATTATGTCCGCATAGTTAAAATAAAGTAAACGTAAAGCAGGATGTATTAAAATAACTGCCCGATTCGTTTATAATTAAAAATATATTAAATTGCGCTTTGCTGTCATATAAGCAACACCATTATTACAAATACGAATGGTAATCATATCAAGGAAGAGCGATAGGATAGATTTCCTTCGACTTGACCTAAAATAAAGTGGCTATTCTGAATATATCGATTGAAACTATCTAAACGATAATGAACTTGGAAATTAGAAACGTCATATGTCGTTCAGGCATATATTATGAGATTGTGATAACGAGTAATTATTAATCTGTTATAGCAAGAACGGATATATGCAAACATTTTTCGTTTTGATAAAAACAGAGCAAGAAAATCGGCCTTCTTCAAACATCGTTAACGAGCACTGGAAATTGGAAAGAATGTTAAAGTCATCGCGGCAAAGGAAGTGCATATTCCTTTAGTGAATTTACCTACGTGAAATGTGATGGCAATTTACTTGGAAAATTAACGGCGCCATCTGCAATCAGATAGCTATGTATCTGCGCTAACAGATACAACCGTGACACAGTTTATTTTTTCAAAATATGTTCTGAACATCTCCGCTTATCCAATGATGTAGTTTCTGTGAAATTCAAAAACGAGATTCTTAAAATTGTTTGCAGGTATGTCTTGCATAACTTTTTCTGAAGAATATACCTAAGTAAAGAAAATTGCTCTTCTTCTAAATACACATACGTTCAAATGTATAAAAACACAAAAATTTTACGTACATTTTTATGGGAAATAATTCATCTTGTATAGATCATGAATATAGATCTAAATTTAACTATAAGAATTGGTAAGACAAAATTATTTATTAAAGTTTTATATAGTAAAGTAGACATTATTTAACTTTTAATCGTGATTGTATATTAAATCTTCTCGATGCACGTATTTCACTTTGATCAACGGACTTGGGTTAATTTAAACAAATGTGGCTTTGTGTACGGAATTCAAAGGACGATTTAAAGTAATTTTTCTCGTTACCGTGTCGTTATTCGAATGTTTCGGATTCTGCCGTTTAATTTATAAATGCAACGATCCAATTACGTTCGAGGAATTTCTGTTTCGATTTCTTGTACTGCTCTGGTATTTAAAATACCATGTAGATGTATACAACATTATGACTTCCACAGAAAATAATGATGATGTAATCGTATTGGGTATACGAAGTATTGTGGTAGAATTCAAGGTTTTGATGCGTCTTTAATTACTGTAGAAATTTGGATATAAATAATAAAAATGGCTCCGTTGTAATGCCCATGTGAATGTATTATTGCAAACAAAACAGTTTAATTTACTAATTAAACAATAAAAATCCAATTACGTCATTAATAATACCACCAAACGACTAGTTTAGAATGAATCTTCTATCAACTAACGAAGAAGACAGGTCAGAGTGTCCTAAACAATCTAGCGCGAGTTTTCTTGTGATCTCTTAACGCTAGTGAGTACCAGTGACGTCCATCGACCGGTTGTTGCACTTGTCAGTCTTTTGTTTCAAATCGCGAGACCTTTAGTCGAACATATACACAAAAGTAAACATTTGCTCCCGTGTAATAATTACCTTGGGAATGGAAACACGTTCAGTAAACTCAGGTGTATTTCGGTTTATGGTCTGTTTGGTTTCGTCGTCATTCAATGTCAATGGGTGAATGCGACAAATCTAACGCCTCTAAGACGTCTTATATGTATTATATATGTTTCTATGTATTGCGTATATTATTATAAAGTATATATGTATAGTAAAGTAAATCTATAACGATATTGTCAACGCGATGAATAATAAGAATAAGCAAGCAATATGAAAAGATTGCTTTAACTTCTTCTCTGTAGAGTTTTATTTAATTGCAGTGATATAGTGGACACTATCTTCGCTATGCTTCCAGCACTTTTTGTTGCTTTTTCGAAATTTTTGCATCTTTCGGACTTAAATGGTGATTTTCTCATTTACTTTCACCTAAATCAATCCTCGTATCTTCCAATTGAACCTTCTGTCAAAAAAATGATTGTCTCTAGCGTGGTTGAGACGTCGAGTCATCGTAACCTTGTGGTAGCCTTTTTGCGCCTGAAGATACCACTTACCTCCGTAGTAAACGGTCAAGAACTGGTAAACAATGACGGCAAACTAGACTGAGTGGACAAACTAATTAGCCTGCCTTTGGTACCTCGTTAAGTTGGGAAATTCTCAAGGACGACTATGGTGCTCGAATGGCTGTTAGTGCTAAGAAGTAAGTAAGTCAGCTGATGTTTCTAAGTCATATGTGTGTTCATGATTACCATTCCATCTTTTCAAATCGCCTCATTCATTGTCTTCGCCTTTTGGAGTATTGATGTGTAAGTTGCTGTACAGGATAGGACCAAAAAGTAGTAGGACTGAATTAATTTCTATTTTTTTATTGAATTAATCGGTACAATTCCTTAGTAACCCTCGAAATAGCACCCTTGTGCCTTCTGGAACGGAAGCTTTCCGGCATCCCCTTCAGAGATGCCGTCACGGCCTCTTGGATGTCTTCTACGGAGCTGTATCGGTTTCTCTTGAGATCCTGCTTGAGCCGAGGAAAGAGGAAGAAGTCCGGCGATGCCAATCTTGAACTGTAAGGAGGGATGGGGCAACTTGGCAACCCTGAGCTCTGCCTGTGGAAATAATTTATGGAACACTTCCGTACGAAATCCTTAACACATCAACAATCAGACGAATGTTTGTGCGCCGGTCAGAGTCCAGGATCGCCTTCACTTTGGTCACATTTTCATCAATCTTTGAAGTTGATGGGCGACCGGCGCGCTGGTCGTCTTCGACAAGCTCCCACCCGTCTCGGAATAGCTTATGCAACTCGAACACTGTTGAGCGGCTCGTGGTAGCATATTCGTAGGCGTCCTTAATCATTCCAAGGGTTTCCATCGCGGTTTTTCCGAGTTTGACGCAAAATTTAATGGCGTAGCGCTTCTCGAGATTTTTCTGCATCTTGGATCACGATGACACCTCTTAATGGAGGTTCACGGAAATCGACGTGCTTACTCTACACTTGCTCGCAGGCAAGCCCCACTACCACGCCCAGGTGGTCCGACCACCCTCCACCGCTACAGAAATTCACTCCTACTACTTTTTGATCCTACCCTGTATACACGCCTTCAAATTAGATAGATTGATATTGATTAGTACATTGCATGAGATTTTCTTCAACATTGGACTTCGATCGATTTGAGTTTTTCTATATCAGGTTATAAGGCGTTTATTCAGAAGGCTGGCAAACGTCCTGCCGCAGAGCCTAAATCTTATCGCCCCATCAACTTGAGCTCATTTCTCCTCAAATCGATGGAAAAAGTAATCGATTTGCACATTAGAAGTGGAACTCTTATAGAGAAACCACTTAATTGCAAACAGTTTGCTTACCAGAGCGGAAAATCCACAGAATCTGCCTTACACAATCTGGTCAATAAGATTGAAAAGGCATTTGTGGATAAAGAAATTGCTCTGTGTGCATTTATTGATATAGAGGGAGCATTTGACAACACCTCATTTGTTTCAATTAAAAATGCAGCAGAGAACATAGGCATTGAACCCGCCGTCGTAACATAGATAGAGTCAATGCGACTTTACTGTAAAAGTCCTAGCCATGAAGGAATGTCACCAGGGAGGGGTACTCTCACCTCTGCTGTGGTCACTGGTTGTAGACAAAATCCTCAATAGGCTGTCACGCCTTGGCTTTGAGGTACAAGGATACGCCGATGACCTAGTAATCATTGTAAGGGGTAAACACGACGGTCTATTATCAGCCCGTATGAAGAATGCCCTCAACGTAACCTGGTCATGGTGCTTGCACGAGCACCTAAGCATTAATCCACACAAAATAGCTGTGGTACCATTCACCAAAAGTAGGAAACTATCCCTAGTGGCACCTCCACTAGGAAAAACGCAGCTTGAACTCTCTAGTGAAGCGAAATATCTGGGTACTTTCTTAGATCAAAAATTATCGGCAACACTCATCTCCTAAGGATGTCAGAAAGGGCCACAAGAGCATTGTGGACCTGTCGTCGTCTTTTTGGCAAAATCTGAGGTCTTAAGCCTAAAATGATCCTTTGGCTATAGTCAGACTGATGGTCACATACGCTTCATTAGTATGGTAGCCAAAAACAAAAGAAAAGCAAGGACGAAACTTGCTGCAGATGCTATGCGATCCTGTCCAATCGCGGCGATGGAGGCCCTAATCGATCTGATTCCCTTGCACATACAGGTGAAAAGGGAAGCGATGATGGGCGCCATCAAGCTGGAACGGAACATGATCTTCAAAACCAAGAGATCTAGACTATCTTCAAATTCTACAAGAACTGGGAGAGTTGGCGAAACTAAAAGACTATATGACACCTAGGTTTTACTTCGACAAACAGTTTGAAGTGGTTACACAAGACCGCCAAACATGGGAGTCTGGCTAACCGAAAATACCGAACCCCTCACCAAAAACCACATAAAAGCTCATCTCCAACAGTGGGAGACGAGGCAAAAAATCTCCCATTGGACTAATATCCCAAAACTAAGACAATCAAAAAAGTTCATTACTTTTTCAGCCTCTTAGGCTAAATCTCTGCTAGAGCTTAATAAAAGAGACCGTAGCACCATCACGGCTTTATTCACTGGCCACGGCCCTCTCAGGTATCACCTTAAGAAGATGGGCAAAGTAGACAGCGATAAATGCAGATTCTGCTCCGAACATAGTGAAACGGCTGAACACATTATGTGTGACTGCGTGGCGGTTGCCCGAGAAAGGCTCCGTCACCTCGAACAGGTACACTTAGAACCGGCTAACATTAGAGTCACAGCCTCCAAGAAAATCCTAAATTTCTTTAGAAGTTTGGAAATCAATTGGAACTAAAAGATTAAGGGTATTTACAATAGATATCATTGATGTTGTTGCCATATTAGAACACCTTGTTGTCATAATTGATCACTTCTGGCTTTCATTCTGTTCTGGTCTCCATAATTACTAAGACTCAGTAAAAGCTTATGTGACCATATTTTTTAACAGACATTTGAAATTAAGAAAAGTAGTTTGTTCCCACTCGTGAGGTTTGGGACGTTCTGAGTGAGTTTACACAATGATTTGTCCCTTACACTGCTAAGTCTTTAAGTTACAAAACGGGTGTATGAAATCTTGCATCTAATTGTCCCACAATAATGTTCTTATTATCCTCTATATCTAGCTTCAAAGGTTCAATAATGGTGGTATTTTGTGCTTCAAGTTAGATCGATAATAATTGCTATATTTATCTAAAGAGGGATTCGATAAGGTCATATGACACTCTTTTTATTTCATAGAACTGAATCTTCCAGGTCCGCTTCAAGGTCAAGACAGAATATTCTGACAATATCCTGATCACCTCAAGCCACTGTTACATTGTTTAAGGCTAGAAGCACCGGGATTGGTTTATAATTTTTTTTTGTGAATTATAAATACTGGTGCTGCTTTCAACATACAGGGTTTCCACGGCCGAACGGGACATAGGGAGAATACATAAAATCGGTTTTCGGTGAATATTATCTACACTTCATCGAAATTTAAGTGCCGCATATTATAACTGGGCAAACAATGAACATTTCCACAATCATAGTACAAAGAAAGTCATTTTAATAAAGCCAGAAAATTATTATTTTTAAATCTATTGCACGTAAATTTCTAATAAGGCTTTTTAACATGTGAGATCCTGCAAGCGGCCGTGGCTTTATTAAAATGACTTTCTGTGTACTATGATTGTGGAAATGTTCATTGTTGGCCCAGTTATAATATGCGGCACTTAAATTTCGATGAAGTATAGATAATATTCACAGAAAACCGATTTTATGTATTCTCTCTATGTCCCGCTCGGCTGTGGAAACCCTGTATAGAAAAAAAGCACCTTAATTGCTATTGGTAGAAGATCCCATGTTACATGTACCTATTTATAAGAAAAAATGTAAGACATATAAATATCCCCATTAATATACCAGTGAAGTTATATACACTATAAAACAAAAATTTAAATTTTTTAATAAATACAAGCATTCGCGATTGGCTTCGGATTTGGATGCTTATAAGCACTATCGCCGGGAAGCTAAAATTTAAATACATTATGCTTATGAACGTTATCTGCGTACCGTAGAAACTTCTATTGTAAACGATAGTTCGAATTTCTGGAGTTTTATAAATAATCGTAAGAGTCGTACTAGAATTCCGGCTACTATGTTCTTAGACACCGAAAAATTTGATGATCCGCAAAATATTGTTGATGCTTTCAGCGCCCATTTCAGCAGCGTATTCCAATTGTCTGGAAGCTTTGAATCGGCCGACACTCTATGTACTAACTCACTTAATCTTAATATAGTGCAGATTTGTGAGGAAGATGTCAAAAAATCTATAAAGAAATTATAAAAGAATAAATTAACAGCTGGACACGATCAAATACCCAGTTTCATGATTCGTGATTGTAGCAGCATATTAGCGTATCCCTTAAAAATTTTATTCAATCTATCTCTCCGGACATCTACCTTTCCTTCTGTTTGGAAGTTGTCTCGAATCTGTCCAGTGTTGAAATCTGACAATACAAGTGACATTAGAAATTACAGGCCCATATCAATATTAAGTAACTTCTCTAAAGTGTACGAAAGCGTATTATACGACCATCCTAGTACATATGTTTGCAGAGGCATTTCAGACCAACAATACGGATTTATGCGCAATCGCTCAACAATTTCTAATTTAATTTACTTCACACAATTTACTTCTGAGGTTGTAGATGAACGTGGCCAAGTGGATGTCATTTACACAGATTTTGCGAAGGCATTTGATCGGCTTGACCATGCAGTGCTATTAAAGAAACTTTTATTAATGGGTATGAGCGAGTCATAACTTGCTTTAATAAAATCGTATCTTGAGAATCGAACGTTCTTTGTATCATATAAGGGATTTAATTCAATTCATAGATCTGCTCCATCTGGTATCCCTCAAGGTCCCAACTTAGGTCCTCTTTTGTTCTTGGCATTCATTGATGATCTCACTAATTTCGTAAAATGTGAACATCTTTTATTTGCAGATGATGTCAAGTTATTTTCAGCAATTACATCTCTAGATGACGCTTTATCACTACAAGAGAACTTAAACCTTTTGCACGAGTGGAGTATTGTTAATAATGTAAGTCTTACTATATCGAAATGTAACGTTATGTCTTACACACGCAAAAAAACTCCTGTTATATATGATTATCATATCAATAATGAAATTCTACACCGTCCATCGACAGTAACTGACTTAGGTGTTATTTTTGATCCTGTATTGTCGTTTGGCGTACATATTGGGACAATTGCCTCTAAAGCTAATAAAATGTTGGGATTTGTTTAGCATCGAAGGACTTTCATGGTCTCTCTACCATGTTTGCGTTATTTAACAGTCTTGTCAGGTCCAGGTTGGAGTATGTTTGTTTAGTTTGGAATCCTATTTACTTTATACACAAAACTCAGCTAGAAAGCGTTCAACGAAAATTTTTGAAGTTTGTATACTTTAGAACATACGGTTTTTACCCTACCCGTGGTCACTCCCAGGAAAATTTATTAACGATATTTAGAACAGACTCCCTATTGACAAGGCGATCGATTCACGGTTTAAAATTTTTGTTTAATATTGTTCACGGTCGCATTTTTTGTCCTCAAATACTTGAGCGATTATCTTTTCTAGTACCGCGACAGGAAACTAGATATTTTCAAACTCTTTATGTACCTACACCACGCTCAAAATGTGACATTTTTTCATGTAGTTTAAGCACGCTTATGCAAACGTATTTGCAACATAACTCTGTTTAATGTAGTTATTAGTACTTATCATAGGTTAGGATTTACAGTACTCATTTAGGTCAGGTTACATATATCATTGTAATTTTGTACTTGTTTTTGTTGGTTTTTTTTGTCCTTAATTTAGTTACACTGTTGGACAAATAAACCATTATTATTATTATTAACGGGTCGATGGCCGCAGTGGTTAGGCGGCTGACTATTGTTGTGAGAGGACGATAGGTGCCGGGGTTCAATTCTCTGGAGGGACGGTGACATTTTTTCAGAGAGTTTAATCTCGGATCTTGCCATTCGCTGTTGGGAGCAAAGTGATTAACAGCGCGGCATCATAAAAGGCGATATGATGCTGTCACAAAGCCATTTAAACACAACTTACACACACTAAACTACACCGCAAGAGTTGCAGTGATAGCCAGACAAGTAATACAGCTTACGGAGTCACTGCAACTAAGCACCCACCACACATTAAAAAAAAAATTATTATTACATATTTTTGTGGTAAATCTATTTTCGATGCTATTTTGAAATTTTTAACATTACGTAGTAATTATTTAAACCTTCTATCGTCAAAATCCTAGTCACGTCTTAATTATTGTCTTGGCGTAACGTATAAATTAAGAAAGTTGATTACGCAATGGTTTCCCCAGATTATCGTGCAACATCCTGTCTATTCTATTTGAAAATAAATTAAAAGAATAAATATCACCCACGCCTAATTATGTATTACGTAAATATACCATCTGCACCTTAAATTATATCGCCCGTTAACTTCCTCAAATGAAAAAAAGAGAACCAAAAAAAAATGTTACGCAACGTGTAGACTTGAAATCGCAATGCACGTCTTGAATAACAAACAGGCCGAATTCATCATTATGCCCTCATAACATGGGTATGGGATTTAACTATGCAAGATTACTGTCAGCCGGCTACATAATATATGTCTACTGCTTCAGGACTAGCTGTACCCTACCTATTCTGACGTCTAGAGGCAATTTGGCCCGGAGTTCGCCAGACCTCACATGCATACAACAGGAAAGAATTCGCCCATAACGTTTTATTAGAAGTTCTGTATGAATATTTTACTCGCATATTTGATGATTGGTTTATCTGATCAATTGTACTTCCAGCTTATTATTTTTCTTTGAAGAAATTTGGTAAACAATAAATCAATTTATTTAATTATAAAATTAATATTTCGCTAAATATAACACACCCATTCTTGTGGGTACGCATAGTAGCAAAGTATCCGACCTCAAACGTTAGACCAACGACGTTTCGAACGTGGAAAATTAAAATTCCGCCCGCTATTCTGATGGATTACAACGCCCATTGTCTCTCCACTTTGGAATTGTTCACTCGCACTTGACATTATAAACCTACTTATAAATCGAGGTTCTAAAATTAAGTATATGCGTATATGGTAGGTATATAAATTTGACGGTCTCTAGTAGTAGTAATGTAGTTGTAGGCCATAGAATAGCCCACGCAATCACAGATACTACGTAATCATATTATTTCAGGATTCGAATCCGCCAAGTTTGATTCATTCATAGACAAGTCCAGTTTCGTCGCGTCTATAATATTAGGGAAACGTGGCATTGTTGTTAAGCAATACTTATCTTTGCATATTACTAGTGTGGTCTATGGTCTAATAAAATTTATTGGTATCGATTACTCCGATTACACCTTCCGATTAGAGTTTAATGTTATTTTACTTTGGATTATGTAAACGTGATGAATGGGCTAAAGAGTTTAGTATTAACACCTTGTTATAATCAGGAAAGGCACATAAATAATGGAAATAAGAAATATGCTTTTTAATCGAACAAAATAGATAATATTACACTAATTATGAAAAAATAAGTCTACATAGTCTCCTTACAGCTCGATACCCTGTTTATAGTGAGAAACGTTGAGCTTCTCAAAACAGCCATCAACCGCAGACTCTACCTCTTCATTTTTCAAGTTTGAAGTCAGAAAATAATCCGAATGGACTAAATCTGACAAATAGAATGCGTGAGGAAGCAATTGTAACTTTAATTGATTGATTTTGGCCATTGCGATAACGCATGTGTAAACTGGTGCAATGTTTTTTTTTGCCAAATGCGGCCGTTTTATCTTGATTTCATCACTCAAACGCTGCAATAAGTTCGCGTAATGTCTTTCTGAAGATAATCATTAAAAATGATGCCACGCTCATCCCAAAAAACTAATTCCATGACCTTCCAGCAGATGGAACTGTCTTCGTCTTCTTTGGACCTGATTTTGACTGTTCTTTGGTCGCAGCAGTGGTCCTTTATTCTTTTGCCTAAGGCCGAACTGGTGTTCCTGGGTCCTTTATTCCTCTTGGATCGACTTCATTCTAGCCTGGAAATGTGCTGAAATGTTGATTTTATTTATCGGCTATTGGCGAAAGAAAAGACGAGGTTCAAACTTCGTCGATGTCTATGCGTATTCGATTGCTAAAGCTTATCTAACATGAATTCTGGGCGGGGGTCTATCTAAGTCGGGTTCAGCAAAACAGCCAACGATCTCCTGACCCCTTCAAGAGTTCTGTTCGCGAGATGGAGGGCATGGTGCTTGAGCGTCGGAACACCGAGATCTTCACGCAACTGCTGGTTTCTCACGAAATTTGTTTTGGCCATGCTAGACCACGTGAGTGCCCCAGACATGATGATTGGCCTCAAGATTAAATACTATATTAAAGTCTTGATCTTTAGTGACAGTGTGGAAATTTTTCAATGGTCTTGTCCATATGTTGTTTTAAAGTCATACGGGAGTCAAGTCGCATACCCAAATGGATTACAGACGGACTCCCTGGCAATCTGAAGCCCCCTACCATAATGTTGTCCGGGGGAGGGCGAAATCTTCTAGTGAATCGTACTGCAATGCATTCCGAGTTATTAATCTTGAGCCGCCATTTTGAAGCCCATTGAAGGATTTCGTCGAGCGAGTGCTGTAACCTACGTCGCAGTTGTTCTTCGTCTCTAGCAGCTGTGAAGATGGCCGTATCGTCCGCATAAATAACAAGATCCGTGCCTAGATGTCTTGTAAGATTCTTTGGTCGCAGGTGTGAAATGATGGATCTATGTTTCATCCATGGTTATCAATCGAGGCAAAAACTGCTTTATTGCTGTGAAATTTCGCCAAACATTCGATTGAAACATCCTCGCGACGCCAACGCTGTTTTTGTTCCATTGTGATTGATCCAATACCATTTTGTGGATTTTTTTCGGAATTTCTGGGGTGGTCACCTCATTTGATCAACCACTGCGATGGTTATCTTGGCAGTTCGTTCAGTCTCGTTTAAACTCTATCTTGTATTTTACTACTGCAAACGAAGGAGTAGAATCTGAGTCCACTTCAATATGGGTTGAACTGATGCCTTTCAAATGAAACTATTCCATCACATAACGATGACCGATTTTTTACAAATTCATTCAGAATGTCCACTGATTGATGGCTGTCAAATAAATACTGAAGTACGTAGAGATGTCAAACTTCAAACTTAAGCTTTATAAGCACCGCCACCTATACGTCAAGTCGGGTACTTCTGGGATTATCTTCATATTTATCGCTGTTTCGAGTTATTGCTGGATCAAGACGTATTTACCGACTACCTACGTTATTTTGTTTTTTTCAACGTATTTTGTAGAATTTTTGAGACCCAGACACCTGCTTAATACCTCTTTAGTTATTGCAGTTATATAGACATATTGGTTAAGGTCCGTACTGTATATGTGTCCTCAAATTGATCGTCACCATCGTGAAGCAAATTCCTTTGCTACAACTCTGTCAAATTGGACTATCTTTTGATACGATATATTATTATGATGTCATTTTTGAGTCTTATACAGCCTTGGCCATAAGTATTGAGGACCCTCAAAATTTGCACGCGCGCGATAACTATAACAGTAAATAAACCCTGTTCTTTACGAAGTATTTTGTCAGCCTCTCTTTCTCCTTACCTTTTGGCGATACAAACATGGACGGCGTTAAGTTCCAACAGGATAACGCAATCTGTCTCAGAACTGCCCACGCAAGCGCTCGGTTTAGGGAAAATTAAAGCTCTTGGACTGGCCTACTCAATCGCCGGATCTGAACCCCATCGAACGTCTAAGGGATTTATTAAAGCGAAAAGTCAGGCATTATACATTCAATTAAAAAAAAACGAGTTAAAGGATCGCTAATTAAAACAAAGGGTGGGCCAACTAAATATTGTTTTTTTCTTAATAATAAACATTATAAATCTGCGCAAGTTGTTTTAATTTATTTCAATTTAATATTATTCGAAAAACTTAAGTTAGCCTGGCTGCTCAATACTTATGGCCAAGGCTGTATGTAGATTAAATTGGAACGAAACTCTGATTCTTGTATTAAAGTTAAGAGAAATCCATTTTTATTTCGCTGCAAGAAGTAAAATTTCATTGCTAATAGGTGTTTCCTTATATTCCTTATGTAAGTTTTTTTTTAATTTGACAATTTATTCTCGAACTTTATAATTTTAAATAGTAGAAAATGGCTATCACTGTAAGATGTGTTGGAATTAGTATATGCTGATGACATCGATTTTTATGGAATTTCCAGCATTAGACGTATTGATAGACAACGTCTTTACCAACGAAGCCGAAAATGGAGATTTAGATAGGTTATCTGGGTGTCAACCCCGTGACCTTGTGTGTCCGGAATAATGCTGCACAAATGTTGATACATTAGAACGAACACACAAAAAAAAACAGAATTATTGTTGTTCGTTGAATTGGTGATAGTGTAGTTACTGTGCATAAACGTGATTTGTAATTCAACCACCAGATTGAAAAGAAGATTATACAAAATAACAATAAAATTGTTTGTAAGGGGACACTCATGGTGGGCCCAAACGTTAGCAGATATCGAATCCAGTGCAAACACTTGACACTCACAATAACATATGCTTCATGGTATGGTAGTTAAAGTTTCAGGCAGGCCATCATCGACTTGGAAAAGGAGAGATCAGACGTATGTAAACAGTATTGATCACTTTTTAACATATTTTTTAAAACTAAACGTAGCTAAACGTGGAAAGATGGTGTCTACGTTTAGCTAACGTTGTGACAGCCGTTACTTCCTCTCTAACTATATTTTTTAAATCAAAAAGAAGATGCTGCGTGCGTGAATAGTGTAAGTTATAGGTAGACCATGTTTTGTAGTAATTTTTGAATTAATAATTCTAACATTACATATACGAGAGCATATTTTTATGTTATCTACCTAGCTATGAAACAAAAGAGTGACCATGTCAAACAAATTATTGAAAAATTGGTGTCACTGTTAGAAGTACATGTGCTAAGTTGTGTTTAGTTTGTGTGCTGTTTACAGAGAATTAAGACGGTCTACTTATCGATAAAATGAGTGAAACTAAGGTTGAATAGTCCAAAAACAATTAATGAAAGAATGGTTGCTGTGTGTGGGGAAGATGCACCATCTTACTTTCAGGTAAAATATTAGTTTAAACTCTTTCGATGGGGCAGAGATCAATGAATGATGACCCAAAGTCTGGACGACCTGTTGAAGCTCGAACTGAAGACATTGTGCGAAATGTCGAAAATTTGGTACTGAAAGATCGGCGTGTAAAGATCTGTGTCATTGCCAATGAAGTCTGTATATCCGAAGCAAGTCTCCTCAAAATTTTGCATGACGATTTGTGTATGAAGAAGATGTCTGCACGGTGGATACCCAGATTGCTTACACCTGAACAAAAACTGTACAGAAAAGAAGTTTCTCAAGAAAATTTGGCCGAGTTGGAGAGGGGCAAAACATTTTTATCTCGAATTATCATCAGGGATGAGACTGGGGTACATCATTGGGACCCTCCTACTAACAACATGCGGTGGGTTCATAAGGGCTCTCCACCACCAAAAAAGGCCAAGACACAAATTTCTGGAAAAAAATTGATGGCAACTGTTTTCTGGGATGTTGAAGGAGTCCTCCTTATTGAATATATGCCAAGAAGGTCTACCATACGGAAACACAATTAAAATTTTAAAAATTGCTCTAAAGGAAAAATCCTAGCAATCTTAACCACAAAACAACTTGTTGCTGCACGACAATTGCCGGGTTCATAAGGCAAACAAAGCTAGCTCCGTCAGACTTCTTCTTATTCAAAAATTTAAAAAAGCATCTCAGGGGAAAACGTTTTGCGTCTGATGAACAATTCAAAGAAGCTGTTGAAGAATATTATGCGGGGTTACCGAAGAATTTTTTTTCTGAGGGTATGAGGCAATTGAAAAAAAGATGGAATAAGTGTATTAGTGTTGAAGGGAGTTATGTACAAAAACAGTTTTTTGTTCTCTTATGTGCTTTTTTTCATGGGTAGGTAGATAACACAAAAATACGCCCTCGTATATATCACACTAATTAATAAAGATTAATAGGATTAAATGTATCAAATTACACGTTATATTTTTCCTGAATATATCCCGACCTGAACTGATGTATAACCTGTATTGAAACGTTAATTTCAACTGAAAAAAATCAGAGCAAAAAAACTAAAAATACATCGAAAAGCGATTATATATGCAACGCAGACCGTCCATTTGACTCTGTCAAAACGATTAAAATTCAACGTATTTTGTCCAATAATTTACGAGCGACACAATGGAGAATAATAAATAATTTAAAGCTGAATTCCAGTTCGAATCGGTAGTGAAGCAGCTGGTTTCGCATATACGGTGTTCGATTAAAATTTCGCGTAGAAGTGTACGAAATAATTGTTAAAATGCGATCGCCGTGTTTCCCACAGCAGTTTCAGTTTTTTTTTTCGCGATACAAACTGCGACAGCGGTCAACGCGTTATACGTTCAATTCTTAACATTCGCATCAATTTTTTGGCAATTGTAATGCATCGAAGGTAGGAAATTCCCCTTAAATCGTACTGCGTGATACGAAAATTGCTTAAAAATGAGGTGATTTCGCCCAGAAACTAATAAGAAAAGATAAACGGCGGACATTAAGCGTTTTCGAGTAAAGTTTATCTTTTTCTTTTCGCTCCATCTTTCTTGTGATTTTCGCATTGGACAAGAATACTTATGGACAATTATCGCCGTGGAAGTCGAATTCTTCTCGGAAGGTGATAGTAAATTATGCTTCGGTGATAGTTTTAGGAAAATTGGTTACGTCACCGCATTCCTTACAGTATGGTTTAGTTTTTTTGATAGCATTATTTCAATATGACGTGCTCAAGTACGACATTGAAATAAATCTATCAACCGAAGAATACAAATTAGATCTAGATCTAGTCATAATGATATTCAGTACGAAACAATAATGATGATCATAAAAAAATTTAAATATTCGAACACAAATTGCCGGTAAAAATGTAAATGACCAGCTAACATGATACCCTTAAAATTAGCTGACGCAATCAAATTTCCCTCATCTTATTTTTCGCAGTTTATTGCCCCGCTTGTGGTCAGGCTTCTATAAAACGTATCCAAGTATCCATACAAAAACAAAATAAACCCAAACCCATGATGTGAACGTAAATAAAAGCCTGATACTCTCCGAGTCTTCTCGGAATTTTGAATGACTACATAGGTAAGGAGATACGATCCTCTCATTGATGAATCATGCGTAGTTACCTCGAATTTTTACCTAAATCCTTTTTTTTTCCTCTTGTTGTCTGCTCGCGTCCCGATGTTGTTATATAGGCGGATCATCCGATGATGAAGATGAAAGGAATCCACGGTAGATAAATCGTCGACCTCTCCTTTCGTTCGCGAATTGAATTTATTTCGTAATACGTTACCAGGACGATCTTAAGAATTAGGTTATTGTTTTCTGCACCGTTGTATATAATTTGTTAGTGTGAATTTCTAAGAATTGTGTCATGTAAGAGGTGTGGTCGTTGATTGATTTAGCAAACAATAACTAGAAAGTGATTTGGATAACGGTTAGCATTATAAGGAGCGTTACATTTGTAGCGCTTCGAGATCTTAGTACAGTTAATTTAATTTAATTAAATAGTAGATTGTGGAATAATCATAAATAACGTTTAAAAACATCTTTGGAAAGTCATCTAAGCAAAAAAATCTATAACAAGTACTACCTTTCCTGCTCAAGTAGAACGTTCGATTGCTAAATTGCTTTCATGTTTTAAATAACAGACGCTAGATCCCGAAATGTTCTTCCAAAATTGTGTATTGCAACATATAAATGCTTCTAAATTAAAAAAAAAACACGTATAAAAGCTTCGTGCGCCCAAGAAAACAAACACTTTGGAAAAACATGTCTTTATGTCTTAGCATAGGCTCAAGCGATATTCAATAATTTCAATACCCTACTTATAGCGTAAAACTTTTCAAAATAGCCTCCAACCGCAGACTCTACCTCTTCATTGTTTGACTTAAGGGTTGCATTTTGTGTAGGTTGTGTTGGTAAGATTACTATAGTATGAAATTCTCTCTCACTTTAATAACTACATCGAATCCACGTTGTATATTCAATCAGGAATGAAAATCTTTTATTAGATTATTTTCAAGACTAGATATATTACAACAATTACAATGCTATCTTGTTGTATTAAATCAAAATATTTCTAATCTATCGTTAATAAAAATTACAGAAGTTCTTTCTGTAATTATAGGAGTAAATTTGTTTTCCTAACTTGATGAAACATTGATAAAACTTCCATGAATGAAATTAAAGAAACATTTGGGACCAAACAACTCAGAGCTTCAGCAAAGGAATTTTGCCTTTTTTACAAAAACGAAGAACATTTACAAACTTTATGGCAATGTGGCATACTAAGCTCGAACGTATCAGTAACTTTCATTTAAAGCAACAAATATGGTAGTGTCAGCAACGATATGTAACAGGATTGACAAACAGAATAGAAACAATTCAACGAAGACATGAGAACCATTCTTGATGCTTCTCGTTGATTTTTTAATTAATACCCCTACAGAAAAAGTTTTGAAAAATTAAATGCATTTGTTTAGCGTTGGTTTATTAGATGCATTTTCAAAAATTAACAAAATTAACTGGGCGAAATGTGTAGCAGTAGCTGGAGACACAGTCAAATCCATGTCTAGAAGAAAAAATTACAAACTTGATTTTGAGAGCTATACGGCGAAATGAAATCGTTATTAATGGAAGAGCTCGCCGAATCTGACCACCCTAAAAAATCCCTAAAAAATATATAAACAATATTCATTTTCTTACAAAACTAGCGTACATGTCCAATAACTACAGTATGTCCCCGGATCGACTTTAAAAGAGGAATGTTTTTTTTTATTTTTGATTTCTCAGAAAATTTCGCTCTATGATTTACTTTGCTTGTTCTCAAACCCCCGAAACACAAATTACTTTTTATTTAACTCGAACGGTTCTCAAGATATCATTTTTCTTCAAAATTTTGACTGGTAATTTTTAGAAGTAACATTAGTAGGTGGATTCCATTGAACAACAAAATTTTACCATTTAAACCGCAATTTAGGCAAACTTTAGAAAATGGCGATGAAGTCAAACATATGGATTTCTGTTTAGAACTGGGCTACAGTTTTTGGAAGATTCAATGAATGATGGATCAACTAACGAAATCGTTTCGTCTCAACATTGCCGGTACTGGAGTGAGCAAATTCAAACTTTAGAATTACTTGTCGCAGACAGTATTTTAAAAAGTTAATGTCTGGTGTGAGGTTTCGTACCATGGCATTATTGGCTCATATTTTTTGGTCAAAATTTAAACCGTAATTCATATTTGGAAATGTTGCAAAATTTTTAACTAATGAACTGAATGAATTGACGTTAAACTACCGAATGGAAATGTTTTACCTGCTCATTATGCCGGCATTGTTCGCCAGCCCAGTGGCTCAATACAGAGTTCCATGATAACTGGATAGGAAAAGATGGTTCCATTTTATGGCCACCGAGAACTCCTGATCTTACAATAATGGACTTTTATCTGTGGTGTCGTTTAAAACAAGCACTAGACAAGCAGTTTCAAAATCTGTGCAGAAAAAGGAGAGGCATTATTTGAATAGAAAATTAATAGTTAAATAAAACTTGAGTCCAATTTGTATATTTTCTAGCAAGAAAATTATATTATTTCGACGATCGTTCGAGTTAAATAAAAAGTAATTTGTGTTTTGGGGGTTTGAAAACAAGCAGAGTAGACCATCAAGAGTGAAATTTTCGGAGAAATCAAAAATAATTTTTTTTCCTGTTTTAAAGTCGATCCGGAGACATACTGTATTCACTGTTCATTGAGGTGGAACTGAATATAAAATCTTAAGGAGCTCATACAAATTATTTCTATCTAGAAGATAAAATTAAATTGTGGAAAAAATGACTCGCAAAACTTGTCGGAGTTTTAAAAATGCCGTAAGAGACTTTACCAAAGAAACAAGCTCGACTTTGTTGCATTTAACTTAAAGAATACTCTTTTCATAAGACGTACCTATCATGAAAGATAAGAAAAAACATTTAATTGTCTTAATAGCCAATGTAGGTCTTCAAATTGCATTTAAGGGTTTGTTCTATATTAAATAAACTGCTCCACATACATAAGTTAAGGATACATCTCAGGAAGTTAAGGATACATCAAAATCTGCTCAATTCTTTAATTTTCAAATGTTTGTTATGTTTGACACTTTATTAAAGTTGGTAGTTATGATACCTATGCGATACGGATAAATGTAGCATTATATTGCACGTACTGACATGTGGAAAGTTCTTCTCGTTCAAACCCGTTCTAGCGAATCAGTTGTTTGGTTTACTTGTCAATTTGTTGACTTATTGTGCAAATTCGGTATCAAAATTTTGTTCGCTTTTAATTCCAAATGTCTAGACGTAAATTAACATCTAACGAAGCAAATAGAGCAATTGGTTTGCTAGAGGGTGGTCAACGACAAAGTGACGTAGCAACTTTTTTTTAAGATAGCCAAAGTGTCATTTCTAGACTTTTTAACTGTTTTCAAGAAACTGGATCTGTTGAAGAAAGACCTACATAGAATTGGGCGCCCATCAATAACTATCCCAGCTGAAAACGATATGTCACCATTTGCAGAAGCCACAGGAACATCAGAATCAGCTGAAACTGTCAGAAGATGTTCATGGAATGTAAATTTACGGTCTATACAACATTTTAGAGGTGTATCATTGATTCTCGAACATAGGCGACAAAGATTAGAATGGGCAAGAGAGCATGCCAATTGGACAGAAGAGTGGAAGTTGGTGCTGACATTGATGAATCCAGATATGATCATTCGTTTCGGATAGTCGTCCAATGCGTGTCTGGGCACAACCTTTGGTACCAAGACACCGGCGATCAGTACAAGAAGTTCACCCTTTCAGAGGAGGCAGTTTGTGTATGGGAAGGCATTTGTTATGATGGCTGTACAGACTTGCTAGTGCATCAGTTGCAGAGAGCTTTGGATCATCATAATCCCTAACCACAAACAATGAAACAATTGAGAAATTTGCTTCCACAACTCTGACAACAGATTCCGCAAGAAAACTTTAATAATCTCAAAACCAGCATGCAAAGACGTTGCCAAGTTGTCATTGAAGTCCACGGAGGACGTACTCGTTATTGCGGAAACGGCAATTAAGTAAAAATTTGCGTTCATTTTCTCATTTCTTTTTGATTAATTTGAAAGTATTTAAAAACTAAATAAATGGCTTAAAATCGTCTATGAAAAAATGTTGTACTTTTGAAATATCACATTTTTCATAATATCCCTAACTTATGTGGAGCAGTTTATTTGTTTTTATAATTTGTATCCTTTCTTTTAACCATAATAATATATGAAAATGAGTTAGAAAACTTACCTGTCAACATCTATGTTTGGGAAACTATTATCTCCTTCAACCTACCTGTTTAAAGTTACTGCAACGGCCATCATTTTGTTGTAGCTTATTGTATAAAACAGAACTATGTACAGGAAAATTAGACACGAATTAGACCATTTAAAATTCTTTATTATTTACATTCTTCTTGAAATCAATTTCTCGATAAACATTAAACAAGATTCCTGAGCAAAACAATTGCAATTGTATATAATAACAAATCTATATTTGTAAATATTACAATCTAAATAATAATATAATTAATAATAGTATTAATAATTAATAATAATAGTAATAATAAACGATTATATAAACTGCCATCGATTCAAAAATAAAATGGCACAATAAATAGTGTAAAATGATAAAAAAAGGAAAAACAAGAAGAGAAAAAACTATAAGTACACTATAGTTTGACCAGTAAGAGACGTGTCATTGTCAGTAAAAACCAAATCAAATTAATATAATAGAGCAAAAAACATCTTTTTTTGTATAATAATTAATTAGTATTACATAACAACTATATAAATGTCACATATTCATCTCTAATATTGACTGCCATTCTCGTATATTTATTTTTATATTTTGATTTTGTTGCTATTATTTCTTTTTCCTGTTGCATTTTTTTGTATATCGTAGGATATGTCTGGTTTACTAATAATTAAGTAAGGCTTACGAATCGGTGAGATCCTCAGTGATTGATTAAAATTAATAGAATGACTAAACGGGTTTCAGTTGTTTAGTTCGATTTTCGAGATTTTTGGCTGATGAATTATTAATTATTAATTAACAATGTGAGATGTTATTCTGACCCATGGGAATGCACATTCACAACCTAGGGTTGAATTTGAACCACTTGTACACAGACGAGATTTCTTTTTTTTCTTCGTTTTTGAAAACACATAGAGATCATTTACTCGATCTTATAAAAATTTCTTTGAAAATTACGCAAAATTATGAATTATAAATTAGAACGGAACTAAGAGCTACCGACTTAGAACTCTTCGAAAATCTTGAATCTTGTTTGGACTAACAGCTACGTAAAACCACGTAAATTTGATTTTTTTTTTGTCTGGAATACAAAAGGGGAAAAATTGATTTTTGATCGGTAAATACAAGAGGAGAAGTATCCTTACCTGCTTTGGTGACTGAACACTTGTTTCGCGGTTATTCATCTCCTTGCGTATGGGTTCTATCATGAGGTCACTATTCATCCCAGCCCTGCCCATTGGATGAAATCAGGCAGTTCTCGAACTGGTACGTCTCTAGCCAACGCTTTCACGCGTAAATTCCTATCTTCCGTTAGTAACACTACCTCTCTATACAATTTTCTAGGTTCTCCTGTAATCAAATAAGGAGCACTCTTGATTTTCTAGGAAAATTGATTATTAAAATTTTATTTACCGTCACCATGTTGTTCCTTGTTCGGTTTACAAAACGCTAAACAGGACGCTAAGATTTTGTCGTCGTTCTTCAACGCGGAATCTGATACTGAATCATCTTCTACTGTGAAGGTGGACGATGCAAGAATTGTACCTTTAGTGGTGATGCATTTTACGCTTGGGTTTTTTACGCCAACGAAATCTATGGCGTGTTTAGCTGATTCGGCTACCATAACAACATGTTCTGGATTTGGTGTGGCACGAGGAACTGGCGCTGGACTTCTACCACCTTTAGCGAGGCCTTCTAATTCATTCAAGACTGAAACAGATTAAAACTTTGGTTGCAAGGACTATCAAATTGGAAAATTTTGAATTTGCGTTTCAGTTGAGCGTTGAGGTCATATATGAAGAAACTGAGAAGGAAGAAATTGGATCTAACAAGAATGAAGAAAAGATATTTCTTAAAATTAATAGTGCGAAAGGATTAGATAGAAAACCAAGCTTCAACGTTTAGTAGATAAGTTTAATGGTTCTTTTTTTATTTACTCAACGCGAGCTAGACATTTTTAAAAATGATTCTGTCCAAGAGTACACGGTATTATTAATTGATCGTATATCAATCTATAAACTTTTGGAACTTACTTCTTCTCCGAAGAAGCATTATATCTCAAGTATACGACGCTACCAAATAAAGTAGCAATAACGGTAGGACATTGTAGATGAAGGCAGATACCCGCTCAGTAAACACAACGATTGCATCGTATATATGTAAGTAGCCACATAGCAGAGAGAGCATCTGCAGAAAGAATAATAAATTAATCGATACACGATGCAATGTCTATGTCGATGTCGATTATTATCGTGCATATGCATGCGTTTGCGTTGATAATGCAGCCGTGACAAGTGTTTACAGGTCTGTCTTCGCAATAAATATGATTTATTATCCGGTCGTCATCCCCGACAATGGTAATTGACAATCGAATCTTTGCGATTGGACGCGTGCCAGCCGCTAATCCAACGACAAACGTACGCGAACAACGCCATCTAATCGATGAATTATTGTACTAACTCTATTCGAGTTGCCGGAAATGCTAATCAGGCGATGTATAAAGTTGATGCAGCGTATTGAATATCAACGCAATATAACTGCATAGACGCCAAACCATGCAGAAAAGGCTTAATACCAGTTTCTGAAATATTTTAATTGTGGAAAAATAAACAAAAGTGCCCTAAATCCTATCGCGATGAAACCAGACTTGTTGCATGTAGTTAGAAGGAATGTGGTCTAAAAGATCACCCATTGTATTCTGTAAAAATTTTAGCTAAAAAAACCGTCAACGAAAGTTCAATAAAAAAAAAAACGTATTTAAAGTCTGGATTCCTTAACGGATGGGATTTAAATTTTAATAGTGGACCAATACTAGAAAAAGTAAAGTTAGGTAGAACGTAGACATTGTCACACGCTATTCTGCACAACTTATAATAAAATATAAATACTAATTACGATAATACAACGAAGGTTAATGACGAAGACGAGAAATATCATAGGGCAGTACCAGTGTGAATTTAAGCAAGACAAATTGACAACAGATGTTACTTCACAACGTGAAACAAGTTATGGAAAAAGCATACGAGTACAAAATGAATATACACATTTTAATCAAGCTTTTGATTCCATTAAAAGGGCACAGATGGTTGGTGTCATTAAAAAGCTTGGAATATCTGCAACATGAAGAAGACTTATAGCGATGACAACGAAAAATATCAAAATAATACGAGGAGGTATTGACAAACTCCTAGCCTACTATAAAAGCAAGTCAAAATATTTTATTACGCAACATACTCTCCTCTTTATTGGATACATTTTTTACACCGAATTATCTTGCTCTGGAAGCCAAGCAGGGCCAATTTATGGTTTCACCAACAATCGTTGTTTAACAGAATAAAGAAGAAGCCTAAATAATTTACAATTAATATAAAAGTGGATTAACAACTGTCGTTCAAGCTCCTCACGTTGTTGCAAAAAACGGTGCAAAATCACTGCTGAAAGAGGTGCACTTTCCGGGAGCTTAGAACTCCCCGACAGCCCAACAATTGGATGGATGTTTAAACCATTGTTTCTAAAAGTGCTCCAACGTATTCAGGAATATACAAAATGTTCTAACGATGATCCAATCATTATACTTGATAATCACAAAAGTCATTGTGCGTTGGAAGCTGTTATTTACGTCAAATATCATGGAATGACTAGTTACATTCCCACCCCACTGCAGGCATAGATTACAGCCGCTGGCCGTTGTAGTTTAAAAGAAAATTAGTTACGCAAATCAATTCGGTAAGTTTAGCTAATACTGTTTACACCGTCGTGTTCTCTATTAAAAACATAATATCTGGCTTTTCTCAACCAGGAACTTGGTCATTTGCCTGAAATGCAATTACCAATGACGATTTTGATGCTGCATCCGTAACAGATCGAGAACTACCAGAACAAACAAATAGGTCACCAACGTCAAATTTTGAATTCATTTTTAGTTCATCAACTTTTCGATAAAAAATTAATCAAGATGGATAAGAATCCTCATTATACCGGGTGGTCCATTTATCGTAGCCCGCCTAAAAATTTGGAAGCTGTCAATTTTATGAAAAAAAGTTTCAAGTAAAAGTTTTACTACAAGAAGTCATCTGATGGTTATGCAGTCGTACACCAAGGAGAACGTTTGAAGGTCATTTTTTTAAATGGAACATGGCATTTTTTTTAATTCTGAAAAAGGATGTAATTGTGAGTAGAAAAGTACTAAAACCCAAGTGGCCTAAAATTAAGATTCAGCGAAATAAAAATAATAAAAATAAATTTTTTTAAAGGGGCTACGATAAATGGACCACCCGGTATATTAAAGCTTCAAATTGCTATTTTAACACAAGAAATAATAAGACCGTTTCCCCAGGTTAGGATTTTGATAGAGATGCCAGAAAAGAAAAACAAAATTGAAGAGGAAACATTAAACCGTCTAGCTAAAAAAAGGAGTAACAAAAAGTTACATTGGATAAGCAAAAAACAAGTAATAGTAGGGGCAGCGAAGACAATTATTTTGTTCATCACGAGTCTGCCACTGTGAATTTTGAAGAAATATATTATGAACCAGCAAGAAATCCTGTAGATCTAACCAAACTGAACTTCCAAATTTCCAAAATCTACCAGTTTTAGCAAAGGACAAAATTCCATGCAGATACGTAAAAAAAGCTTCAGTGGCTTCCTAAGCTTGTCAAGACTGCCACTGCACCTGTTGGTGTGTAAATGTATTTCCATGGCTTTGTTACAACATTACATCGCTGTTATTTATATCCCAACAGCGAATGGTAGCTCCAGCGGAGTACTAACCTAGCGAGAAGTGTCACAAACACGATTGCAAGATTTGCACCCCAGACCGTATGCACTGCCCTACATGTAACCAATCACTTTTGTCTCGGCCACTATCGAGCTGTTGTTTCTCAACATGCTTCGCTTATATTGAAACTATAAAATTGTATACTTAGCTTTCTAATTTAATTTACAAGAAAAAGTCCATCGAGCAGAATATACCATATTGCTTCAATTGCCCCGGAAAAATACTTCTACCAATAAAAGAAGAACTAGTAATCGTCCTAGTGACCGAATCGATTCAACACTTTTATTTTTCGCCACTTTCAGAACGTGACTTTCGCACAATAAAACCGAACGAACCGCTTATGTACAACGTAATTCATTTTGCCCATTGATTTTAACGGTACAAATACAATAATATTAATAAATGCCTTTAATAAAACGTTTTAATAAAGTGGATGCCGCAGGCGATAGATAATCAAAGCAGGTAAGTAACAGTTCCTGCAATTGCGGTCTATAGAATTTGAGCGTAATATTTATGTTACCAATAATTCAAGTAATTCGTTGTCGGAGAAACGATTTAAATGTACATTCCGTTCTTTATTTAAACGCTTTAGGAATATACACTAATTGTAAGTTGACAGAAATTTAGTTACCATGCAAGGGAAAAAACAAGAAAATATTAATTTATCAAAAATATGTATGAATGAAAGATTTCAAATGGATCGAATAAGAGACCATCAAAGAATTATCAGATCTATCCTACTTTTAATTGACAGACGCACATTACATTTAACGCTTGAAATACTTCAGTTTTGTGATGAACATAATCTTACACTTTATGCATTACCGCCAAAACATTAAAAACAATGGGAAAATATAGTAAGGGCTTTGCAAATGAAACATGAACATGTTAATTCAATTTTGAATAACTAAAATTTTTGTCCATTGCTAACAGAAATCTTGAAAAATAATCCTCCTAAAAGCATAATGAGCTGGTTTAGAAAATGTGGATTATATATTATCTTCTATTTCGATCTGAATTTAATAGATTACACCAGATGTGTACAAAACGTATTAGAAAAACAGAAGGAAAAAGGTCATGAATCGATGCAAAAAATAAGCTAAATTATATTGCTAATAATATCACATATGTACCTAGTAGATTTTCAAGTCGTCAATGTCCGTTCGTATATCATTCCACAGAATGTACTAGCTTTCAAACAATACAAAGTACAGAAAAGTTAATGAGACGTTATGTCGTGATCCAGCAACAAGATTTGGATCAGTCATATTTTGATTAGTTGAGTGGATCAATAATGTCTTCGGTCCTGTACTGAAGAAATACCTTCTAAAAACAAATTTGCCACTCTCACATGGTTTTGCTGTATACATGACTTACTAAAAAAATTCTAGTCCATGGATCAGTTATCTGAAATTTAAAAAATACGTCACACCAAAGCGCTATTTCAGCAATGCATCAAAATAACCGAAAGAACAGACATTGTCATCCGAGAGATTATTATCACCTCATCAACTACCTCTGGAGCATCGGCAACACCGAGCGTACTGTTACTGAGAAACCCCGTAATTCCGGTTGCAGAAAACTCCAACCATTTACACTTAGGAAAATCAAATAAATGTAAATGACGGACGACAAAATCAGAAGCTGACCACTGATGAACTGATGGCTATGCACAGAAAAAAATAGCAAAACATTATGAAACAAAGTTTGTGAAAGTAGGAGCGAAAAACGAAAAAATCTTTCACCTCAACTGAAATCAGAGAAGTATGGAAATTAATTCTTCATACTGAAGAACAAGTCAACACCAAAGTAGACCTTTTCATTGGGAAGGTGCTGCGGTTTCACTAAATATTGACCCTGGAACACATACCTATCTGCATAGAAGAACTTGACATAAAACATATGGCTGCCGAGTGTCATATCGGCTCTTCTAACTACAACCTAAAGGCAGGTTTATTATACAGGATGGCCTATTGAAAACGAAACACATGAATTATCACTGAAATGATGATTAAAAAAAAAAATCTGAAAGAATCAAATTTGTTTCGTAGGGGAACAGATGTCCGTTATAAACTTATTATCATAAGGAACTGAGGACGAATGACACCTCATTTGAAAGGCAATTACATTCTTTTTATAACGATACCGGCGTCGTAAGGTATTGTCGAGAATTTTCAAGAAGAGAACTTTTTTGGGCCAGGTACATGTAATGTAAAATATATTCAACTTGTTGAAAAAGGTTCTTTTTCTACCTCTTTATATTAAGTTAGGATTGATAACAAATTTTATAAATAATTTGTTTCACAACTGATGCCAAACTTAACGGTGGTATTTTGATTGGGCTTGCACTAACAAAAAGCTCCTTAATGATCTCATCTTTAAAGAAAAACTTAATGAAAAAGAACTAAAAACTGTATTTCGTTTGTAAATCTAGGGTTTAGGGTAAAGGGTTTTCAAACATTAAAAAAAAGAAGAAAACGATTAAATAATCGTCCAAAGACTACCAACAAAAATTTCTATTTGCTAGGATTGTTCGCTTATTACCTTTATATTCAGAAATACAAAATCTAATAAAAGCAGCTATTGTCACTAGCACTGAGTGATAGAAAAAGTTTCTATTTGAGGACTAGTATCAAAAAATGATATATTTAATTGTACTGAATTCTAATTTAAATTGAGCAATCTGAGTGGCAATTTAGTCTAACAATTAGTCTAAATGAATTCCAAGAACGGTTATCTCATCCCTTATAGCAACTGAAGAATCACCTAGCAACATTATTGAAAATTTTCACAAAATTTTGAATACAACTTTCGTTTTTTATCACTTATTTAGGATCAGCTTGTTTTCTGAGAACCATTGTTCAAGCTTGGAAACTGTTACTTTAGCTTTTAAAGCAATGTCAACAATGTTTTATTTGTTCACTGGGAAACTGGTAGCATCTGCCTAAGAGATCATCACGTCATCAGCTCCACAAATAGTGTGGATATCGTTTATATTGTTATAAATAATATAGGACCTAGTATACTACCTTGCGGTACGTCATATTTACCATGCCTATTTATTCGTAATTGATATCGACTCTCGAGTGTCTTCTGAGGACAATTCGTTAAATAGGATTTGTACCAGTTGTGCACGTTCCCATGAATGTAATATCTTGGCAGTTTTTTTTAGCAAACTATAGTGGTCTAAACAATCGTACGTTTTGAAGTCCAAAAATAATGCTATGACTGGAAGAATTTTCTAATCCTGCTGAAATGGTCTAAATAAATTGTTAAAGGAGTTCTTGAAGAGACTTGCTTTCAATGTAGCCATGCTAGGAATGATTTAGTAACGTTCTAGAAACTCGATACTTTTTGATTTTTAATTCTGCATCAAGTGGTGAAAAAATATACAGGGTGTTCCATTTGAAAAAAGTGAGAAAAATTAGTTTGAAATATGTCATTGTTCGACCATAATTTTGGTAACCCTGTAGAAAATTTACAAAATGTAAACAAGGTGAGAGTAACCTTAGACCTTTCTCGACTCACTCCATACTAAATCGTGAGTCAAAAAATTGTTCCTACGTTTTTTTTATTTTCTATTTTTAGTGCGTAAAATTTCATTTTAATGACTTTTAATTTATTTCTCCGGAAATACCAGGAGTAATTAAATAATTTTTTGGGAATTGATAAAGTGCATTGAGATGAACTGAAATGTGCAACACAATACAAGGGGTGTCATTAAAAAAAAATACTTCCATATCTTCACACTTATTTGAGTCACCTTATATACTTAAAAATATTTTCCTGAAATAGAGTCTTGCTAGTAGTATAGATTAGTATATGAACGAAATTCCTAAGATCATTAGTATAGGAGCTATAGACCAGCGCGCGCTAGGTGACAACCCATAGTATGTTCCATTTAAGAAAATGTATGTTTGGTTGATCCTGCCAATATGAAACACCCTGTATATATGGAAATAATTTTAAAATATGTAGCTTAAGACTGTCTATGATTTTTGAACGTAAAGTTTCATATCTTCATTATTAAGCGATATATTGAGCTTTGACGCACTAATGCCTCACCCTGTATGTACTATACAAAGTGTTTAAAAAAGATGAGGCAATATTAAAGGAGGTGATTGCCCAGATCATTTTATACAAAAAAGTTCCTATAAACATAGGTCGGCAAACGCTTCGTTACCGATCTTCAGCGTGTTGAAGTTTAATTTAAAAAAAAACAGTAAAAATTAGATTTTTCCAAAACGGCTTCAGATATCATAATGAAATTCAAGGCGTGTTAATAGCTGTGGGAGACACATACTTTGCAATACAACACGATGTTTCAGTCGTACCAGTGGCGCGCCTATTGGCACGTCACAGGCTATTTTTCAAGAAAAAAATAGAACGCCGCTGATTTCTCTAAAAACAGAAATATGTTTTTATTCTTTCTCCAATTGTGAAGAAAAAAGCTCTTATAACTTTTTATCGTACGACGTACCGTTTTTTAGTAAAAAAACATTTTAGTGCATATCCATTTATCATGCGTACAAAAATATTTTTAAACAGTCCTGTTTTATTCACTCATTCTCATATTGAATGAGTCTCGTGATTAATAATTTTGTATGTATCGAATTTTTTGAAGTTCCTTATCATGAATCGCTATACGAATGCCGAGATGACCGACATTTATGGCCTTGCTGATGGCAATGCATTAGAAGCTAGGCGGTTGTATACTGAAAGATTTCCTGGCCGTATTGCTCCTGATAGAAAAATTTTCGAAAGTATTCATCGGCGTCTTTATGAAACAGGCACATTAAGATGAAATGGAGGAGCAGGAAGGCCAATGTAGAGCTAGAAGAGGATGTGCTAGACATGATTGAAGAAGATCGAGGTACTTCTACTCAAAAAATTGCTGTCGCTTTGGATATAAGTAATGGGACTATTTGGCACATTCTGAAGGAAAATTTATTGTATCCATTCCATATACAACGCGTTCAAGCACTTCTTCCTGCTGATTTTCCTCCTCGCATTGCATTCTGTCAATGGTTTTTGCACAAAATGGTTCAAATCCCTCAATTCCTGATGATGATTCTGTTCACGATGAAGCGAATTTTTCAATAAATGCAATACGCAATTTCCATAATAACCATGTATGGTGTGACGAAAATCCACATGAAATTGTTAAAGATCGTTTGCAACATCAGTTTTCTTTGAGCGTTTGGCTTGGGATTGTGGGACCGGTATTTCTACTAGGGAGACTTACCGGAGAGGTGTATCGAGTTTTTGGAAAATGTTTATAGCAAATTTTGCCGCATCTTTTTTAAACACCCTGTATATGTAAGTAAAGTTCATCTAATCTAATTTTTTTTATATAATTGTTTCTTTCGCATATCCCTAAACATTTACATAATGTGAATCTAAGATCTCCATGTATACTTCTGCGAGAATATCTACTATTAGGTTCACATACTCTTCAGATTTATCTGCAGGATTACCTTAACATTTTGATATAAAACGTTTTGTCTAATTAACGGTTCCCAGTTGATAGTGAAATATATCCAATTTAACGGCTGAGATATGACTGGTTCCGTTGCTTATATAGGAGAAGAATCAAGCTTTGTGCATGCTTAGCAAGTACACATATACTAGGTTGTATCGCGGGTAATGCATACATATATACATATATGTATGTATTTAATATTATGCGATTATACTGGCTTGCTCGCGAAGAAAGGACTTAGAAACGGTACACGATGGACGAACATAAATATGACAAAGAACAAATGGCCCCCGACGTAGTTCCTCGTCCATTACCGTGGTTCCCTCGCTTCTGTTATGTACCAATTTTCTCTATGGGAATAGGCCGCCGCGCCGTCTTTATCTATTATGGTTTACAATGTATCGCGTATAAGAATATTCGTCGGAAATAAAAAGTACGAAACAAGCCTAGTCTGTACGTTTCAAATGCGACATACGCTTAATGCTGTGTATAAAAGCATGCACATCACGCGTTGCTAAACGTGTGGGTAAAATGTAATAATCTGAACGCAAGATGATAGTAGAATCGTCTTCGTGAAGTAAAGAGGTATAAAACCTTTGGTCATGGGAAAAGATAAGTGCGCTAATTTTCCGATATTACTTACCGACTAAGGGTACCATTAGGGTGTATACGTGCGCCGATGCTATACTTTTAATCATGTCCAGATAGTCTATGAAACAATTTGTGTCGGGTATTAGGTACTTTGGCCTCACTTCGATATGGACGCTAACCACAGATTGTCTGAGTATTTTCTGCAAAAGAGAGAAAAAAAACAAAATATACTGTTGTTGTTGTGTCCGCGTATAGACAAGAACAAAGTAAATCAAAAGCTACGGCACATTTTTTTCTCCTATATAGACGGCCATCTAAGATGTTATATCCATCCTCCATCCGTTCGCTTATGGTGGTCATAATCGCTGCAAGACTAACAACCATAAAAGCGATAGGATCTGCGGAATATAGAGAGAGGATGGATAGGTAAAACGTTCATTGCCGCCGATATGGTTCTAGAGCAATTTCGTGGTGTTTACTTTTTATTGTAACCGGTCTTGCGCTATCTATTATAAGACGCAAGGCGAAATCGGGGGCAATGTCTAAAACGGTACATGCGACGTAATGTGGAACAAAGTCATTTCTCCTGAATATACAAAAAATTAGATTGCTAATTTTTCATAATTACTCGCAAATAAAATTATTGGTTAAATTACAATTTAGTTGTCAATAAATTTTTCGGATCAGCAAAGATTGCTTAGGTAAAGAATTGATAACATTTATTTTTAGACTTTAGTTACCAATTCTAATACAAAAATGAATTGAATGAGGAATATTAATAAGAGTGGATCAATTTTAAAGTTCTAATAATGTTGGTTTTCAAAACCGGTTATCTAATTCTACTTAGGAAGGGCAACTTTCTAGATAGAGCAGAAAAGCTTTGACTATGTCCACCAACAGTCATAAGGTTAAGGCAAAAAGCGATATTTAAAAGTTGGTTTTAGCCATATAATAGATGTATGTAACACATTCTTGGCTACGCTTTCGGTTTTCTAGTTCTCTATACCTGCCTGACTACCCAAAAGCCCATAACAGTTTAATAGTGTTTACCATAGCCAGCACACCTAGTACCTTGAGGCAGTCTCAAGAGGAAGAGCTGCTTTGACGTCAATTAGTATAAGCATTCATCTGCTGGTACAACTTCTTTCAATTCAATCTTTCTTAAGGTTTATTCTCCATGTTTTATAATCTAATCTCTTAAATCTGGTTTGGTACAGAAAGGAGAATATTCACGGGAAAATGGGAGCAATGTGTGGAGAAAATAGCGTGTCCTATTTTCAAGTCAAAAATTATGAAAAATCTAAATCGAAGAAATCATGAACAAAGTTGAGGATATTGTGTTAGCCCACCGCACCGTCGGGTAAAAATTTCAATTATTGCTAGAGCAATGGAATCGGTAGGATGAATTTCAAGATTGTCTAGTTTCGAACAGAACCTGTATGGAGGACAAATTTGTTTAGAGAATTTGACTGTTTTATTTCAAGAAGAAAAATTTTCCTATAAAATTATAACAAGAGTCGTTCTACCATTCTAGAAGATAAAAACGCAATTTCCTGTGGAAAATAGTAATGGCTACAGTTTTCCGCTGCGTAGAGAGGATTCTCTTAATTGAATACATGTCAAAAGGAACTATAATGTTGGTCCATCTCTTCAAGAGCATAGACAAGGTAAACTGCTAAAAACGGTTATACGTGAAAAAAGAGCCGACAATCGTGCTGAGACTACTCTAAGAGTGTATAAAGCACGAATTGTTCCACCCCACAGCCCCAACTTCGCTCTCTGTGACCAAAAATACTTAAGATGCTGTGGAATATTCAAATAAGGTTTTTTTTATGGAAATTCAAGACATAGATGAAGTGAAATTTGCATTATGTGTGGAGGGGGGGTCTATGCGGGTCAGCCATCCTCGCACAGCTATCAATTAATTGGGTATTTGAATTAATGGCATCACAATGCACATTTTATTGGATGCAAACTTCAAAAAAATCTCGAATTATGGGAGCTATTTTAGCATGTGCATTGCGACGCCATTTATCCAATTGATGTTTACTAAGCATTAAATCAGTAGTTACTTCCGCTGCTGTCAAAATTTTGGAACATAAAATCAAGAAAATGTTTACAACTAAAAAGAAATGATTTTAATGCTTTAAAAAATAAACCCTGCATATACAGGGTGACTGGTAATGATACAGTCATACTTTACAGCATATTAGTAAAGATCATTTACAATAGATATTGCCCCATTTGCCTTATCCAAAAGTCACCCGTTTTCGAGATGTTTTTTTTTAAGTTCACTACTTACTCTCACTCAAACTTAAAATCTATGAAAATAATGGAACTTTTTCTCAATTTTTCAGTTTGTCTGACTAGAGGACACCTCAACACACATTAGTTTGGAAAAATTAAAAAAAAAAAAACTTCCGCTTTTGATGAAACTATAGACACAATCGCTAAATAAATAGTTAGAAAGGTAGTGATTGTGTCTACAGTTTCATCAAAAGCGGAAGTTATAATTTTTTTTCAATTTTTCCAAACTAATGTGTGTTGAGGTGTCCTCTAGTCAGACAAACTGAAAAATTGAGAGTTCCATTATTTTCGAAAATTTTTAAGTTTAAGTGAGAGTAAGTAGTCAACTTTGAAAACAAAAAACAAAAAAAAACAATATCCCGAAAACGGGTGACTTTTGGATAAGGCAAATTGGCCTGTATATATTGCAAACGATCTTTACTAACACGCTCTAAAGTATGACCCTTTCATTACCAGTCACCCTGTATATACGCTTAATACATCTTTTAAGAAAAGAAGAATTTGTAAAGCCGTTATGAAACGGTACAGTTAATATTTCATATTTAAACATTATATCTGTTGATGTTATAAAGTGTTGACTCCGCAACTCTAGTTTTTAATTTTTGGATAAGTAAAGAAGTCAGAAGTTAAATCAGGACTCTATGGAGGATGAGACAACCAAACGAGAAGTCTCAGTGGTCGATAGTATGCTAAAACACTGATGCATTCGTAAGCAACCAATCTTGTTCTTATAGGTGTAGTAGGTTAGCAAAAAAATCGAACTTCGGCGGTGTGTGTCAAAGAGACGACCGTGAAGATAAACTTCCAGTTGAGTTGTGTAGAAGCGACTGGGAAGCCCATCCATATTAGAAACTGTTAATGATGCCGCCGCCGGAAATGCCGAGAAAACGTAAACATTTCAGTTCCAGGGTGTGGACGTTTGTACAAGATTAAGCACCGACACATAAAACTCGTGTGGGTAAGTAAAGATTGATTAAAAGAAAATGTGCCATACTTCATTTCGACTCGAATTCACCTGAGGCAAACGCAATGGATTTTTTTTATTTGGGTTTTTTTAATGGACAGAGTTTGTTCTAAAACATATGAAAGCCTGGACTTGTTGGAATGCAAACGAATTTCACAGCATACGAGGTTTTTATTCGCAGACATTTTTATATATTTGTGCTTAATCAAAATATTTCCTACAGCGTTGTGAATTGGGAACATTTCACACTCACGCTCTGTAATAAACTTAGTCACGACATCAACCAAGCGAATCAGAGACTACTTGCGACTGCTCCACCAGCATAGCAAGCAATAGTGAAAGAAACCGCCCCCGATGACCACACCACAGAAGTGTAGTCATAACTAGTACATAAAGAGCGTGATTCGGAGAATAAAATATCAGACCCTGCGACATAAATGCCGGCCATGCTCATGTTCCGGTCTGCCGAGAAACGCTTACTACCAGGCAAAGTGTTACTTTATGAGAAACTCCACATGCTCATCAATATCTAAAAAAATTGCGACACCGTCGGGAGATTCAAAGATTTCATTCAGAAAGTCTTGGAAATAAAAGCCGCCTTGGCCAAAAAGACACTGCAGACGTCAAAGAGCAATCAGCAGCACAACACCCTTAATTTCAAATGGACTTAAATGTTAATACTGCTACCTAGTGCGTTTTTGTCTTCAAAAAACCATCCTCTGTATATCTATGTCGTTTTACTTGAATATAATTGGGCTTTCATGCGTTGAGCTGGATTTCAAATCCAGTGATTGCACGTCAATTATTTAAATTTTATTTTAATAATTTAGGCGGTTACGCAAACAAATAAATATATAACCACAAATACACTATCGTAGCCACTACTATTTTATTTAGTTAAACGGCAAGTCTGGATCGTACTCGCTAAGGAAAACTTTGTTAAAAAACCAGGTATGCAATCTGCATTGCAGATAAAAACTTGTTTAAATACACAAACAGGCTATTTTAATTAAGAATGGTGTGACGCTATATGCAAATTGAACACCAACTTCAGGTCCTTACCTAACAGCATCGTATGTTTAGCCAATATTGTACTGTACCATTTTTTATTGAAATGATCTCTATCATTATCGACTCTATTACCTGACAAACTATATCCAACAAATTCTATAAAAGTTGTGTAGGTTTTCTAATATTCAATTTTCATGCTTGACTGTAAGTAGAAGATGGTTGGTAAGTTTTCACAGCCGTTGTTTACTGTGTTGAAGTCTTCCGGGTGTTTCGCTGATCATGCTGTTTTCTTGGTTAGAAGGTTTCTAAAGACGTCTTTAAAATCCTTCTGAGGTAACTGATAGCATGGCTAACAAAACATCAGGTGCAAATTTATCTATGAGACAATACCCGGAAGACTTCAACGTAGTCTAGTAGATGATTTTTACATATTTTTTATCCCACAACATAGAGATTATCTCAGTTGTTAGTCTTCAAATAGTGTCGCGAAATAACGGATTTGTAACATCTGCTAGTTCACATTTTTACATGTATACAAGTATTTATTTTACTTAACAATTTTCAAGTAATAATGCTCTGTTTACTTTGTAGCAACGATGTAACAACTCTTCAACTAATGCACTTGACCTCGGTTGACACGTTCGATTCACAGAGCATCGTAAGATATTTTCACATTATTTAACTTATGCTAATTGCACGGAAAAAGCTGTAAACTCATTATATGACTAATAAGAAAACGTTTACTTTTAAACGACCAAGTGTAAATTGAATATTAAAACAACCCGCATTCGTTGCGTTCTCGCTGGCAGATGCGCGAAGATGATGGGAAATTCTGAAGACGATTCTGCATAGTTCATAAAACAACAACGCCTTAATTCTGATTCATTAGCGTTATTGCATTTTGAGATAAGATGAATAAAGGTCTATTATGATGCTGCTTGCATACATCGCGGACAAAAGACTATTTGAGTTTAAGTGTTTGCCTTGAACGTAATCTTCGATTAAAAAAACCGATATGTAAAAAAATCGCAATACAAAAGGCTTAATTGTGATATATCGATGTAGAGACTAAGTATTGTATCAACAATGAATCTTTTAGGAACCTACAAGTTATATTCCAATAAGATAAAAACGAATACTGTCTAAAGTAGTACAAAGAACGCACAGATTATAGCTGTATTATTAACAACAATGAAAAATGAGTGCGTTTTCGACAAACGAATCGAATTAATAATGACCTGTTTGGCGTTCCTAAGGCTTATAAAGACTACTTATTGACAAAAGGTGATTATAACGGTTGTATATATTTTTTATTTCAACATCTATTTGGATACATACTATAATGAGACTTCACTTATTTAATTGTATTTATAAGAGAATAACTATTTAAAAAAATACAAATTAGTTTAATTAGTAGTTCATGATATTGATTCGATTAATTGCATCCTAATACCAGGGCGGTCTGAAATATTTCCGATTTCAACATGCAGATGGCAGCACTCGTCAATAAAAGCTGAGTAATGTGGTTGCGCATCTGTTCATAGGTACTCACCAAAATTTCAACCATTTTAGACACGCAGTTATTGTTTGACAATCATTAAATTTTCGTTTTTGAATGGCAATACGCCAATGCAAATTAAAGACGAGTTGGACGCTGTTTGCGAGAACTCTGCACCATCATTTATCACAGTGAACTTTTGGGCAGCAAAATCTAACTGTGACCTTACAAACTTAGGAGACGATGACCGTTCGGAATATCCAAAAACTGTAAACATTGACGATAACATATGGTTCGAATGAAGTAACTATAGCACGAACACAAAATTAACGCCTATACATAAACAGTTTATTAAGGAGACTTCAAAAATTAAAAAATATACAGGGTGTTTAATTATAAAAAGGTAATCTACTGTGTGCTGCACTTACATGAATCATTCTATATACTGCGAATTTCATTCAGAAGCCGTATCTTTAAAATTAAAAATTTACGTGCTGGAGCATTTTTAATAAAATTCTACGATAACATTAGAAGTAATTTTATTCCATAAGTGGGTTACCACACTGTATAAGGGTTTGGTGTCGATTAATCACTGTAGATTAAACTCGGATATACCATTATACGCCCGAAACAAAAATGCAGTCAAAACAATGGACTGCGAAGGAAGAATCTGCTCCAAAACAATAAGAACTGTTTTTTCTGATGGGAAAGTAATGGCGATTGTTTTTTTGGGATAGTCATTCTGTTTTTGCTCATTTTGACTTCGAATCCATTCATCAATATTAATAAGCGGATTTCAAACCTATTTGAAACATTCAGCATAAGTTTTTAAACCGCAGAGGCTGAAATTAGAAACTTAATAGCTACAGCAGAATTAAAAAAAAAACAAATGCTGTAGCAAATATTACAGTCAAGTACAAGAAAACATTACTGTAACTATTGTACGGTAGCCTTCTTTGCTTTATTAACTATTTAGCAGTAATGTAACAGTGATGAACCTTTTCTGTTGTGCGCAAATATAATCTTTTTCAATGAAGAATTAAAAGCTTTCGCTTGCGTCTTCTTTTTTCTAGTTCATTCGAAGTCGTTAAATTTGCGGTTGCATACCGACCAAACTGTTAGTTACGAGTATGTCATTATCTTTGTACAACTGGAACCAATCTATCTATTAAAAAAGGCTGTATTGTCTAGCGCTATGTCAAGGTATTATTGGATTTTGCAGCAATAATCGTTTTTATGACTATCATGAGTTCAGTTAATGATTCAAAGACGGTATTGGATGAAAGAAAAAGCGAAGATGGAAGTAAAATCTAACATGGACTTCTTATATCTTCGACTAAACGTTCAAAAAGCTGTTTCTTTCATATTTTTTTTTAAAGATAAATTAAAGTCGGTAATACAGAATCCAGAAAATTAAATATGACCTAGTTTGCCGACCACAACGACATTAATATGAATCCAGAGCAGTAGTTTGAATCGCTGACGATAATAATAGCCCTTAAAACGAAGGTAACGGCTCCGAATTATGTGTAATGAAGTTAATTTTTGCCGGAACGGTTATCTTTTCCAATAAAATTTACATAAGAATGTGCATTTTACGGTAAAAACAATTGAGTAAACCCATAATACAGCTGGCAATAAAACAGTCTTACTATCGTGTCTCGTTGTGGATCTTAATCGGAGGAACGAATGCTAGGAAGGCGGCATTTCTCTTTATCCATTTCATCGAAGCACCAAGCAGACAGCGTTGTTCCGACTGTGTATTGTATACAGTATACCCTAAATAGAATGGAGCAGGAAAAAATGTTACAAGCCACACAGTTATCTGACCTTTGGACGAAACGAGCATTATATACGGGCGAAAAATGCGTCTGGCTTATTCGATGCAACGTATACTACAGTATAAATTATAACAATAACAAGTGCCTAGAATAAACGTTGCAGTAGGAGTGTGATTCGATGTTATTGTTAAGTGGAGCACTGCAATGTTTCTAATCCATCGTTTTATCAACTGTAACACACTTTTCGATGATCGTTCAATTTCAATCACAATATACATCAGTATATACTTTCTATATTACAGTTAATACAGTTTAATTAATGATTGAAAGGTAAATAATAAATTATCTTCGCTAAAAATGTTGTGCTAACATTAAATTAACTTTGGAATTTGTAAACAAAGCATAACACTTCTAGAAGACACATTATTGTTCCTATTCAACACGTTCTTAGAAGAATCTTTCCATTCTAGATCAATTCTGACTGCACTTTTTTCTGAAAGAAATACACTAAGTCCAAACAGCTAATCTTCTACTAATCACCTCGAGATCTTTAAAAATACAAATAGTGTTAATTCAGGACGTGGTTATATCGATATAATATATGGCGATCGTATCGATATAATCACTTCTCGATAAAGTAGTACCAGCAGGGACACTTCAGGGTTTCCATCCAACCTAGATCAGAGATCAATCAACTTGCTTAAGCACAAATCATATGGTCAAATTGTAAAGTGACCATTAGATGGATTCCTACAACACTAAAGTATTATTTAAGAATCCATTAAAATTTATTGTAAAAAAGGAAGCCTTCATGGATGTCTGGGATACAAGAATTGCGAAAGAATATTAAAGACTGCAATGCACAGAAATCCCAAACACGCAAAACAGTACCTGCACTTCGATTCCAATCATTCATACAATGTTAACGATGGAATAGGCAGATATCTATATTATTAAGCTGAAGCCATATTTTCAGGTAAAAGGGAGAAAGAAAAATAATACAATACACTGAAATCAAACGAATAGCAACATAGAACATTGTTGAAGGCACACAAGAAGAAGGAACAGAGTGTGGATCAAACAGCAACTTGTAGTGCAGACAATTCAAAGTATGAAATCAGTTACACCATACCTAAGATATCTATAAGACAATTCATTCATTCATTCATTCAGTTAGGGTTGGACACCACATTGTCCAGGCACTTGAGCTGGGTGCTCTTTGTACCATCCCTATTGGAGCCCTCATTTCCAGTTGACAAGTTTACTGTCCTCTACAAAGTCCAATAACTTGCCCACTGGAAACTTGAGTACCCTCGAAGGCTCCAGTAGATCCTTTCCGAAATGCTTCTGCCTGAGTACCTTCAATTCCTCACATGTGCAGATTACATGTAAACTTGTTTCCTCCTGTAACTCGCATCTCCTGCACCAGGGTTCGCTCACCCGACCCGTGTTGCATAGATGCTTCCTTAAGGGACAGTGTGGGCACAATAGATCAACAGGTCGCAGTGCAATATCACCCTCTTTTTAAATCTAATCTAAGGGACAGTGTCCAGTTATCAACCCAATAATGGTCTTAACTTGTTTTTTACTTCGTCTAATTAGGCTTTCAGAGAACTTAACGTCCGTCCCCTATTAGCGCTTTAGTATGGAGTTGACGCTCAGTCGACCTCCATTTCCTTACTCTTTCCTTATCTAACCAAGACCAAATCGCCCTTCTAGTAGAATCCCTTGTGATTCCACATACGGGTCCTGGTCCTATGAAGTGTTTCCTAGAACTCTCCTTAGCTAGTTCCTCGGCTATTATATTGCCTCTAATATCCTCATGTCCGGGCATCCAGATCAAAAATACCTTGTTGTCTTATGCCAATCTATTGAGGTGCTGTTTACAGTCTTTAACCAGTTTTGATCTGGTAAGAGGATTCATAACGGGTCGATGGCCGCAGTGGTTAGGCGGCTGACTATTGTTGTGAGAGGACGATAGGTGCCGGGGTTCAATTCTCTGGAGGGACGATGACATTTTTTCAGAGAGTTTAATCCCGGATCGACTTGCCATTCGCTGTTGCGAGCAAAGTGATTAACAGCGCGGCATCATAAAAGGCGATATGATGCTTTCACAAAGCCATTTAAACACAACTTACACACACTAAACTACACCGCAAGTGTTGCAGTGATAGCCAGACAAGTAATACAGCTTACGGAGTCACTGCAACTAAGCACCCACCACACATTAAAAAAAAATAACTGCCTTGACAGCGACCTGACTATCAGTCATTATGTTTATTTTCCTCTTCGTGCAGCCTCCCTTTGCAGTCAGTTCTGCGCAGGCTGCAATAGCGAATACTTCTGCCTGAAAGACCGTTGCATGCTCTTCCAGGCTTAAGGATATCCTATATCTTGGGCTCAGACCATAAATACCGGCACCTGTGCCCTTACTGGATTTGGATCCGTCCGCGAACCAGTTATCAGAGTCAACGAAGTCACCCCGTGGCTGGTCTCTGTTCGGTATTAAGATCTTCACCGTTTCAGTGAAAATAATTTCGGGTGCCGTACTGTTCGTTGGCATTTGCAGCAAAGGCTCGTCCAGTACCGTATCCGTAGTGTCAGTGTGCCCTGCTATCCCAATATTGGGGTACCACACTTTATTGGCTTTCAGTCTAAGGATCGCGGCCATAGCCTCCGCCTTTACATAAAGCTCCAGCGGAGGGAGGCCCACAATGGTCTCCAAGGATGCGGTTCTTGTGCTGTTAGTTGCTCCGGTGGTTCCCAGCAGCGCCTGTCGTTGGACAGCAGTCAGCAGTCCCACTGTCGAGGACACTTCTGTCCTTCTCCACCAGACTACGGCTCCGTAGGTTATCGTCGGCCTCACCACTACAGTGTATAGCCACTGAATCACCTTCGGTTTCAATCCTCAGGTTTGACCAACAACTCTTCTGCAGCGCCAGAATAGTTGCGTCGCCCTGTTCGTTATGCTGACTACGTGATTCCTCCAGTTCAATTTAGCATCAAGCGTAACGCCCAGATACGTTACTTCCTTGGTTAATTGTAACTCTTGCCCAAACAATTTAATGCCGCCCAGGTCCTCGAGTTTCCTCATATTGGTGAAAGCAACCAACTTTGTTTTCTGTGGATTAACTGAGAGTCTTTGTGTAAGGCACCATTCCTCCACAATTCGCAGTGCATATCGCATGATGCCCACTACTACGCCCGGGAATTTCCCTTTGGCTACTATGACGATGTCATCAGCGAAACCCTGCGTCAATATCCCTCTGTCATTTAGTGACCTGATAAGGTCATCCACAACCAGACTCCACAACAGAGGTGACAGTACTCCTCCTTGAGGGCACCCTCGAGTGGTCCTCATCGCGATGCGTTTATCTAGCATTTGGGCATAGACTACTCTGCTTTTCAGCATGCAATCTACCAATCTGCTGGTCGTGTGGTTAATGCTCCGGTCCATTAAGGATCGGTTGATTGAGGGTGTTGATGTATTATCAAATGCACCCTCTATGTCTAAGAAAGCTGCGAGGACAACCTCCTTTTGGTGTAGGCTCCTTTCGAGTCCTCCTACCAAACTATGCAGGGCGGCCTCTCCCGATTTGCCCATCTGATATGCCCACTGCAGGGGATGTAGAGGGGATTTGGCAAGTGCTCTCTCTTTAATATTAAGATGTATAATTTTTTCCATAGTCTTCAACATAAAGGATGTAAAACTAATTGGTATAAATGATTTTGGAGGGGTATATGTGTCCTTCCCAGGTTTCGGAATAAACACAACCCTAGTGTCTCTCCAAGCCTTCGGGATGTATCCCAAGGCATGGCTAGCCCTAAATATCTCCAGTATAAGACAATTGTCACAAAAACAAAGTCAGACAAGAAAAATTAACAAACCAAAACCCCCATTGTTAAGCTCACAGTAAACAGATTAACCAAACTGGGTGCTAGATGCTTAAAAAAAGCAACAATCCTATCGAACTAAATCGTTCTTCTAAAAGACTCTTATACAGTATGCCAAATGATGTACTTAGAAATTTGAGCTTCCAGGCTAGGTTCAAATCAGTTTTAGTCACATAATTATCGTAGACTAACTATGTTATTATTAAGATTTTTACGTTGAAAATGACAGCAGAATAGACTGCCGAAACGTCGGTCTACATCACAATTGTAACAAAGGATGGAAATAGCCCAAAATTATGGAAATAGTCCAACATACAACTCAAAATTAAATGCATCAACAACAATCCCACGTCATGATTTAGAAGATCGATCAAAAGCTAAGGTCATTTAGATTTTTTACACATGGAAGCAGCATGGAAGCGACCCAACCTTCAACTGATTTTGAGTAAAATTAATCACAGTACAAACATTCACAGTCAGAACCATCCGCAGAATAACTCTCGTCAGCGTTGGATTCTCTCTTCAGCTTTCTATTTCTTTTTATCATCAGGCACTTTTTTTGTTTTTCCCATTCTTAAGTTTATTCTCTTTCTCTAGCTCTTCTTTAGCTAGGCTTTTATCCTTAATGGCAGCTTCTAACTCATTTTTGTATGGCGAATCTGTTAAGACAGCGGTTTTTCCCCTCTTCCGATTTTTCCTTTTTGCGCTTTCTTTAATTTTTGGAATAGGCATTAGAATTTCAGGCGAAACATGAAATGAAGAGGTCCTTTTGTCTGTTGTCATCCAAGAGCACTTAGGACTGGCATAACGGGACTCGTTAAATTAGACCACCTTGCCTCGTAGCCATTTTCGTAGCTCATCGCTATAATCAAGACTTAGAGGCAAAGCTCATCGCTATAATCAAAACTTAGAGGCTTAAAAGAAACGTCGAGTGGTTGAAGCCTGTGAGAGCAATGTGGTGGTAGACATAGCAACGTAACGCCACTCTCCCTCGCGTAGTCTATAACTTCAAGGTTCTTGGTATGCGTTGAGTGGCCATCCAATATACACGCACTTTTTAAAAATAGGAGACTATAATTTTAGTAATATAGTGCGAAAGCAAGTCAATGTTCTTTCAGGATTAGCCAAATTTTCATAACGTCTTCCCTTTTCTCGAAAACGCAGCTTTAATAAGCCTCCAGAACGTAAAAATTTATGAACTGGTATTGAGCGATGAAACCCACTTTCACTTAAATGGCTTTGTGAATCGTATACTATGATTAGTTCATCCTAAAGGATTTCTATGAATCTTAGCTTTTCACTAGATCTATTCTACATCGCGTACATAATAATATTAAACATTATTCGAGCTTAGAAAAAAAAAACAGAAAATTTATTATAACCTTCTTCTGATTCCAAATATTGTTTCCAGCTTTAGAAATTAAAACTTTTTAAAGTTATTCATGATTGTTCTAAAGTTTTAGCCTTCTACCAATGATAGTTTGTGATATTAGTCAGAAAAACATTTGTGGTGGTCAACCATACGACCCTCCCCCACCGGGAAATACCTGAAGACAAATTATATCGGCTTCCTTGCCCAGAATATTTCCAATTTTAAAGAATTTGTAGCAATCAACTACATCAGCTTTCTTCACCGGAAAAAATTCTCCTCCTCCGTTGAAAATGACCTGCAGGCCAACTATACGGTCTCCCTCCACTGAAAAATATCTGAAGACCAATTATATCAGCTTCCTACCCAGAATGCTTCGAAGTTTAAAGAATTTGTAGCGACCAGATTAGCTAGATTAGCTTCCTCCATCGGCAAAAAAAAAACTTCCAACTATATCTCATTACTCAACTGGAAAGGACCTGGAGGCCAACAATCTCAGCTCCTTCCACCAACGTCAGGAATAAGGAAGAACGGTGCCTACAACGACAGAATGTGACATTTATATACTCTGGCAAATGCCTTTTTATCATGTAATGTCATCGGCAAAATCGTTGTTATTTTAGCTGTCAAACACTGGTAATAAAAAGAAAATTCAGCTACGTAACCTGTATGAACTGGTAATACAGTAAGGTATAAGTTCTCATGTGAAATCTTCTCCTGTTAGTTGAAATAAATTATGCTAGATTAGCTTTGCTCTATTGACCTTTTATATTGGTTAAACGTAAAAACATCTTTCATTAATCTACTTTGGATTCAACAATTATAATTATCCTGTTACCATGCGATTAATCCAACGCCGTAAGTTATTTTTCCTATTTTCGCTAAATATGAAACGATAAAATCGAAACTCGATCGCCATTCGCGTTCTATTCTCAACCCCGTTTATAAATTCAGGTCGTCTCTTGCCTTCGTGCATTTCAAATTCCGGAACGGCTGTGGAACCGTTGGCGATGACGTCGAACGCGACAGAATCGAGAGCAAATTGAAGGAACCCAAAGGTGTATCGCATGGCCGTGTTATTTCTCTCCTAGTTCTTCGGTATCGTGGGAAAACGTGGGCGTAGCTCGTCGCGTACACATTACTACTACTACTACTTACTTCTACTTATTCTTCGATTCCACTTCCTAGTCTTCGTACATCACCGACTGTCCTGCTTATTTGGACTTGTGCCAATCTACCGTTCCTACATGAGATGATTGGCAATTTGGCGTTGTCACCGATGAACGCTGAACGACTATACGGCTGATGGGATAGTCGTGTAGTAGTTATAGTACATGAGATCGGAGAGCGAAAAAATTGCTCACTTAAATTATGATAGTTTTGCAAAACTACTCCGCGATGTCGGGGCTCACGTGGAGTAATCGTAAATACGGTAATTGCAGTACGGGTCTAAGCGTACGAACCATATAGTCTCACAGGACAGGTGTTCTACCGTAATATGCGTTCGGTATAGTTTACGAAAAAATCCAGTGGGCAGCACTCGCACGACTACTCTTTAGCATCACTGTACGTATGTCGTGTTCACTTCAATTATGCACTACTAGCAAATTACTGCTTAAATAATTACAACGTTGTTGGTTCTAGATTATTTAATCGTTAAATTTGGATCTTTTCTAGTCAGTGGAAAATAATATATAAGCTATAAAAGTTTATATTTATTGACAATTTATTTGGGCATTAATAGTTTTAAAACTTAAGAAGTTCAATTATAAAAAGTGCAATTTTGAATCTAGACAAAAGCTTCACTTATGTTAAACAGGATTTTAAGCTCAACAGAAGTTCCTCTTGATATTACAGTAAACTCCAAACTTCTTTTTTTATGGATTAACAAATAAATAATTGAAAACGTTGAATTGAAAGACCGGAACTATGTAGTTCGCCTCTAATCCTTGATTTATTCTTATTGCTCTTGCTAGTAGGGTAATTCCTGCAATTATACCAAAAGCACCTATTACAGACAGTCTAGACCACAATAGGGGCCTTCAAGACACTGAATAAAGCTCTTTAGAATCAACCACAGAAAAACAACAGAATTAGCAAGAAATTCTAGGATCGCTGACACAACTTTGCCGAAGCAGATGCATTTATACAGGTGGTCGAACCTCTCAGCTCTATTTAAATTCGAAATTGAATTGAAACTAGAAAAAATCGTTTCAACCTATTTTGTGTCTCAACTGCAAAATAATTAAGGCTCCTTTTTGCTGGCAAGAAATAGCTGTATTCTACAATGATATCCAGAAATAAAATTTTGATACCCAACATCACTACGCTTCAGAAAAAACGTCCCAAAACTTTACGGATGTAAAATTGGAAAGAAAGATGTCGCTGCATCAGCTAAAAGAAGCAGAAGAATAGGAGACTCTGTTTATTGTGACTCCTACCGGATATTTAGTCTGTCATTTCGTGATTTACTGCCGATCAGGGATGTTATCTCTCTTAACAAGAGTGTTAAATCACTCACCACAAAGTTCACTTGTTTTACTGACTGTAGACAACCGCAGTAGTCATACTTCTATCGAAATTTACAAGTTCAGAACACTTCATCGACATGGTTTCTCTCCTGCCTTATACATCGTGTTGTTTACCATAGAAATCCAAATCCAGTAGGATTTCACTCTTTGTGGTCCCCTAAGGACAACTCTTGTTTTGATTACTGTTCTGTGATGATAAAGAATTATAATCCAGGTTGTACTTCTTTGAATCACGCCGAGTAGACAGCCTGGGACTTTAATTTATAGAATTCTAAATCGAATATGAGAAATAACCTCTTTCACTTCTAATCTTTCCATTAAATAAAACACTTTTTCATTAAGTTATGGTATAAACAAAAAAGTAGATCAAAATGTGGTAAGTTTTGTTAATTCTGGATACGATTAGTGAGATGTCATCAGCTCGGATGGAATAAGGTCCAAAACGATAAAATGTAAAGGTTTCACAGAAATTTTCCTTTGAAGATCAATTCAAACTTATGAAGAACAAAATGAGCAAAATTTTGTATTCTTAATAAGAATTTTTGATGTTGAATTACTGTTGAACAGCACACACACACACACACACACACAAGTTTGATGCACAACTGAACAGCACCATCAGAATTAAAAGCAAAACTCCCGTTGAACCCCTGCCTAAATTTCCTCGGAGTTCAATTTGATTGACTCATGGGAACGTGACTGGACAGACTCGACCTCAACATTGCCAAAATCTGCTCTGCACAAGAACGAAACTTCCCATCTTTGATCAACCATTGGACAACTATTAACATAATAAGCTCCAATCAAAGAAGATGCATGGACTATCTACATAGATGGGGCAAGGCTCCATCTCGAAACTATGATTGCTGGGCAGCCAGGCAAATCGTGCGTCACAGCGTATTGGGGACCTTTTGATGATTTCCTAGTGGCAACATGTGTAAAACCAGCTTAAGAGAAGTATCCAAGAAGAAAAAGAGCAAATTTTATAAGGACATTTTAAACTGGCGAAAAATTCAGTAAATACCTTGAAGATGCAACAATTATTGACACAATAATTTTTACCATACAATTTAGTACGTTTGGCCTTGCTTTGAGCTGGGTTTCACCAAAGTCTGACGTGCATTTGCACGCCGTTCCTGGGACGAACTTCTGTGTTAAGCTTACAGCACAGACGATTCCAGAGATACATCCATTGTTTGACATTTTGCCCTATAGAGCTATTTGGGAGACGTCAAAACGAATAAACAGTCTTACTGAAGACTGAAATGTTTTGGACAAATGTGATCTAACTTATAACAATTACGTACATAGAGGACATTCTTTTAGGCTGTATACTGCCTACACTGTTTTTTGCACAAAAATAAATTCAAATTTGAATTCTAACTTTTGATAAAAAAAATTCGTGTAATTCGAGCAAAAAATCAAGAGTGCATAATCGAAGTGTACATGAAATCGACAATCAACAATATCACATTATATACAAACATACTCGTGTACAAAATGCTAGTTCGCCCGTTGCACGTGCGATAACAAAAACGTTAGACGGTCGTTGTTTGTAAATATCTAACTGTTTCTCTCCAGAGTTTCGGTTTTACCTAAGAGGAGTCGATTACCTAAGCCGTACGCGGAGGTAATATTCTTTTTCTGTATGCTTGGTATTGGACGTTTTGCCGGTTGGTAAAATATAGTAATGACGCTGAACGACCGTGGAAGACGCATTAAATCGAGCCTGTCGGTGTCATTTCCCATTAAACACTATATGCATGGAAATGTAGTTGTAAAATACATTACGGCTGCTATAAAACGTCCAAGTAACACAGTTAATTGGCGAAAGTTCATTTCGTATGTACGATGTTTCAATCGCCGAGCTTAAATTGATGGTGGAATAGGAATTTTGCAAGGTATTGTAAAATGTAAATTGATGAAAGAACTAAGAGGTTATCATTATAAACATTCACTGCACCTATCTTATGTGAATAAGAAAAATTATTTGTGAAAATGTGGTTATAACGGATATTTAGAATTGAAATTCTTTAGGCTTCTTCAGCACATGGATGATCTACGCTAAGAATGTTATATAAATTTGGACATGGAACTCTAGCCGGTGGTTTCTATCCACTCATCTCCATTTCGTCGTAATTTTCTTCTTCCTCATCATCTGTAATAATTAATACTCTTCGAACGTAAATTTCTAATCTTATCTCTCAATTAATGACAGTACGTGAAAATTGTTAATTATTGCTCCTGCATGTAGGCACCGGTAATGATTTAAGTACGTGTCAATAATACAATTACTGTTATTTACAATTCCCTACTAACTCGTCGGAATGCATAGATCTGCACGTACGGCATAGACGATATCATAGCTGGAAGGTGATTTCTTCGGTACACCGATGTGTTCACATATAAGGCATATTATGTAGCCGTACGCTAAGTTAGAATTGCAACACTCTCGGATTGCTGTAAAATCATTGCTTTATTATGAATAGCCGAATATAATATATTTAAATACGTTATGCTACGCTCTGTTCAGTTCAACAAAAGTGCAAATGACAAGCAAATATGTACGGTAGCGTAGTTCATTACATTGTTATCCACAACATCTGTGTACTATTATATTAAAAAAAAAGAAAAGGTTAATGACCACTTCACTCAAAACATTGCTTATCTCTACAGCTTTGATTTATTCTCCTTTGACTGCTCTCAATTCGCGCATTTGTTCTATTGCATCATCTACTTTTCTATAAATATCTTTTATCGCTTTCATAATATGTTAGGTAAAATTACCCGAGTTTTCTTCGGTTTGACTCTTGGATTTTTCATTGCGGGGGTTGGTAGTTCAAAAGTATCGTTTAAGTTAGCTGTTTTGAAGGACGTACAATAACATCGGAGGAAGAAATAAATAGACAAGAGATAGAACAACAACGAGAACTAGCAAAAGAAGAAATTAGAAGAAACTATATTAAAGACCAAGTTAGGAAAAGCAAGTAGAGAAGGTGGTATCGCGGTGGAGATGCTAAAGTGGCTAGAACAAGAAAAAAGTGGATGTGGAATATCAGAGACGCATGGAAAAAGCCAACCTGGTGAAGGCAGGACAGAAGTCAAAACAATTTATAATGGGAAAAAACGAAATAAAACAAGGCAACAGCTTAAGCCTACTACTGTTTGTATTGCGGTCTTAATAGCAAAGCACATAGCAAGCATGGATCATTGGAGAAAGCAAATAGATACCAGTACTTGAAGAATCTAAAAGTGGGAGGACAGAAAAATAGAAGGAGAAATAACAAATAGATTGAACAAATCAACGAGATTATATGCCACTATAAATAAAACAATACTGAGACACAAAGCTAAAGATATGGAAATGAAAATGAAAAAAAAGCTATTAAAATTAAACCCCTAAGAAGAATAATAGGGAAAATAAAATGGAACAGAATTAGAAACGAAGCTATAAGGCAAAATAAGTCGACTGTATAGAAAATAAATGAGGAACAATTGAGTTGGTTTGGGTACATAATTAAAATAAATTGAATGATTTTTAATGCTTGATCTATTTTCATTGCGCTTGCTTTAGTAGGGTGATTCCAGTAATATACCATGGATGCCTATTACAAAAATTAAAAGGAAAACAAACAAAAAATCAGGAAAGATACTGTAAACAAGAAATACAAACAGAAACATAAGAGTGAGACTGAGAAGGAAAAGGATGTAAAAATGGTGGATGAAGTGTGCTCTGACATTTCGTCAGACTCTTTTCTAGCAAATGTCATGCTAAAAGAAATAGAAATAGCAGCAAGAGATAGGTTAAAGTTGAAGAAATAGATCCTGAGGAAAATTTGATCGGAAACCCACTCCGACACCTTAGATCAAATACGGACTAGTAGTTTTTGAATTAAATCGTAGATTTTAATTAAAATCTATATTGAATAATAGTATTTTCAATGGATAACGTTTTGAATATCACCGACAGTTATTATGTAAAACGTTCTGCATAGTACAAATTGGAGGCCTATGTATGGTCAATGTTTGGTCTAGTCACAGTCCACATTATGCATAGAGTACGATGATTAGTACATTAGTAACATTATTAGTAACAAATTTTTCTTCATATTCTTATTTATTTTCAAACTCAGTAAATTGGATTTTGCAACATACACTAGCAATTCTGAAAGTTTGGCCAAGAGAAAACAATTATAAAAATTAAACAAAAAATTTATTCAGCTTAAACCAAAAAATATTTTCTACTACAAAATAATAAAAGAGGACTTTATACAGAGTGTCCCAGCTGACGCGGTTCCTTTGATAATTTATTTTACAGAATAGAGAAAAAGTTTCAAATAAAAGTTGTCCCGATTTATACGATGCATAGCTAGAAAATATTTTCAAATATACAGGATGTCCCAATTATAGAAAAAGCGTATCTAACTTTATTATCTTAAATGGATCACCCGATATATTACATATATATATTTTTTAGATTCTACATGATATTTTAAGTAACTTTTGCCTTCCTAGACCTATGTGCTTTTGTTTTCAAGAAAATAAATATTTTATCAAAAAATTTGCCATCGCAACGCTCTCGTTAATGAGTTGTAGGATCAAAACTAAAAAAGGTAGAAAATTTTGGTTTGCGCAAATTGATACGTCTTGAATTACTGGCGTTACTAATAAAATTATAAATGGTACAAATGATTATTAAATATATCTGTCATAATATTATCGTTACTTAGCCTACTTTGTGCAAATTGAAGTGGTCTGTTTCAACAGTAGGTTGAAGATAAATGGGTACATTCTGATATCAAAAGAAACAAAATTTAATTTTACATCCAACCCTCTAAACAGATATAGGGTATCCCGTTAAAAAAACAGCGTCAGCTGGAACAGCCTGTATAGGAAAAAAACCCAATCTCCCTAGTTAAAATTCATGCAAATAAAATTTTATTTTTGTACGACCCTCTGTTTATCAATTTTTATATAATTTCAACTGGAACATTGTGCCGCTTATTGGCAAGACATTCCAGATGAGTTCATTGCAATTAGAAACCACAGTTCTCTCTTCTATCTGATTTGTACCACAACAATTGTACCAATTTGAAGCCAGGGTTTGGGGTGATAAAGTCATAATTTTATGCAATATACCTCACCTTAAGGAGTAAAAACAGCCTCAATCGAGAAATGAACCCGGAAATGTTTAATTTTTAGTACAAAACATTCGTAAAGCATGTTTCTAACCAATGAACCTCTCACAAAGATTCTCTTTCCTTGCCCAAACAACTCAAACTTCGATCAGTCGGTTCACAGAATGTTGGCAACTTATTATAACTGCAAATCTAAAATATTTTAATCTATAACTTTATAGTCGTATGACACCTACATTTGTTTCTAGTTGCTGGAGCTAAATTATGTTTCAGCATTCACTTTTAAAATGTCCTGACGTTCTCTCCTTTTTATTAAGAAAGTGTTGTCAGAAACTGTTTCTACACTAGCACTTTTTCTAGGCAAACCTCTAACGGACTAAGTTGAAGTTTTGAAGTCGATTGGTCCTGTGTCTAAAGCGGAGCTGTTGGCTCCATGTTATTGCAAATATAATACTGAGGGAATGGTGTAATCTTATGCTGATGGGTATTACAATACATATATAAGGATGTAAAAAAATTGAAGGCGAAAATATTGCTGTCTAAAATAAATGCAGGATTCACAGGTCAAGTAAATGCTCTGGACTAGTCGTAACCAAGCTCAATCGAACTTGGAATATTTTAAATTACAATAAATATTTTAATAAAAAAAAGGGAATGAAACCGTAATAAATAGTATCTGTTTGATGCCATTATACAGTTAATATCATTAAAATTAAATTACGTTAGTGACACAGGAAGAAAAACGCAATACCTACGTAATTATACCTATTAAAATCATTATTATATTATCTATTAAATATCTTCATGTTTAGTACCACTCATAACTATTCGTATATTTCATTCATGTTTAATTAACATCAATATTAAATTTATTAATGTTACTTTTATGTTTAGATGTAATTATTATCGCATTCCATTTTGATTAAGAAAACGCTAATTGTAGTACCGTATGGCTATTTAACGTTTTATAGCGGTTCTTTTATATATACGATTCAATACGTGTGTAACCGAATAATCTCATCAAAAAGCTCAAAATAAATTTTATTTACGTATTATAACCATAAAATGACTTTGTCCACATACTATTTTAATTTCCCCCAAAATAATAGCAAAACTTACCTTTACTCTTTGCCTGTGCAATTCCTGATACCTATGCTTCTTCTCCAATTCCACCTTCCTACTTAGCAAGTCTCTAATTTCCGACGGCGCATTATCAACCACCTTACTATCTTCCTGTTCCTCTTCGTCCTCGCTAAAACTTTCCAGTAAGAGATCATCGTCGTTATTCTGTAAATTATATTTAAAAAATAACAATCAAGATCATTTTTGTGATTCCAGATGTCTTACTAATTCTGGGGGTGATGGTGGAGAGCTCCTGCTTGAGGAAGTCCTGACCACCGAAACGTATTCGTTGTAGTTTTCGTTCTCGATTTCCAGCTTAAGTACGGGAGGTTCGAGGCCGCAAAGGAACACAGTACCGAAGAAGAGGAGTTTGTTAATGCGTAAAGTGAATTGAGCCAGTTCCATGTCGAAATCTTTGGAGACGAATGTCGGTTCTTGAACGTTGTGCATCAAAGGTGTAAATTCGCTAAGTACAGCGTCTTCCGGAAGACGAATTTGTTCGTATCCTGGAAAAGAATAATTACATATAAGATTTGAAACTGAATAGTAAAGATTACACATAATTATGTGAATGGCTTTCTAACTATGAATTGCAAATAACGAAAAAGTTCTCTAGACTCATGAAGGGCTCCAAAAGTAACATTAATTACTGGCTAAATATATTTAATCTAGACGAAATTGGAGTAGGGTCAATCCATTTCAAATCACCCAAGCAATGTTGCTCAACATTTTTTATTTTCCAGAATTTTTTATCATGAGTTCCCTATAGGTAGAAAGTCACAAAAAACTGTTTGAAAAAAAATTATTAGCCAGTTTTTTTTGGCAGCCATTTTTTAAATGGCGGTTGGGCAAATTTTTAAGAAAACGTGGTTTGCCGAAAGTTCAATTTCCAAGCTATTTTAAATGATATCAGAATAATTCAAGAACCAGTGTGTTCAGCATGAAATGAACTTTACGAATACATTTTTTTTCATTTTTCTATCGTGTAAGAAAGTCTGTCAAACTCTGTCTATAAAACTCCGAAAAAAGTTATCAATCGTTACTTTTTAAGACCGTAAATTTTTATGAAAGAAGAGAGATTCACTAATAATCTGTTACTGCTGTGTTGAATGCTTACATAACTACATGCAGTATAAGTTTTAGTCCTGTGAATGCAATCCTTTTTTTTCTAGAGCTTTTCAAAAATGACCGAAAATCTTTTAACATCAATTTTCTCAAGTAAATATCTAAAAAGGGACTGAATGAAAACAAGTGAAAATTTTACAGAATGTTCTTTATACACACAGGAATATCTCACAAAGAAATTATTAAACAAATTCGATTGGAGACAAGTAGAGATCCTATTTTAAGTAAAGTAATGTATTTTGTTTTACACGGTTGGCCACGTAATAAGATATTACCAGAGCATAGACCTTATTACATAAGACGTAATGAGATTAGCGTCGAGCAGAATTGTTTACTATGGGGTTATAGATTAATAATACCTACGAAATATAGAACCGCGATATTAAATGAATTACATGTTACTCATACAGGTATGGTCAAAATGAAATCGTTTGCTAGGTCATACGTTGGTGGCCATTACTTGATGAACAAATTGAAAGAATATCTAGAAATTGTCAAATATGCAATAGTACTTCTACATTACCACCAAAATCCAATTTGATTACTTGGAGTTGGCCGACAGAACCTTGTGCAAGGCTTCATATCGATTTTTTTGGTCCTTGTTTAAATAAAAATTTTATTGTAATTGAAGATGCTACATCTAAATGGATTGAATGCTTTGAAGTATCAAGTGTTTCATCTGAAGCCGCAATTAAGATACTTAGAGAGCTTTTTGCAAGGTTCGGCTTACCCAATGAAATTTGTTCAGATAATGCTAAAGCTTGTACATCACATGAATTTCAAAAGTTTTTAAATAATAGTGGTATTAGACACTTAACAGGAGCTCCCTATCATGCTGCCACTAATGGTTTAGCAGAGAGCGGTGTTAAAATTATGAAGAATGCGATTTTGAAAGGCCGTAAAGATAATATCACTGATATAAGTTTGTTAATAGCACGCTTTCTTTTTCAATACCGAAATACTCCCCATACAACAACGGGAGAAAGCCCTGCTAAATTGTTAATAGGTAGAAAATTAAGATCAAAATTTGATTTATTGTTGCCTTCAACAAAAGAGACGGTAAGGCAAAAACAATTTAAACAAACACAGTTTTACCACGGAAAAAGAAACAAGACATTTCATGAAAATGATAGTGTGTGGGTTAGAGATTTTAGAAATAAGGAAGTACCGTGGTGTAAAGGTAGTATTGATAGAGTCTTAGGTAAACGCACGTATATTGTAAGTGTCGATGGTGGAATGAAATGGAAACGTCATATAAATCAATTGAAAATTGATAAATCAAGCCAAAGTTCTAAATCGATTTCAGTCATTCCACGATCAACATTAGTTAATTCTAGTAGTGATAATTCTGTTTCCGATAGAGTGTTAAGACGAAGAAGTCAACTTAGACCTCCAGAAAGACTTCAATTTTAATTAGTTGTTATTGTTCTTGTTAAGGGAAGAGGTATTGTTATGTATTTACGTACGTATTCCGATACATGTACAATGTTTTAAAGTTTTGGCATGCAGTGTATTTGTTTGGTGTTGCTTGCACGTTTGGTTTTTATTGTATGGTATTTTTTGTACCCATGTGTATCGCTGAAATACGACATATGTATGTAAAATGTGAATAAAGTAGTTGCCTCGTGACCGTGAAGTATTATTATTCTCCCCCATAATTTAATACAATTAATAATACAAAAGATATAACAAAAGGAATTGAAAATCAAAAGTGAAAATAAAAAGGCAAATAAACAAGTAGCAAAGAAAAAAACCATCTGCTGATGCGGATTCAAAAACCTCTATGAAAGAAGAGAAGATTTTGTTCAAAGGACACAATGGCGAACTTTTTGGCCTGCCAATAAACCCAATTGAAATGGGTGGAGGTGGGAAAAGGCCAAACAAACAATCTTAGACAGTCTAACTAAATCCAGCTTAAAAATGTCTATACCTCTAAACAAAAACTGTTATTAACGGCTCTGGCAGTTGGTACCGCGGATGAGAGATATTCGAATCGTTTAAAAATTTCTGGTCATGATATAACATCCATTCTTTTACTATAAATAGTTTAGAAGTTTAGATTACCTCACCTTCAGATTCATATTATACAAAGACAACAACTTAGAGTTAAGACAAGTCCCTATATAATTATTTCTAAACCTATTTTATGTCCGTATAATATTTTAACTTAACTACCCACGTATATAAGTATATATAAATCCTGATTCAACTGAAACGGCATATAACAGAACATAATAACATAATTACAATTCTCACAATAGTCTATACGATTTAATTTTTTTCTACACGGAAGAATTTCTAAAAATATGCTGCGCTTCGCGCGTTCTTAAATTCCTATTTCGTGTAATAGTTCTATACGCGTGGAAATATTTCAGATAACTGTCAATTTGTATCGGGGTATAGGTCACTCCGTTACTCGCAAAACAAACATAAACATATGAAAACAAGGCCAATGTAAATGACTGATTTTTTTTCCCGAAAACATATACGAATGGAATACACAAACGTAAAATCCAATGACGTTCATGGGTTTGAAAATATTAAAATGCTAAAAATGCGCGGTAATAAGTGTTGAAGCAGTATTTCAAGAATAATGCAATGATCTAAACAATTTACAACTCTCAATACCTTGACCTAAATCCAAACGCATACAGTAGCATTCGTATATTGGGGCACACACTATAAATGTAAGTAATATTATAAATATAAAAGAAATTGTACTCTCAAGCAAATACTTTCACAATAAAACCATCAGAGAGTACCAAAGTATTAATATAAATAACAAGGCTCAAGGCGTCCTGCCCTTAGAAGGGGTCCTATAGATACATTTCAACAATAGAGAAGATCGGGAAGTGTTAATACAGGAGGAAGGTGTGACATAAAATTTGAAAGTAGTTAGAGACAGTATCAAATGACAGTAGACAATCTTTGAAATCGTTCTGCAATGAAACGCAACCATACACGACACATGAGTACTTAGCAAGATTTCAAAGTGAGAAGGTGAGTTTTAGAATTAACTAACGTAAGATTTTTAGTCATGTTAACCCTGAAAATAACACATCAATTATGTACAATAGAAAGTTGTCATTTGTTTACCATAAATCAAATAATAAATTTGAAACTGCAAGGTTAGATATTTAAAGATTTCACTTCATTTCATTCCCTGCCTTGGTAGAAAGTTTGATACAACTCAAGGCGGAAGGCTTGATATCTTGTATCAATCCTCCCTTATTCAATTTTCAACAAGATGTATGTACAATCCATATGTCGCAATCATCCACAAGAAATAGACTGTCAACAATCTACCAAACCAGAAATTGAAAATTAGTTAAACTATATACCTATGTACATACAGGGTGAGGCGTTAGTGCGTCAAAGCTCAATATATCCCTTATTATTGAAGATATCAAAAAATTTTATGTACAAGAATCATAGACAGTCTTAAGCTACACATTTTAAAATTAATTTCATATACACAGAGTGTTTCATATCGCTAGGGTGAACCTTAAATGGAACACACTATATATTATTTCAAATTTGGATTAAGCCTATCTTCCTCGTTCTTTCAATATCAGGTTTCATTGAGTTATACCGAGTATTTCAGAAGTTATGGTCAATTTTGTGTGAAAATCGTTGCGTATTTAACGTCCTGTGTATTCTATACGAAACAGCTTGAAACTATATTTTTACTGGAATAACTTTTTTATACTGTTACACTTTTATAACGAAATAGTGTTTTCCCAATATTACGAAAACTGTGTACAGGGCGATTCAAAACACAAATGCATTATTTCATAATTTTTTTTTATGGAGCACCCTGTATTTTATATTAAGAAAGGGAAGAATACTTGATATACTTTCATTTTCATTAACTATTCCCTATATCTAAAATGGTTAGTTTCTGAGATATTTAACTAATGATTTTAAAGAAATGTGAGCATTTTGGCAATAATTGGAATATAATACATTAGCCATGAAAAAGTGACATTAGAAGTGTCCGAATCATATTATTTATCAGTTAATCAACTAGTTTTATTTGTTAGTATAGTTTGTAAGATTTTGCAAATTTAATTACTCTTTAAAATAAATTTTTCTGCTGAGGAATTGACAGACATGATATGGGTACTAGGAGAGTGCATGAAAAATTGTGTACTTGCTAAACGAATTTACCAGGAGAGATATCCTGCCCGACGACAACCTGAAACAATACCGCTGGAAAGGTTAATGGATCGCTTTACTCGGACAGGTCCTGTAATATATGAAAACCATGAAAAAGCGAAAACTGTTCTTACCGAGGAAAAAGAATTCAATGTGATTCTTGCAGTTACGGACAATCCACATATTAGTACCAGAGAAATCTCGCGGCAACAAGATATTAGTCAAAAGGCTGTCCGAAGAATACTCTGCAAAAATAAATTTCATCCATATCGTATGCGAGTGCATCAAGAGTTAGTCAACGATGACTTGGCCCGTAGAGTTGCTTTTTGCGAATGGGCTCAACAACAAATCCGCAACCAAAGAAATTTCTTAATTTTGTTCTTTTTGGAGATGAAGCTACATTTCATAAAAATGGAAATGTAAATCGCCATAATTTTCATTATTATGCTACAAGTAATCCCTATTTTGTAGGAACCCCATTAACGATAGTCAAAATAGATGGTCTTTGAATGTATAGGGTGGAATAATTGGAGACTACGTAATCGGGCAACATTTTTTCACAGGCCGAGTCAATGGTCAGGTTTATTTAGACTTCTTAGAAAACCATTTAACATTATTGCTGGCAAATGTTCCCATCAATATTCGTCAAAATATGTGGTAGGTATTTACGTGACGATTCATAATTATTTAAATACATATTTTCCTGCAAGGTGGATAGGGAGAGGAGGACCAACTACATGGCCAGCCCGATCCCCAGAGCTAGCTAAAATTGACTTTTTCATGTGGGGTAATGTAAAAGACTTTGTGTATAAAACACCGGTAACTACGCAAGATGATATGAAGAATAGAATAAGACATTAATACAGAAATGTTAAGAAATGTAAGTCGATCATTTGAAAGACGGCTGCAATGTTGTATTAATGTTTTTGGAGGACATTTTGAGCATTTATTGTGAACCTTGTTGTATTTAAACTTTGGCTAAAATGGTAAAAAATTAATTATCGGTATAAGTTTTTTATTTTGTAGTTAAATTTAATAAGATTATTGTAATTAATAATTTAGCATTTTTCTAATGTCACTTTTTCATGGCTAATGTATTACGAGTATATTCCAATTATTGCCAAAATGCTCACATTTTTTTAAAAATCATTAAATATCTCAGAAACTAATCATTTTAGATATAGGGAATGGTTAATGAAAATGAAAGTATATCAAGTATTCTTCCCTTTCTTAATATAAAATACAGGGTGTTCCATTAAAAAAAAATTAGAAAATAATGCATTTGTGTTTTGAATCGCCCTGTACACAGTTTTCGTAATATTGGGAAACCACAACTTCGTTATAAAAGTGTAAGAGTATAAAAAAGTTATTCCAGTAAAAAAATAATTTCAAGATGTTTCGTATGGAATACACAGGACGTTAAATACGTAACGATTTTCACACAAAATTGACCATGACTTCTGAAATACTCGGTATAACTCAATGAAACCTGATATTGAAACATCGAAGAAGATGGGCTTAATCCAAATTTGAAATAATATATAGTGTGTTCCATTTAAGAAAATGTATGTTTGGTTCACCCTAGCGATATGAAACACCCTGTATATATGAAATTAATTTTAAAATGTGTAGCTTAAGACTGTCTATGATTCTTGTACATAAAGTTTTTTGATATCTTCAATATTAAGGGATATATTGAGCTTTGACGCACTTATGCCTCAACCTGTATGTATGCGTTACAGGGTGATATTTGCACTGCGACCTGAAAGGTCTATTGTGTCCCCCCTTTCTTGCTGTGTGGTTGAGGGTTTCTCGACTTCATAGCTAGCTTGCTAAGCGTATCACCTTTAGCAAATTTAAAATGTGGGATGACCTGATGTTAGGCAGATGTCCCTCTTCTATTTCATAAGATCCTAGGTGCGTAGCCCTTGAATTGGGTAGTGCTACGCACTCAAAGAGGATATGTATAGAGGTTTCGTCTTCCTACTCGCAGAAACGGCACTCTGCTGTCTCTGCTAGCCCAATTGTTTTCATATGCCTTCGGAGCCGACAGTGACCTGATAGGATTCGTGTCAGTAAGGTTAGTTTGTCTTTGCTGATGGTAATGAGTTCATTGAATCTGTTCTGGTTGTGGGTTCGCAGAGTTGTTTTCGCTTGTCTCATTCCATGTTGATCAAACCAGTGCTTGATTTTTTTGATCAACTTTTTTTTAGTTTCTCTAATATTGTGCTCTGACTGATCCCGCAAAAAGGTTCAGGGCTCAAGAGAGATGCACTCGCCCCCGTTCTTGCAAGTTTGTCTGCTTCCTCATTTCCTTCTAATCCGGTGTGTCCCGACACCCACATGAGAGTGACTTTATTATCCCTGTCTAGCTCGTTTAGCTTAGACAGGCAGTCCCCAGCCATTTGTGAGCTGATTGTATAGGAATTCAGCGTTTTAATGGCTTCTTGACTATCAATCAAGATGATAATCTCCTGTGTCCGGTACTTCCTTTCTAGGTTAAATCGGACACATCTTTCTATAGCGTGTATTTCCGCCTGAAGGATGCTAGGGAACTTCCCTAAACTTTCGGAGTACTTGATTCTGGGCACATATACTCCAATTCCAGTCCCTCCGATTGTCCTGGAGACATCTGTATACCATAATATGGCATTCTTATTCAGTTCCGTTATGGTCTTTTGATTCCATTCACTTCTGAAGCCTAGTCTCGTAATAAAATTTTTTCCAAGGCTAAATTTCTTCGACATCCCATCGCGAGGCATGTCCTAGAAGAATTTTTGATTTCTGCCTAATGGTGCCTTCTCCCATCACTCTGTATGTGGTTTGTCTGGCTACACTCTCCACTAAAATGTGAAGAGGTGTGAGATTTAGTACCACTTCTAACACGGCCGTTGGGCATGTGTTCATTGCACCTAAACTATATAACTCACCTATTGAGTCGCATATACATATGAACCTTGACAAAAACTCCAGAAGAAGTACAACCCTAACCAAAAGCAGGACTTAAGAAAGAGAAAGTGGGAAGGAAACTTGCTAAAACGAGCATCGAGACTTGTATACCCAAAAAATTAACCATAGGAAAGGATATGAAAACGTCGAGAAATGCCTGTAATAGGCACCTATGACATATTGTTGGAAATCACTGCGAACTAGTACAATGAAAATAGATCAAGCATTAGTAGCGAATCACTCGGTTTCGACCTCCCATGCCTTGTCAGCGCAACTACGAATGCAATGGAATGGAATTAGTCCATTGTAGGAAGTAGTATACAATTATGATTGAGATGTGAATTGTAATGAAACTAGGTTTTGCATTCGGAGTTGCGTCGACGAGACTTGGGAGGCCGAAGCCACGTAGTCCGCTTCTAATGCATGATCTACTTTCATAACACTCGATCGCAGGGTGATTTCCAACAATATACCATGAGCGACTATTACAGGCATTTTTTAGTTTTTATATCGTGACATTTCTCAACATTTTCATATGTTACGTCATGCTAAACCGTACACGGCATCACCGTTAGACTGCTTAGAAGATCTAGATATCTAGCGAGAATGACAAACCATGAATTATCCGAGCTAGATCGATATCTGCTGTACCGACCTGAGTTGTGTAGTGCCCTACGATGTGGTACTTCCAACCTTGCCCACTGGAGAGCATGGAGTTGGAAGTAGTCCATTGTCGGAGGTATTATACAAATAAGGTTGAGATGTGAATTGTGATAAAATTGCATTTGGAGTTGCGCTGACGAGACCTGGAAGTTCGACACCACGTAACCCGCTACCACGAGCGTCTATTACAGGAATTGTTTGATTTTTACATCGTGGCATTTCTCCACGTTTTAACGCAGTACTATGTATTAAAATGTGTCGATAATATAGTAGCGATTTCACAATTCAATATAACAAGAAAACGTAAAAAAATATATTGTCGTTTTTTAAAATTACTACCACTTCTGGCAACACAGTTATTGTAGCTCAAATCTACAGTTAGAAAAATCGACTTTTTCGGAGAATTCTAATGCTAATTCGCACTGAGTTTAATTTCTTTAACAGAAACACAATATAGTATAACCCATCCATAAATCAATGAGTGTGGATATCTTACATCACAGTTTTAAAACTCTTTCTGTATTGAAAAGCCATAAACTTTTATTGAAGCACGATTTATATGATAGTTGCTTTTTAAAACTTATCTAATTGAATAATTTTAATGTGTCAATATGGGCGTTGATTCCCGACAATCAAATAAAAGTTTACGAAAATAACCGCAGCAACAATTATTGTAAAGATATCGAATTTCTCATGCATTCTCTTCTATTTTTGTCTAATTTATAGACTTTAGTAAAAATTGCCATCCACTACTTTAAAATAAGTAGAAACGATAACAATAAACGGTGCTTTATTTCAGGAAATGTAAAATAGTCACCCACGTAGATCGCGGTACTATACTCGTACAAGTTTGGTAAAAGTTGGAAAACAACCTCTTGCCGATTACGCAAAAGCTGCAGCGACAAAGTTATTACCACGGCGGTGCAATAAAACACGATAAAGAATGATGTTCTTCGGCACTTAAGAACGCCTAGTATGCTAGACCTGGTGTGAGGATAATCGTATTTTGGCGCGAACACCCCTTATAACGGCATAAATTAGCAATTAATGTCATTCTGAATAAAGTTGTAGCTGCATGCGTTGCATATATTGTTAAACGGTTATCCACTTTACATTTCAAGAAAATAATGATAGTTTGAAGATTCACAACATTTGTTGAATAATTCAGGTTAATGCAAAGTATGGTATATCGAAAGAAAAATGCTTGATCGAGATCAGAATTTAGAGTGAAAACCGATTTTTGTTAATGCGTTTAATATTAGATACAAGATGCTTACGACAGATAACGTAAATGCTGATGGTATAAATAGAATTTCTACTCTCACTAACACCGCGCATTTACCTTCAAATACAAACCAATTTGTAACAATAAAACCAAATTACATCATTCCGACTTCAACCGACTTCTTTTTTCCTGTGATTAAGAACTCTACAAGAGATGGCAATGAAAAGAGTCAAGGACGATGCTAATTTGATGCACTTGTTTGTTGTCCGTGTATTACACGTCGTCTATACATCGCGCGTTAAAGTTTCGTTTGAACATCTGTTCGTAGAAAAAGAAGAAAAAATCGGGAACAAAGAAAAGGATTCCACTAATTCTTCGTTTCATTCTGGCCACCGTGTCGCTACACAAGGGAAAAATGCGGTTTTCCTCTACTCAGTATCGTATCTATACACTCTCAGAAGACATTAGAGAAGATTTCACTCGCTGCAAATGTCCTCGACTGGATGCATTGTTACGCACAGTCGACTTCGAATTAGACACATCTTTCGAGAAGTCTTTGGATCATAACGGAAAGGGGACACAAGTTTTTCGAGTTCAGTGTTCTTTTTAGTTCTATTCAACTTCCTGCACTGCTTGATGTTTTCTTTAAACTGTATGTATAAATAAGTGAGAAATGTTGGTATAAAAATTTATGATGGAATCATTGACGGCATCGTTTATTTTAATGCTTAATGATGCTTGCTGATTTGATTGGCAGGCTAATGTAAGTAACATACAGAATTACTGAAGTATAGGACCCAAAAGGGAACCTTGAAGAACCCTACTATGATCCCTACCTCATGACAGAAGAAGTAACTGAAGTATGACAGGATAACAATAGATTCTTGCTCAGATTTTTTAATTGCATTTCGACGAGCCTTTAGCAATGTGAATGCGTAAAACCCTCAAGAAAAAACGACATTAATTAAAAAGCTCCGGCAAAAGTATCAGTTGTCGCTAATTAAACAATCAAGACTTCCATTTCCTTCCGTTAAAATATACTATAAAGGAATAACTCTCCTCTGATGGTCACCAGAGATAGTATAACCACCCACGGTATTTGCTTCTTATCTCATTTAAGAAGCTATCAGTCCATCACCGCCTCAAAATGCATGGCCTTGAGATTCTCAAGAAAAAGAAATCCCCACTCTCCGCATCAACATCTCTGTAGATAGATAAAGACGCTTCCCTGGTCATTCAAATGTCAGGTGCCCGAGTATGACTCTTGATACGCATCTTACCTACAAGCAGCATTTCTCCGACACAAGTCTGTTAAGCTCCTACGTGTGAGGTCTGTCTTGTATCCTCTCCTCTACTGGGAAACCTTCCTGAGCTTAAAACTAAAGCTTTTTATCGATACCACGTTTTTCAGACTGATACTAACTTATGGCTCATTGACATGGTTCAGTGCCTCCCTGTCCCAAACTTAAGTACTTATTGTGGTGCAAAACCACGCTCTACGTATCACTGTCGCGGCTCCGTGGTTTCTATCTAATGTACAAATTCATTGAGATCTAGGTGTTTCTACGTAGAGCACTTGCACACTTACTTACTTTCCTGACAACGCTGTAGCTGGAGATGATTTGATACCGTCTTTTATTTTACGCAAACTTGGAACGGTTTTTGCCAAACCTTTAACTATGATAATTAATTTGTCGATAAAAACATCTTCCTTCCCTCATTTATGGCAGCGAACCAGTGTTCAAGAAAGGTGCAAAATCTGAAATTAACAACTACAGACCTATAGCCATTCTGTCCAATTTTGCCAAAGTGTATGAGAATGTGATTTTTTCTTACGTATATGAAAACGGTCGGAAAAAGGTCATTTATATCGCGTAACGGTCTGCCAATACATTTGTCAAGATTTGGATAAACAAGCACAAGTTGACGTTGTGTATACCGATTTTAGCTTTCTGACTTTCGTTTAAGCTCCTCCTTTTTACGATTAATCGAGTCTTATTTAATCGGTAGATGTAATTATGTCCACTATAATGCCTATAAATCGTTCACCTTTTTTCCATCTTCTGGTGTGCCGCAGGGTACAAGCTTAGGCCCTCTACACTTAGTTTTATACATAAACGATCTTTTAGAGAACCTATCCTGCCCTGTACTTGCTTATGCAGAGGATATTAAAGTTTATGGGCCTATTGCTAGTTGGGATGACATTCTACACCTACAGAACAATATTCAATACATTATCCACTGGTGTACTAGATATAGGTTGAAATTCAATATTGGCAAAAGCTGTTTTGTTTCCTACACTCGCAAACGGAATCCAACTGCATCTGTTTATGGTGTGAATGGTCACACGGAACGTGGGATTGACTATACATCGCTACTCCATAGACATGGTATGACATCTCTGGGACTTCGCCGTGAATGCCAAGTTGCCCGTTTCATATGGAAGGTGGTCCATGGATTGATAGCCCATCTCGTCTTTCTTCCCTTAACTTTCGTATTCCCCGATTTACCTCACGTTCCTTCACTTCGTTTTCTTTTCCTCTCTCTAGAACCAACATCCTTAATGCTTCACCACTTGCTACTATATGTCGTTCTGCTGACCTCCATTACAATGATATATTCTTTGGTACCATTAATGAAATGTAAATTTATTTACTTATTTTTTTATTGATAGTTGTATGGACATATATATAATATGTATACGGGGTGATCTTTTGAAAACGGCCCACCTCAAATATTTCAGAAACTATAAGGAATTCAAAAATTTCCAAAACTACTTCTACTTTTAATTCAAAGGGGAAACAATTTGACATATAAATTACACTTTTGACGTTTACATCAGCGCCCCCACGGGTACGCCCCCCTAAATTTTAAATGAAATGACCCATCGTGTGGCACCTCAAATGAAAGCTTATTTCATTAGCATTACGGTGATGTATCACTTGTTCAGTTTTTCTTTAATTTAGCATCGAAAAGTAATCAGTTTTGTTTTAGAATACGAAGAGTAAGTCTTTAATGTGACAATAACAATTAAAAAAAATAATAATAAAAAACAAATAACAACATTCACAATAACTGTTCAAAATGTGCACCGTTGTTCTCCATGCAGTAGTAAAGCCGGTTTTCAAATTCTTGTCTCACTTTCTCAAAAGTTTGCCGTGGAATATTTCTACACGCGTTAATAATTATTTGACGTAAATCATTTAAATCTATTGGTTGAGTTTTATAAACTGCTGACTTTAAATGACCCCACAAGAAGAAGTCAGGACTTGTCAAGTTTGATGATTGGTTGCTGGAAAAACAATTCGTATTTATCGAGGATTTGGTTACCTTCTGCATCAAGCTGGTTTTCCACTTCCTCAGTTATTAGGGGATCGATGATATTCTCTAACATATTTAAATAAATGTCACCAGTCAATGTTTCTCTGAAGAAAATTGGCCCAACAATGGAATTTTTAGAGGGATTATTATTATTATTATTACATGAGGACGCTGGCCAGATCCACCATAGCAAGGACTTCTCAGTCTGAGAATCGGCTGATCCAGCATCTTGAGGAGTTGAATCCTGACTGGCACCCACCGTTGGTGAGAATGTAGGTCATTCTAGAAGAGTTCTAAGAGTCCCAAGCTAAGACCCAGTCACCACCTCTGCAGTCTGGCTAATTATTCAAAGTCGCACCGCCCGATTGGATTGCTCACGTTAGAGACAAGGAGGCTACAAGGTAGTGTCTCATCGAGCCTTGCAGAAAAACGGCTTCGCATATGGTTGGTCGTGTCATAAATTCTAGTTTGTTGGAAGATATGACTGATCTTCTACTGTGTTGCCAACCTCTGTCTTCAGTGCCGTTTGTCGTTTTTTTATAAAACTGAATTTTTTCTGCAGAACATCTTTTATATTTTAGAGTGGATGACAACAAGTGTAGGCTAGTTTTCTCGCAGGGTGTTTAGTTTATCGTTTAACAATCGATTACCGCTAAGAACAGTGCTCACATTTTGAGTTTACAAATTCTGCTTGCTTAACTTTGGCACCACGAGCTGTGCTCCATGCTTATTCTTCTCCATCTTCTCTTATTTTATGTTAGGAATCGTGATTACGTTAGACAGTTAATTAGAGATTTCTGATTATACCACGAGTCCTTTCTTTAACGGCTTATTGTTCTTAAGCTGAACTAATTGGTTGTATGCTGTAAACGCCATCTATTGCTCAGCATTGGTGGAACATTCTGTAGACAAAATAGACCACCGATCTTTTCATATCTTCAATCTTTAACGGTATTATTTATATCCTAATTTAATCACATGTAACATCACTCAGATTTGATGAGTTTTGCTTTTTGCTTTTCACTTATAACTTATTTTAGTTCTGATTTCTAAGGTAAGTCCACTACTCCACAATGTAAGTCCATACTGATCCCTTTTGCATTTAGCCAATTATCTTCGGAATGTCACCAAATTCCAGTCAGAGCTTTATGCTTTAAATAAAATAATTTTCAAAAATCTTAAGTCTACCACAAGAGAGTTCAAACACAGGAAATAACTGAAATATACTATCGTTATTTGTAGCGTTGTTAAGAATCATTGAAGCCGAACAAGTATTTAGACTGTCAAACCGCAGTAATTCAAATAATCCTAGTGTCTGTAGTGTAACAAGATCTTGCAAACGTTCAGATAAGGACATCCTCGCAACAGAATACATTAATAACTATTATCGGAAACAAGAACTTAAATTATTGGCGAACGACTACTAATAAAAATATCAAAGTATTATATCGCAAACTTCATGTATCAATTAAGAGAACAGCGTTAAAAATTACAAAAATAAAACAGAGCATGAGATTAATGTTCCTTTATAACCTGTACATACAACCATTTACTTACACTACAGCTATGTATCTCCACTAATGGACCAAGCCCTCATTGGCTAAAATAGTTGTCATGAAAAAGCGAAGATGGAAATCGCGTGAGTGCATTATTCATATCTTGCTCAAAACGACCTTGTCTATTTTAAAAACGGGAAACGTATAAATTAAGCTGGTATAATAAATTATCTAAATGGGTTTCTGAAACGAATACGTTATCTTACTCGGTTTGCCGATGTATGGGAGTCAATATATTTCATTTATAGTACTGGCGAATTAATTTATTAGATATCCAGAGAAACCGAATTGATTTGTTAACTATTAATGTAAATTAGAACCGTAGTTTTTTTTTACAAGGAGTGTACAGAAGCTCTTTAAAACGGAACGAAAACAATTTGTGGTTAAAAATATAACTTAATTGGCACAGCGTGTACTCGGATATCGTTTAGAATCAATCCAAAATATACGTTCGGAATTTTAAACGAATATTTAAATCAAAAATTTCGTAATATCATATTAAATATGTTGAATGGATAGGATGGTCATCTTGTACCTATCGCCGCACGTAAAATACAGTAATATTAACTATAAATTATGACATGAGATCAATGACTTCTTCGCAAATTTTCTAAAATATCCTCAAATGCCTTTTCTTATTTAACAAATGACTTGGTTGGAAACTGCTATATTGGCGATATTCACAACCCTGTTGACAATTTTGGACAGAAATTGCGTCTTCTAAATAGCACGATGTGAACTCATGAGTCATTAATTCGATGCTAAGTCTCCTTTAAATAATCGACTGTTTGATGTACTGTTCGAGAGGCGGTTTTGGTGGCAGCAAATCCAGTTTTACGAAAGAAAACACAAACTTATTTGAAGGGCTTCATGAATGAACAACTTCCGTTTTGGTTCGCTTTGACAGCCAAACAGCCAACAGTTGTTTTGTCTATGGTTTGTATGAATATCTTCATGTTTTTGTTGCCTCCTGTTACGATACTGTAGTCGATCATACTACTACTAAATACTAAATAATTGCACCAAACATGGAAAATGGACTTAGATTGTTTACAGTTAGCTCTACCTAAAGCATGACCAAGCTTAGCAGATTTTCTTTTAATTCCAAACACAAATAACTAACTGAACAGTTCTTAGCTTTGAAAACACGATTGTAATAAGCAAAATCAGACAAAGTCGAAACATCAAGTAGCTTTAATCCGTACGATAATGCATCCTGCGGATTGGTCCAATTGGTTGATTTGATTTTCCTTCTCCATTCTAAATTAAACGACTTAAAAAGGATTTCCTAATTCTAACATGAAAATTATGTCCAAAGGCTATTGATGGTATCATCTTAACTCGGATTGAGTAAAAGTCGAACAGCCCTAAAGAGAGAAACGACATTTTGGGAAGCCTTGTATCGTTGACCAGGAGGTTCTTTACCGAAAGCTTAACCTTTTAGAGTGGACGACAAACTCGCCACCCTCACATGTTGGACATAATAAACAGGTAAGTGCAATAGTGACTGCAAAGGTACAATCAACTTCTGACCCCAATCATCAGAATCGCCACTTTCATACATAAAACAGGTAATACGAAAGATATTGCGAACTACCGTCCAACGTCCTTGCTTCCGACGTTCTCCAAACTTTTTGAAAAGATTATGGCGAATAGATTGATGTCATTTTTTAATAAGAATAATATAATAATCGATACCCAGTATGACTTTATACCAGGACGGTCTTGTGAAGATGCTATAAATAGGTGTCTGGTAGATATTTTGAATAACTTAAATCAAAACCAATATGTATGTAATATTTATTTTGACCTCAGCAAAGCGTTCGACTTAATTGATCATCGTCTTTTACTGCATAAACTTCAATTGTATGGTGTGCGTGTAAATACATTGCACATCATTTCCTCATACTTCACAAATAGGAAGCAAATAGTGATTGTTAACGCTCTTGTAGATAATGTGGAAAAAACTGTTTCTAGTTCTTCGCGAATCGTGGACCAGGGAGTTCCGCAGGGTTCTATCCTTGGTCCACTTTTGTTTTTGGTATTTGTGAATGACTTAACTCAGTCGTTACAGAATTGTAACTTGTATCAATATGCAGATGATACATCTGTAATAGTCAGTAGCTTTCTACTTTGCTACTTTCATTCGCGTATAAAATATGGCATATTGACTTGGGCTCAAAGTTCATCATTTTCAAACATTTTTTATTCTCCAAAAGAAGATTATTCGATGTGTACTCTGTTTGACGTTTACTAGGACATGTCGAACCTACTTTAAAGAACTTAATATACTGACGCTTTCGTCTATCTATATTTATGAACTATTGAAATATTATAACAAAAATGTACATTCTGTCAATACGAATGCCATAGTATCTGAATCTAGTATCTCAACGAGAAGACGCAACCACTTATCTATTCCTGCCCATAAGGCAAAATTCTATGAAAAGGGACCATATTATACAGCAATTAAACCCTACAATGCTTTAGACAATACCTTATTGATAGGCGTTTCTATAGTTTTTAAGACTTTATGGCATAATAGTAATAGCATTCTGTTTTTACTGTTAGTTTGTAAAATTTGGACAATGTCGATATCCAACAGTAATCTTAGACAATATATTGTTATGTCAAAATATTAAAATCGAATAAAATTAACAAGAAAACATATATTAAACAATCTCTCTCGACTTCAGGTCCTTTTCTTTCCTTTGAATGTTTATTTCTTTTCCTTTTCCTTCCTTGCAATCTTTTCTTGTTTTTTCTTTTCTTTCTCCTTTTCTTTTTTCACTTTCCAATCTTTTTCAAAATCTTTTCTTTTTTATATTCTCCTATCTGTCGTTCTCTTTTTCAATCAATCAATCAAATCTTTTTTTTTTTTCTTTCTTTCTTCTTTTCTAAAAACACTTTCTCTTCACCTGGCTTTTCTGTCTATCTTTTCTATCAACTTTCAAAAAACGTTTTCCTTTTTTGTTTTTGTTGACCACCTTTTTTTTTATTTTCTCAAAGTATTTCTCAATATCAGTAGCGGTGTGTATGTACGAGGGAGCGTTTTTATATTCGCGGAATGGGGGATAAGGGGTGGAAATAAAAAAACCAAATTATTTTTCTTTTTCAATATATTCACCTGCAAGACGGATACATTTTTCACATCTTTCAATTAATTTATTTATACCCTCATAAAAAAATGATCTCTCTTTATCTGCAAAATACGCCGAAACTGCCTCCTTGACTTCATCTTCGGCAGTAAATTTTTTACCACGCAGCTCTTTTTTCATTTTCGGAAACAGGTAATAATCACTCGGGGCCAAGTCTGGGCTGTAGGGTGGGTGATTCACAATTTCGAAGCCCACCTTATGCAGGGCAGCTAACGCAACGCGGCTCTTGTGAACGGGCGCGTTGTCGTGCAAAAGCAGCACACCTTTCGTCAATTTTCCCCGTCTTTTCTCTTTAATGGCTTCTTTTAGTCGCTCTAATATTGAAGCGTAATATTCTCCGGTTATAGAAACACCTTTAAATTTATAATCAGTCAACAATATTCCTTCCGAGTCCCAAAATACCGTTGCCATGAGTTTCCCAGGTGATTGTGACATTTTAAATTTCTTGGGAGGTGCTGTGCCCTTTTTATGCCACTGCATGGAGTCTTGTTTGGACTCAGGTTCATAATGATGAACCCAAGTTTCGTCTCCAGTAACAATTCGACTCAATACACCATCCTTGTCCTCATTACAGAGGTCCAAAAATGCACGCGAACACTCTACGCGCTGTTGTTACTTGGTTGGTTACTTGGTTTATGTTACTTGGTTGACGATAGCTCAAAGACTAACTGTCTAATAACAATGAAACTTCTTATTTATACTAATTATGAGTCGCTGCACAGGCCACGCCCCCAATGCGCCTAATCACCCCCCTACAACCCGCTCATTCCGCGAATATAAAAATGCTCCCTCGTATGTGTCATTTTGACAATTCCTAAATTTCCAGCGTTTCATAGCATAATATTGTAACTACTTTTGATTAACATCACACAAATAACATAAGAATATATTATTATTATTATTATTATAATTATAAGAGTAGTAATTAAACCATACTCAACCGGCAGAAACGATGGTCAAACACAAGATCTTTAATAGAAAAGTGATGTTATCCACTTCGAATTGGAACCAAAAGGTAGAGTCATGATCACTTTCAAAGTGTACTAAGTATGCACAGTTTTAAGAACAGCATGAACGACGTATTGCGTCATCAAAATAATGCTAAGTCTCATGACATTATCGACCTTGGTTTAGCAACTTGTAGGTCAAAAGCACACTTTATTTCCAAGAATGGCTTTTGTTTGGATTTGTGTAGAAGATGGTGGTTTGAATTGTTTAAGTGTAAATCGGAAGAATGGCACAGAGATTGAACATTTAGAGACATTTAATGGTAGAGATCGAAAATGATTATTAGAATTTGGAAAGCATATATCGATGAAATCACTCCCCAAAGAAAAGCAAACTTCAAATGTTGTACTATCTTCTTATGTCTATAGAATAAATAATTCTTGTCTTGCATGGAAGCAGTTTCTCATAAAGGTCTATAATGATACAGATTTCTAATTGTTCAGTCAGAGTAATTCAGTATGTTTATTCAAATTAGCTCCAAATTATGGAAAGAATTGGGCCCTAGTATATACCTTCAATTAAACCATTTTGCAGAACTATGTCCTAACTTTCGTCAAACATATCAGAACGCTTACCTACCTTAATAACTTAGATATAACGTCTCGTTATATCTCCCTCTCCTCAACACAATTTACATATGAGAAGCTCAAGCAAACAATTTTTACGACACAACTGGAACTGTATTACATTTTTTTTCTATGATGAGTGCTATATTGGCGTTGTTACCTTATGATCATCACTATTAGTAACGCATTTTTTTGTAGAAATTTTAATACAATTCTTAATATTAACAGAATGCTTTTTATACATTTTTTGATCACTTACCTTCCTGCAGTTGGGTAAGAAAAATCTCACTAGCAGATAGATCCAACTTCTCCAGGAGGTTCATGAGTGTCGCAATGCGAGTCCAAGCGTCTCCGGGGGCTCTGCGCAAACGAACAAGCATTAATGAACGCCTAATGAGAACAAATAGCAATCGTAATGCAGTAGGGACGACGACCATCATGTTAGCGTATTCGCCGGTGGACGCGATTTTGCTTCTGTTGCCGTGCGCGCTGCGGAGTTAGCGTTAGTTGTTAGCGCTCTCTAATCATCGCGCGCTTTGATGAATATGATTGATGCGTTTAATGACTGTTGGAATATTCAATTTTCGATACCGACAATTAAGTGTAATAATATGCCGCGCACCGGTTGTTCCAAAACTGTACGTAGGTATTTATTGCATCACGACCTGTCGGTCTATCAACACGAAGAACGCGCGTGAATAATGAGAGGATGATGTAGAAGTAGAAGAAACCGGGTGGGTTGGACGGTATATGGAAGTAATTAGTTCGGAAAATAAACAGCGCCGGTAATAATTTTTGAAGAAAGCATGTACGTGTACAATTAGTTCCCATGTAAATGTCCGTCGCGACAGTCAATTTTTTTACTATGACTATCTGTGTCAAAATCTTTAATTTGATACGAAAAAAAATTGAACTTCTTCATCATCGACTTCATTTTCAGAAAAAAAAACATTCCACAATTTCAAAATATACATCAAACAGTGCATCTGTTTCAGACAAAACAGCATTTAAATTTCCATTTTAAAATATCGGCCATTTATGATTAGACTGATTGTACATATACAGCACTATAATGTAATATTTAAGTTCTCAGTATACTTTCTATCGCCATTTACGGCTTATTCATTCACTTTCAAGAAGCATTACTCAAATTAAGTATTGTTACCCATCTTTTTTAACACATTATCTACAACCATAGCTAATTATAAAACTTTCGTAACTCCTTCTCCGTACAAAATCCAAGATGCACTTACCCCACTTTATAATCTTGCGTTGAAGGTGGAGGATTCCATACGCCGCTGTGGCACAGCATCCAATCGCACCACGTCTTCACTGCCGGCAATAGAATCTGAAGATCTTGAGGGAACGCTGACGAACCTTTTTTGGACTTGATATGCTCTTGCAGGAGAGATACACATCGTTCCAAAATCAAACTGAACATCTGCAACGAGATAACTAGCGCCCTCTCTTGCAATTCTGAACGATATCCGCTTTGCGATTGGAATTGTGGATCTACAATAGAAGAGATAAGCGTTAAAAATCAAGTCATATAATTCTCTAATCTTGAATGGCCCACCCTATATATATACATATATTGAATTGTAAACGTAATTAAAACATTAAACTAACATCGAAACCGCGTACTGAATACATTTTAAAAAGAAGGAGAGGCATTTTCGCAGCTGGCGCCAAGTGACCTTTTGTACGGCGATGTGGTCCTCATTATCAGCGAGTCAATTTACCCATGCAGCCGGCTTGCACGCACTTGAAGTGCTCCGGGCGTGCGTAAAAACGAGATGGCCGATTATCCAGATCTAGCTAGAAGCACGTACGCGACTCGGTGTCGATCAGAAGGCGCTACGCAAGTTGGTTTATCCATCCGTAAGAACTCCTGCATACAGAATTTATTCTCACACAGGTGTCTTAAACATTGAAGACTTGATCAATTATACGCAACATTTTGTTCTCCGAATTGAATTATTAGTATTATATTAATTTATTTCGAAGTAAAAGATGGGAGAATTTACGTAGGAAAAAGTATGAAAGCCGTTGCACAATTACTTGCTAGCGAGAAGACATTTTTTTCACAGCATCTCCTCTCTGATTACAGACAGAGGACAAATTTACGATTGGGTTTCAATAACACCAGGTACAGTTCGTAAAAGTCTCAAAATTATACATTCGATCAATATAATTTTTCATTTCTTCATAAATTTTAAAGAATTTCCATAAAATTTTTATCAAAACGCAACAGGTAGCAATCATTAGCCTCTGTCACTTTTAAAAATTTTATTTGTTCTGAAACATGAGATTTACGAAATGGTTGCAGGCATTTTTTATTTACAAAGGACGTTACTCTATTTAAACATACACCTCACATAAAATATTTGGCAAGTTGGAGGTGACGTTAATAGGATTCCCAACAAAAATCTTCGAAACTTTATTTGAAATTGTTTTTAAATTAATAAGCACATGACTCACAACCACTTAGTATGTATTGTTAGAAAGTAACTCTCTCCAAAACTGTGCAGAATAATAATTGTCTATCTGATATAAAACTATTTTAAATTAAATGCAAGAACTAATTTTATTGGGTGCTTGTTGTTTAATAAGTTATTCACAGGATGTCTTGGTTCACAAGTAAAACACTAAACATTTCAACCCGCAAAACACCAAAAAACAGTTTACTAAAAACCCACACATTTCAACAACAAAGGTATCATTATCACCACAATAATAAAACTCTTAAATTCTTAAAAACGGTTTTATTATCGCCTTGATAATGATAGCTTTTCTGTCGAAACACATCGGTTTTTAGTAAAAAGTTTTTTGGTGTTTTGTGGGTTAAAGTGTTTAGTGTTTGTTGTTTACGTTATTCCGGAGCTTTCATCAGAAAAAAAGTACCAGATTAACCATTCTCTTGGAAACAATAAATGTTTCAAAACAGTCAGTATTCGGCTTGAAGTATGTACTTAAGCGAAGTTGTTATTTTTCTCGTCAAATATGATTTATGCATTCAACACATTTAAGGATCTAAGTGTAGCAGTTTAATTGTCAACTCTGGTCGACCAACATTATACTTGCGATAATTCTATAAATCGGCAACAAGTTTCGCCCATCACCTATAGTAACGATATGATTTAACTGTCAACAAATATCGACCAACACTAATACAGGGATAACAACTTAAGCCGACATCAATAATTCGCCAGTCACCTATAAAAGTGGATAACTTCACTGTCAACGTTTATCGACCAATACTAAGCTATAGAAAAAGAAGAGGGCATAGCTTGGTAAACATTCTCTCTACCACAAGACGTCATTGGAAATATATAGCTGAAAATATACATTTTCAAAATCAATATATACAGAAGGATTCAAAAGCATTTGCATCATGATCCTCAAACGATAAAAACGAAAACAGCAATTTTGAAATGAGAATAAACTAAAAATTTTTACAAACAATTTATTATTTAGAAACCACATAGTTCGCCACAATTTTCTGGAGGAAGCGAATGTGAGGGTGGGGCGGGACGAGATGTACGGCTAATTTTACTTGTATAGATAAGATTGCCTCGCCTCGTAGCACACAGAGTAAGTACATATGTACAGCGCCTTCATTTAATCGCGAGTACCACGTGACTACTAAACGTATGCAACCCAACCTAGACCGTTGGCAGACCTGCTTCTTCAAAGTAACTAAATGCCTACTACATGTACATCAGTGGCGTACCACTAAATTTTCCAATCAGTTTTAAAAGAAACCTATAGTTTTTTTAATGCAAAATTTAACCTAAAGGAATATAGGGTTAGGTTAAGAGTGGGGTGGCATGCGGGCCTGTTTCACCGCGACCTTTACAGGTCTATTGTGATCCCCTTTACCTTAGAGAACGCTCTCTAGTTTCGCCTTCTTAATCAGACTTATCATTTTTGAGAAACCTTGTCCTCGCTAGGCCGTCACAGTGGCACAAAACATGACCTGGGGTTTCTTCTTCCTCTTGACAGAATCTGCAGAGAGCATTTTCTGCCAGGCCTATGTTAAACATATGCCTATTCAGTCTGCAGTGACCGGTCATCAGACTTACTATCATTTTGACAGTCTTCCTGTCTTTACTCAGTAGGTCTTCAGTAAACTTAGGCCTCTGTTCCCTTAGGAACTCCTTAGCCTGTCTTTGTCCTGGCGATCTTACCCACCATTCCTTGGACTTGTTTTGTAACCATTCGTAGATGGACCTCTTAATTTGTGATTTGGTAGTGCCGAAGGAAGGGGCCGCTCCTATGAAAGGCCTTGACGAGCCTCGTCTGGCCAGCTCATCGGCCGCCTCGTTTCCCTTCACTCCCATGTGACTGGGGACCCAGGCCAAAGTGATTTTCCTTAGGGTGCCCGCGTCATTTAGGGCAAAGGAATATAATCTCCGACAATTTTAAAATAACCAAAGAAATGCAAATTATTTTTTTATTGTAATTCAAACATTTACGAAAACAGAAAATTTTCACATTTTATAAAATATTACAACAAATGTTGAAAATGGTTCCCCTCAGCTTGCAAATATAAATGAGTTCGTCTGTTCATGTTATCAAATACCCAGCGAAGCTCATTGACAATTATGTTGTGTATTTCTTGTTCAATGGCTTGTTGTAATTCATCAAGATTATGCAAGAGGTTTCTATAGATACTGTTTTTTATTTTTCCAAAAAGGTAAAAATCGAATAGTGTAAGATCTGGTGATCGAGAAGGCCACACTCCTCTACTAATAATCCTATCGTCATAAAACTCTTGCATATATCTTATAGTTTCACCCGCTGAGTGGGCAGTAGCATCATCTTGCTGAAACTAACCTAGCTACAATTCATCATCAAGCAAAACTGCAAAAAATGGTTCCAAAATATTGGAGCGATATCTTTCAGCATTAATGGTGCCATGAAAAAATATTGGACCTACTATTCTCCGTCTTGAAATGGCTATCCAAATACCAACTTTAATTGGATGTAAACTTGTTTCAATGTAATTGTGAAGATTTTCGGATGCCCATGTACGGAAGTTTTTTTTTTACACGTCCAACTTAGGTGCCCCAAACACTGCACCTATCACATGTTTGCAGAGGGACAGCGCCGTGAAAAATATAAATACAGATTTACAGACTAGAGAAGTCTTCGCGTCACTCTCTATTCATAAATAGCAGGAAGTCTTCAGTGATGGTAGTCAGTAGAGCTCTAGCGAGATCTAAAGTTCTCACTAATATCAAAATACATATCAACGCTGATGTTCTTCCCATTTCCGACAATGTGCGATCTCTGGGCTCACCCGCGATACACAGCAGCGCATTAGCACATTCAAACTAAACATTTTATATGGCAGCACAAAGTGTTTGAATCCTGTCTATCACTTTGAGCCTTTTAAGAGATCTTTCTTATATAACGTTGTTAGACTGTATAAAGTTATTCCAACTACAGTGAAGGGTTTGAATCTGCCATAATTTACTTATCAACTTCGGAGGTTATATCGCTCTTCGTCTGGCCCGTTATGATCCTCCGTCTTTTGTCTTTTTCTGTGACTGTTAAGAATAGGACTCCCTGTATATATAACATTGTATCTGGAAGGCCTAACGACTTTGTATATAAGCTTCCAGGTCATAGTGTATGACATATCCGATTACAGTAATTCTTGGTCATCATTACCTCGGAGGAGCATTCACTGAACCTGTAGTTTCCAATATCTTTTTAATTAACCTGCCCTTTCATTAGCCTTTCAAACTCACTTTTATGCAAAATGTTAGTAATCATATCGGCATTAAAACAGAGAAATTCAACATCAGTGTAATACACATAACTAGGAATCAAGTCTGGTTAAGTCAGCTTTACTGACGTGTTAATCGAGGGTTTGTCTGGCCAGAAAAAGACAGGAAAAAAGAGTGCTGTACGTTTGCAAAAACAGTTTCTATGAATACATTTCCTAGAATGTAGAGGGGCACTATTTTCGAAATAAAGTGTAACATTAAGAACAATGTTGCATTTATTTACGAGCTGCGAACTGTAGCTTTTGTTTTCTCTCTATTACCGCGCATGGTCACGCACGCAACAATAATAATAACAAGAATAATTCCACCGTTCCGCACCATTGATGGGGCACGGTCATTGTCATTGTCATCGTCCACAGTGCGTCGACTAAAAGAACAATCATTACAACTGGCACTACAATCACCGCTGCAAAGTCGCGTTGTTTTCGTAATAATAATGCCCTTTCATGCTAGTTGACGTACCGAGTTAGGCATTTCGTCCAGAATTCGAGATGGACGACTAAGAAAGAGATTGACGGTCGTTGCGGACGAATATCAAGGTAATTTGCAAGAGGTCATGATCAGGAATGAATAGCACAATTAAATCAGCCACGCATATAAAAATTCAATATACATTTTATACTATTTTAAAGTATTAGAAAAATCATTTAGTTCGAGACATAAAAACGTGAATACCTACACTATTATTGTGAACAGAAATCATACTCATTTTCTTAAATACTTAAATTGCGTATGCTAAATTGAATTCCTAATATGGACACTGATCTCTACGCCATTTAGTAATGAATAGGTACAGATGCACAACATACGATTAAGGCAAAATACCCATGCATTTAAGTAACGATATTTTGCTGGTAGACGTGTATGGTGATTTTACGATTGTTAGCAACATTGTTGCAAACATGTGCAATTACGGCTGAATATTATTATTAAGTAGAAATCAAATTATTTGCGTATAACGAAAGCAATTATAAAATGGTTGTATATACAGGATGATGGAGGAAGACATGGTCGACGTTCGGTTTCAGCAGGACGGCGCTACTTGCCACGCAGTCACCATAACAATTGAATTTTTAGACACCATTTTCGAAAATTGTCCGTTAGATGATTTCTTGTGGGATAAATGTTACACTAACCATTCAGAGAATTGAAGCCTTGAAACACAAAATCGAAATTGCCACTCAAGAAATTCAAGGCCAAACAATCAAAAAAATATCTGATAATTGGATTGATCGGATGGCGTACTGCAGAAACAACCATGTCAGTCACTGTTGATTACCCATTAAAAGGACAGAAAAATAAACAAAAATAGGTTTCATTTATTTCAAAAATACAAAGAAAACTAAACTTACTGTAAATAAATAGAAAGGATTATATTATTCAATGCAACTATCACAAAATATATTTGGCATATTCTTGACAAACAAACATGTTGCAGGATTTACATTTCTTGCTTGATTTTCGATCCTGTTTATAGTTACATTGTTTACACCTTCCTTGCTTCAATTCTCACGTTGAAGTACTTGATCCAGCAACTGCATCAAGTTTCTTTTTTACGCTGAGTCGTGTGTTCTTAGTACTCCTTTCTTGACGAAGTGCCCTAATCCCCTAAATATACCAAACAGCAATACACAAAATAAAGAGGAAGTCCTGAGCGCCAATAATACTTTTGTTCACAATCAGTATGAGTTTATTTGTGAGAGTAACGATAATGGGTCAAACTGACCCATTCACCACATAAGTAATTGATTAAATTTATAAAACAAAAATGAAAGAAGTGATATGAAATTTGAAAGAGATACACTGTAGAATGTGTTTGAGGATTACATGTAATATAAATGATAAAAAGGCTTCCACGGTCTGAGTCTCTATTAGGAGGGCTTCCGGGTTTTGAGCGAGTCATAGTAAAGTACATATATACAATACAAAATAAAATAAAAACAAAAATGAAAATGAAAAATACATATACAACTTAATCAAACTCGACGTTTCGCCACTAATGTAAGTGGCTTCTTCAGGAGCAAAACTAGGTGAGGAGCGCCAGAAGGTCACGGTAACTCGACGTGTCAACCAATAAAGAGGCGAAAACCTTCTGACATGGAGAAGGTGGACGTGCGGGGGTATATATACCACTGTTTAGGGAAACGGAACGGTGGGCGCGAGGAAACGATGCGGAACAGTGCGCACGGGTCGACGAAGCGGAAAGGACGGGTTTCCAAACACTGGAGAGTAGGTAACCAATATCACGATTGAGATTTTGGGGATGTCTGTGTCTTTTTTCATTTTCATTTTTTTTTTTTTTTATTGTGTATTGTATATATGTACTTTACTATGACGCGGTAAAAACCCGGAAAACTTAATTTTGAATTTATGTAATATAAAGCCAATATGTTTAACAGTTTCACCGATATATCTATTAACAACACAAAAATGGGTCACTTTGACCAATAGTTTTAATAAAGGAAGATTAAATCCTCAATCTTCGATATTTATCAATTTTTTATGTCTAATTCAAATTGCAAACGTTAGATGGCCAACACCCTGTCGCAACCCTGAGTACAATTCGAAGAATGGAAACCCTTTTGTTTTCCATGACGTAAAAAATGTTCAAAAATTAGTTGGCAAGATTTCTTGTTTGGTTTTCTTGAAAATAAATAAAAAAAATAAAGATGGAAAAATGTTAGATTACATGGAAGGGGGTGGATGATGGCAGAGTAGGGAATGCTCTCTGCATTCACTTATTTCTCTTAAGCAGTTCGCTAAAGGTGTGATTTTAATACACGGTAATGCTTGCTCTATTGTACAGTGTTATGACAAAGTAATGCACAAAATTCATAAAACGTATACAATGTTCATTTTTGAAAAAAAATGCAAAAACACGTTAAAGAGTGAGAGTTATTTGATAAAGCTTGTTTTTCTGCATTATAAAAAAATAATTGATGTAGGAATCACATGAGAAAAAACTGAGAGAATTAATAAAAAACAAAATAAACTTGATTTTAAATTTATGGAAAAAAAAACTAAATATTAATCTGTTTTTATCAATTTTTTCAATTGCTTTAATAAAACAATTGTTTGTCAGTTTTTGGATTGAAGATGTGGAAGTGTCAGTTTTACAATTAGCGTCATACCAATTTTATTATGATTGCTCCTTTAACGGAAAGAGAAAGGATAGACATTCTAATGATGGTAGGTTACGGCGATAGACTTCGAAGTCATGAAGAAGCATGTGCTTTATTTAACGAAACACATTTTGAAAGACCTCCATATGCTAGAAGCACAGTAAGCAGAATTGTTGTAAAATTTAATGAAACGGGAAGCGTAAGGGATGCTCCAAAATCGGAAGAGCGAGAATAAGCGACGATGCAAAGTTAGATATTTTGCTGTCATTAGAAGACAACCCTCACGCAACTACAACATAAATTGCCTTACAACAAAATGTTAGTCAGTCGCTTGTAGTAAAGTTTTTTAAAAAAGAAAAACTGCACCCATACAAAGCTCAACTTGTTCACGAACTCTCAGAAGATGATCCGGACAGACGTTTGAAATTTTGTGAAATCTTCATGAGGCATTGTAACGAAAATCCAAATTTGCTTAATAGTGTAGTATTTTCAGACGAGGCAACGTTTTACTTAAGTGGTACAGTAAATCGACACAATTCTCGCTACTGGGCTTGGGAAAATCGCCGTTTGGATTCAGACAAAACACACCCAGCGCCTGGGAAAAAATTAATGTTTGAGTAGGAATCGTCAGGGGAAGATTTATTGGTCCTCCAGTTTGAAGGAAGGTGGATTGGAAGATGTGTACCAACGGAGTGGCCACCTAGGTCACCTGATCTTACTCCAATTGATTTTTTTTCTGTGGGGACATTTAAAAAGTCGGGTCTACGTTAACCGACCAGACAATTTAGAAGCCTTAATGGAACGAATTAGACATGAAATGACTCGTACAACTCCGCAGATGATCGAAAACTCTGTCTTGGCCTATGTCAGATAGTGAACGGGACACAGTTTGAACAATTCCTGTAAGAAATAGTTTTGGTTTAATGGACTGTTTAGTTAATTTAAAAGTTATTACAAAAATTAAGTTTATTTCGTTCTTTATTAATTTTCTGGTTTTTTTTCTTATGTGACCCCTACTTCAATTATTTTTTTATAATGCAGAAAAACAAGTTTTATCAAATAATGTAAAAAAAACTAGCTTCCTATTAAAAAAAAATATTGATGACTTAAAAGTAGATCTACATTTTGCCCGAGTACCACTAAATGGACATAAGCTAGTCAATATTGTCAGTAACTCCATACTGTAGTTAATTTAGAAGATTTATAAAAATGTCCCTTGGCGATCAAACTCCTGTTGTGGCTTTCTTCTCTCCAGGAGACCAATATTCCTTGCCATTTCCTCTTCTATTGTTTGCAACTATTAGCAGCCAATAGTGTGAAGTAATCTAAGTAATACATGCTTGTATACAGCTGGTTAAAAATTAGACGTCAAATTGTTGTCAAACAGAACTTTTTGGTGTGAACTATCGAGTTCTTTGATCTTTTTTTAATGTGTGGTGAGTGCTTGATTGCAGCCACTTCTTAAGCTGTATCGGTTCATTAACCATCACTTCAACTCTCGGGGTGTAGTTTTGGTATGTGTAAAATTGTGTTGGCCTTGTGACAGCATTGTACCGCCTTTTATAATGCCGCGCCGTTAATCCCTTTTCTCCCAACAGCGAATGGTAAGTCGATCCGGATTTCAACCCTCTGAAAAAATGTCACCGTCCTGCCACAACAATAGTCATCGGTCTAACCACTGCGGCCATCGACCCGTTACTTACCCGATCTTCGACAACACAATAAGAGAAAAAACATTTCTGAGAGAATTTGCATATATAGCACAAATAGACCCTCGTCGGTGGAAGAAGGTCTCCAGTAGCGTTGGCGCAAAACATAACGCTGACTGAAGTATTAGAATATTGCTGTATATGTTCAATCCTTTTGATGGCCCTCAATGCAAAATCATTGAAAACTAAAGCTGAATCAGGTATAAGTTAAAAAGTTGAACCTTCATTGTCCGTAAAAACTTTTTTGTCCACAACCACTTGTCTTGTTAATTATTGAATGTCCTTTGTATGCAGCTCAAACCAGATTTTCTTTAAATGATCAAGAGCTATCATCCATTAGACTAGACAATAGTTCCAGCTACTCAATCTGCCGATATCTTGAATAAATATCTTGATATCATGGTTCTAATCATTGATAGTGGAGCTCCGCCCAAAATATTTGCTGCTTCTTGAAGAGGCTGTGTAGGCCAGCTTGAATAACAGGCCTTGATGCCAGACCTTGCCCAAGGCGTCAGCGATATCCAGAAATCCATTTTTGCAGGTGTGTCTGTGTTTTATAGGATAAGTCACTAACATTCCATACCACAAAATGTATATCACACACTATAAATTCGATTCCATACAATATCGTCTATCATATCGAATAAATTGATTCCGGCAAAGGGAAAATGTGAATTGAGGGCAAGTCCATAAAGTTTGAAGTAGAATGCCGTTAAGGATTTGCGCATTAAAAAAAAAGTCATATCAATTGTACAAGACGTAAATTGTGTTTATAACAGCGAGAGAAAGAAGCCAAGGTTACTAGCACTTACTTTCGAAAAATCGCGTTATTTTATTAGTCTACACCCCAGCGCAACATGTCTACATAAATAGAAAATCATGTACAGGAATCTTAAATTCAACGTATACAACGACCAAACACAGCGCATACTTCTTGTTTCGTCGCCGTACGGATGGGAAAAAAAGGAACGCCGATCAGAAAGCGCAGAACATATGCCAAGACGCGGCTATTCGGACGATCCTAAAGGAAAAAATCAGTTCACAGCGATCAGACCTTTAACTTACAACTATCGAATGCTGTGTTTTGTATCGTGTATGTAGTTTGCCGGGCGTTGAAAGCATTATTACGGCGCATATCCAGGTTCTACGTACAAGCGCCCTTTCGGACCTCATCCGTGGAGAAACATCCAAGGACGATGAATCTAAAAGGCGCTCCCACGCGTCGAAACCGCTGCGGGTGGCACCAGCAGATCTACCCGCGATAGAGGGATCTCAGTGACATACACACTATCGCCTTTGTCGTGTATATTGTAAGTACATGTATGGTTGTGGGTATATACAGAGAGAGGTACTCTTGGAGGTGAATTACGTCTGTATGTAAACGTGTGTAGGAGACACGTCGATGATTAGTTGGGAAACGTAAGCGATAAATAAAAGCGCAGTATATCTCGAGTAGGTACACTGATATGGCTTCTCTCTATTATGTCTTAGTACTCGAGAGGATGTGCTTTAAAAAGACAATCAAACGTCTTCAATACAAATTTGCAAAACCGCAATATTTGTACACCAGTTTTGTAGTTGTGGACCAAAATCACCTCCCTAACTACGTAGAAAATTAAAATCATTGTTTAAATTACACATTTTTTGATAATTGTAAAAGTTTTTGGAAACGACACGCGAGAGTTGCTGATAGCCAGACAAGTAATACAGCTTACGGAGTCACTACAACTAAGCACCCACCACACATGAAAAAAGAACATCAGGCGAAGGGTGGCCACCATTATGAAGACACTTTTGCAAATAGACTCTAAAATTTCGATAACTCTGAGAAGCATGTTATTCAAAATCTATGTAGATTACAGACAGATTGTATCCTTTAGGTATTGCATGATTCTGGGATATAGTATTCGAGAATTGCTCGAAAAAAATGATTCGAGAAAGCATTTTTTAGGTTGCTTCCTCGATTTCCAAATTTTAAAATTTGATCCAGGTTATTATAGTTGTTCTCACCGTTCGTGAAATAATTAAGAAAATCGAAAACTTGACTATTGTTCCACACTATTCTAGGTTTGTTCTTCTAATTCTCCGCCACCCCCTCCTTATTTTTGAAAATCGTCTTTTAACAAAGGTTCAAGCGTGTTCTAAGTCTGTATAGTGTTCCAAGTTAGCTTTCTATCACATATAATTCGTAAAACATTTGTATTTTTGAAAGTTGTTGAAAATTGTTCTAAATTTGTTCTGTATTGCTATCTTTGCCCTCTTCCATTCGTTAAAAATATTGAGAAAAACGTCCCCTCTTTTTGAAAATCGAACTTTAGGATAGCTTGAACTCGTTGTAGAGTGCTACATCGTTCCAATATTTCAGCCTTCTTTCATCAAACACTTGAGAAATTATAAATTTTGCTTCTGTAAAATTGACTGCCACTTTTTCAAAATTCTAAATTTTTGTTTGTTGTAGGTTGGTTCTACATTCAACATTTTGTTCTCTCTCTATGGGCCGGGGGGAGGGGAGAGGTCCTTAAATCCTTTTATCGCTTTTAAAGGCCCATCAAGCCTTATGAGTTTGTGTTTGGAATGGTGATGATCTGGTCCATCTCATTGCGTCTTGGGTGCTGATGAAAAATTGTTCCTTCAAAGGTCTCGGAGTGAAGGGACACACAGGTCCGCCCGGAGTTGGATATTCCTAACAAACCAGTGTGCCCGAACGATTATCCGCAACATCTTATTCTGGATGACCTCCAATTTTCTCCAGTGAGTCTTGGCTAAAGTCGATCAGGAAAGCGAGCCGTACGTTATTGTTGAACGTAGAAATAAATCAAACTTTTTATGGAAAGGAACTTTGCGAGCAGAGCAATGGCAGGAACATCGATCTTGCTGCCATGAATTAATTTTGGTCCAAGATGACGCCAAGGTACACGGCCCAGTGGCTCCAAAGAAATCGATAATCTCCCACAAAGATGTTATCGTGGGGTGGCCCTCTTTTCCTCGTGAAACGAATACCGACACATTTCGCTTCGTTGAGCTGCAGCTTCCACTTGGTACGCCAACCGTCGATGGCATACATTTGCTCAGAATTCGTCAAAATTTGAAGAACATGAGTGTGACACAAACGTGCGAGAGCTCTCAAATACAATGAGAAACAATTACATGAAATACCTGCCAAGTGTCGATTGTTGTGATGAAAGTTTTTGAAGAACTAAAGGTGAACAAAATGGGGGTTTTTAAACGGACAATATTCTGATAACCCCTGATAACATAGGATTTATTTCAAAAAGTAAATTTGAGTCAAAGGACCTTGTCTGGTGTGTGGTATCTCTGAAAGGAATTTTACAGTTGCATATTCAAGATTCAAGCGCTCCAGCTATTAAAAGCGAGACGTATGTCAGCAAATGTTTAAATAAATTGAGACGTTTTATAAGAGTAAAACACGAGAATGACGAAATTAGTTTCTGGCCTGACAACGCAACTAGCCATTACACCAAACAGACTATCAATTGGCTGACAGAAAATGATATCGCATTTGTCGCGAAGGAAGCAAATCCACCAAATATTCCAAAAGCTAGGCCAGTTGAGGATTTTTGGAATTTATTGCGCCAAGAGGTATACAAGAAAGGATGGGAAGACAAAACGACTGACAAATTTACTCTGAAAATCAAGAAATCTGTGAAAACACGTTACCATAGAGTTGTCCAATAGATGCTTTAAAATGTTCCCAGTAACCTTCGTAAATTCTAAAATGAGGGTCCACTTTCCTTATATTAAAGCAAATAATTCATAAAAATTAAATGTTTGAACATCAAATGAATTTATTTTAGAAATATAAAATTTTTAGAAAGAGTTTTTGTATTTTCAAATTTATGCATCTACTTTGTTGGCATATGTTATTTGACATAACCACTGACATTTCTGTCATACAAACGGTTGACAATAATAAGATGGACACATTTAATTTTACCCCCCCCCTCTCCCCCACTACCTTCTCCTATCAATAGGCTTTCGTAATTCAAGCTATATCCTGTATATTCCAGAATATTGCAAAATATTAGCATTCAAGAATTGATCAAAAAAAGAATAAGAATTTTTTAGGTTGTCCCCTCTTTTCCAAATTTTGAAATTTGATCCAAGTTGTTATAGTTGTTTTGGCCACCGCCCTTGAAATAATTACGAAAATCGAAAACTCGAGGTTCGTTCTATGTCTCTAATTCTCAGCCACCCCCTTTTTTTGAAAATCGATCTTTTAACAGCGGTTAAAGTGTGTTTTAAGCTTATTCTATACTGTTTCAAGTTAGCTTTCTACCACGTATAATTCGTAAAATATTTATATTTTGAAAGTTGTTGAAAATTGTTCTAAATTTGTTCTGTATTGCTATCTTTGCCTTCTTCCATTCGTTAAAATTTAAAATTTTAGGAGAGCTTGAACTCGTTGTAGACTGTTCTAGATTTCTGCTACATCGTTCCAATATTTTAGCCTTTTCTCATGCATACTTCCTCAAACAATTGAGAAATGACAAATATTGCTTCTGTAAAGTTGACTACCACTTTCCCAAAATTCTAAATTTTTGTTTGTGGTAGGTTGGTTCTACATTGCTTCAAAATTTTATCCTCTCTCTATGGTCCATTTTTTCTCTTCTAGGACTGATCGGGAGGGGGAGGCACATCGATCCTTATGAGTTTGCGTTTGGAATGGTGATGATTTGCTCAATCTCATTGCGTCTTGGGCACTGGTGAAAAGTTGTACAACATCGATCTTGCTGCCATGAATTGTTCTTGATCCAAGATGACGCCAAGGTACAGGGCCCAGTGGTTCTAAGGAAATCGATAATCTCCCACAAAAATGTTATCGTGGGGTGGCCCTCTTTTCCTTGTGAAACGGATCCCGACACATTTCGCCTCGTTGAGCTTGAGCTTCCACTTGGTACGCCAACCGCCAATAGTACCGATATCTTGTCATTTTTTGATGACATATAAATAGCTATGTCATCTACATCAATAGCTAGAGGAGGGAGGGGGAGGGGGATTTAGAGAAATCGCGTATATATATCAGAAATAGGGTTGGACCAAGCAAAAATCCCTGAGGGCGTGGAGATGGAGGTCTCGAATCTTACAGAACAGGTTCTTGAGGTAAGATATGAGATGATGATTCTAGCCAATTTCGGATTAACACCAGTATGGATCATTTTGGGAAGAAGAATTTTATCCTTCAATCAGCTTCACGATATAATTGAGAAAAACTAAATTTTGCTAGCCGTCTTTTGTTTGCAGATCTTGTAACCTTTAACTGTTGTTTCAGGTGATGCTAGGTTTGTTTCATATTAATCCAAAATTGTAGACTTCTAAGTTGTATAACTCATGAAACTTTATTTCTCAGTCCTTTGGGATTGCCAAGCATCATTCAGATATGTCTGTTTTTAAGACTGCCGAGAATAATAAAAGGTCATACGTCAAGAATTAAACTAGATCACTATGATCCTTTTAAAACAATAAAATTATTATGAAAAAAAGAATTGTATAGAAACAAAAATGTTTCGAGATAAAATGTAGCTGAAGTCTTTCCTTGAGTTCAAAGAAAAACTAGCAGATCAAAAAGATTATAATTCGATCTAGCAAACAAATACATTGGGTTTTCTCAATTATTTCACAAACTATGCCTGGCATAACCCTAAAATTTTGGGACAACAAAGGACAATCCTGAAACACAATTTTTACGAAGGCAGGATAATACTTTCTCCGAAATTTCTAATTTTATTAGAATCTTAGCCTTTATTTTGTCTGAAATGCAGGTTATTTTACATTGTAATTCTTTTTTTGTTTAAAATATTAAGGATTCGAATTTGTAACAGTTTTTAAATAAGATTCTAAATTCCTTTTAATATATCGTTAATGCTGAATGATGTAGTTTCCGGCTCTAAAACAACTGTTCTACAACTTTTTGTCCCTTAAACAAGAATGTAATTTGAGAGACAAAATTTGAGAAGCACATATATAAATTCGAACGCAATCCCATTTATACAGCACCGAAAAACTTGGTACTTACTAACCGATTTTTGTCTACCACGTACATATTTATCTCTGACACTTAAACAACATCCAGCAACGTAATGAGAGTAAAATAGAAGCAAAGAAATGTCTTCGTAAGGTGATCGCAACAACAGACAATGTTTGGCCTTGGAACAGCCTTGCAAGGGTCAACACGGATAAAACGTATTTAGCGTAATGTACTAAGGAGAGTGTAGTAAATGAGAAGAGGTCGAACTTGAGATATTTTAAAAAGGGATAGGATAGGAATTTTAATGATTGTTTAATGTATGTACGTACACACCTTGCATTTAACATAATTAACGAAATTGATAGAACTAGGCGCCTAGCATGTAGTTTTCTTACTTTCCTGATGAGTATTAATAGCATAGTACGCTTGTTTTACGACAGAAATATCGAATTATCATTGGCAGTAAAATTATCGCTGCCAATAAACACTTCTAATTTTATAGACGGTAATAGAAATAATTGGAATATGCCTGTCAGGGTTAATGATCGTACTGTTTCCATTAGATTTTAAATTAAGCATAATAATATATTGCAAACTTATGTAGTATTTATTTTATTCTAAATAATATCGCTAAATCATTCAGGAATTAATGCTTTCAATATAAATTATGGAAAACAATTAAGTAGTACGAGACCAAGCTGGTAATCGTTTTAAAATTGAATAATACATGTAAAACCAGTTCGAAATAAAAGTGAATGACTCCACCGCCCACGCCTTAATCTCCAAAAGAACGCGTTGTAATCATAAATAACCATGGTATAATTTTACCTACATATCCAGTTAATATATGCCAAATTTATTCAAAACTACATCAACAGTATTAAGTAATCAACCGCCAACATACATTAAAACGGTTCAAATCTGTTCTTTTTTTGGTAATGCAGATAAATAATAGTATAATCGACCTTTTACTGTCAAAGTTTCGTAATACCTCGAACGCTATGTCGAAAGTGAGTAAAATATTTTACAGGAAACTGTAGATATTGAAAATGTGTGAGAATACGTTTAATGGTAGAATATAATTACGGTAATGTATACCTCCGGGTCTTTAAGATCGAGGAAACTGTTCGTAATCGTAATTGGTTAATAATACAGTGAAAATAAAATACAGTTATCATTTAGGTAACTTCCAGCATACATTTAGGATGTGCAAGACACACCCCGTAAAATAGCTAGAGGTACCGTTTTTAAAATGACTTAAATTCTACAGAATCGTAGTTAGAATATGATGACATGGGGTGTGCCGCAAGGTTCGGTCCCACAGCGATTTGATTGGGTTTATGGCATACGGTTTTATTTAGTTTTATTATCGCCTTGATAATGACTGCTTCGTTGTCGGAACGCGTTGGTTCTTAGTTAAAAGCTTTTGGTGTTTAGTGGGTTGAAGTGTTTAGTGTTCTATTCTAGGTGTTTTTAGAATTCCGTTTCTTTTCATTTCTTTTATCGACTCTGTTGTACCATAGGTGATTCCACGTAATCTCGTCTATCGAATCTGCATATACGAGGTAGTTCCCGTAAAGCAAGTTTTGGGCTAATTGGAGGTAGACAGGTAAGTCTGACAGACTTATTGGCGTTGATTTAAGATTTGATTTTTATTCTTTGGTTCTGCATAAGTTTTTCTAATATATGATGTAGCAATGGTAAGGCTGCCTGACTGCCTAAGGCAGTCTTTATGAGCAGCCAGGCTGAGATTACTCACAGTCACTGCGCACTCAACAAACACCTGCATCGCATGAACTTAGTAAACTCTCCCATGTGCAGAAACTGTGGAAATGCGGAGGAAACTCCAGTCCATCTTCTTGTCGACTGCTTGACAGTGAACAAGGAGAGGCGGTGTTACTTTGGGGTCGATCATTTGGATGATCCAACTCTCGACCAGTTGTCCGAGTGCAACCTGGTTAAGAGAACTAAAACAGCAGGGGGTCACAATAGGTTCTCCTATGGTCGAGCTTGCCTTTACGGTTCTTCCGACCGTGCAGTTGCAAAAAAAGGGGTGGAGGGAGGGGACATTGGATTAATATTGCTAAAAAGTGTCATGTTATCGAATGTAAGCTTTCACGGCCACTGTTCCATAAAGATGTATGTTTCGGGTATTGCCGTGGTCGTTGCAACAAACTTGACGTTTCGCTGATCACGTTCGTATGATCAGCGAAACGTCAAGTTTGTTACAACACCCGAAAGATACATCTTTATAAGTGTCATGTTAGCTTGCAGAAATGATGAATAGAGCACATGAATACAATATATTACATACACTTCATCACTTTCTTTTTTTTGAAGCAAACTAGAAGCTTTCCTAAAACTCACTGCTGGTCTTCGCTGACGGCTAGTGATATCTATCAGTTTTTTACTGATAGATATCGCAAGCTGCCAGGGAAAATGGCTATTTTACGACCCCTTTTTGCCAGCACATTGTACAGTATTGCTCCAACAATTAGATTAAAACAGTATACGTTTAACGAAGCTGTTTTATATAAAAAAAAGGTTTACTAACAAGTTTTCTTAGCAGTGAAAAACGAGATATCTATATGCTAGTCAAAAAATTCGATCTTGAAGATGCTGCCTTTTGGTATTTTACAGAAAACTTTTTTTCACATTTCCGTTGCCAAACTATGTTTTCGTTTTTAAAAAGTTTGTTGGTTGTTTAAACATCAATCCAATAATGCAATTTGTTCGTTATTCCTAATCGTCTCGATTTTGATTTATTCTCTACTACGATCAGGTAGGTTACTAGGGCTGATGTATCAAATATGAGACCAATTTCCCGCATAAGATTATTATTATTCCATGGACTGGTCCCTTGTGGTACTCGCACTGCGACCAAAGGTATATTGCCCTCCTTAACTCCTCAACGAGTCCTGTCTGAAACGAAAATCATCGAAGTTCTACGACCTGGTGAGTAAAAAAAAAACAGTAGCTGTTTGACTAGTTGTTGTAGTAATATAGTTCGGTGTGGTATCTGGTTTGTAGAGATTGTAATTAAAGCAGAGAAAACTATAGGTGCTCTCTCTGGTCTGTTGCCCAACATCGGTGGTCCAGCAGCATCCAAAAGTAGGCTGATTGGCAGTGTTATAAACTCTATAATGCTATACGCGGCGCCAGTTTGGTACAAGGACGTAAGGAACCAAAAACTATGTACAAAACTAACAAGGGTGCAGAGACTTACTAATATCAGAATTGCAAGTGCATATAGAACCATATCGGCAGGAGTTGGCATAATCTTGGGAGTATCACCGATTGAACTTCTAGTCGAGGAAAGAAGAGCGAGATACCATGGAGTGGACTGCCGCTAGAGAAGCACTCTACGAAAGATGGCAGGACAAATGGAGAAATGGCAGATATGCAGCGTGGACAAGCAGGCTGATTCCAGAAGTCCTAAAATGGGTTGAAAGGTCATGTGCTGAAACAGACTACTACCTTACCGAAGCTCTGTCGGGTCACGGCTGCTCCGTAAATATCTGCATGATAGACAAAGAGCCAATTCCGACCAATGTGATTACTGTGGTGCCATGGATGATGTGGAACACACACTGTTTATTTGTCCTAGATGGGAGTACGCACGAGAAGTATATAAACGAGAGTCGGGAGAAGGATTCAATGAAACAACGATGATAAGAAACCTAATGGCGTCAGAACAGCAATGGTACCAGGCGTATAGAACAATACGATCGATCATACAGACCAAAGAACAAGAACAAAGATAGAGGGAGAGTGGCATGCTGGGGGGAGGGAGGGGAGTGGCATTGGATCCTGCTATGAGCGCTACACTAGAACGTTATCTGAAACATTAGAGGAAATCTGCTTGCAAAGGAAGCCTGTTTTACCCAAAAACAAGCACTGTTCGAAAATGGATAACAAGTTCAACAGGAAAAGTAGAAATCACGTATCTAGATCAACTTTTCAGCTAACTATATATAATGGAATTAAGCATTCGTTTCCACACAAAGAGAAATGTGGAAGTCGAAAATAGCTGAAATAGCCCTCTAAAAAGATTTTATGCTCAGTCAAATTAAAACTGGCTTCATAGCAACCACCAAAAAGTTATAATCAACTTAAAGGTTGCTTATAAGAGAGTTGCTAATAGCCCCCAGGTCGTTCGCGTTATCTGAGCGAGTTTGAGCGACGAATGGTGAAGGGTATGCACATGATATGTGTATCCTTCCGTGAAATCGAGCGCCGTTTCGAGCGGTGGTTGTCGGGCTAACGTTAAGGAGCTATGGAGGTAGATTAAAACAGCATAGTTGGCCATCCTTCCCGTTACCATACAATCACTCATTGAATCCATGCTATTGCTTGTCACTTTTTTCCAACAGTGTATAACGACGTATGTTATCGCGTCTAAGTTTCTGTCGAGCAGAACAACAAGTCTAAAGAACTAACAATTGTTTTTCACTAGCAACACTGATAGGAAGGCAAGAAGAGAAACAGATAGAAAGCTCAGAGAATAATAGGAAGAAAAACTAATTCAACCACAGAAGACAGAAGAAAAGGAAAAGTCTTTTGTTTATTTTTTTTTGTGGGTTGAATGAACAATATACTTACAAGCAGTGCTAAAACGTCATCCCAAAAACTATTTATTTGAATAGTTTATTATATTATTTGTCATCTTTAAGTGAAGGACAAAAACTTTATCCTATTTTTGATGTACAAATATTTAAAATGTGTTAAAAATAAAAAAAGAAAAGCATATATATTCATAGGTATAACAATATACTAAATACACAAAAAAATATGATCGTTAACTCTCGTTTTTATTTGCAGAAGTATCAAATTTATCGTGAGTAATGTTTATACGTGACCAGATGACCACCGACTATTTTATATACTTTTGTTTCAACTTCGTTACACCCATCTAAATATTTGCGAGCTAAAGAAGTGGTGTGTGGATGTAAATGTGTATATATGTATACAAACGTATTCTGCTGATGTCCTTAGAAAAGAGCTTTCGCGGATGTTCACCTCTGTTCATAGAGCGACCTTGCCAAGGTTAGCCGCGTGTGTTTTCTGATCTTCCTTTCTCTACTTCCAACTATGACTAGAGCTGCGCTGCCTATTCATATCTAGTCGACCGTACCAGAAGTCTTACGCTATTCGCATTCGGATGATATTCGTACTTACCGCATTTGTGCAATATCATCGATTAATTGTGTAACGTTACAGATGCGTGAATTCGGAAAAATACCGAAGGAATTTTTGAAGAGAAATACGAGCACTACGTCAAGGTAGTGTACAAGAAAATTAAAATGCGCACGTGTTCGTGTTATGGAAAAAAAAGCTGCCTGTAGCAGTTACGATTCGAGTTGAAATTTATTGAAATATTACAAGAAAAATATTAGATTAATATCTTTCGAATTTTATTCTATTTCTCCCGTACAATCATAGATACAGATCCACATTGTCTCCTTTAAAGTAGTGACCTTGGAAGAAATGATGATGGTTTTTTCGGCAAACACTAAAGAAAATTAATTGAAGATTATACTTCAGTTATAATTTATTCAGGAACACTTCAAATAAATAAAACACCATCCAAAAACTTATATACATACAAAGTGAGAAACAACTCGAATCAATTAAAAAAAGAGGCTTAAAGAAGACAATCGAATAAACTTGTTTATAAAACAATATGATGGGTCATTGTCATCTGCACCGTCGATTTCTGTATTTAAGGTTGCTCCTTATTGCTACCAGCGTTAATCACGGACCGTTGGAGATGGCCGTCCCACCAAATAAGTGGTGTGCGTCCAGTATGACGGAAAAAACACACCGAATTCTACGTAACAATAAACAATGATGTTATGGTCTATACTGTTATTGTGTAATGCTGCTTTTGTAGATTGTTGTTCTCGTCGCGCTCCATCATCAGGTTCATGTCTACCAAAACGAAGACGTTGCTCGTCCTTGATCGGCAGACATACGCGAAGAACAATCGAAATAATAACTAAAAGTATACGGATGGAACTAATTAGGAATTTTTGCGCTGTTACGCAAATACGACCGTTTAGAATGAGTTGATTTTTATTTTGAAGCGTGTAATTAAAAAATGTTTTCATCATTAATTGCTGGATTCTAGAAGAATGCGGTACTTACTAACTGGCGAATTGTGAATAAATATGAATTAAAAAAAATGGCAATCGAGTGATCGTGCGTATCAAAATATTGGTAACATAATTAATGAAAAAAATTAAATTATTCGTCAAAAGTTATCGTTAATTTAGTTAAAAAAGATTGTTTTAAGATTGATTGCGAAATGTCGAAATAGTTTTTGTTCTTTAACATAAATAAATTACTTGCAAAGTGCTGGTTCCTCAACCTATGGTTTGGTTCTAAGACCTTCCCTGACACTGAGTCATCTCAACACTATTTTCATTATTTTAAATATGATTCAAGTCAGTACTATTATTGTAGACAATCATTGCATACAACTAGAAAAATGTTTTGAAGAACCTATCAATTTATTCACGTTCAGCGAAAATGATTAGAGGCACGCAAGAGTGCACCCCTTTATAACTGTCACTGCACTAAAACAAGAATGCAATCTAAATATTTCTGCCAGAAAAATCCGGAAACGATTGACAGACCCGTGTGAAAAAAAAAACACGTTAGGCGTTTGGTGACGTTTGCTCAGGAACATGTCAAATGACCGGCAACAAAATGAAGCCATATTTTTTGGACTAATCAAAGCAAAATAGTTTTATTTAACTCAAAATAATGTAGAACGCATGTTAGAAGATCCACCAACAAAGCTTATCATCCACAACATACTTTAAAGAGCCGAAAGTGCACAAATTCTAATTTGGAAGTACTTTTCTTATTACTTAAAAAAATTATTATTTGAAATATAACAATATAAATTGTTATAAAAGACATTTTAACCAGATTATGTTGCTCTATGCGGAAGAAGACATGCCATTAAATGGCGTTTGAATAAAAACGAAGACCCTAAACATACTAACCAAAGAGTAAAGGACTAGTTACTTCACAATAGAATTGAGGTGCTGGAGTGACCAGCACAATCTCTTGACCACAAGTTCTCGAACAGATTGACTTGAGAACTTTTAGACTGGTTTTAAAAACGCAGTTTTTGAGAGAGAAAAACCTAGGACACAACACAGTATGGAAATTGTTCAAACTGCTTCGTATCACCTTAGAACGCCGTCAACGAAATATTAATCGTATCCATATCGTATTGGTGTGGTTTTTTTATTTTTATTTTTCGATGTAATCTCCCTACAAGATGAATACACTTTTTCAAACGGTGCTCCAATCTCTTCAAGCCATCGAAAAAGTAGGATGTTTCGAGGTCTGCAAAATAATCTGTAGCGCGATGACCTCCTCATTTGAGGCAGGTGATTTTTTTCCGGTTTCCCAGCGCAACTCATTCAATTTGGACACGACGATGCGGTATGAATGAGCTCCCCAATCATTGTTGTGGTGGAAAAGCACTTTTTCCCGCTGCAAAAGTGGCCGTTTCTCCTCCAATACTTCATCGAATCGAGTCGATAAATCATTGTAGTAGTATTGCCCCGTGATTGCCCTTCACTTCTGCAGATAGTCCATAAAATTCACACCTTGGGAATCTCAAAAAAAAAAACGGTCGCCATCACCTTTCAGGCTGATGGAACGGTCTTTCCTTCAGAGCTATTTCATCTGCAAAAGTCTATTGCCCCGACTGTTCCTTGTAACACATGAAGAAATCCCTAGGATTGCGTTGAATCCTGGCCAGACACTCGTCCGAAACAGTCACCCGATTTCGTTTTTGCTCCGGCCTGAGCAAACGCAAAATTTCGAGTGGAATATGGCCAACGCGTTCCTCTGAAATGCCTGCTGCCTGTGCTAACTCTTTCAGCTTCAATCGGCGATCGGCTAACACGTCATCATAAATCTTGTCGACCATTTCATCGTTGTAGCGGTTTTTGGGCGTCCACTGCGTGGTTCGTCGCTTATGCCTGTGCAGCCACGTTTGAACTCGTTCACTCAGAAGCTGATTGCCGAAAATGGTGGAGTAGATCCGCCATGAACCTCTAGCAAAATATTTCAAATTTCCGTGGCCGTTTTCGCAGCCATCACAGGACGAAATTTGATTTTATCCATTTTTGCGAAATCGCCCAACTTGCTATACGAAACACAATCTTAAACAACAACTATTGACAGTAGACAGTAGTAGTCTGAAATTTTGATAGTTGATGTAAAAAAGATTGTCCTTCCCGACCAATCAATCCACTTCAACCTTCGTGCGACATCTCTTGCCCATTCCGGAAACATTTCAGGTCGCCCTCGTATATATACAGGGTGTTTCTGAATTGATACGAAAGATTTCAAAGGGTGATTCTTTAGCAAAAATTAAGGAAGGTCTTTCATATAATTTTTTGTTCAACACCCTTTTCCCTTCAAGTTACAGCCCTTTAAAATTAGGTAAAAAAAATTGTTTTTATTTAATATATCTAATTTTGAAAAATTTAGAAGAATGAAATTTGGCAGATAACTGATGCTAATAAAATGGCAGTTTTTGAGTGTTTTTGTTACCCTAAAATGTAATCACAAGGGGCTGAAAAAACAACCCCTATAATATTTTGCATCAGAACTTTTTAATGCGCCTATATTTTCCTATTTAAAAAATTGATTTAAAAAGACAGACTCAATCTGCAACTTGTTTATGTCTTGACTTTTTATCATAAAATTGTTAGTTTGATCACAAAAAAATAAAATACTGCTCAGACTCTTTTCCCATAAAGTCACAGAGGTTATTATTTATTTAAAAAAAAATCAAGTAAGCTGCCGTCAAATAAAAAGTCATATGACAAATAGTTTTATTGTCCTGATTTTCTCTAATTTCTAGACAGTTTTATAAGGACTTCAAACATTTTTCACAACTAAATAAAACTTTACTGGAAGAATGGCAGTCCTCCTCCAGACCTCCTGACTAAAGCAAATGACACCCACCAGCACATGACAGCCACCTCAACTAGTCCTTCTTAGGATCTTCTGGCTAGAAATCCTGAAGCATGCCTCAAAATCTGCCGTAATATAGAGGGAATAAATTAAACCAACAGTCAGGTCCTAGGAGACCGTTTGATGATTTTTCTGTTGGTAACTAGGGCTGCAATTAATTATATCGACTATCAGCAGACAATAATCACGTCTTCCAATTATAAGCCGGTGGAGTCATGCTACTCCAAAACTTACATTAACATTAACTAGGAGCCCACGTTATGACGTCAAATACGTTGCATATTTAGTTACGAACAATCGAAATGCTTGGGTCATTCAAACAACCTGAATAACAATATTTCTTGAATAAACCCCGGAGAGAAATAAATTTGATTTGTATTCTATGCAGTTTCAGTTAGAGGTCATAGGGATTCAAGACTAATATGTCAGAAAAATAAGATAGCTATATCACTAAAAAAAGGCCAATAGGTTTTAAAATTTGGATTTTCACTGACAAAACAGTATATGATTGGAAATTCGACATCTACAGTGGAAACTCTGCTCCGATAGAGTGCAGAAAATTTTGAAAAAAAATTGCATCCAATTACACGACCCAAATGAAAAACCGTATCCAACACTTCTCAAAGATTTTAACAGCTATATGAGCAGTGTTGATAAATTCAATCAAATAAAATCCGTGTTTGAAATTAACAGGAAAAGTAAAAGTGATGGAACTGCGTCTTTTTTTAATTTCCTCGTTCCATGCGTCACTAATGCATATAAGATGAAGGAAAGAAAAGGAAGAGTTCGTCACAATTGCAGAGAGGATAAACTTATAAAAGAGAAAAACCTGGTATTTCAAATGCTGTAAAACACACTGTGACATCTTATATGAGATTTTAGCTAAATTAATATTAAATTAAATTAAATTAAAAAAAAATCAATCAAATCGATGTAAAGGCAGTGATGCTTATCCAGCTCCGCTCTCTAAGATCTTATCATATCTCTTTATAAAATATAAAAAGAAGGTATTGCAATCGTTTTAAAATAACTCGTCTTCAACTATATTTTCTTTCGATTACCGACGCGTTAGAGTTTAGGTTTTTCGCTTCTCCTTCCTCCGCTTCTCCTTTTAATTTTTCTCTTTTCTCGCGGGTTTGATGCATGGGCGTGCTCACGCGGCACATAGGATCGTGTAAGATGCTTCGGGCTGATGTTACTCGCTTGCAATTACGAAATTGTGTCTCGAAGAATTATTGTCGTTTCTGAGCTAGAATGTGAACTTTGAATTATGTTACGGTGGGATCGGATGGTGTGTTTAGGTTTTTCGAAGCCTATGCAGGAGGTGGTACTGTACGTAAATGAGTTATGATCGAACGCCGGGTATCGTATAAATACGGGATTTTACCTTGAAATAGTTCCATTGGAATATGGTAGTATAAACGTGAGGGCTATATGTAGTAATTTTTGGAGCGGAAAAGCGAAGATCGTAGTTCATAAATTTAACGGTAGTACCATATTTGTACGCTGAGTTTATTGAATCTGAGTGGATGAGATCGTTAATAATAAGTTGAGCTGTAAAATTACGAAATACGTAATTGTATAACGTGTGTTAATCGATTCGAAAGTAATGGGTTAAAACTGCATATGTAAATTTGAAATTTTAGATTTAGGAGAAGTAAGTAAGTAGTAGCAAAACATGCAGTACGTTAATATTATCACAGAATAGCTCGTCTTCGACTATATCCAACTCAAAGATCCGAACGGCTTGATGGACCGTTAGTAACAATTATGTGAGGTTGCTTGACGATCACTCTCACAATAAAACGTCCGACTTTATAATGTGAGCTGGAGAGATGCTTAAAGAAGAGTTAGTTCTTGCGGTGGAACGTTTCCTGTACTCGTAAAAATCGTAATTACTTTAACCGTTTACCAGTTTCAACCAGTGTGCGTGTGTGTATTACGTATAGGAGCGCATAAACGTTGTGTGATGGAGAACCAGACGTACGCGTGTGCAATCCCTGAAAGTTTTGAGAAACGGGTATACCGCACTATATATAACCGCTTTAAATTACGAACAGATTCCCTTATTATTTATTCAACTTCTCCTGGATTCCTAGCCATAAACATAGGCGGCTTCTACCGTCTAAACGTTAGAAAATTCTCGTTATGGTTAGTCCGGCTTATACTTGATGTTGTAACTATTTGCAGAACACGTATCGGTAACGTTGAGTTAAGGAATCGCTTCAAACTTAAAATTCATATTGCACGTTTTGCTGTAGCACGATTAAAATCGAAATGTTTCAGTAATTTATACATTCCATCCGGACTAGTTCCGTAACGTGTTCATAATGGAACGATTTGCACTCAATTATTCTTATCCAAATCTCAACAGCGATGATATTGTTCCTTTCATTCAGAACAACAATCTGCCCTCTCCGGAACTATACAGGGTGTTTCATAATATATACGCAGGACTTCAGGATGTGATAGCTTGTCCAAAAATTTGAAAAAAAGTTTTTATCAACTTATCTTCTAAAATGTACCATTTTCGAGATACAGGGTGTTGAAATTTAATAAAAAAATTCGGTTTTTGGAAATATCTCGGAAACGGTTTATCGTAAAGAAAACAGCTTTTGTAACCATTTTCTACTTATAATAACCTAAGTTGTGTGCGAGAAAAAATATTTTTAAAGTCATAATTGGTGAAGATTTTGAAGCGGTAGTGGTTGTTTTTCTTCCCAGCTTTTACGCCACTGGAAAAAGAACGGTTTTGAGACGCCCATTTGAACCACCAATGTTTTTCAAAACGTTTACTTTTTGTCGTCACAGCACACCATATTTTTCTTAGTACTGTTATTTTTAACATTTTCTGCATTTATAGCCATTTAACTTTCTTTAATGAAAATACGTGATACATAAAAAAATATCAGAAAAAATTGATCTATTTAATGATACCAAGATCTAATATGGCGGCCATAAGAAAAAATGAAGTTGATGGTGGTCAAAGCGAGAGGAAACACTTTAAGCAAAATCTAATAACACCTTCGTAAAGAGATCAAAAAAGGGGCTGTAGAATGTATTAATCTTGTTTTGATCCCTATAATAATTACTTCAGAACAGAAGAAAAAAGAAAAGTGTGTTTTTCGGAAATATTTCAAAAACTACAAATCATAGAAAAAATTTTAAAACGGATTATTATTCATCAGCAAAAACCGTAACTTTGCCCAAATTTAACCGACTTTGTATCTCTTACCGTTTTCGAGATCCCAATGGTGACCCGCGAATTTGTAACAGCCTGTATACACTTCTAAGAAGTAACTGACAGGACCACTGGGTACTACATACACACAAAATATCGAGTTTCATTCCGATGAGACAAAACACTTTTTAATGATATTTCACATTGGCTCTGCATTTCAGTGATTGGAGCAAACTGGTTCACGATGTCTACAAGCCTTCTAATTTTCATCCTAATTAAAGGATCCAATAAACTTATAAGTTCAGTGAAATTCTATCCAACACTCTCATGTCTAGTAAGGTAACAAACCGCTTGGATGAGGAAATGTAAAACCGTACGACAGATTAGATCTTCATACCAGGAAGACTTTACTAATTTAATTAAAGTTAGGTAGATCATGGACATATACTAGAAATAAGTTGGGAGCCAATAATGAGCCTTGAGGAACACCAGCCACGATGAACTTTAAGGAATGTATGGCACAATCAAATTTGACAAACATGCTGAACAAATACGCAGATTATTCTAACAATATTCGGCTTAATTCCTAATGAGAACAGGCCATGATATCACATAGTGTCAGGAGGTGGCACCCATCCTTTCCAACCCCTCGTCTACAAGGAATTGCGTTGTAGAATCTTGAAGACGAATAACTCGTTCTTCAGACTGTTCAAGATGTCGCCTCGGTAACCTCGCAACCACTGATTTATATTTCTAAGTGATGGGAAAGTGCCCCAACCGCAATCTGGCTTTAATGACTGATGCAAGGGAATCTAAAACTTCATGTGGTGCCTTGGTTATATAACCTGACGTTGAAGTCTTGTCATGCTTATGAGTCCCTATATAAAGTTTGATTTCGTTCTTGTCCTTTCTGGCAACCAAATCCTCCTCACACGTTTGGGAAGTTGTCAATGATGTCATCAACACTATATACCAATTCCTCAATCCTGTCATAGAAAGGAACCTCAGTATTATCTTGGTTGCTCAATTTCGTCCTCACCAACTTTGGCAATAACCAACCAGATGTCAACAGGGAAGAACTCTTTGATCACCATCTAGTTTCGTGGAAGTTTTTTACTGCAGTTTTTGACTTATTAAATAATGCTTTGGTTCTCAGTTCACTGTGATCTGGGTTTTAGGGTTTGGACGTCGTCTACAAAAAACGCAATTTTAACTGGTAAAGTCGTTTTCAAGCTGGATCCAATTCATGTTGCGACAAAGATATTGACCTCACCCCAAAGACTCGTTAAAATTAGATTACGATCAGATGAAGAATCCGTTTTGGAAGGACACTGACAATTCATTATTTTATTCTTTAAGATTTATCTGATCTTGTTCGTTTTTTATTCAGCTGGCCCACTTCAGTCAACCATACATGACAATTTTTACTAACATCACAAATATCTATTCAATTCATGAATAGGGAGGTTGGGTCCCATTTTGTTAGTTGGCCATAACTTTGCACTTTAGCGCCTAAGATTTTGAGGATTTAATATTAGGAATCAAACATGAATAATCTTGTCCCTCAGAAAAAATACTCGACTCTCTGAAGAGATGATTTGTGGCCAAAGGTTCTTTTTGTGCGCAGATTGGGGCCGATCATAAAAATAACGAAAAATGTGGAAAAATGAAGTCTTAATACCAGAATTGTAACAATTATTGGATCTTTAATGCTCTTGAGATCAATGAATTAAAATTGAGGGAAAAAGGAATCAGTCTGAAGTTGATGATGATCAGTACATCCAAAGTGGTCTAGTTTCTTGCTGATACTGTGTTTGATAATAATTTTTGGCAAGTTTGCTTATTATATCCCCTTACATTATGGCTAACGTGACGCTGGTAGCTCAGAAAATGAAAAAGTCCCAACCAATATACAGTCCTAACCTGTATACGGGATTTGTATGAAGGTTAGAACTGCGTATTCACCATTTCTGAAAACTTGTAATTATAACTGATATCATCTGGACTCATCAGCGAAATTATTTGCGCCATTGTGCCACTTCCGGTTTACCGAAACTTGACGTCAACTTTCTTCATTTAAATATCATGGTATATTTTTTATGAGTTTTTTGTATCGATCATAAAATTCTGCATCAAAACTTACTAAAACACCCTATGTAAAAAATCAGCCGTTTTAAAGTGATTCATTTTTTTTTTATATAGGGTCAATTGGAATGATATGTTCGAAATTCTGTGTTTCTGAAGGCATTACAACTAAAGACCTCATATTTGGCATGTTATTAGCCGAAATAGTATACGTCAAATTTACGCCCTAAAATTTATCATAGTTTATACTGGGTCGTCCACAATTAGCGTTCATCTTAACCAAGTCCACATCGATGAAAGTCACTTTTTTTTTAATGGAACACCCTATATATTATTGCATTTTTGAATACACTTAATAATTTTCTGTCATTGATTAGCTTCTATCTTTCACGGTTTTCGAGTTATTAGAGATTTTCTGATAAAAGTCCGAAAAATACGCCTTTTTAATGTATTTAAAATCTCAGTAATCTCAGTAAAAACATTGTTTTAATCTTAACACTATATAAGAGTTTTCGCACTTTTTGTGCCAATACTTCTAAATCAATCTGTCATCACACTTATGATTATTTCAGAATCGAACCTTGCCATGTAAACAGAGATTGCCAAGTTCGATTTATACCAAATTTATTTCGCGATATTTTGTCATACGAGTGTTAAAATTGTTTCTGTATTATTGGAAGGTCGATTACGACTACTATCACAAATGTCTAAGCCAGGAAATAGAGATAAACAAATGTCAATATAAATTCAGAGACGTTATTTAATATTCTTAATAGCTATTTTGTAGTTTAAACTTGAAAGAACTTGAACAAAGGCAGGTTTATTACTGAAGCTCCAGTTCCACATATCAATTAATAACGTATCTAAATGGTGTCAGTATGCACTATACGTCATAGCGTTGGCTTTTTAGTACAAAAAGAAATAATTATGGTTAAACTAAACCGTAATCCTGATTCCTTATCTGTGACACCTGATACTCTGGCAGGCAACGTTTAACTAGCATTGTAGTTGGATGGCAAGGCAAGAATCAACCAATCTAGATCCTTAATGTGCGCCTATCAGATATATCTCGTACGTGCACGGACACTAACGAGTTACAATTAGAAGAGAGCCGCATAGGACTAAATTTCTCGTACACACGTGTCGCAACATCAACCCAACACCGAGAGCCAGGCAACGAAATAACAAGACAACAACAATAAACCGCATTCTTCTTCCAGTAACTGACACATAATTACCCCTTCACTCTATCTTCCCATCGAAATTTCACACTTGTATTTATAAGCGACCTTGTACTACGCGGCCACGTAACGCCGCGAAGAACAAGCAGAGATGAAGAGACGTAAAGAAACGGGGGAGATAATGAAGAACGACCGAGAAAAGCGTAATATTAAATACATGTAATAAGAAAGATGATGAAAAAAGAGAATACCGTACTTTTTAATTCGAGGCGAAACAAAATCGATGATATTAGAAAGACACCAACGACGTCGCATTTTAAACGAGATAATGTTCCGTAAAATGTCTTCCTTTTTTCTGAAAGATCGAAGCGATTTTTCGTTTCTCTGTGGTCGTCTTTCGCCTGAGGATATACACTTCCGGCCAAAAGTTTAGAACGGTTCATCATAAACAGAATTGTTTCTATACTACAAAACTAATATTCTACGTTTGCTAGCAAAAACGATGGCTGAGTGACAATGAGGCAATAAAAAAAAAAGTGTTGAATTTGAAAACATATTCTGAAGAATTCTAGATCTTAAAATGTTGGCACTACATTGAGTCCCAAAAGTATTGACACTCGATGAGAAACTTTTGGAGAAAGTACATATTGAAAAAAGTTCAGCAAATTTTGCGCAAAATACAAATTAATTTTTTCCTAAATTACCACCATTTTGATTAGAAAGCAATATGATATCAAACACCACGGAAATGCCGGCTGTCAGCAGCAATGGCAACAATGCTTTAAGATACAAAATTGAATCTGCTTATTCTCGCCAAAAACTACAAAACGTACTAAAATTTAAGAAGAAAAAATATCTCCACCACTTTCTTGATCTTTTTTCTTTTCGATTTTCTTTAACCATACTTAGATTGGGCGAGGGTGGATCCAGAAATAAGATTCTCAACAATTTTACAAATAGACATTTTTCATTCTCATAGCAATTTACGTTGTTGGAAAGAAGAAACTTTGCTCTATTTTTTAACATAATAATCATCTTTTTTTACGCACCAACGCGTTGAGACAGCGTTTCACCTCTTCTTTGTCTTCATCGTCTCTCCAGAAGCGTTGGCCACTCAAATGTTCCTATAACTTGGGGAATAAGTAATAATCACTAGGCGCGAGGTCAGGACTGTAATATGGATGGGGCATGACAATCCACCCAAAGTGTGTCAAAAGTGCCTGGGTTCATCGTGGACTTCCTTCCGACTAGTACTAAACTCCCTGCATCACTTTCTGACGTGATGAACGGCCATACACTTGTCACCGTACACCTCTGTCAATTAACGATGAATACCCACGGGTAGAGTCCCTTTGGTGTGCAAAAAGCGAATTACCCCTGCAACTGAAGCTCTTTGTGAATCTTATTTCTGAATCCACCCTCGTAAATAAAATTAAGTTTAAAAAACAAAGCACTCAAAGATAACAGTTTACCATAACTCCATTGATATCATTCGAGGTTTTGGTTTCACTATCCCCAGTTCATAAAAATTTAGTTCGTCCAAAAAAACTATTTTCAAGGTACATTGATTGCTTGATCTACCAACAACAAATTGTCTTTAAGACTAGAGATAACAAAATTTATAATCTTTCCTGCAAGGCAAAGATACTTAGATCTTCACAAATTGGAAGAAAACTTTCCATGGAATACGAGAGCGGTTTGACGAAAGAGTGATTTCTCGAAGGTTGGCAGTAGCTTTGCTACGGTGATTATATTGTTCACTTCCGTTATATTACTGATGTCGACTGCCAAAATTACACACAAATCCCACAGAGCCGTCATTTACTCTAACTACTCTAGAAATGGTTAATAAAATCCATGCTCTTGCAAGTAGAGATCTTCGAATGAAAATAAGTGAAGTAACTCATGAAAAAAATGAGTGCCGCGTTTGCTTAATGTCGATCAAAGGTGGATTTGCATTCAAATATCAATAGAATGTTTGGCTATCTTCAAACGTAATCCCAGGGAATTCTTCTGACAATATGCCACACTATATGAAACTTGGATACATCATTATACTCCTGAAATGAAAATACAGTCCAAACAATGTATTTCCTCTGGGAAACGTGCCCCTAAGAAGGCAAAAATTCAGACGATCAGGTAATGGTCATAGTTTCTTGGAGTCAAAAAGTGTTACCTTTATTGATTATTGTACAAAAGCGAATATTACGACACGTTTTGCTGTCGAATTGAAAAATAAACGAGCGAAATTGTTGAACAAAAGCGTTGTTCCATCATGATAATTCCTTTGTCATTCGCTCTTGTTGCTGACAACATAATTTAACCAATTGCGTTACGCATTTTTGCCTCATCCACCATATTCGCTAGATCTGGCTTCCAGTGATTTTTTTTATTTCTGAATTTAAAAAAAATGGCTCGACTGTGACAGATTTCGGACAAACGAAAAGGTGATATCAGAAACCAATGCACATTCTGCAGAGTTGCCGTTTTTGGATGGTTTGAAAAAATTGAAGACACGCTGATCTAAGTGTATAGATTTGCAAGGTGATTATGTCGAAAACTAAAATGTATTTTTACAGTAAAACAAGTTTTTTATATATTTTTATAAATTTTATGATGTTATGTTGATGTTTGATATCATTAATATTTTTGCCACAAAAGTTGTAAGAGTCATTGTAGGACCGCATTTTACTGATTCCTGTCAATCTATATAATATTATAAGTAAGTATAAGTTTTTTTTTCGATACCAAGATTGCTACTCCCCCAAGACAGAGAACAACAAGAAAGACAAGAAAAAGAAAACAAAAAATTCTAATCTTCATGTTACTTTTTTATAAAATAGGTTTTCAATTTTAAACGGCTAATTACACCATCTGGTGGTCATCTTACAATTGCCTAAGTAATATCCACAATATTTTTTCTACAGTCACTTAATTGACATCCCCTCTCCCCTCCCGAAGCTATATAAACCGTTTGTGATCGGGTCAAGTGTCACTCTTATTTAGACACTCAGCACATCCCCTTTTTTGTTTTATTGACACTTTACGCCTAGATTCTCTAGTTTTTGTTGCTACCTTAATAATCATCTGGGCAATCACATAGTACTAAGTATGTCCATACTCTGTCACTCTGGAATCAGACACAATGAAATGGCTGACAAATTAGCCAGAGGTGCCACAAAGCCTTTATCAGATCTGAAGTCGCTGCTACGCATTGCTCCTACAGAAATGCACTTGCCGGCATGAAAAAAACTCCTAGGATTCGCCCGTATGAGCAGAGACATGCTGAGGTTATTCACATAGATCTTAACCGGTCACTGCGCATTGAATAAACACCTGCATCGCATGGGCATAGTAAACTCTCCTCTGTGCAGAAACTCCAGTCCATCTTCTTGCCGACTGCTCGACAGTGGACAAGGAGAGGAAGGAGTTACTTTGGGGTCGATCGATTGGATGATGAGTAAGAAAACTAACTCTCGACCAGGTTGCGAACTTCTTTGTTCGAGTGCAACCTGGTTAAGAGGACTAAAACAGCACGAGGGCACAATAGGTCTCTCCAATGGCCAAACTTGCCTTTACAGTTCTCCCACCCGTGCAGTCGCCAAAAAAAGTACATACTTTATTTGATGTATTTACTTGGTACACGATGTTCCGATTCTTTAGATTTGTTTCACTACAGTTAAAAAACATCATCATAATCATAGGCGATTGAACGCTGTAATGTCAGTTTAAATTTTCCTTATTTAATATTGATTATTTCTGAGTAAATTGTCCCTTTAATTTTTGGAGTTTTGACGTATTCTACCTTACAAAACGATTAGAAATTTGTGACGAGATATTTTAGAACTTGAAAACGAAAAAAAAAACAAAAATGCATTTTCATGTGTGGCGGGTGCTTAGTTGCAGTGACTCCATAAGTTGTATTACGTGTCTGGTTATCATGCAACTCTCGCGGTGTAGTTTTGTGTATGCGCTGTTAATCACTTTGCTCACAACACCGAATGGTAAGTCGATCCGGATTTCAACCCTCTGAAAAAATGTCACCGTCCCACCAGAGAATTGAGACCCGGCTCCTATCGTCCTGTCACAACGATAGTCAGCCGCCTAACTACTGCGGCCATCGATCCCCGTTTTTCCATTCCATATTGAAAAATAAGTTGTACCATTAATTAATTAATTCGGAGAAACGTAACAACCTATTCAAATCGGCAGTATTATCACCACAGAATTTTGTGTACAATCATCATCAATCAATTAATATGCGAGCAAATAAACGTCAAACGCATGTACCATCTTTTTCAAATTAAATCCCAATTTTTCGCATTTAATTTGCAAACTATAGTACATAGTTGTCACTGTCAGTATTATTCATCGCTGCTATCGATTTTAAAACAAAATTTGTATAAATATTATCCCATAGAATATGTTAAAAAACGTTTAACAACGATATTATGTATATTCTATTTTTAGGGGATAGGACTAGGGTTTTAAAAGACGTAAAGTTTACATCAATGGCACACACGTTGGTCGAAATCATTGGTTGTAATGTAAATAACTTCCCTCCCTATGTGTCGCAACGTAGGCAAGCTTAAAGGTAGTTCAAATGTTTTCCTTGTATCCTACACAAAGAAAGGTAAGGTTTACTTTACAAACACAATATTTGCGCCCAATTTCAATAGAAGGAGCCGCTCGGTAACTCGCTAAAATTACATTTACAAACAACTTCTAACTTCTAATTCAACAATGAAAGTTTCAGTTGTGTGATATCCATCACATACTGGAAATATTTGACATTAATCCACGACAAAACTAAATAAAGGAAGGAAAATAAACGGTTCCTATTACTTGTAACACAAAGTTCGTATAACGATGTATGTTGAAACATTTAGTTTTTAGTCGTAACAATATATCTACATTGCTAAAACACAATTTCTTGCGCAAACTTATAGACTATCCACTCTTGGAAGGTAAATAACTCTATTATCTGAGCAAATCTTCCACTAGGAAACAATGTGTCTGCTTCAGTTAATCACAAGGCAGCAATGTAAATTTCAACCATTACCTGTACGAGAGCGACAATTGCTAATTCACAAACGTCATAGCACTATTATCAACATCATAAACATCATAATCAGTGGAATAACAACAGCGAACTTCACGGGAATCTCACGTCTTCTATTCTCTGCGCCGTATTTGCATAAACATTGCACCGTCCTCTTGTACGCAATAATTGCTTACATCCGTGAAGAACGTATAGTCCATCTCGTATTATAAAATACAAACATTCAGTATATTTATTATTTCAATTACATCCCTTTTATATACTGAAACGAACTGTGCAATACGATATAAGGTTTAGAATGTGGTAGAGAAGTAAAATTACTTAGCTCTGGCAAAAGGAGAAGATGAAAAGAAAAGTATAAGGCAAAGAAAACGCTGAACAAGTGAAATAAGGAGAAAAAGGAAAACAGATTACGTGCATGTGTGCGCGTGTACGTATTTGTGTTGGGTCTATTTACAGCCATCGGCCTAACGTGAACAAGTTTTTGTTCTTCGGGGAAGATAATTTTAGATCTCGCATATATCCGACCGGTTTATGCTAATGTTCAAGCGAGTATTTCATTCGCTCCTTAGGTCTTCGGATCCTCTTCAGAATTCGAGGTCGTACAATTTCTTCACGATACAATATATTTCTTCTAATATACAGGGTGATATGAGTAATGTATCGACTTAGGAGACAACATAGGAGTTGCAATATGAATTCTGATATGCCAAACCGAAATATTTGAGACGTCCACAATTTTTATTAGCTTATAGTAGTTTAGTTTAAGTTATAAAAATAAAAAACAATCAACAACAATACAATGTATGTCGGTACATATTTGATTAACGTTAGAAAATGTTTCAATTCTTTACGCGATTGTATGTACCTACCCGTAACAGCTAATATACACCTATATATTCATCTTGTAAATACGATTAAAACATCAAGTATTCGACGATGTGTTCGCTCTTGTCTGTTCCATACTTGTGTGTGTACGTATATGTAAGTATATATAAATACCTATGTACTTTTATCGTGTTCTCGTCTCTCTTTTCTTTGGCGTGTTATTTAATACAGACAAGAGAGCCTATAGTCCATCGTGATATATGACCCTGTTCAACAGTAATGTCTTGTAAAGCAACGTCTGTGATAATGACATAAAACTTAAGTACAAATAATTTAAATTTGAATGATGTAGGTATAACTGCGAGTAAAGATACCACAGAATTTTTGCTATGTTGGTTTGTTCTTCTTGGAAAAGCAATATGCAGATTGCATTAGTTAGATGTTTCATGGTGAGGTTAAAATGGAAAATATAAGAAATATTATTAGATGATATGTGAATTATTGAATAAACTCCACATTATTAGATAGTAACTGCATTAAGCCATTCAAATTCTCCACCCTGTATAAACAAATTGGACATTATTTTGTTCTGGACAGATTTAATAAAAGCTGTCCCAGTCAGAATAAAACATTTGCCATCTTAATTGTCATAATCATCACCAATTTCTGAAAGTTGTCAAATTACAATATCTTTCTAATGCAATTGTAATTAAAATGCATCTGAGCTGTCGTAACCAGCAAATGATTTTGACAGCTGTCAAAATATAATAGAAATTAAGAATTTCTAATAATTGTAAAATTATAAAGAATATTTCCCACCACCAACCAATTGCAACATCTCCAAGTGTTATAATTTTTTGTGAAAGCTGTCAAACTATAAAATGACAGTTGTCAAATTATAAAAACATTTTTCTAAGATTTGATAATTGTAATTGTAAAAACATACATGTGAGCTGTTAAACTGTAAATAAAAGTTAAGAATTTCTGGTATCTATTAAAATATAAAGAAATACACTTCTGGTTTTGATTGTAGTTTTAACGTGACATAATATTTCTTATGGCTACCACATTCTAAAGTCATTTAAACGGCGTCAACATCCGCAGGTGTCATATTTTTTTCTGAAAGCTGTCAAACTACAAAACCAGTTACTTCTTATGATTTTAACGGATGTAATTGTAATCCATTTGAGTTGTGACATTGGAGAGTCTGTTTTTCACAATGCCCATACCTGTATTGCAAAAACAATTGTGACAGCTGTCAAGTTGTAAAATCATCTATAAAAGCATATTTTGTATAATTCCTAGTATCATAACCATCAAAATATATCTGATATCTATTAAAACGTCAACAGCAGTTATTTTGCAACTTTGACAGTTCACCCTCCAACATAGTTCTTACAACCGTCAAATTGTAAACTCAATCATTTTTCAGTTTCAATATGCAGGCGTTACAATTTTTGCTGAATGCTGTCAGACCATAAAAGTAATAATTACATTATTTTTGGCAGCTGTCAATTTAAGTAACTGTTTGAGGCTTTTCGAAAAGTACAATAGGGTTGTCACTCGGGTTTCATAAATCACCCGTGTTAAAGCAATATATCGGGTAATGTAATAGTTTACGAACGTTTCTTTATTAGAATGACAACCAATGACAACTATGGAATAGAGTAGCATGCATTTACAGATGTAATTATGACAGATTAATAACAGATGTTTATTACTTAATTGTTTACCCTACTTTCTAATAGGGTTGCAACTGACGGTAACCAGGTTGTCAACCCACAAAAACCTGTAGAAGAAAAAGTTTATTTACGAAGAAGAGTAATTTGATTAGGTTAAGTTTCGGAACACTTAAATGTAAAAGGTAACTAACCCTGGTCGCTCAGGTTGAGTTTTCGAAAATACCCTTAGTCCTTACGGTTTTAACATATGTAACCGCCAAGATATTTCTGGCAATTGTCAAATCAGACAAAGATCGGAAAACATTTTGAAACAGCTGTCAAATTATTAAATACTATATTTATCTTACTTTCTAATGTAGTAGTCATTAAACTATTTCATTTTTCACAGCATTACCTAATATATGCAGGGGTTGGTTGTCTTTTTGTTTGAAAGCTATCAAATTACAAAAGCAATTATTTTTTATTTTGACAGGTGTAGGAATTACATTTTTGACAACTGTCAAACAACAATAAGAGAAATTAGTTACGGTTTCAACAGGTTTTATTATTATAGTTCTAATAGCTGTCAAACTGTAAAGAAAGTGTTATTATTAAGATTTGAAAAGTAATTATAAAATTAGTTATTTTTAGTTTCGATAGTTGCAATGATCATATTTCTGACGGCATACCAAACACACCGGCAAATTATAAAGGGAGTAAGGCTTATTTACGTTTGCAGTTGTTACGGCAGAGATACTTTTGACAGCTGTTAAAACCTAAATAATATTCGAGGTGTCAAGAAATATTTTTATTCAAGACCAAAATGGCGTCAATTTTTTTCTCATCACAAACCATAAAAACCAACCATCCTGGTACGGTAAAGACCTTTGGTAGAATAACAATTTTATAAAAGTATCCGCGACAAGGGTGCCGCGATTGTTGTCTGTTGACCAAAAACTGATACATATGCCAACTATAAAGATATGTTTGGCGATGTTGAAAAGCAGTAAAAAGTTTCTGCCTCATCTCATAATTGTGAACAAGATATATCTTGTGTCCAGTATGGTGTAAAAGCAAACAGCAGTCTAAACAGTAGATTTCTACTGGCAAACTTGCGACGAAGAAGATTAAAACGGTTTAATTAACTAAATTAAAGATTATGGCTAGAGTTTTTTTAATTAAAACACACTGAGTGGTCTCTATCGCCAAAGTCGAAGACTTAGACTTTGGATTGGTGTCACATTAATCATATGTATCGAATCAAAAATTATTCTTTTTTTTATGTGTGGTGGGTGCTTAGTTGCATCGCTTGTCTGGCTATCACTGCAACTCTCGTGGTGTAGTATTGTGTGTGTAAGTTGTGTTTAAACGGCTTTGTGACAGCATCATATCGCCTTTTATGATGCCGCGCTGTTAATCACTTTGCTCCCAACAGCGAATGGCAAGTCGATCCGGGATTAAACTCTCTGAAAAAATGTCACCGTCCCTCCAGAGAATTGAACCCAGGCGCCTATCGTCCTCTCACAACGATAGTCAGCCGCCTAACCACTGCGGCCATCGACCAGTTAATGTTTGTTATCCTTTATGCTAATATCGAATCTTAAGGGCATTTCAGCAACAACTGCTCTTTTTGTTGGACTCTTAAATACAGTTATTTTTGGCATTAGATCATTCCAGCCATGCCGGAAACCAATACCATCATTTTAACTCTTACTGAATGTTGAGCAAGTGCAGTTTCCACAATGTATTATTATAAAAACATTAACATTAAAACAGAATTTTGAATTCCACAAACTTCGGACGTTAAGAACAATTTCATCCATCACACTTAAAACGCATTTAAAGTATACTACATACACCTAATAACAACTCACACTAACTTCGCAGGAGTACCATGTAAATTCAAGACAGCAAGCGCATAAACTCGCAGAGATAATGCAAACGAACGTACAGTGAGGACGAACGAGTCGCGGAATCGTTTCTTCTTATTAAGTTAATTGATTTACGTTTGTATATGGATTATAATATTTACCCGTTCTACCCGTGAGGTATTTGTATTGTTATAAATTACGGCATATCGACGCGACGGTTAATTTGAATAGCGCACAGAAATATTATTGGTTGCCAGATTAGATTTATAGTTATATAATCAAGTATTAATGTTCCACTATTTGAGCGTCTTTCAAAATCGCATCTTCGGAATGCGTTTTTTATGGCTTGTCCGTCTCTCCGGGCGCGTTGAAAGTATCATTTTTATTTATTGTTAATGAGCAGTTTCTTATCGCTTAACATCAGCGATTATTCTTTAATTTATCTCCTATTGCTGCATGAAATTCGAAATGTGTTATTAAACGTAGCTATAGCTACACCAGAAGAGTGTTGACGATATGTTGTTGCTCTAACAGTCGTTTCAGATAACGTAGTATAATAGATATTTTGTCGACAAAACTTTTATGGAAATGTGCGAAATCGCTTAAAACGGTAAATTTTAGAATTAAAATATTCTTTAAATTAAGGCTGGTCAATCTCTTGAATATCTAACCAAATCAAGTATAAAAATCCTGTTTAAAATCTTCATTTTGCAGATAAAAAAAAATTTAAACAGTCGATAAAAATTGGAAGAACGACTTGCTTGCGCGAGAAGAAATCCAGTGGCGTAGTCGCTCATGAAGCACCAATCAAGAATTTCATGAATGCAAAATGGGCCTCCAAGCGTTTAAACGTTCGTTAAAGGAAAGCAAAACATGGAAGCATTGTATGCTGTGCTCAATTTAAGAAAAAAAAGCCTTTGATACTGCATGGCATGATGGGCTGATTCATATTCATGTCATATCCTCGTTTTTGTCTGGCCGCTCTTTCTCTGTAAAAATCGAAGAAGCTATTTCAACCCCTAAGCAAATAGTCGTCGGTGTTCCACAGGAATCCCCTCTCGCACCAACGTTGTTCTTGATATACATGGCAGACCTACCTAAACTCCCTCAGGTGCAATTAGCAATATATGCAGATGATACGGCCCTATACACCTCATCTCGCAGCGAGGAGATCTTGTGCAGACGTCTGCAGGCACAAGTTGATGCCATAGTTGAATAAGGTTCCAACTGGAGGTTAAAGCTAAATGAAACCAAATGTATTGCCATCAGGTTCAGAAATAGGCGTAGGCTGCCTCCGGAGAATATCTATGTAGGGGATGTCAGGCTACCTTGGAGCCAATCAATCGTATATTTGGATGTTATCTTGGACTGGAGGTTTACTTTTCAGCAGTATGTGAAAAGAAGCATTATTGCCACTCCTTTGCTCCAGTACTTTATCCTTGAGGTTGAAAGTGTTGATCTACATCTCTTTCTTGCGTCCCATAATTTCATATGGAGCCCTTTATTGGTCAAGCCTAGCGAAGACAAACCTACAGAAGCTAGAGGTCTTTCAAAATAAGATCCTTCGGATGGTTCATAAGGAATAAACAACTCTGAGTTGACTTGAAAATCCCATTCTTTAAGGACCATCTGTCAATCCAAAAAAGACTTACGAAGATCACAACATCTTGGAACTAGACCGGGGCTGAAGGACCACCGCCCAGGGTAAGAGTCAACAGAGTGCTGAACATCGACAATCCATAGAAAGAACTTTACAAAGATTCAACCCTGGAGAGAACGAAGACCACCGGTAATTTTAAAAAAGATTAAGCGTGAAACAATGAACGTTAGATTATGTTGTTTCGCTTGTACTCACTGGGATCTAGTAATTTATTTTAATTATATGCTGAAATCTTATCTGCAAACTCACAGTCCTAAAGGCTCTTGACTTTCTAATATAAAGCAGTTTCGTGTACCTCTTTATTGAGAAGTTCTTAAATTATTTCACTCGAATTTGTCCAGACATTGTTCTCCAAAATGAGACACTTCCAAGTATTGGATTTCTTTCATTAAATTAATATCGTTAACCTCTTTGGCAAGTTCATTTGTTTTCACATGTTTTTAACATTGGAATATCATATCAAGGATATCATCAAACCAGTTTACATTCAAAACTATACGAAATAAAAGCTAAGATATAGATATTTATATGATCGCAACCTATAGCGTGCATTTTCGTCTGAAAATTGTTGAAGAAGGCCATATGACCTTTGAACAATCTGTATTTAGATGGTGAACTCCAATTCCCATCCTTCGCTTTGGATCTGTGTCTGTGTACAAATTTTAACTTACAAAAACTTCACTCCTCTCAGCTGCGAAATAGCACCCTGATTGCCCCAGTTCAAACTCTAATCAGGAATTACTGCCAGATATTTGGTTCTGCAGACTTGAGTTTTGTATTCTAGTTCTCATTTAAAATAGTGTAACCAACTATTGTTTTGCTTGGAATGATACTTTCTTAGTCATTCTCAGGGCACTTTGCATTACTAATAATAATAATTCACGCCTTAGCATCTCTCAGCTTGCGCCAACCACAGAAGGACATGTAGGCCGAGTTAAAATGTTGCCTTTTGGCATTTGCCATGGAATTTCGGAAACGAAAAAAAAAACAAATTTAAAAAGGAAGTACTGGAGTTCGAACCCGATATTGCCGGACTAAGAAGTGGATTTGGAATCAAGTCATAATCTTGGAGATCTTCTTCTTACATCTTTCTGAGCAAGACCTCATACCTTTACCGGTCTGACAGACACAGAACTTTCTTCCAGCTGTCCTATAATTCAGCGACTTTCTAAAGGTAAAGTCAAAAACGCTCCAAGTGATTAACAAAAGAGCCATTGCCATTGTTTTATAAGTAAAATTATACATTTCTGTCATAATAAAGAACAAAATAAATTATCTAGAAAAAAGTGGCGCCTAGTATTAATTTCAAGCTTAAATTATTACAACTATTATATTTCCTAAACCTACTGTCATTATTTATATTGTAGATTTTTTCTGAATATGGCCTTTGAGGGCCGAAACATATAGATAATCATAATTTATTATTTTGATTATTTTGTGAGAAAGAACGTCTATTTAATTTTTTGTAATATTTTGTTTTTTTTTGTTACTACACCACGATAGGAGTTTGGAATGTGACGGTGGTACAATTACAGCGGCATCAGGATAATATAAGGCATCTTTTTTGTGGTTAAAATAGCTGTAACGGCTGCCTAAGTTGTTTTGCTTATAGGCTACTGTAAATTGTGTGTCTAAATGTGTTTTCATGGCTTTGTTGCAACATTGTCACACCGTAAATAAGGTTGTCCCAACAACGAATGATAATCTAGCGAGACGTTGTAACAAACATCACCAAGATTCGAACTCCGGTTCAAAAGAGCTGCCCTGTCCATAGCCAGCCGCTCTTACCTCTGCATCTATCGAGGCTGTTTAATTAATAAACAGAAGAATGAATTGAAAAATTGCTTCAATTCTAAATAAAAATTACAGTCTGGATCATGTGTTAAATTCGACTATTTTACCTTTTAATATGTATTGAAGATACAAATCCCATTAAGTTTAAATAAAAGAGAAGTTTTTATAAAGACTTAACCACAAAAAATACATTTCTAATTTCTTTCAAACCCCATAAAAACTGAGTTAAAACTAATTACACACTTATTATTAATAGTATACGTACACAAAACCCACACATACTTCGTAAAACATCATTACCGCAACATTACATAGACATACGGACTTGTATGGCGTGCGATGGTAAGCACAATTTAAATTACAACATTATTCAAAAAATGTTGTAACAATTTAAATCGATTGTCGAACAGTAGCCAACAGTAATTCCGTGTAACAAAACAGTATCGGTGGTATCATCGGACTAGGACACCTACATTCCGTGAATTCGACACGGTCTAAAATTAAAACCACCGTAAAAATGATCGCTTATGCTCGTTCACACCCTACCTTTATTCGTGTAACGGCATCTTCCTATGTCAGATAATTAATCAAGTTGTGTGCGCACAGCAACAGCACACAAACGAACATATTCACTAGGAGAGTGCATGCCTCGGTGGTCGGCGGTTCTCGCTAATAAACGGTTTCCGATTTTTGTCCGTTTATTTCAATTGTTCCTTTGCCAGAAAGGAATTGCAGTAAATTAGCCGTATATGTATATGCATGTACATATAAGGTATGTATATTAACCATCTGAGTTATATATAAGATTTAGAGCTCGTAACCAGCATCTTATCAAAATGTTCTTACAAGAACTACGAGGGAGCGTTTTTATATTCGCGGAATGGGGGATAAGGGGTGGAAATAAAAAAACCAAATTATTTTTCTTTTTCAATATATTCACCTGCAAGACGGATACATTTTTCACATCTTTCAATTAATTTATTTATACCGTCATAAAAAAATGATTTCTCTTTATCTGCAAAATACGCCGAAACTGCCTCCTTGACTTCATCATCGGCAGTAAATTTTTTACCCCGCAGCTCTTTTTTCATTTTCGGAAACAGGTAATAATCACTCGGGGCGAGGTCTGGGCTGTAGGGTGGGTGATTCACAATTTCGAAGCCCACCTTATGCAGGGCAGCTAACGCAACGCGGCTCTTGTGGACGGGCGCGTTGCCGTGCAAAAGCAGCACACCTTTCGTCAATTTTCCCCGTCTTTTCTCTTTAATGGTTTCTTTTAGTCGCTCTAATATTGAAGCGTAATATTCTCCGGTTATAGAAACACCTTTATCTTTATAATCAATCAACAATATTCCTTCCGAGTCCCAAAATACCGTTGCCATGAGTTTCCCAGCTGATTGTGACACTTTAAATTTCTTGGGAGGTGCTGTGCCCTTTTTATGCCACTGCATGGAGTCTTGTTTGGACTCAGGTTCATAATGATGAACCCAAGTTTCGTCTCCAGTAACAATTCGACTCAATACACCATCCTTGTCTTCATGACAGAGGTCCAAAAATCCACGCGAACACTACGCGCTGTTGTTTTTGCGGCGGCGTGAGCATTCTCGGCACCCATCTTACGCTGACCTTAGACATGCCGAGATGATCGTGTATGATTTTAAAAATTGTTGTATCGGATACTCCAACCATTTCTGCGAGTTTGTTTCTTCTTTAGTCGAGCATCTTCGAGTACAATTTTTTCAACTTTTTGGACAAGTGGTCACCTCAATGCTCCTGCCCGGCCTCGGATCGTCTTCAAGGGATTCCCTTCCTTGTTTAAATAAACTATGCCACTTGTACACCATGGTTTTTCCTGGACAAGAGTCGCCGTAAACCAATGCCATCTCATTCATTATGGTCACAACTGATTTTCCTTGCCTGGTAAGGAACTTTATAACGGCACGATATTCGATTTTTTCCATATTTCACTTTTCACTCCTGATTATGTTACTTGGTTGACGATAGCTCAAAGACTAACTGTCTAATAACAATGAAACTTCGTATTTATACTAATTATGAGTCGCTGCACAGGCCACGCCCCCAATGCGCCTAATCACCCCCTACAACCCGCTCATTCCGCGAATATAAAAACGCTCCCTCGTATGTTTACTAAGTTTACGTAATAACAAACAAGATCTACGCCGCAACTCAAACCAAAAACAAATATAATATAAAAAGAGAGTAAAGGTCTCCACCATTATGATTAATACACAAATTATAGAGTCTGGCAGCAGAATTACAGGGCAAATTTTGATGTAGATGCCAAAAATTTCCCCAAAAACAGAAAAAATTCTGGCGAGTTTATTTTTGAAAAGAAAATCATTAACAGCACTTCCAATGAAAGTTGCCACACTAAAAAATTGCATCAAGATATCATCGTCTATCTCCACAGAAAAAAAACTCGATGAAGTCTAAGTGAATTAAAGATTATTATGCGCTGGTGCTATCTTTGCGCGAGCAGTACAACTTACAACGCGAATTATCCGCCAACAGTTTGTGCCATACAATCTAAAGAAAAAAAAAACTTAAATAACGTAGTATACAGGGTGGGGCACCACATTCGCCTCGGTTGATATACAAAAAACGGTAACATATATTTCAAATCTTTTTATTGGAGCATTCCATTGGGAGCACGTTCTAAAATTATTTTGAAATATACAGGTGTGTCCCAAAAGAAAGTTACACAACGAAATTATTCAAATTTAAATGGAACACCATGTATAGTATTGCATATTTCGATGACTATATTCCCTATACCTAGGTTCAAAATTTTCCGAGATATTCAACAATTTTTGAAACTGTAGATCTACACTTATTTAGAATGAGTACCTGGCGTACACTCGGTACGACTTAGTCTTCGAACGGCCGCAGTGTGCTATCTTTGTCAGTCCATCCCCTCCACATTTAATGTGACCGTTTCTTCGATAAGGGTAACAGCGTATATTTCGTAATGTAACATTACGATTATCAAAGAAACGGTCATGTTAAATGTGGAGGGAATGGACTGACAAAGACAGCACACTGTGGCCGTTCGAAGATTGTACTACTAATTGAGGGTACCATTAATGCTCAATAACTTGCTAATTTTAAATGCAACACCCTGTATCTAACATCGTCATTCGATTTTAATTTTATTTTAATTTATACCTATCTCTTACACTTTCTTTGTTAAAGTCAATTTAGTGTTTTAATTGGCGATTATGCACTAAAATTTTGGTTAAATCAAGGTAGGTTTGACATGATGACAATAATTTCAGATATTAATTTTGTCTAATTTATTCTTGAAAAGTAGGCAGTGGTGCGTTGGACGTCGCTTCATATTTATTGGTAACAAAATAAAAATTAACCAATACACGTCTTATTACATACAAACTTTTATGAATAAGACAAGGAAAGATAGGATCCCAAATACAGAAATCAGGAAGAAATTGGGAATCAAATCAGTACATAATAAAATCGCAATACAAAAGCTGAGATGGTGGGGACATCTTAACAGAATGGAGGAAAATAACCAAACCAAAACAATATGGCAAACTAGGACAGCAGGGAAAAGAACAAGAGGCCGACCAAGGAAGTCATAGAATCAAAGCGTGGAGCAAACATTGAAAATACTAGGGACTAACTGGAATGAAGCGAAAGGAAAAACCAAGGACATAAAGGTATGGAGGAAAATTATCTACAATATTGAAGTGTAATATATGTAATTACACCTCGACACTGCCTTAGGGCGGTATAGGAGGAAATGATTATACAAATTAGACAAAATTAATATGTGAAATTATTATCATCATGTCAAACCTACCTTAATTTAACCAAATTTTTAGTGCATACTAAATTTACTTTTACACAGAAACTGTAAGAGATAGCTATAGGGAACTTTAATAACTTTTAAAAGAGAAATAAAATTAAAATCGAATGACGATTTTAGATACAGAGTGTTCCATTTAAAATAAACAAGTTATTGAGCATTAATGGTACCCACAATTAGAGCTAACATTTTAACCACCCTGTATAATTTTTAGAAAACATTTTTATGTTAGTATTAGATGTAATGGTTGTGCTAATGAAATAATACAACTTGAAACATGTAAATTTAATACATACGCCAGGTACTCATTCTAAATATAGATCTACTTCCATTTTCAAAAATTGTTGAATATCTCAGAAAATGTTGAACCTAGGTATAGGGAATATAACAGTAACTTGCCTTTATTTAGTCTGCGTCATCGAAATATGCAATAATATACATGAATATACATGAATATACATGAATTTAAATTTTGATAACTTTGATGTATAACTTTCTTTCGGGACAGCCTGTATATTTCAAAATAATTTTAGAACATGCCTCCAATGGACCTATGTACACATGCTCCAACAAAAAAGTTTTGAAATATGTGTTACCGTTTTTTGTATATCAACCGAGGCGAATGTGATGTCCCACCCTGTATACAGGCTCGATGGTCCCAGTGATAGAGCAGCCGCTCTCAGAGGCAGACCAGAGTTGCGGAGCTCAGTTTCCGGCCGAGTACCCTTCACTGTTGGGAAATAACGCAATATTACTTACGACGAGGTAATGTAGTAGCAACATAAAACAGATTTACACAAACAAAATATGTCGGAAGAACTGCAGTGGTAATCGGACAGCAATTTGCAAGCATTTTGTCTCTGTTGTATATAAGTGTCATATTTATAAAGTTTTATGAGTCAGTTTTAATGCACATCACAGGTTTGATCCTCATTACGCACAGCACTCCGAAAAACAAATGCCTCTTACTTCTCAGATAAAGGCATCTTGTCTACAATAAATAAAATGGCAAGTACATTATAACCTCAAACATTTTATTCTCTGTTTTTACCTCTTTTTGGACAGGACTTCAATGTTTGTTTTGGAGAAAAAATAAAGAAGAACTCCAAACACACTATGAAATAGCTTTTCGATAACTTGCAAATGATTTTGACTAATGTAAGATAAAAAAAGTATGAAACTGAAAATTCAACACAAAGGGTTTACCACCCCCTCGAAAGTTTCGTGCAACAGCATCATGACCACAGTTTTTTTTGGAATGCCAAAATAATTATTGTTATAGACTTTTTACCACGTGGTCAGACTATAATTGCTTTAATTTCAAAATTACGTGATTCCATCAAAGAAAAAAAGGAGAAAACTCTGACGTGGTGTGCTTTTTCATCAGAATAACGCCCTGTTTCAATCACCGCAATTCATAATGCAGGCTTCTAAACTTTTCAACAGCTACCCTATTCTCCAGATTTGGCCCCCACTGACTTGACCCCCAAACTCAAAAAACACCTTCGCGGAATTCACTTAATGAGACACTGATGGTAGAGGTAAACGAGCCTTTTTTCAGCCCAAGGCAAAACATTTTTTCTGACAGCGTTGAAGCTCTTACCATCGTTATACCAAGTGTGCTAAGGCCTTTGGAGACTATGTTCAAAAATAAAAAAATTACACCTTTCCAAATTTCATTCTATGTCGGGGACAATAATATATAAACTATTTCAAAATTGACAAACACGAGATCTAAATGTCAAATGAAAGCACGAAATTAATAATTTTTGATAAAAAAAGACATTACTAAAAGATAAAATCGAAGCATAAAAGCAAAACATCTGAGCTCCTTAATTAATCCTCAAAATAAAAATTTGCTGCTGCATGGCAATTCCAGAATTCCATGCCATTCCATGAATACCAAAAACCGTGAGCATATTAGAGAAACAGACTCCCATACGAATGTATAAGACCAGACTGAAGTCACATATCCAGGCTTAATTTTAAATTCCAAGCTGACCTTGACTATTAATATGGAGGCATCGGTTTATGGTAGAGCACGCACAACACGAGCCAATATAAACATCTGTCAGACCTTTTGTTTTCTGAAAAGTTAATATGACGTACCAGTAGAGAATATATTCATATAAATCAATTATTAAATGCAAAACCCGTCAGGTTTAACCTGTCATAAATCCTTGGCTTCCTTCCACAAGACAATACAATACACCCCTATTGCATTTCTCCAACAGGAGCTCTCCTTGTTTGAGTTTTAGCAAGATTACTAGTGTCAGAGGAAGCTTCTCGCATGAAAAGGGGAGTCGAAGAGCGTCACCGCAGATGAATAAGCGATCAAGTTGGACAGGGACTTGATTGATTACTCTATAACACCCTTATTTCGAGTCGAGTCGGAGATTTAGCAGACTCTGAAGGATTAATCTTTTGAAAAATGTTTACTTTGTTTCGCGCAGTTTGTCTTAATACTTTGACGGCGATTATGATCTCTTATGATTATTAAAACGTGATTTGGATTCAGATGACCTGGTAGTGTATCAAATTCCCAATCTAAACTATAATTTGAATTTAACATTTATGCTAAAATCGTGTAAATTTTGAAATATTTTTAGAATCCAGAGAGAGCCACACCCAGGATTCAACATAGAGCAACGACTGAGGAATTTAACATAATGCTGGCTAAAAAAGAAATGGTCAAAACGAATACGTAATTGCGCCAACATAGTTTCGTCTCACATAACTAGCGAGTAGGCATATAAGCCATTCATATGTCGTCTTTTCTGTACCCTAATATAGCACGGAATCATTTTGTATGCGAATAATAATTTAACAAATGGCCCGGGCGTAGTACATATTGTGTTATATCTATGGGAACACGGTCTTCACTTTTGTTAATGTTCTCGTGCGGAATCTCATTGTTTATGGAGAAGACGGGTGGGGGGATACGGTTGGCGCGGGAATTCCCAGATTTGCGTGGATGAATCTCGTTTACTTGGTTGTATACTGTCAAGTGAATGTCCATATTCTGTAATTATTATACCAGTTTCTAAATATGTTTCTAATAAACATACAAAAAAATCTTTAGAAAACAGGAGTTAAACGAAATAATACTTTTGGTAGAAAGTAATAAAAAAAAATAGTTCTGATGGTCAACTGGTCAACCTGTCGACTTGTCGCTTAGCTTAACGTTTTCGCCTCTGCTGAGACATATACTTCCCGAGGATATTTAAAAAAATCTGCTGTGACATAGGTTTAAAATGCATTGGGATGGGATATTTCAGTGCTACATTGTACCACAGATGTATCATAACCTAGCTTTTTACGTGTTTTTGTTTAGTTGACGTTGGGAAGCTAGTTCTCTTTACACGTACGATACTCAGTAGAAAATTTTACGAAAATTTATCGGTTTTGTGGTCTATTCGTCATTTTTACCGCAAGTAAGTATTGCGTTAATAATGTGGCATGTTTGTTATAAAGAATACGCGTAGCTCAGTATTTATTCTTTCCTTATTTTCCCTCTGGGACAAATATGTACAGTGACGTGCTTTAGTACTGACTCACCGCTCGAGGGCAGTCGGCTGTATATCGTCGTATATATGGGTTATATTTATAAAGTTTTATGGCTTTTTGAGTCAGTACTAAAGCACATCACTGTACGGGGTGTCCAATTTTCGAGGGTTTTGGGGGGTATCTCACTTATTCGTAAAGATAGAGAGTTGCTGTTTTCGCATTAGTGTGCTACTTTTTTGTGAAACGAAAGATGCCGCAAACAAAATTTTCATAGCTCACTTCGTTTTCGAGATACAGGGTGATTTTGAAAATATTGCACTTTGGAACCTCCCTCGTATCTCAGTTATCGTTTAACTTATCGAAAAGGTAAAAAATGTTTTTTATGCAGTTTTTTACGTAGACTCCAGTGGCGTAGATAGATTTCCACTGAAGACTGTAATTTCTTAGATATTAGTCAAAGTTATGTTTTTTTAAATGGGACACCCTATATATTTTTTGTCGGTTTGGTTAAGCTTTTTACAAGCTTTTCAAAAATATATAATACTTTAGATATATTTCCATTTTAAATTAAAAATATAATTTTTTTGTTAGTAGGCCATGCGTCTTATGTCAATTTACGAGTTTTAGGTGGTTTATGTCAAAATAGTGTCAGAATGTAGATATTAATTAGAATTTTCATTCAAATGCAAATATATCTAAAGTGTTATATATTTTTGAAAAGCCTATAAAAAGCTTAACCAAACAATCAAAAAATATATAGGATGTCTCATTTAAAAAAACATAACTTTGATTAATATCTAAAAAATTACAGTCTTCAGCGGAAATCTATCTACGCCACTGGAGTCTCTAACTGCATAAAAAACATGTTTTACCTTTTCGATAAGTTAAACGATAACTGAGATACGAGGGGGGTTCCAAAATGCAATATTTTCAAAATCACCCTGTATCTCGAAAACGAAGTGAGATATGAAAATTTTGTTCACGGCATCTTTCGTTTCACAAAAAAGTAGCAAAGTAATGCGAAAACCGCAACTCTTTATCTTTACGAATAAGTGAGATACCCCCCAAAACCATCGAAAATTGGACACCCGGTACATCCCTGCAGTACTGAAGCGTGGGATATATTTATCCCAGGAGGATTTCATTCACTACAGTAAGGAAAACTTTTCAGAATGAATCGTAGGCGAGAGCGCCTAACACATAAGCAATTAGAATACTATAGTCAACATTTAGCAGAAATAGATGAAATAGAAGACCCTTACCACGAAAACGACGACAGTAAAGACTCTAACTATGAATGTTCAGATGAAGATTGTGAAACAGGAGATGAAGCAATAGACATGGAAAGCGGCAATGAATGCAGAAAAGCAAATAATGAAACAGAAGTTGAAAGTAGTGATAACGAAGAAATTGACAGTGAAGATGATCCTTCTCCTTCACTAGCATTATCAACAAAATTTGTATGGACCAGAAATGTAGATAATTTCATAAATACGAAAACCGTTCCAATGGAAAAAAAGGCAACCGTAACAGTATTATTACACAAATCTTCGTTTACAGTTACTGAAAAGAACAAAGAAAAAGGAGATTCATCTTACATCGTCCGGCGAGATAAAGATCTTGCTAGGCTTATCATGTCGTATAATCGTCTTCCAGCTCTTCAAATGTACTGGTCGCAAAAAAATCACGATAAAAGAAGCTATATCCAGAGACAGGTTTACATTGCTAATGTCAAAATTGTACTTCAGTGAACCTGAGAAACCAGAAATTGCTTCCAAAATTTATTATCTAGAAGATATAATGTCTTGCTTGAAAAAGATCCTTTTATCGGCAAGAACAGATTCCACGTATCAATCTATAGATGAAGCAATGACTAAGTTCAAAGGGCGGTCGAGCCTCAAGCAGTATCTTCCGATGAAACCAGTCAAACGTGGAATCAAGTTGTCGACTAGATGCGATGCTGTGACTGGTTACGTCTATGATACCAACATATACAGTGGTAAAAGAGTTGAAACTATCGAAGGTACACTAGGTGACAGACTAGACTAGACTAGACAGAAAAAGTACTAAATGGTGGAAGAAAGATTGCTAATGATGGCGGTTTATAACGCCTTTCTTATTTTTACGGAAGTAAATCGCGAAAAATTCAAATTCATTGATTTTGTTGTTGATTTGGCTGAACGTTTAATCAGCGATGGGAGATCAGAAGCTACAGTTAAAAGAACAAGAAAGCAAGGAAGGATATCAAAAAAGGTCAAGTTTTGAACTAATATTGGCGATCACTTACCGATAGGAACTGGCGAACGAAACAGAAAAATTGAAAAACGAACAAGGTTTACTTGTCGTCAATGTCAAGTACGTTGTGTGTTACTTGTTTTACACCTTAGAACAAATCAAATGTAAAAAGAATGGAAATTCTTGTAATAGGTATAACAATAGAAAATTTTAATTTGAAATGTTCCTATTATTACATTACTACTGGCATGTAGATGTCCGACAGTACGACCCTGCTGGGATATATACGTCCCAAGCCTCTTTCTCAAAAAATATTCAAAATAAAATTTTCAAACTTGTCACATAACTATTTTAGGTCCCTATCAATCCATTTTGATCAATAGATAAAAAAAAATTAAATGCCAAAGTCAGGGTAAAAGGCTTAAAGGCCACTGTGCCTTGATTCGCTTTATTTTATTTTTATTTTACGTTGTTACGATCTAAATTTTAATTCGGGCTTGCTAACACTTGTTTGAAACAATGTTTTTTTTTTGACATGCTTCTCTTTGCTAAGGTTAAATTTAAATATCTTTCGCCATTTATTCCCTTTATCTGAAGCTGATACACAGCTCGATAGTCGCAAAGATGGCCATGGTGTTACTAGATCGATACTTCAGTTGAGTTACCATTCGCTGTTGGGACATAATTAACAGCACAACATTATTTACGGTGAGGGAATATTAGAACAAAGCCATGGAAACACATTTACACACACAATTTACATAGCAACAACTACAGTGCTAGTTTTAACAAGTAAAAAAAAAACATTACGCGAGAGGGTATGTTATCAGCTTAGCTGCTATCGTGCAGGCACAGATATAACTTCCGTAAAAAATACTAATCGTCCTTCATAGCAAGGGCTCTCCTTATTAGATTAGGAAGTGTTAGGTAGTGGACTGTTCAGGTCTACACCGGCAAAGCAAGAAAACAATCGACCTAGTTGAATTTCATTCTTGCTATCCTAGGAAGAGTTTAGAACTTTCCCTGAACCATAACTATCACTTCACTGGGTATGATCCAGTAGAAGCTGCAGTTACCTACGAAGATGGTATTATGGGAAAGCCTTAAGCGCTTTCTGAATCTAAACGCGGTACATTTTCCAAGGCTCATCAAGTACTCGAGGAAAGACTACTAATTTTGTATCGTTGTCCTTTCCGGCACTCTTTATCAAATACCTACTTAACGTAAGTTGTATTTTGTCATTCGGGTTAGGATTATGTTTGTTAGAGAATGACACTGGTAAGTAATTAAATGTTATTGAAAACCAAATTGGCAATTGGGCAATTCATGAGGGGATTTGCAAAGTTTTGGAAATAGGACCATTGGAGTGTCCAATTTTAATGAATTCCACCGATCATGTAATCTTGTGTAATGACTTGACAGGTTTAGTTTATTCCTGAGTTTCTATTTCTTTATGTTTGTCAATTGTGGTATGGATTTTCAGCCCATTTCCCGAACTGTGCTTATAAAAGCAGGAATGAGGCTTACATTATATGGTACCAGATTCCAGTGACATAATCATGTTTTAAATGGAACCAGGTCTTCCAAAGAAATCGAACGTCTACAACCACGTAAAAGTGAAACTGAGCGCGTAAATTTAAAACCACATTTTCGTTATTGCATACAAGTGTCAACCGTGCAAAATACAACTGTTTAAATCAAAAGATTAGAATAGAAAAATAGTAGATATAAAATTTTAGATAGTAAAACACGTAATATCCATAATCCTTTACTACACCTAGTTATAAAAAGGAACTATGTTGTAATTTCACGTGATTATCTCCTATTTTGAATATAAATAAACACGAAAGGAGACATTTTTATTAACTTCTTTACATTTTACTACTACGTTTTAATAATCTTCGCTTTATTAAAGCTCATCGCTTTAGCAATCGATTCGACTATATTTCGATCATAAATTACGGCATTGCCATCCGGACGCAGCAGCCAAAATTCCATAATTTACGAGTGTCCAAGCCGAACTGGATCGTTGGAAGTTGTTTAGCCGGCAACATGTATGCCGTACACAATGTACGCTGCATTTCATAGACAGAAAACGATTAAATTATGGCGATAAAGCGGCGTTCAATATACGAGACCAACCTACGTCGTTTCTGGCACGTAGTCAATTGAACCACTATAAACCGTGTCCAATGACCATAAAACAATTAATGTCATGTATAATCCGAAAATATTCCTCCGGTGTGCTGCAGCACCTATGGAGCGAGAGACACCTTCTTATAAGGCGGTACACGAGTTGAGCATATTGGGAGTTTAAAAATTCTATGTAGAAAAAAAAATCAATTTCGGACGACAAAAAAAAAAAACGAAAACGAAACGGAACATTAATAATCTGGATGCAATGACACTGGTATGCATACACGGTCATTAGTTAAAGAGTTTTTCAATTCTATAACATATGCATACGTATACGAGATTGTAATATGTTCCAAAATGCTTTCCCTTTCAAGTATGTATATATGGACCGGTTATTGTGGTCGTTATTTTTGTTATTTATCTCTCCCTTTCATGTTACGAAATATCTAGGTAAATTTTTAAGTAAAATCAGGTATAATAAGATGTTAATAACTAACGAAGTCGATGACTGCATAAATAACCATTAGTGTTGTAAGAGAGCTTGACAATATGTGCTTAAGCAAAGGAAGGAGACATAAATTAATACTGAATCTCGATAACTCAATTTCGAAAATTATTCTAAGATTTTATTATAATATAATTCTTTTGCTTAGCATGACAACTTTGTTGATTGTGCCGAATACAAAAGCTTTCCAGTTTACTGTGGACCATGATCGTGTGTTTGCAAATAATTGTATTCAAGTCCTGAATCGTTGATGAGTGTACAAACCAACAGTCTTAGACGGATGTAGGTTATAGATTCTCAATAAAAACAATCCTACTAAATTAGAGTTTTGAGAGAGACTCTTAAGAAGAATACTAGAGGAGTGGCAATGGAGAATATGAACAAACAAAGAATGTATAAATATCTATCAGTATCCTAATATTGTACAAGCCAGAAATCCCAACTGGTTACAACATATAACATGGGCCGAAAACTCCCAGATCTGCTCTGAAAAGAGGCCGGGGTTGGCGTTGTTGCAGCGTAACCGAATAGACTTTTTTTCGAAGTTTTGTAACGATGGACGACACATGAGTCCATTACTACACACCTGAGTTCAATAGGCAGTCTGCAGAGTGGCTGGAAAGCCAAGAAAGTCGGCCAAAGCTCCCAAAAAACACGCTCGGCCGGGAAGGTTATGATCTTTGTTTTTTGGGATTCGTATGGTTTACGAAATAAAAAAACGACCACATGCGACGAAGAAGGCAGTTCTATATTATCACGATAACGCACTGTCACACGTGTGCTTGAAAGCGATGGCCAAATTGGACAAATTATAATTCGAATAATTTGCTCACCCCCATATTCTTCAGACTGGGTCCCTATCGACTATTATCTCAGCCTAACTTCAAAAAATATATAATATAGATAGATATAAACCGATTTAAATATCTTTCAGAACTAGAACATATTCTTTTTGGTGTCCCTGTTTCTCACAGACAGAATCCGGGCTAAAGCCACGTACTTAATTACCAATTTTTCCCATAACCCAGTTTTTAAATCCCCTTCCATCATGACACCAATTGAAAAAGAAGTCAATGCTTTTTTGAAATAGAATCCTAATATTTTGATCACTAGAGCTGACAAAGGTAACACCACTGTAGCTATATTTACAGAGATTCTTATCACCACAAGTCTCTTGAACTACTCTCTGACCTTACTACTTCCAAGGTTCTGCCAAAAGACCCGACTCTCAAAATAGAGAGAAATAACAATTTTTTAGTTAATCAACTCAAGACTAAAGGGCATGTTACCGACGAAGAGGCCAAAGACCTCAAAACATACAATTCTATTTCACCTAAGTATTATGGCCTAGTCAAAGTTCATAAAGAGGGTAACCTTCTTAGACCTATCATATCTTGTGCTAATGGCCCCACTGAAAGTCTTGGGAAATACATCGCCAAAATAATTGACAGGGCTTTTGCTGACCATGATTGTTTTAGGGTCAGAGATAGTTTTGAATTTGCAAAAAAGATCAACAACTTTCAATTGCTTTGTATTTGCTTCTTTCGATGTTGTCTCGTTATTCACTAACATACCTCTAGACCTTGTGATTGATATCCTTTCCCAAAATTACAATTCCATTTCGCAATATACCTCTATATCCCTATATCTTTTTACCCACATAATCACTTTTCTCTTTTGATTTCTGCTTTTTTCACAAATCAAGGGTTGCCCTATGAGAGGTTCTATCAGCCCTTCCTTGGCAGAAATATGAACAGTATTTTACATTATGTTCAATCCAATGTTGATTTTCAGTTTCCATTCATATATCAGTACGTTGATGACCTACTTCTGTCTCTTCCTGAAGCAGAGCTTGATAATGTACTTAACATCTTCAACAACTTCAACGTAAATCTTAAATTCACCATCGAAACGAGAAAGATCGCACTGTACCCTTTTTGGATACCTCTGTGATAAGGGATAATAACAACATAGTCAAACTTGACTGGTACTGTAAACCTACTAGTTCTGGAAGATTCCTTCACTTTATGTCAAACCACCCTTTGAAATACAAAATTAATTTGATTCTTGCTCTTAAATACATAATTCTAAATATTTCACACCCCGATTTTCACTTAACCAATCTCAATCGTCTTAAACAGATACTTAAATCTAATTCCTATCCGAAATCCCCTCTCTTTCGAGAGAGTAAATCTACCAGAACATGCAACTCACTAATCCTATTTCCAATAATATATCTATTAGCAACAACAATAACCACGACCTTAAGAGTAAAATTTACAGAAAATTACAATACATTCTTAGTTTCACTGACAAAATTGTGAATCTGTTTCGTCACTCTGAAAACATACAAATTTGTACATATCGATTTGTCTAACAGGACAGAGACTTATTAGTCGCATCTCCAACCACAAACGCGACCTTAAGACTTAATCGTGCATCCACCGCCCTTTGCGTTCATACTGAAGAGATGGCCCACACTTTTGATTTTGACAATGTTGAGGTCTTGGATTTTGAACGTAATAAATCAAAACGTAATTTCTTCAATTAATTTTAGCAAAAAATGTTGAGAACCTAAGTACCATTTATTCTGATTTAATTACTTAATATTTAATTGATTTCACATTTATACTTCTTTCATAATTTCATTCATTTCAAAATTTTGTGTGTCTCTTTTGATGCTTCATTGTATTCATTCCTCGCATTTTTCTTTTTACAATTGACTGTCACTTGTTTCGTTTTTAAATCTCTACACGGATCTGTTTTTTGGATGTTATTGAATATTGTTTTTAATATCTTTACTCTAACAAAACCTCGACATAATGTCTTTGCATTTAGATATGGTTTTAAAATTTAGACAGCTGTGTTAACCATTGTGTTGTGACAATTGTGTAAGTAGTCTCATTTAAGTTCGCATTCCCGAAAGAAAATTTGACACTTCAATAAATAACTTAATTAATAACTGGGCCTTTTCATCTTGCCTAAGATTATTTGGAGTATCAAGCGTTAATACTATTTTACTTTTTTAATTACTAACCAATATTTAAAGTCATAGATTTTGATATAATATTAATAATAATAATAATAATTCATGCCTTAGCATCCCTCAACAGCTTGCGCCAATTACAGGGGGCATCGGCTGGCCATGAGTTCTTTATTACGCCTGCGGCTGTAGACCGACTTAAGATGTTACCTTTCCGCATTTGCCGTGGAATTTGGAAAACTACAGCAAACCAAACTCAGAAAGGAAGCACAGGGGTTCGAATTTGGTACTGACGGACTACGAGGCAAGTGTGCAAGCCACTAGGCCACGAGCCCGCCTTGATATCTTAGATATTCGGAATGACTTCTGTGAGGCATCGAGTCAGCAAAGAATACCACCTCGATTGTGTGGTACACACTGTTAAAGACGGAAATGTTTGTGAAGATCGTATGAACAGCAAATGGTACATTAAGTCTATGTAACACGGTGACTCCAATTTGTATCGGGTCCAATTCCAATAAGACAACGCCCCTTGTCAGAAATCAGCGACCACAATGCGTTGATTTCATGACAACAAAATTGTCTTGTTAGACTGGCCTGTCTAGTCCCCAGACCCATTGAACATCTTTGGAGCATTCTAAAACGCAAAGTCAGGGAACACAGCATTAGATCCAAAGCAGGCTTGAAAAATGCGCTGCTTCAGGAATGAATCATACCATAAACAAGAAACGGTGTGAAAAGCTTATTCGCTGCGTGCCTTACAATTACTCAAACGTAGTCCCCGTACCCGTTATCTCCTGAAATTACTCGAAAGAAAATCAGAAGATAAACTCCTCCTGACCTCTATCGGACGATAACTGGACATCAACAAATTATAGGGTGCCTAATACTTTTAACCAAGACTGTATGTTTCCATTTTATGAAAAGGACGGACGTTACTTATAGTTAAGACCACATTATGAAGTAACTTATATAACCTTTTTAGAAAATATCGTTCTTATTTTATAGTTAAATAATGGCCGTACTCAAACAAGCTTCTTACTTTTTTATAAAAAATAAATTCGTTCACTACTTAAAAAAAATCAGGAAGTTTAAACAGAAATTAAGTATAGTTTGGATGGATTGTGATGGATTCGGTCGAGTTCAAGCGCAACAACTAGCGTTCATTCCTGAAATAAACTAATCTTTACATATAACAGCAATAATTACAACGATAACACAACGCGTAACTACGTCCAGCAATCATAACAATACCAATACCAGTTACCAGCAGCACGCATGCATATCCCGTATACACACGCGCACTCCCATACAATTGAAGGCATAAGACGTGTGCGTATGGTGAGTGAATTGTGCTCACTTATGAATGGATGTTGTACAGGTCCCCAATACATTGTTTTCTTATTGCTAGCTTGGCACGCTACATACGTCGTTGCGCGATATTTATTAGATATGCATGAAAGTAAATGGTGTGTGTGTGTGTGTGTGTATACCTTCGTTGGCACGCACACGCACTCGCTCGCTTAAAAACTCATTGTTACAGTATAATGACGGCGTACGATAATGAAACTGCTACTTATTATAGCTAGGCGTAAGTAAAAGTGTTGCGCGAGTGGTAATTATTTTAAGGCATGTATGAATAACGAATACGTCAATTTACCTATTTAACAACATGCTGCATACCGATGGGAAATTATAAAGTTAGCAGAAATAATAATGCACTCTAATAACAATGTTTCAAACTTGCAGTCAGTGAATTTTTGATTCAACGAGACCGGACACGTCAAATCGAATGTTGTTCGAAGGAAACGCAATAATTTGTTCTGAAATTATGTAGTCTCCTAGGAAACTAGCGATTAACTTTTTGTGCTTCCATATCTACTGGTAATAGCAATGTTTAGACGAGTATTCATATGAGTTTTAAAGGTAATAAGTGAAGATCGATTTAAACCAATTTTCTAGAACCACTACAACCACTACATATCTACAGTGACCTTCAAAGGTAAGGACACGACTAGATAGAGAAATACCTCGCGTTCAATACTTTATTCCAAAGAGTAGCAGGGCCAGCTTACTACCTGCTGAGTGTAACCGTAGTTTGTCGCTCTTACAATAACATTGCAACATACAATTGCATATTTACATAGGTGTACAGGGTTATTCACGGAACTGATTCGTTAGAACTAACGGATAGTGTCATCTGGTCCCTTGACGACATTACTTACGCTCTTGTATCACTTCCGGTTTACCGGAAGTCAACTCCCGGATGACGTCACATTAAGGTCACAGTAACATTATAATGACATTTTAACGACCTAAGGTCGACAAACTCGCGCATGACGTTGATTAGCGGATCAGTTGACCGTCGACAACGGAAGTGATAACATCGATAGAGACGTCGTTTTTCTGAAATTTTGGAAAACGTTTCTCGTGAAATTACGAATGGAAGTTATCGAAAGATGGGTTGTGTTGTTCTTTCTCGGTCGATATAAGGAAGAATCGCATTATTACTGGATATGATGGCTGCGGTGTATCAGTAGGAACTACCTAATATGAACGCTAGTTCGACGTCAAATTTTGCTTTGATGCAATGAGATGTGCCTTACTGCGAGTTGTACCTCTACAGCTCTTGTGTTGTCAGATTCTCTCTTTTTGTGTTGACACTCGGATTCTGTTCGGGTGGGTGCTCTAATGGCACAGTTCCGCTGACACCACATACCCTCGTGAGGGTCTATCAACCGATTAGAGAGGTTTGACGTCCGTGAGAGTCTCAAAAGGAACAGTCTCAATCTAATTTATATCCCGTTTGCATTAATTAATGGTTGCAGAATGCCAAAACAAAGCGCTCATATTAGAACTGTTCTTACTGTTGGTGGTTTGGTGGATCGGTTCCTATAGAAGGCTTGTGAGGGTCAACCGATTGCGTTGAATGTTCGTATGTTTGCATTAATTAATGGTTGAATGCCAAAACAAAGCCTCTAGAACAGCTCTGATGGTGTTTGTTCAGACTCTATTCGTTTTTTGTGTTGACCCTCGGATTCTGTCACTCGGATTCTGGTGGGTGCTCTAATGGCACAGTTCCGCTGACACCACATACCCTAGTGAGCGTCTATCAACCGATTAGAGAGGTTTGACGTCCGTGAGAGTCTCAAAAGGAACAATCTCAATCTAATTTATATCCCGTTTGCATTAATTAATAGTTGCAGAATGCCAAAACAAAGCGTTCATATTAGAACTGTTCTTACTGTTGATGGTTTGGTGGTTCGGTTCCTATAGAAGGCTTGGGTATTGCGTTGAATGTTGGTCTACGTCTTGAGATAAGTGTTAAGCTACTTAAGGAGATCTCTGTCTTACTGTAGATGGTTTGGCAGATTGGTTCCTATAGAAGATTTTATCGTGTTGACTACTGCTCGGAATGGTATGTTTGCTATAATCTACATCGTGTCGTTTCTTTGAAATTTTGGAAATCGTTTCTTGTGAAATTACGAATGGAAGTTATCGAAATATGGGTTGTATTGTCCTTTCTCGGTCGATATAAGGAAGAAGGTGACCAATTTTCGAATCGCATTATTACTGGAGATGATGGTTGCGGTGCAACAGTAGGAACTAACTAATATGAACGCTAGTTCAAACTCAATTGTGTTCAATGCAACGCGGTACACTTTAGTGCTAGTTGCACCTCTACAGCTCTTGTGTTCGCCAGACTCTCTCTTTTTGTGTTGACACTCGGATTCTGTCCGGGCGGGTGCTCTAATGGCACAGTCCCGCTGACACCACATACCCTCGTAAGGGTCTATCAATCGATTAGAGAGGTTGACGGCTATGAGAGTCTCAAGAGGTCAGTCTCAATCTAATTTATATCTCGTATGAATTAATTAATGGCTGGAGAAAGCCAAAAAATGCGTTCATGTTGGAACTGTTCCGATTGTTGATGGTTTTGTGGGTGATATTTTGTAGAAGATGTTACAAATTGTTAGGATTGTACGTATGTGCATTTAAATAGATACATGAGGAGACATCAAATCATAATTAGGAACAGATATTTGACCTTTAGCGGTCGATTTCCAAATCTTAACATCATGCAATCCGCCAATACTATTTCCATATAATGTTTTGTGCGTGATATTTATTATCAAGTCTGTTCTTTTTATTGAAAATGTTACGTAATTAGTGGAAGAATTGAAAGTCAAACGCCAAATGTTCAAGCAATAAGTGAATAATATTGAATTGCTGTAGATTCAAATTTAATGTAATGTATATATTTGTTAAACAATAAAAAATTATAAACTTAGACATTATTATATACGAGTTGACCCATTTTCCTCTTTTCCTATCTGATAATGCCGGACTGAGGAAAACGACCAAATCATCGTTATACGACATTTTTCATGATGTGAAACGGATGTCAACGATTAAATGATATCAAAAACAAAATAAAAGTGAATTAAAAGCATAAAAGAAATCAAAATCTACTAAACTCGCCGTTTCGTCACTAATATAAGTAGCTTCTTCAGGAGCAGAAAGTGGGTAGTAGACGGCAGAAGGTTGCAGTAAGTCATACTAGAAACGAAAACCTGTTCACGTGAACTTTTTTTAACATCATAGAACAAACACTACCGAACAACATCTTACAAATAATTTTCTGTTTGTGAACAAAGAATGCGGTCGATTCTTTGCATCAGTTGAAGAGAACCGAAAATTCGATTCTTCAACTTTATTATGAAAAAAATGGTATATTTTATTTTTCTGTAAATATTCTTAGCTTATACGAGTTTCGTAGATGGGATTGCAAGCTTCAAAAGGGGTAAATTTTTCATTGAAGATGAAGACCGATCAGGAAAGCCAGTTTCTGTGTCCGTCCTCGAAAATGTTGTGCTAAATGGATCCCCAAATGTCTGAATGTTGATCAGAAGCGTGCAACGGTGAAAGCAGCACGTTCGATCCGCACTCGGTTTGAAAGTTAAGCCGTACTGTTATTATGGATGAAACCTGGGAGCATTTCTACGACCCAGAAAAAAGCAACAATTGATGGAATAGAGACCACCAGATCACCCGATCTGGCTCCGTCCGACTATTATGTCTTTCCTCAATTGAAAAAAAAGTTTAAAAGGTAGTAAATTGTCTTCCAACGAAGAGGTGAAAACCTGGTTTGCAAAACAAGATAAAAATTTCTTTTTGAAAGGTGGAGAGGCGTTGAATTTTGTTTGCTTCTATAATAGGCTAAGAATTTTTCAATACCTCCTCGTATAGTTTCCATCTTGCTGAAGTGCTGCACTGAAGATATTCAATACATTCATATGTATTGTAATAATTCCAATACAAAAGCTAGAAAGAAGTCGGAATTCTTTTAGACACGGCGGTCAGAACTAAATGCAGAAATAAACAGTCACGTATTAAAAAAATATTCTTAACAACGTTGCTGTCATTATAAACTTTTCTTGATGTTGTTGTGTACTTCCTCGATGCCAAACTGAGGAAAACGTCTAACCTTTTTGCGATTTCCACTTCCTGGATTATTACAATGTATGCTTCATATTCATATTGCCATTCCATATTATATTGCATAGTATGTGTGAGCAAAAACTATTCCTCCATTAGTTAGATGAATACCACGGTAATTAATCATATCTACGACAAAGGCATTCATTGAACTTAACTTTGTACAACACGCGTACACAACGTTTTATTATTATTTCTTCCACTATTCTCGCTTGTGCAAAGAGAAGCAAAGCAATTCCAATAAAAGATTCTGGTATACGGCAACAAAAGGTGTTCGCCCGTGCGTTGCTGGTTACTCCGGGCTGACAATAAACCAAGTTACGCATTCACAATTACCGCCTCGCACACACGTGATTTATTGTATGCGTGCATAAATTTTACTGCAGGTTAAGATACGGATAAATGATCAATTACGAACGAATGCTCCATGGCGTTGCTGTAATTCCTACGGATGTGATGTGTTTCTTCAGCTTATTGTGTGTGTGCGTACTATTGCCTGGATGTATTACTACGGCCGTTTTACGCGCGAAAAACAACCATCTGTTATTGAGTAGCCTGAACGATACCTTTGGAGTCAATGCACTTGCGCAATGGAAATACCCCCAACAGGCAAAAAAAAAACGTCAGCTTCTGGAAGATGCAAGCTCTAAAAGGTACTATAATGGAGATAAAATAAGGGTGTGACTAAATGCAGGGGTAGTGAAGCAAAGGGCGGTATATTAGAAAGGGTTTGCACGGAAGATGTGTCAGGATAATGATAATAAATTGGATGGCGTTTAAAATATTTAAGATACCCTGCAAGTTTATAGCAGCTGGGAGTAAAATTTATTCGTTAAAGATGCCTGAGTAAATGCAGAATAAGCTTATTAGAATATGAAATGTGTTAATAGTTTTTTATTTTAATTTAGTCTATATTTGCAAAATTACACTCCAACAAAAGTTTCGCAAAGAATATTAATTAAACAACTAACGAAGATTACTGGACTTGCACTTAACGAATCCTCAGTATAAGATCGATCCAACTCGAACTATGTAATGAAAAAAGACGATCCAGTCAAAATAACAGGGTCTGTTTGTTTTTTAATTAATTATAATTATACTGGACGTGTATGTATAGCGTGAAGATAATAAATTATTGCTATTAAACTGACAGATCCTGATTAATTAAGAGCTGTGATAGTTGATGTATGAGTAGCGAATTGTATTAGGAAATTATAATTGCTATCAATCGGTAAATGACTTCGTGGAACGACGATAACGGACGGTTATCGTTGTTGGATGATAATTTTTTCTTTATGTATGAAAGTCAGATAACTGTGCAAAGTGAAATGATAATTAAAACGAATCAGAGAAAAGGTAGAATACTTAAAATTTATGAAATAAGTTTCGTAAACGATATCTTTTGCGAGCACGTGTATGTACAGTAGCGAACAAAAAAATATGTACGAATTTGTCCATAAATTTATCAAACAATAAAATTTGTACGGGTTTTCGGTCCTTTAATAATAAAAATCTTTATTTTCAATATTTCGTCACAATTCTGTGACTTCTTCAGGAAATTATATTAATTCTAAAAGTATAAACAATATATAAATTATACAAAAGTAAAAATGTTTATAAAAACTTACAAATTTAAAATTCACACTATTTTCAGTAATATTTATATAAAACATTTCAAGAAATAACCTATTCGTATATTTTGATTGTTTATCTAAAATTACAGTATTTTCGAAAGCAAAAGTATGATTTAATTCTAATGCTTGCAGTTCTAATTTCGCTTTTATGTTGACTAATCCTATGCCTTAACCATTGTGAGGTTTGTCCCACATATGAGCCTAAACAATAATTACATTATATTTAGCAATAGCTAAATCATTATAAGATTTAAAAAAACTATATTATTTATAAATTTGGTATAAAATGTAATTTTTTATATTATAATGAAAGTGTAGATTCTTCTCGGGGGCCATAATGACGGTTTGAATTATAAATTAACTTCCTTAATAGAGATTTAGGGTATTCGGAAATATTGACAAAATTTTGAATTACTTCAAACTGGACGTTAATCTAAATTCTTTTTGTAAGTTTTTATAAACATTTTTACTTTTGTATAATTTATATATTGTTTATACTTTTAGAATTAATATAATTTCCTGAAGAAGTCACAGAATTGTGACGAAATATTGACAACATAGATTTTTATTATTAAAGGACCGAAAAACCCGTACAAATTTTATTGTTTAACAAAAAAAAACGGTCAAAAAACAACATCAAGATAAAAATATCCTGATTGAGTATTAAAATTTTTGGATAATAAATAACACCTAACAATTTGGCGGAAACCTATTCCGTTTCTACTAATATTTTCAGAAACCGTAAAATGAACATGTTTTTCCTATTTTGCAAAAAAAACCTCCTATGTCAAAGCAGGAAGTAATCATGGGAGTTCAAACCATCTTGAAGGAGCTGCTTCTACTAACGATATGTTGCTTTTTTTGGATATCTCATGTTTTCAGCAAGAAACAGATAACTTTGAAAATGGATAATCCACTTATTTAGACACTCTTTGCAATCACAATTACTTACAATTAAATATAATTTAACAATAATTTAGTTAATTTAGTAACATGACTCTGGTTCTCTGAACCATTTGAACCGTCTGTGTCACCTCCTGCTGTAATTAAAAGGCGATATAATGCTGTCACAAAGCTATTCAAACACAACTTACACACACTAAACTACACCAAGAGTTGTAGCAAGAGTTGTAGTGATAGCCAGACACATTTAAAAAAATGAATAAATAAAAAAAAATTTAGTAACATTATCAGAACGTTCACCCTTCCCAGCTACTCACCACCCTCCCCGCCCTCTCCCCCTCCACCCCACCCTCTCCCTTTAGCCACCTTCCTAACTATCGTCTCGCGATTCTTTTAAATGAACAGCGATGCCAGATCTCACGACTTATCGTGAGTTCACACGATTTTGTTGCCAATATCACGATCTCATGATAAGAGCCCTTTATCTCATGATTTTATTTTAAAAAAATATAATAAAAACTTATGAAAATTTAAAAAAGTGTTCGTGCGTCAACATGATTTAAACCTAGTTCAGTTTGTGATTTTTTATCATTTTCTACATTGGCAAGCTTTCTGATTCTTGTCCTGGTATAGATAACTATACGGTAAGTTTAGCAAGTGCAAAAACACAGTCGGGGGACGACGCTAACGAATCCAGTTTAACACGATCTGGCATCACTGTAAATGAATGAGATTTGATTACCATTTCAGCCGGAACGGAAGTCCCTCCCATCGCGCTGTCTGTGCTGGTTCCATCGGCGGGATGGCCAAATCTGGCAGGTCGGAGTTCAAGTTCTCCAATTGCGTGCAGTATACGAAGGTAATCATTATTATTGCCAAAATATACATCTTAATTCTATCATAACTGGTTATGAGACATAGTGCTTTAAATATGACCCTGAAACTGAAAGGCGAGTCAAAACCACAAAAATTGTGCTGTGAGTCAAACCGCTAATGAAGAATACTATTTAAGAGTGTTACATCGTTTGTGGTCAAGCATTTTTCGAACTAGGCCATAATATTCAACAGGAAAACAACTGTTTTTATTGCAGGATAATACACTACCTCGTAAGACTTTAAAAGTCTGAGTTTTTAAATAAAAAATAAATTTATCTCTTCGCCCACACATCATATCGCCTGATCTATCACCGAGCAATTATTTTCTATTCCGAAACCTACTAACTGCAATGAAAGGACACTTTTATGATAATATTCCGACCATTCAAGCAGCCATGTCACAGGTGCTGAAGAACATCCCACAATCCAAGTTCAAAAAATTGATGCATGCATTGGTCACCCGTCCCGTACTGAATCTAATGGAACATTTCGAATAATTTAATTATCAGATTGTGCATATAGATTAAACGAGGAAGGTTAAATAGTCAAACTGTACAGTTTTATATGCCGATATGGGGCCTGAAATGTCCCCATCTCGAATTTTTGGTTGGGGTTTAGGGAAGGATCCCCCTTGAAACTTCCAAAGCCTGAAGGACTTTTAACAGAGATAAAAGGTCTAAAAGACTACTCGCCCATCACTAGTAGAGGAAGTAAGATCATCGATAAAGATGCAAAACTACCCATTTAACCAGATCTCCATCTTCAATAATAAAGAAGCTACCCATGCAATACCACTCGATCTGAGACACTCTGTATTTGGCTCTGTCTCAATAAATTAATAATAAAATACGACTGATGGAGAATAATAATATTCACTAGTAAACATGTTGAAACCGTTTAATACCAGAAACTATTCCATACCAAAATTTTTGCCCGACACTGTAATATGCATATCTATACATAATATAAAACATTATCTACGAAATGAAAAATTATACTTCATTACAGGAACACCAAGTTGAATTTATTTAGCATACAAAATAAGTTTCAAACGCGTACGCGGTTAGCGTTTCGTTGATAAGACTAACCAAACATACCTGACGCCAAGACCACGAAATAAATTAGCTACTTAGTTCCTAATGACGAAACAAGCTTTAGTATTCGTTTAAAAAAATCGTTAACCGTTAGGCGCGTTGAATTATAAGTTCTGCATAATAAGTTTTTAGTAAATTTAAATACCGTATGAACTCGTGCACGAGCAAGAATTTTGGCGCCAATTAAAATATCCTCGCTGCGATATTAGCGAATATTTTGCGTTTAAAACTCCTCTAGTGATATTACAAAAAACCACTTAATATAATTGCTCGATATTTCTTGACTTAAATCCCCTCATTCTTTCTGTTAAGAAGGGAAAGTCACATCAAATTACATTGGATTACTAACATAGTATCAGCAATTTGATACTGTTTATTTTACCTTTCGAAAAGTTGCATACACCCCATGCACATCAAGATAAGATAGAAACGCAACAAATCTATCTAAAAGTCAAGCCACAATCGATTTCATCCCTCTTTTAACTTCTTCTTTTTTTTTTTTAGGGGAATTGGGATAAGTCGTGTTTCATTTTTCAAACTGCTGTGCATGTATATTTCCGCGTCTTGGAATTGCAATTCGGTTGTTGCACAGTGTAGGTCCGTCCCTTGAGAGATATTTATCACGTTTAACTAGTTTTCGTGACGGCACCCTAGGGACCGGATACAAGACAGTGAGGAAAAGACATTTTAAGATGCCGTAGCTTTATTTAAAGTGAAGCTAAAAATTAAATTTAAATGTATGCGTGGCTTTTGAAAGTAGTAAAAGTAATTAAAAAAAGATTCGAAAACAAACTTCCCATCTAGATTTGTGTTCAAATTTAAATTAAATAGCTGAAAATTTTACAAAAATACATTGACATTAAAAATAGATCATTAGAACCGGACCACGTAGTTTCGATCTATCCGATCTCATCAGCGATCCTCCAACTGCAAACCTGACTTCATTGCAACTCGTCACTCAACCTTAATCGTATAATACCTGCAAAGATGAACTAATTCCAACCGTATGCCCTCTAGTAGGCAAGGTCAGAAGTAGCATCACCGGCCATTACACGACACAGGTAAGTAACAGCAAATACGTATCTGGCTTGGACAATTCGTCGATTGTCAGTCCTACTAGATGTCTCGATCTGCTTAAAGTCTAATGATGGTGGTTAAACCAATCTTGGTCTCTTTCTTCACCCTTAGAATATATGACATAAGGACAATACGAGCCTCTTCCCATTTCAGTTGGCCTAAATTTTGTTATTACTTCATTTTTTTCCCATTAATATTACATAAAAAGACGTTCAATAATTATAAAATTTTCCAATTCTGAAAAATCAAACTCGGAAATTGCAAATTTGTTAGAATTGTAACGATATAATGTTAGAAATGTGGTTAAAAGATACAAAACTATGGGTTTGGTTACTACAAAGCCCCGAAATGTCAGAAAGCGAGCACTACGAAGAATAATTGTCGAATATAACAGACGTGCATATTAAATGTTCTCTGGGGTGAAGTTGTTGGAAGCCAAATTTCTAGATCCACGTGCCATAGAGAGGTTCGTAAGCTAGGATTTGGCACTTACAAGGTAAGCTTATTCTATTATAAAAAAAGAATTAAGTTGAAATTGGAAAAATTATTTCTTCTAAAAGATTGTTCTCAATTGATTGTTTTGTTTCAAGCAAGAGAAAAGCCTCTTTTAACAGTACAGCAGAAGAAAAGTAGATTAAGATGATCGAAAGAACATAAAAATTGGACAACAGAACAATGGCGTACAGTAGGTACAATGAAGCGATGAGGCCCGATTCGAAGTTTGTGTAGGCGACAGTAGAAGTTGAATTATTCGCCGCAAAAAAAATGAAGCTTTCCATTCGGACGGTTTAAAAAGAAAAATAAAATATCCTGCCTCACGGATGGTCTGGAGTAGCATATCTTCCAAAGGGGTGGGAAAATTTAATTTTATTGAAGGCATAGTGAACACAGAAAAATATTTGGACATTTTAGAGGAATCGTTGTTATCGGTAATGGAACAATATTTGATATCCGGACAAGATTTTTTGTTTCAGCAAGACGGAGATGCATGCCACACTTCTAAAAGAGCTTTAAAATGGAAGGAAGACTTCATCGTGCCACTTTTAAAATGGATTTCTAGTTGTCCAGATTTATTACCGATTGAAACGTTGTGGCATGAGATAAAAAAGGCGCTACGAACACATCATTGAAGCAGAAACTTTAGAGTAGGCGGTCCTAAAAACGTTAGCATCCTATCAGATAGTCCCAATCCTAATAATCCTGGCCAAACACAACAAAATCATCGGGGCATAAGAGCATACCAGGCAAGGAAATAGCAAACGAGGTGGCAAGAAAGGGTTCTGAAACAACATTCACTCGACCTGAATTGGATGTGGCGATAACTAAGACTTCCTAATTGGCTTTCTCGTAATCAGGATTTGAATTGGCCCTTCCCTCGTAGGCCAAGGATCTTACCATTCCGATTTATTTCTTCTTTCTTTAATAGTGTTTTGAAATTTTGAATTTTCAAATGGAATAAAGACATCTTTTTTTTTTAACCAAAATCAAAAAGAGAAAAATAGTGTACTTTATATCAGATCTATTCTAAAAAAAAAAACCTAATTTTTCCCAACTAAAGATTATTCGAAGATTAAAATGACTGTCATTCAATCAATGTAAGCCCCCACATCATTAGCGAAATCCAGTAGGCAGTAATACAACGCAATAAAACAATTAAATTACTACCAACTTCGACTGGGGAAAAAAGAAAACTCAAGAGATAATTTCATCGCCAACATCTTTACGATCGTCAAATAAAAAGAAGAGGAACCAGTTAATGCCCTCGAACGAGAACGTTAAACCCAAATAAATCAACAGGGTTGGTCCTGACGACTCATTCCCTACGCAGTATACAATATCGTATCGTATTACTGCTTTCAGAATAAAGAAGGACGAGAAAAACGACGATGAAAATGAGATAATTGTCTCTGGAAATTAAATCCGCAAGATTTTTTTCTATTAGTGCCAAACTGATTTTCATAGTACAACCGTCTACCAAAACGAGAACGACCTTTTCGTTTAGCTTTATCTTACTGTGCGTATCTCGAACGGATCCCATGTGGCAAGTCATTAAAATGAAAAAAACGCTTGACAAGGTAGTACATTCGATGAATAAAAAGAAACTGTAGAAAGAAGATATTCGTGTACTGAACGAAAAATGGAGAGGTTGTTCCTACAAAATACATGTCTACACGAGAGAGGCATAATTTTAAAGAGACGATAATGTTGAAAAAGAAAAATGCTGTAAGGTGTCCGCACGGTGTAATAAATTACAATATTTAGGAGATATCTTCACGGAATAATTGTCAAGAGATTGGAGGATATAACGAAGTATACGGCTATAGTTATTAAACGTTAAATTATGCTGGATAAATTTCGCGATGTTACTATACAGAGTCCTTTTTTGAGGATTGGATTTATAATTTTCTTAGTCATTTTCAAGGGTATTTTTGTTTTATACTGTCTCGTTTAGACTTCTTGTAGGAAAAGAAAAAGAGGGACTACAAATTAAAGAGACAAATGGATACCACCAAGACAGTATCATAACAGCAGGATAACAATCTTCACATTCTTGAGACTGCAGGTCAATCTCTATTACTGTGTGGTAAATAAAAACATTGAAGTTGTTCTTATACAAAAGCTCTAGATCATCAATAATACTTACATTGGTGGCGAAGATATCGCGATATCTATACCAAGGCAACCCATACTAAAGTATCAATCTCAAGAAATACCTACCGATTCTAGTACTCAGAATCGATATCGAACATGGCAATATCGCTCAGTCCTAGTTACAATATTAATATTAGATTTGAAAGAATCATTTTTCTTTAAGCTTCTGCGGATTTCTACACGCATGGTCCAACTGGTCCAAAAAAAAAAAATGATAAAACTGGATATCCAATAAGACGCTGAGATAATTTATGATAATTGAAACATTTATATCCAATGGTCTATTTATTTGTTTGCTAACGTTGCGTATACAAGCTTTTACAGTTCAAACCAAAAAGTTTCGATAGCTGAACTCATTCTGGTTACTCAAATTCTTTCATTTAGACAACCTGTATGACGACTGATTGCTAAAGAAGTCAATCAGGCTGCAACCTGATGAGGCATGAGTAGGGAACTGTTCGAACAGTAAATCCTTCTTTGGGTAGTTTTTTCAATCTTAATAGAGTGATCCAGGAAAGAAGAAACCTCCAAACCACATAGACACTAGGCGTTGATCACGAACTACAACAGACCACCAAGGGTGCCCTGCTATCCCGATATTGGGATAGCAGGGCACACTGACACTACGGGTACAGTACTGGACGAGCCTTTGCTGCAAATGCCAACGGACAGTACGGCACCCGAAATTATTTTCACTGAAAAGGTGAAAATCTCAATACCGAACAAAGACCAGCCACGGGGTAATAACGTTGACTCTCATAACTGGTTCCAAATCCGGTAAGGGCACAGGTGCCGGTACTTATGGTCTGAGCCCAAGACATAGGATATCCTTAAGCCTGGGAGAGCATGCAACGGTCTTCCAGGCAGAAGTATTCGCTATTGCAGCCTGCGCAGAACTGACTGCAAAGGGAGGCTGCCCGAAGAGGAAAATAAACATAATGACTGATAGTCAGGCCGCTGTCAAGGCAGTTATGAATCCTCTTACCAGATCAAAACTGGTTAAAGACTGTAAACAGCACCTCAATAAACTGGCACAAGATAACAGGGTATTTTTGATTTGGGTGCCTGGACAAGAGGATATTAGAGGCAATATAATAGCCGATGAACTAGCCAAGGAGGGTTCTAGGAAACACTTCAAAGGACCAGAATCTGTATGTGGAATCACAAGGTATTCTACTAGAAGGGCGATTTGGTCTTGGTTAGATAAGGAAAGAGTAAGGAAATGGAGGTCGACTGAGGGTCACCTCAGCATCTATGCAACACGGGTCGAGTGAGCGAATCCTGGTGCAGGAGATGCGAGTTACAGGAGGAAACAAGTTTACATGTAATCTGCACATGTGAGGAATTGAAGGTACACAGGCAGAAACATTTCGGAAAGGATCTACTGGAGCCTTCTAGGGTACTCAAGTTTCCAGTGGGCAAGTTACTGGACTTAGAGGGCAGTAAACTTCTCAACTGGAAATGAGTGCTCCAATAGGGATGGTACAAAGAGAACCCAGCTCCCAGCTCAAGTGCCTGGACTATAGGTGTCCAACCCTAACTGAATGAATGAATGAATGAATGAATGGTTCCTCAGAAAGTACATATGTCATAAGAAGGGGGTGGAACTTAAACAACTGACATATGTATATCAAAATCTTTATTTTGAAGCCCATTCCAAGAACATTGACAATTGCAAGATAATTATACGCTCCAACACCAGCTATTCCACCAAATATCTTCTCCATAGCCATTAAAAATGTCTCAGTTCCGTCAGCCACATCGTACTCTGTTCACAACTAAAATAAATAAAACATCCCAGCATTTTTATTTTATTGGAGTATATCGAAACATATTTCAATATCAGCGGACAATCACTTAGAAGAAACTACAACAGAAAAATTGGCCACACGTCCATAATTGGTGGTGACAACTTAGAAATACATATATCAATCGAGAGTTTCGGTAAATCCGTCTATGAACCCAGACAATCCAAATAGGTGTTTGCTGACGACTCCAAATAAATCAAAATTTTACCAAAGTACAGGATGATTCAAAGAAAAGAAAATTTTGAAGGTTATATTGGTAGCCGTGATCGATTGGTAGCACTGAATGATGTACGTCAGCCTGTCAACGACATCTTACCATTTAGTTATCATGGACTTGGCGTGGTACACGTTTTACATTAATAACGACAGTGTGGCGGGAGCATGATGGATGAAAGTGACAGCAGTTCTGATAAGTTGGTAGATTTTGACGTTAGCCACGTAGGTGCCGATAATCTAAGAGTTCAGGATTCGATTTGGAATTTTAGAAAATGAAGCACTTTTTGATTCTGATGATGATAATGTCCCGTTGTCAGTAATAAGAAGAGAAATGAGTCAAAATAAATCTGGTGCGGATCGGAAAAAAAGGAAGTGGAGTAACCAGATTTTCGAACCAAATAATGTCGAAATAATGGAGGAAGAGTGGTCAGTCGCAAAAAGAACGAAGTGGTCACCCTATCAGTACTTTCATCAGTATCTTGATGAAGACTTTTGGAACTTGACGGCAAATCAGAGCAACATCCGTGCTATGCAAGATAATTTACCTCCGCTTCGAGCTATAAGTTCGGAGTACAAAAAATTAGTGGGATCTTGTATCATAATGAGATGCCTTAAAAATTCCTACAGCTACCATATTACCGCGCGATAGATTTTTTAGACTTAGAAATTACATGCACTTGGTTAACAATTTGGAAATTACTGAAGAATCGAAGAAACAAAACAGATTATGGAAGGTTCAGCCAATAAAAGATGCTCTAAAAAGAAAGTGCATCACTCTTCCGCATACCAAGGAGCTCGGTATTGCTAAGCAGATGATTCCATTCACGGGAAAATCTGTGTTGAGGCAGTACGTTAAGAACAAACCGAACCCAGTAGGCCTGAAAAATTTTGTTCTAGCTACTCCTCAGGGATTGGTACTGGATTTTTTCGTGTATCAAGACGCAAGCACATGACCGGATGGCAAACCTGAGCCAGAACTCGGTATTGGGGGGAGTGTTGTAAAAAAGTTAACACAAGACGTCAGACCCGGCAGCACAGTTTTTATGGACAGATATTTTACTTCGTGCTCACTTTTTGATTATTTGCGGGAGAGGGACATAAATGCAGTTGGTACCATTCTTAATAATGAAAGAAGGTAGAGGTACATTCCAAGACATTGTAAGGCAGGATGGGCGAATGTCAATTACAAAATGGATAGATCGGTCGGTGCTAGTTTTGTCATCATCAGAGGGAAATTTACCACTTACCAAAATTCGACGTTGGGATAAAAAAACTGGACTGTACATATCAATTACACGCCCAAATTGTATTAGTGCATACAATAGGGCAATGGGAGGGGTAGATCTTAACGATAGAATGATATCGTATTATAGAATGTCCCAAAGAACAAAAAAGTGGCCAATTCGATTCATTTTTCATTGCATTGACTTAGCCATTGTTAATTCATGGATAGAGTAACGCTTAGACAAGAAAAAAAATGGGAGTGCGTAATCGTAACATAATGGATTTGCTAGATTTTAAAATGTACATAGGTGAATGTCTTACCATGGATGCTGATTGTCCAATTACCAATCAACAAGATAACGAATACGAATTCCCATTAAGACATATCCAAATAACAAAATCAGCTGCACCAAAAGCTATTCCCCCAGCAGATGTTAGAACATCCTCAAACAAACATTTGCCAATTTGTGCCGTGCAAGATAGAAACAAATTCATGAGGTGCAGTAACGAAAAATGTAAGGGAAAAACTCGATTTCAGTGTTCTATATGCGAAGTGTTTTTATGTATCCAACCACAACGCCAATGTTTTTTCGAATTTCATGCGTAGTTTTTTTATTACTACTGTTAATTTGCTGTATTTGACGGGTCGATGACCGCAGTGGTTAGGCGGCTGACTATTGTTGTGAGAGGACGATAGGTGCCGGGGTTCGATTCTCTGGAGGGACGGTGACATTTTTTCAGAGAGTTTAATCCCGGATCGACTTGCCTTTCGCTGTTGGGAGCAAAGTGATTAACAGCGCGGCATCATAAAAGGCGATATGATGCTGCCACAAAGCCATTTAAAACACAACTTACACACACACTAAACTACACCGCAAGAGTTGCAGTGATAGCCAGACAAGTAATACAGCTTACGGAGTCACTGCAACTAAGCAGTCACCACACATTAAAAAAAAATACTATAGGTTAAAATGTATTGTCCTGCGTGTTTTGGACATGTGAGAATGTATTTGTTAATTATTGTTTAAAAACTTTTCTCAGGGTTCAGATAGGTTCTTAGACTCTTTTTTCTCATACACACAATTGAAAGATAGGTTTTTGGTTTTAACGAATTCAAATTTATTTTTAAATTTCGCGCCTTAAGCTAGGTATAAAATTATGGTGGTAACTTTTATAAAGATTTAATTTAAACTATAGTCCTTCGACTATGATCCTTATGGGTTGAATTAGTGTCTAATGAGTGCAATCAAGAAAATAACTTGAACGAAGGGATTTTACCATATAAAATTAACAAACTAACTAACTAAATAATTGGTGTTTTCACAGGTAAGACCTATTTATTGCTGATTACTTATGTCTAACTAGAAAAATTTCTGTTTAACATCTTTCTAGGTTAAATTTCTTTCATAACAAATATCATTAATAACGCTATGATTAATACTGATAAATTGAATAGGAGGATTCTCTTAATCCTGGTGAGTAATCTATTCTTCTTATTTAATTAATTATGACTAATTGTGCTTTAGATTTTTGTCGTTATCGACGTAAAAAAAACAATCAAACTTCTTTATATTTAAACAATCAAGTTTAGTTACTAAGTCTTTTCTACCACTTATCTGTTAAGGGGCGTTGGGTTTGTCTCAGTCAGGAAAGTTCGTCAGGATCGTGATTTTCTGGATTTACCGCGTACGGTCGGGAATTCGGACTGGAAGTGGTGTTCGGACCTTCGGCGTGGGAAATCGCCTCTGGTTCTGCCTCGGAATGGGACGGACCTGGTTTCTGGTGCCTCGGAAATTAAAATTGGGAATTCTTCGTAGAAATATTTATGTGAAATGGGACGTATCCCTTTGGAATTTGGATGTTTCGATGAATTTAATCTCGGATAAGGGAAATATTAGGAATTTATGTGTGAAATGATGTTTTTAATTAATTATTAATATTTTTAATATTTTTTCCAAGAAAGTATTTTTTGTAATTCATGGCTGTCTGTTATTTGGATGAAAAATGTCGATTTAGACTAAGAAATTGGCACAGATGAAATGGGTTCTCAAATCAATGGAATTAATGTGAAATTACCTTTGGAAACTGTGTTAGGTGATGTCACGTGAGTAATTGGGTTATCATCGATGGTTTTACATTTTGAAAATGTAAATTTATCGAAATGTCAGTTAGATTAGATGTCCGTATTTTAGTCCGATCTGTCATTCATGTCGACAACTTAAATCTAGTTATATACAATTTTACCAACGTAATTTTTTTCATATTTCTACAATTTAAATGTCATTACCTATTTAACTATTCTTTTTAACTTTGAATTAAATGTCGTTACAGTATTTTAGATCATAATTATTAAAATCCCAATGTCCAACCAGCTAGACTAGCATTTTTTTGTAGTAAATTAAGATATTTTTGAAAAATAACTTCACATTTACTTTTTCTTTAATGTTCTAAATTAAATAAATAAAGAAAACATCTTTTTAAATAAACTTTTTTTTCTTGGGACCGAAGAGGTTAAATAATTGCCTATACAAGGCCTTTACTAACTCCATGTCACAAATATTTGTGATGGTATTATAGGTGTTCGAACTATGTATCTGTTGGCTCTGTTGATTATTTTTAAAATAAAATATTTGCTTGCATTGACGAGTGTAGAAAAATACAATTTATATGTATACGTCAAGGAACACTTCATTGTTTAAATAATTACAGAGATTTCCGGAAATTATTGACACAGCCTAGTTTCAACAAGATGGAGCACCGTAATACGCTGTAGTAATATCGATGGCAGTTGTACGCCAATTGTTTGGAGGACATATAATTTCAAAATATGCCAAAAAGAGAACCTACACTCAGAAAACAGTTGGACATAAAAATTAGTGGCTAGACGTTAAGAGCCTGGCCTGACCCCAGATAGCAAAACAAATATTCAAATGAATTGTTTTTCATGAGTTTGCAATCCAAGCTAAGCATAACAAGGTTGGCCAGACACAGTATTTCTGGTATTTATTTCTTCTACTTCGCAGGATGGTAATACGCAATAAAATTCCCAAAAAAGAAATACATATCCGAATTATAGTAATTAAATTCGATCGGTATAGCAGTAAAACGGATATTATCAAGGTAATAAGTCATAGTATTTTACCAATATAACTTTTGCCATAATACAGAATTTTGTCTTCCCTGCAATTAGTTCGTCGTAAACAAACACAAATATGTGGGAATGGCGCCAAGTTACGGAAGCTCGTCCCTATCGCCTCTTGACCGGCTAATAGCTTCACTCCTTTCGAACCAACACATTTCATTTATCGATTTTTACGCAAACCCACTGCACACAGCCGTAATAGAAATCCATAATCGCATACCTATCCCGTAAATTCTATTTGTATTTACTCGTCATGTTGATACTTTAGGCAGAGTTGTAACGCCGATGAAAACAGTTAGTGAACACCGTTAATGAACGACGACGTTAATGCGGACTTAAGAGACTATTACCATTTTAAGTCTAAAAAGAAATCTCCACGCATATTTATTCAGTGGATTTGCATAGAAGTAGGATAGTAATAAATCAAGCGTGAAAGATGTACATTAGTACTATTAGAACATGGTGGTTACCTTTTGGAAAAGAAATGTTTGTCGTGTCTATACGATAACAGCCGGTAAAACTTCAGCAAACCCAGCTTATAAATTTAGAAACGCATAAACCTTTCTTGTGGTAATGGAATCTCTAGAAGTGTTTGCTTTTCACGGTGCAAATTTTTCAAATCCTAATATTCAACGTTTATCATTTCTTTCCGGCTACACACATTCTTACAATTAAAAATTTTAATGGTATCATATGTATTTTCATTTTACATTTTAGATTGATTTATTAATACATATGAAACGAGGGGAAAAAAGCGACAAAAGGTATGTAATTAAGCCTACTATTTAATAAAGCATTTTCCTTAACGTTTACAGACATTAATCCTGAAACTTTAAAACATATACCCGGAAAACCCACATTCACCGCGAATACATACGACATCAAAATGTGAACGCAAAGTTGAGATTTACTACCTGATACAGAACACCAAGGAGAGTATCAGAAATCTCCCGCGAGCTGTGGCGAGATGCTTCCACGAGTGCACGTTTCCAACACCTCTAGAATTGTGATAAACATCTTTACCGTTACTTTAAACAATTAATTGCTGCGGTACAAGTTGCGGCTGCTACCGCATGTTCGTGCAGTTTTATATATTGTGCACAGGTACTATGCCTGTACATATAGCACGTTTGGCGCTGAGGAGGCTGGATGTTTCGCTTGCGGAATCTAAATGTGTTCACGCACATTTACAGACGCTTCTTGAAAAGGAAGGATAATTATTTGAAACACGCGTGCGTCTTAAGATAATGTAGGAAAAAAAATGACAACGAAGCGTGATTTATGATTATTGGATTTACTAATACCACATATAGATACGTAAGTATTTATATTTGATCTTCGTGGTAATTAGCACTTTACTCAGCATTTAAATTTCGTTTGTATAGCGTCCGAAAGACACATGCCAAATGAGACATGATCTACCTTATATCGCAAACTACGAGGACATATTTTTATGTTATCTACCCAGCTATGAAACGAAAGAGTAACGATGTCAAACAAACTATTGAAAAATTGCTTTCACTGTTAGAAGTACAGTGGCGGAATTCAAAAAAGCGTACAACTCGTGAGATCGCTTTGTGTCAGTTTTGCCTAATCTGATTTGTTCTTTATCATATTGCTTTGATAATGAATTAGTAAAATCATATGGCAAGATCACATTATTGGTATTCATAGAAAAAAAAGAATAATTACACATAATTTAATTAAATTTGAAAAACGTCACTCGTTTGTGTGCTTAATATTTCTGCCTTGATATTTTATATCCTAAGGAAAAATTAATTAATCATTAACTTGATTAAGGTAAAGTAAAAACTTAACACGTAAAATTAACACGTAGTATAGAAGAAACAACACTTAGTTCTTTACAGCTGCTCCATTATTTGCCACTACACCCTGCAACCGTTTAGGCATTGAGATGATACAAGATCGGATGTAGTCTGGCGAAAGCTCATTCCAGATTTCCTCGATTTTATCAGATAATTCTTTGACATTTGCAGGTATAAAATTGACGTCATACATTTTTTTCACAATAAAACCCCATATGTTTTCAATAGGGTTTAAGTCAGGGCTTTTAGACGACCATGGTAAACGAGTTACGTTATTTTCTTGAAACCAGTTCTGAACAGTTCTAGATCTATGAACGGGACAATTGTCATCTTGAAATATAATGTTTCTTTCAGGAAACATAATTTCTGACGACGGCAGAAAAATATTTTCGAGAATTGCAATATAATTTGCACTAGTAAACCGACCCTCAATCATCCAGCAAATGCCTGGCCCTTGCATATTAATCCAGGCCCAAACATTGACCGAAAATCTGCCACTCTTTCGAGATTTGCTTGTATAAGCCTCATTGTATCTTGAATTTGGCGGTCTGTACACTCGAACGCAACCATTGTACGAAGACTGGAAGACTTTCTCATCAGTAAAAATAACGGTTTCCCAGAAATTTAAATCACGCGGTAGAAATTCTAATGCAAAACCTATTCTCTGATTTTTATTATCTGCAGTTAGGAAAGGCTTCTTTCCAGATACTCTATTTCTCAGCTCGGAATCCTGTCTCACTCTATTTCGGGCAGTACGGACGTGTCCAGGAAAATTCGTTCTATTAATTGCAGTCACTACCGACTCAAATGGATTATTCCTCAAAAACTGGATGAGATTTTCATCGTCTTCAGGAGTTGTTACCCTTTTCCGACCGGATCAATTTTTTCTTTGAACAACTCTTTCTTGCTGCCCTTTTCTTTTCACCCTCAGTATGGTACTTTTATTCACTTCAAATCTTTGAGCCAATGCTGTGATTGACCATCCTTCCTCTAGTAATGTAACTATTTGTGTTTTCTGAGGCAAACTCAAATTTGGCATTATTGTCTTCTACTACTTTGACAAATTATTTGCAATTAATGTATTTGACGTAAGCTGTCAAATAAAGAACGGTTTAATGTGTGGCATTTTGAGTGTACGCTTTTTTAATTCCGCCACTGTACATGTGCTAAGTTGTGTTTAGTTTGTACTGTTTACTTCTCGATAAAATGAGTGAAACTAAGGTTGAACATCGCAGCGTAATAAAGTTCCTGACAAAAGAAGGCAATGCTCCAAAAGCAACTCATGAAAGAATGGTTGCTGTGTATGGGGAAGATGCACCATGTTATTTTCAAGTAAAGGTCTAAACTCTTTCGATGGGACCGAAAGTCAATCAATGATGACCCAAAGTCCGGACGACTTGTTGAAGATCGAACTGAAGATATTGTGCGAAAAATCGACAATTTGGTACTGAAAGATCGACGTGTAAAGATCTCTGTCATTGCCAATGAAGTCTGTATATCCGAAGCAAGTGTTCTCAACATTTTGCATGACGATTTGGATATGAAGAAGGTGGATTACACAGATTTCTTACACCTGAATAAAAACTGTACAGAATAGAAGTTTCTCAAGAAAATTTGGCCGAGTTGAAGAGGGACAAAATATTTTTATCTCAAATTATCATCGGGAATGAGACTTGGGTACATCATTGGGACCCTCCTACTAAACAAGGATCCATGCAGTGGGTTCATAAGGGCTCTTCACCGCCAAAAATGGCCAAGACACAATTTTCTGGAAAAATACTGAATGCAACTGTTTTCTGGGATGTTGAAGGAGTCTTGCTAATTGAATATGTGCCAAGAGGAAAGGCCTACGGAAACACAATTAAAAATTTAAAAATTGTTAGAGAGGAAAAACGCTGCATTCTTATCCACAAAAAAACTTGTTGCTGCACGACAATAAGGCAAATAAAGTTCAGCAGATAATCAAAGACTGTGGGTTTATACAGTTAAGGCATCTACCTTAGCATTCAAAGCCTAGGCAAATATTGATAATACTAAATCTATCTAAGACTGTCGTCTACAACACATAATTCAATTTATTGCGATGGAGACTGCAGTCGTCAAACTGACAGTCCGAACTAGCTGGATTTGTTAACTGTATAAAATCTTGATGATACAAACTGACCATTTTTTATTGTCGTATCAAGCCAATGCTTTGCGACGGAATCAAGAAATTAGCAGTAATTATTCTTTTAACCCTCTCATGCATAGAGTCCACTGCGGTGGACACATCGCCAAAAGTCAAATATAGATTCACATTATATTACAGAACTCTGTAAAATGCATGCAGTTGTCTTTTACACTTGTATTTAATTGGTAATATTAAGCGCCACCTCTTAGAATATGGTAGAAGTATGATAAAAACAAGCAATTGTGTTATGACTTGAAGGTGAAAATGGACGACTATTCTTTCCCTGTAATTTCGGCCAGATCTTTTTACGAAAGATGGTAAAAAATAATAAGCATATAATAAAATACTTCTAAAATATGACAGTAATGGTTCCAAAGCAAGTTTTTTTTTTGTTGGGATAATATAACCAACAAAAATCTGCTGTCCACCATAATGGCCATCATGCAGTTTATATATTTGTGGCATTTTTTTTTTTTTTTGTTCCAGACAGTAATTTTTGAATTAGACGACGCTGGAAATGTCAAAGCAACTGAATTAATTGAAGACGAAAAAAATTTCGACGTTGAAGAAAATGAAATTCATTTTGATTTGCCTGGTGGGTCAGATATCGAATTGGATGGCGCTGAGGACGACGACGTAAATTTCAACGGCTTTGTAAATGATGTAACCTTCCACGTAAATACTCAAGAATTTGATACAGATGATAAGCTTCCTTTGGCACAGTTACTTGCCAATAGGAAAACTCCAGCAGGAAAGAAGAAAAGGCAACAGAAGAAATGGAAATGGTCTAAGAATGATAGCAAGTATGGTCCGGGCACATTGCCACCTTTTTTGGGCACGGAAGGTACTGAAGCCATTATTGAATCAAACCTGTATGCAAGTCAAAACAATAAAACTCTGAACCTGCATAAATTTGATAATGTCGTATATAAGATATCCAAGAACACGACTCTATTGGAGTAGTGACATGGCTATACGATGGATCTCATAGCTGATTCCATTTCAGTAAATAAATACTAAGACACTTGCATTTCACAAACAACTTAGAACTGGACCCAAATGACTCTGACAAATTGAGAAAGATACGTCCATTTTTGGATAAACTTCAGCAAAACTTTATCTCTGCTGTTGACCCAGAGGAATACCAAGCAATAGATGAACAGATTGTGCCACTAGAAGGACGGTTAGGTTTGAAACAATACCTTCCAAAAAAACACAAAAATGGGGCGTGAAAATTTGGGTGCGAATTGGAGTCAGTGGGTAAATGTATCGGTTCGAGATTTATCAAGGTTCTGGAGGTGGAAGGGAAACAATTAGTGATTATATTTCGTCTTAGTGACGACATTGCGTACCGCAATCATAATTTGATAATTTATTTTGTTGTATCCCACTATTAGAACAGCTGAAAATTAAACAAATATGGGCGACACCATTACTATAACAAAATGGATAGACAATAAATCAGTACATTACTAAGCGTTGGTGTAAATCCGCAAAAACTGTTATTGAAGTACCCAGACCATTTTCGGTCCAATATTATAATAAAAATATGGGAGGAGTTGATCTATTAGATCAGCTCCTATATCCTCCTCGACGACGGAATAGGAGAGAAGATACATTAGAATATTTATGCACTTGCTAGTTCCAGTTGCAGTCATAAATGCATGGATTTTATTCAAACGATCTGGAAACACTAAATCAGATCTTTTGGAGTTCAAAGCTAATGTCGGTAGGGCTCTAATAAACATGGGAAATAAAGGATGAAATAAAAGAGGACGGCCACGCTCTGCAACACCGCCAGAAAACATTTTGAAACCCTACTGAAACAAGAAAAGATAGTCTGACCCACTGGCAACAGATATCAAAAATGCCAGAAAATGTCACTCAGCTGCGTGTAAGAAGAAAACTAAATATTCTTGTGGATGGTGTCCACTGCAGTGGACAAATAGTTTTTCCAAATTTTTAGAAAAATAGTATTACGAATAATTTTTCAAATATTTTTCCCATTGTTTCTGGTTCATTACAAATATACATAAAAAATTTTGAACGCGTTGTGTTTCATTCCAATTTAATTATGCTTGAGAGGGTTTAGATTTAGACAGTAGGAAGAGAAAGCGTACTCACTACGAGAACTGTACGATCGCGTTTGCTAGAGAGTGGACTGCGAATACGCCGTATGTTGCAGCGGATTCCATTGACTCACGAGTGCTGTTGTACACGGCACCGGTAGGTCAAGGCAAAGCACCATTGATGAAACCTGGATACATACTAGAGACAAAATAACGGGCAAATTTAGTCTGAAGAAAGCGAAGCCAGTCTCATCAGCCGAAAAAGTCATGACCAGAATTTTTCAGCACTCGAAGGACACCATCCCCAAGGACTTTTTGCAGAAAGGAAGAACAATCGTGGGGCAGTACTACAGTGAATTATTGGACCAATTCAATAATAAATTAAGAGAAACATGGCCCCATTTTGGTTGAAAAAAGGTGCTGCTTCACTATTATGGCACATCAGCACATCAATCCATAATTGTCGAAACCAAGTTGCATGAATAGAGCTACGAACTGCGGCCACACCCACCGTACTCGCCTGATCTAGTTCTCTGCAGGTTTAGTCTGTTCCCCAACATGAAGATATGGCTTGGGTAAAAAAAAAATCAGCTCAAACGAGGAGGTTACTGCCGAGATAGAAGCCTATTTTGAAGAGTTTGATAAATTGTGTTTTTGAAGGGGTTAAAGACGTGGCAGAACGTTAGAACGTGTGGGTCTTCCGCTTTACACTTATGAAGTGTTTGATTATTTTATCTAGCAATTGACACCTCAGATCGCTATCTAAAATTCTCCCATTTCAGAAAATTGTACCTACTCATTTTCCTGGCAAACATATCCTGTCAAGTACTTCAAAAACACCCTGTATAGCATACGGTACAGCATTTATGGACGTGAAGTCTATTTAGTGTATCTAAGTATACGAACTTTTTTTATAATTGAATTGCTTTCAATAATTTAAATAGACCAAGCACGCAGAAAAGAAGTTAATACATTGAAGTGCGTGTAATAACTCTGTGGCAGTGTCTGTGGTGCGCTGCTGCATCACCTATGTTGGAAAGGTCATCGTACCAAAATTCAATTACTAAGGTTGAGCACCGACGATTGACTGCCATAATATTATGAATGTGCGGGCAATGTGCACGTTTGCAGGCAGGTAGAGAGACACGTCCACTTACATCTTTTAGACTGACTAGCTCCGTACTATATACTCTACTGCCATTAATTAATTAGCAGCATATATATTTGAAGGTGTTTCGAGTAAGTTTTAACCGAAATAAGGCCGTATTCGAGATATTTAACAAATATTACATCAATATACCATCGCGAGAATATGGTCTATACAGATGACGACATTCATTTTTTAAATTCAACTGTGTTATTCAATTTACGCAACAGCGCAAGCTATTATTACCGTCTATTACATCCGAAATTAGCTATGAAAAGGTCTATTATAGTACCCGGTTTTTACACTGTTACAACATTGACTTCGTATGAACCGAGAAGAACATATTAAATATCTAATAACTTTATTAATAGGCGAGATCTCCACCATAGGGACGATGGTTCCACGTCGTCATTACGAAATTAATGATCGCGCGTAAAAAATACCGTGAAAAATTCGATGGTACGAGAAAAAATCACAGTTACTAAATGAAAAATTGTGTAACTGCTTTTTAGCAATTAACTTCCACATTTTCTAACTAATCTACATCGTGCAGTAGTATCAGCATGAGTGTGCTGAGAAAAATTCCTTAGAAGTAGCCGCAGTCCTTAATGGTTTCGTTAATTTTTTCACACCATAATTGACTGTAAGGGAGGCGGTCCTAATGTATTACGAACTGTAATTGATTCTAACATCCTAAAGTTGACTTTTTGCGAGCATTAGTGAATTAGTACATATTTATTATTTCTAATTATATGTGCATATATGTGAACTAACCATTACTTAAAGGAATATTTATTGCTAATTAGTTGTTATTAATTGTATATGATTACTAGACAGAAATTGATTTAAATTCACTAATTTAAATAGATTTCGAGTGACCCTCCATATCACTCTAATTAAATAAATTACATAAATCGATCTCGTCTATTAATGAAAACTGTTATTAACTATTTAAGTACATTTTTCTAATGTTACTATCGTAAAATTTTTTTGACCAAAGTTCCTTATAATTGTTACACTTTTGTTTTTTTCTTTTTGTGTGTATGTGTGTGTTCATAATTTAAGTGGAGAACTTCATTTGATGGTTATCAACATCATCAAAGTTAATGACATCTGCGAGGAAGATGTGGGAACGACATTCACTCGAAATAAAGTTATTACAGGGTTAGTGCACACAAGCGCTGTGTTAATCGGACTATGCACGATAGCCAGTCACTAATCATAGACAATAATTGCATGTAGTAAAATGTTCACAAGAAAAGAAATTGACGACCAATTATATGTGAAAATACGAAGATTATGCAGAGCGTAGATTAATTATTTTGATGTTATAATTATAATTTTGTGGCGGACTCGAGTAATATCCAAGAATTCTTAGAAAGTAATTATAATGCTAAACGAATATACAGCTGTGTAATAAATAAACATAATGATAGTTAAAAAAAAAGATTAATATCTAGAAAATTATAAATTTATATTTGAAAGGCTGCGTCTAGCAATCTGTCGTCTCGACTATGCATAACCGTCGACGTTCATTTGCTAATTCAGGTTTTATATTGTTTGCAACTTTCTTGAGAACATGTGATAGATTCCGGACTGTTCTCAGGACCACTCGAGAACTTATGAAAGTATTCGAATATGTTCTCGGATGTCAGTTCTCGGTTCTCATATTCCTATAAATACGAGAACCCAGAACTGACACATTTATTTTCTTCTTATTACCTGAATTATATGAAGAAGTAAATATAAAAGTTAAGTTCATACTAAATGAAGTACATCATATTTCCGTTACAACAGACTTATGGTCATCAGATAGCAACAAATCATACATAACAGTTACAAGTCATTTTATTTATGAAAATAAATTGTGGTCGCAAGTTTTGGCAACAAAAGAGGTATGACTTCAAGAAACACTTTTCGACGGCCAAATTGCGAAACGTACTCGTCGTCAGTAAACTGAAGACTTATTTCCTCGTCAATTTCTCTTATACTTAGGAATGTCGTTTTCATTGTGTTGAATATTTTTCCTGCTTTTTTTCATTCTTTCGTTTATTTCACTGTCTATTTTTCCATTGTTCTCTATAATCGTTCCCAAATATTTATGGTTTTCTACTTGTTCTATGCTTTGACCGTTTATTTTAATGTCTTGTGGTTTCTTTCCTTTTGATATAATCATATCTTTTGTCTTATTTATGTTTATTTTCATATTTATCTTATTTAGTTCGTTTTGTAGTGTATTTAGGTTGTGTTGTAGTTGTTTTTCTGATTCCACCAGGACTGCCATATCATCAGCAAACATGAGTTCTGCTATTTTTGTTTCTTCCATTTTCCCAGCCTTAGTTTCTTTATTTCCTTCTTTGCTTCCTTTATTGCGTCATCAATCACTGCCGCAAACACTAATGGCCTCAGCACACATCCCTGTTTCCGTTTTAAATGTTCCCGATATTTAATTATTTTTTCTTACGTAGTTCTCGTCATCTTTGTACATTTCCTTTAGTACCTCAATTGTTTCTCTGTCTATCCCCCTTTTTTCTAGTGTTGTCTCCTCTTTTTTATTCTGTCAAACGCTTTTTCGAAATCGATGGTCGTATTATGAATATGGGGTCTTGGGTGCTTCTGCCTGTTCTGAAGACGCATTGTGTTTCCTCTATTGTATTTTCTATTGCTCTTATCTTTTTCTCCAAAATTCCTGTTCATATTTTTCCTGTCGTACTTAAGAAGGTGATTCCTCTATAATTCCTTCCTTTCCTAGGAATTTAATTATTTCTGTTGTTATCTCATCTTTTCCAGGGGCTTTCCCTATTTTTAATTTCGCTATTGTTTCCATCTCTCCATTATTTTGTCTTCTTCGGTTATTACTGTTTCCTTTTTGTCTTTTATATTCTGCATTGTGTAGTCTTTTTTATTTCGGAGTTGTTTTAGCGTTCCATAAAATAGTTTCTGATTTTCTCTGATTTTTTTCTATGATTATTTTTTTGCTTCTTTAATTGCTATTTTTGCTTCTGCTCTCTTTTGTTTGTATTCTTCATATTCTTCTGGTCTCCTTGTATTTATGTACTTTTTCCATGATTCTTTTTTTCTTCTTTATAATTTTTTGCAGGTCTGGGCTCCACCTATCACTCCCTTTCATATTTATCTTTGTTATTTTTGTAGTGCCGCAGCTTCTTTTGCTGCGTTCAATATTGTTTCCTTGAATCTTGTCAATTTCTCTTCTGCTCTTTCCCCTTCCTTACTTTCTTTTAATTTTTTGGATATTATTTCTTGATATTTCTTTCTTATATCATTTTCTTTTAGTGTGTAGCTTTTTATCTTCTCTTTAACTTGTTTTCTTCTTTTATCTTGTTTATTCTGTTTTGGCATTCTTAATTCGATTATTAGTAGATAATGATCACTTCCGATTTCCGCTCCTGTGGTTACTTTGACATCTTTTACTTGTTTAGTTTGTTCTTTACACATGAGGAAGTAGTCTATGATCGACTTTTCTTTTCTGTTTTCCATCTCTCTTGTGTATTTGTGTATATCTTTATGCTTAAATTTTGTGTTTGTTATGACTAATTCGTTTTTTAATTTTAATAATACAAATTTATATTAATACACCAGTTGGACCTCGAGAACCGAAAATTAAAATACAAGAACAAAGATTCATAGACATACTTTCTTTCGAATTCAAGCATCCGAGTATATGTATTCAAATACTTTCATAAGTTCTCAAGTGGTCTTGAGAACGGTCCGGAATCGAGAACGTTGCCGTTTTTCATTCGAATATTCCCATCTTACTAAAGTTCTCGAGGACAATGTAGAATCATTTGCCGTCGGTATTCTAGTACCTACTCAAGTAGTCGAATGAATGCCTCTATTCTTAAAAGTTCTCGATTCTAAAGTATTCGATTCTTTAAAGTGTTCGATTCTGCCCATCACTAATATGAACCGGACTTCTTTTTGTATTTGTTGAGATGGGGCGGAGAGGAGGGTATAACGTGGAGGGGAGTAAGCCGGTTCGGATCATCTGAGCAGATGGGCTGTTAGTAGTATCATGTTGCTATTAAGCAACGTACTAATAAATTTTTGGCGCGGGAGGTTGTAAAACCTGTCGAGAGTCAATAGAAAACGAGAGCCATGCTCGCCGACCACGAACGAGCACCGGATCGCTTGGACATTCGCCTCATGGGAGGCGAATGTCCAAGCGATCCGTAAGTTGAATTGATCAATTTGGGTTACCGAAAAGTGCTGACAAGGTAGGTTCCTCAACTCTTGAAAGAAGGTCATTACACCCCGAAGTCTAAGCAGGCAAATATGGAGTGGTGAAAACCTGAAGAAGAAACCTGCTGGAAAACTTATTGGACTCGTTTTTTTGGCATTTTAGAGCCATTAATTTTCTCAACGAACGGTGTTCAGTTAATGTTGTGTACAACTGCCAACTGCTTGATGAACTGAAACTGGCCTATTGACGAAAAAAGCTTGGCCACACACTGCTGCATTGATCCAGGAAAAGACAAAATTCTAAGTAATCAAGGTTTTTTTTATTATACCAATAAATGTTAGTAATTTGCACCGAAATCAACAGAGCAAGCACTCAAGCCCACCGGAACGGAGCAAATACAGCTCACCAAACCGGATAAACAATCGCCTTCTCCAATAAGCTATAGAACCGCAGTGGAACCTAACGGACTCGCCGATAAATTCCAATTCATATCAGAACAAGCCCAAGTACAATATCTGGATATACCCTTACACGAGATATACTCTGAGCTGTACATGCTGCAAGCTGAAAAGATTACCCAAACGATACGGAAGCATCCAGAGGATCGCAAATTAACACTCAGAATAGCTGAAAAGAGAGCAAAACTACCTCTATCGCTCCCCTCCCCCCTACTCCACAACTGGTTTTGAAAATTTGGACCAAGCACCTTCAATATCGGTCTGAAACTGCTTTTGGTCGTTCAGCAGTTTTTCCACGGACGTCAATATTTTCGAATTCACTATATTCGCGTTGATTATTTGCTAACTGATCCATTAGACCACCAACTACAGTCGAAGCTCTCTATAGTGAAGCTCCATATAATGAAAATCTATATATAGTGAAATTTTCGGAAGTCTCGGTATATTTATATATAAATACATGCAAAATTATCTGCCTATAATGAAAGGAAAGCTCTATATAATGAAATTCCGCCCAGAAATATAATACGATATTAATAATCCACTTACATTTTAGGGCGGTAATATAAAATCGAAATCTTACTGTTTGTGATACCCATAAATACATACATATAATAACGGCATTAATAAATTCCATTTACCTCATCAGCATAATTCCTAGAAACTTCCTGTTTAACGATTAACAATACCAATACATAAATGTAATATGGCATAAATAAAATCCATTTATCACATTAGCAAAATTCCAAGAAACTTTAGGTGGTGGTAGTATAACATCGAGACCTTTATGTTTAACATGTTAGTGCTTAAGTGCTTAAGTTTCGCGGACAAATTAAAAGTCTTAGAAGAAGTTGATAGTGGTGTGAAAAAAACCGACATTGCTGTAAAGTTTGGTATTGCTCCAAGTAGTGTGACGCTAATAGTACAAAGTCGCGAAAAGATTGTTGAGAAAATTGGTGAAGTGTCTAGTGGTCGCAAACGTGTTAGAGTGTGCTCGTATGAAGATGTTAATGAAGCTGTTCTTCGGTGGTTTCAAGTCACGCGAACACAAAATGTGCCAATCGCTGGAAATTTAATTAAGGAGAAGGCTGTTCAATTTGCCAAAGAATTTGGTTGTGACAATTTCCATGCTAGTAATGGGTGGCTGCAGTCATGGAAAAATCGCAATGGTATCGTATATAAAACAATTTCGGGTGAAAGCGCAAGTGTCAATCAAGATGACTGTGACGTTTGGATAGAAAATGTTTTGAAAAGACTTTTGCAGAAGTATCAGCCGAAAGACCTTTTCAATTGTGATGAAACAGGATTATTTTTTAAATGCTTACCGAATCAAACTCATGCATTTAAAAATGACAAGTGTTTCGGTGTTAAAATCGGGAAAGAAAGGGTAACAGTTTTAATAGGAGCTAACATGGATGGGACTGAAAAATTAAAATTGCTTTTAATTGGTAAGAGCAAGAATCCTAGATGTTTAAAAGGTTTCAAATCGCTAGGTCTGGACTATACCCATAACAAATAGGCGTGGATGACAGGAGCGATATTTGAAAACTGGATCAAAGGGATAGATAGAAAAATGAAAGCAGAGAAGCGTAAAATTGCAATGTTTATCGATAACTGTCCTGCTCATCCAGTTGCTTTAAGTAAAACTTTAACAAACATAGAACTTGTCTTTTTTCCCACCAAACATGACATCAAAATTACAACCTATGGATCAGGGAATTATTAAGAATTTCAAAGTTCATTACCGAGCGCGGATAATTCGCAAAATTGTAAGTGCGATTGACGAGAACATATCAATTAACAAATTAATAACCTTACGAGAGTGCATCACGGAACTAACGAAAGTTTGGAGTGAGGACGTTAGTAAGAAAACAATTTGCAATTGTTTTTCAAAAGCAGGATTTGTGACGAATAGTGAGGCAAGTCAATGGGAAGACGTAGACGAAATTGATTTGGCTTCCTTAAGAGACAATGGTCAGTTCTACAAAGTTCTGGCAGAGTAGATCATAGTTTTTCATTAGAAGAGTTTATAGATATTGACAACGACGTTGTCGTTGCCGAACTTCCCAGTGATGAAGAAATTGTAGACACGATCAAGAGAGTGGAAGAACCTGAGGAGGAAGACGAAAGGGAAGATTGCACTACTAAACCGTCCAGAAAACAAGTTAAAGAAGCATTAGCTGTCGTAAGAGCTGCTCTGCAATATGAAGATCATGTCCCGGACGAAATGTTTCATTATTTAAATAAATGTGAAACTTTTATTGAACATAAATTACTTTTTAGTAATAGTGTTCAGAAGAATATCACTGATTATTTTCCTAAAGAAAATAAATGAGATTAAAAAAAAACGTTTTTTTTACATCACTATTTGTATACATTGTATATTGTATATAAAAATGTTTTTTTAAACTGACTCACAAATAAAATTGTTTAGAAGTAATAGTAATAATTTTTATCATACCATATATGTACAAACCCGTGCAGAAAAATAGCAGTGCTTAATGAAAATCAGAATTCGCTAATTTATTTCTATTTGGAATATATTTTTTCTTTTAATGGAGGAATTTTTTTGTTCTCATATCTTAACTTATTCTGCAGCAAATTTACTTGTTAAATATACCTAACAGTAGTATTTACAACTATTGTAAGAAATATCAACAATAAAGTCGAATACCCTAAAACTGCTATTTTTCCGCACGGGTTTGTATGTACATACTCCCAAAATTTATTACATACATAGCGGTAAATTATCAATCATCTGTCTATAGTGAAAATCTGTCTATAGTGAAATTTCGACGTGCATTTTACTCTTTCACTATATAGAGCTTCGACTGTATTTATTTCGGAATGGATCAAATTACCACATACACATTTGCAGGCAAACATTGAATATAAGCATCGTATATCCACTCAATGATTGTAGCATATTTGATTGATTAATAATTTCTCATTATATCGCGCAATGCCATGAAATAAATTTTTCTTGACATTAAACTCATCAAATTAACAAGATAGCGTTCGAAATTTGAAAAATCGATACCAGTCAATTCCAACGTTAATAACTCAATTACCTGCCCATTATGTCGCTGACAAACTTCACTACACTATCTACTTTACATACGAACGCAGACATATGTTATACGTTGTATTTAAATGCCAGAGATTTCAACAGTTAAATAGACGACAATCGTGTAGTTCCTCGGAAAAGCCTACCGATACACCGTTAGCGGAGCATAGAACGTAATATGTCATTTTACTGCCACCGTATCGTACATTAAGATCGACAACGGATAAGCCTCAAACATTATTAAGGAATTAAATGCGGTCGCCTTTACGAACCTGCAACCTATCGAGTTTAATCGAGCTGATGAAACAGAGATGATACGGATTTTAATTGCTATCATAAAACCAGTAGTTTAAGTTTCGCTTCGAATTAAGGAACTCTAATAGTATAACACGTTTAATTCTTTCATGTATGTAATCCATGTTTAATAAGTGTATGATATTTGTACAAGACAAATGATAGTGAAAGGTATGTAAGTTAGGAATTATTTATGTTTTGTAGGAATGTTGAATGAACATTAAAAAAAATTGTGTGTAAGGTCAAAATTTCGGCCAGAAACCCCTGTCATCTTAAAAAGCCTAATTCTGTGAATATTTTCCAAAAAGCTCAGTTTTAAGCTCTCAAGTGACACAATCTTCCTGCAGGAAAAACTATTTTGGCCTCCAATATTTCGGTTGAAATTAAAAAAGAAATCGAGAAAAAAAAACAACAATTGCAGACTAACAATTTCTCATGAAAGAAACCGTAGTCGATCATATATCGAGTGAAAGAATCAAGGAAAAGAAACGACACAAAATAAAGGGAAAGGAGAAACACCTACACAAGCACAATAAGAGAAAGAAGTCTGAACCTGAGAAAGAAATCGGAATCGAGTTTCTCACTTCAAGATTGTAATAAAAGTATATCAGTTTTAGACTTTGGTCAAGATACCTGTATTGATTCTGCTAATGAGCAGAAATGAGCTACCCGTTTGAACTAACAATAAGAGCCGAGTATCAACTCCAGACAGAACACAAGCAATGCAGGTAATTCTCCACTACTTGTAAAGAGCAGAAATAATAAAGAGGTTATTATAATCAACGTAAAAGGAATCATTACTCAAACAACGTCTAAAGGATATAGAGTTTCAGTAACGGGAGGGAAAAACCAGGATATAATTTCTAAGGGCTTCTGTTGCTCTAAGGCTGGACCTACAGTTCCTTTAGCCTTTTAATCTCGGTAGGGTGGCTTCCATCTCTAGGACGCGTCTTGTGGCGACGTGAGATGATGGTCTGTCTGCGTCCAGCTTCCAAAGATGCTGACCCTTTACAGGGTGCTTCTTGGCCAGCACCATGGCATATTCGCTCAATTTTGGAATAGCGAGATCTCTCTGTATTTAAACATTGTTAACGAACCAGCAATGATGCGCAGCACCCTGTGCTGGAAAACACCGCCTCTTTATTTGCGATTTAGTGGCGCTGGACCAGATTAGGGTGTGGTAGGTCAAAAAACGCCGAAACTCAAAGAACTTTTCGGGCAAGTCAGTGAAGCTACAGCCCATCGTACCCTTAGAAATCAACTGAATTATTTTGTTAGAGTTGAAAGTATTCTGGCATCGATCTTCTTCTTGATATTGCTGTGTAGCGATAATTTGCAATGTAAAACACAATTAAATGTTTTAACAATAAAACAATCACAATGACCAAAATCTGTCAAAAACTCACCACATTTACGTACTTCATTTTTGAATTGACCAAAGGAAAACTATAGGAAAGTTGAAAAACTACTTTAAACGAACATTAAACAAGTCAGAAAGCACTGATGGGCAGAAAGAAGAGTAAATTGGCCAAGATATCGATGAAAACCCAAAGAAATAGGTAGACAGATTTGAACAGCGCTGAAGACATAAAAAAAATCACAAATCATACAAAAAATAATAAATGACCAACTGGGGAGTCATATTCCACAAATGCTAGAAGTGATGGAGATACTATACCAACGCTAGAAAAAGAGGAAAATACTGTGTTCAAATTACTAGAATGGAAACAGAATTAGCTATGACAACTACAGGGGTTTTGCGTTCGTAGAAGTTATGTACAAAATAATAGCGATAGCAACCAAAACTAGCTAAAGGATGCATCAGAAAGTTTAATGGAAGAGCACCAATGTGTTTTAGGAGATATAAATTAATAGAAGACCTCATAATATTGCCAAAACAACTTCAAAGAAGAACAGGACCGTGATTGATCAATCATATAGAATTAATTTCGTTAAATGGCCAAAATTTAGAACCACTTAATGTATGATCTTAATATAATGATGAAGAAAGATACTAAAGGATATTAGGCCATTTACGACTGTACGAAATCCGTTGCCTGGTGCTATTTGCTCATCAATCACAAGTTATTGCAAAAATGATATCAAATATCGAAAGTATATTTAATTTTCTGGTGAGAACACATAAAGCGATTCTATCTTGACAACCTTCACGTGTCCACACAATAGCAACATCTTGGCGTTCTCTTTAGGGCACCAATCGTGTTTCAGGGAGTAGTTCTTCAATTAGAGCCAAATGCTAATCATAAAACGTTTTAGGTAGTAGATTGTAGTAGGACATTTCTGTACTGCCCAAACGTTGGTCTACCTAGCCTCATGTAGAAGACGGTTTTTGTCAGGATAATAGAACTCTTGACTCAATGTTACTGCATGAGATATTTGACTGTTGTTGTTCTACTTAAAGACTTTTTGGACAGCAATATATTTTACACACTCCCCTTAGCTTTACCTAACTAATATTCAAATTGATTGAAATTATGAAAATTTAAAATTACGTCCTAAAGAAGACAATGTCATTCACATTCCAACCACATACCCTTGAAAAGGATAGTAGCGTAAATAACTGGATTGACAGCAAAAGTGTTATTAACTATTGAATTTCATCATTAAATAGTTTATGCATCCATCCGTACAGATATTTGTCTTTGCACCGCCATCTATTCACAAACAATCGAATCATAGGAATTACAATCTCTCTAGGTTTATATAAATTTCTACAAGTTTACAGTGAAGATGAATTACATTAATTTATTCATCACTAATCTTCTCAAATATTCAATAGCAAGACGCCATGTTTTCTTAAATAATTTAAAGTTATGTAGATTTATTTTGGTTATATCCTTTGAACATATAATTCTTGACATGAATAATAGTACTTAGTTCAAATTGAGCTTATACTGATTGAAATTTAATGTTAGCCACAAGCACATTAATGCAAAATTTCACTAAATTTCTTCTAATAGCCCATATTGATTTTAACATGCAAAAAAATAGAATTAAAAAAAGCGAAATATAAAAAAAAATGTCAAGCAGCTACGAACAATAAGTAACCTGTCTACCATTAGCTAGCTTAAAACTTTCTCTCAGGGTGCCTCCACGTAACACAGGAACAAGATTACATGGAATCACCTGGGTAATATAGATGACACCGAATTTTTAATAAATATTTACGAAATTAACCTAAAACCGAGTCTCATATTTTTATAAAACTTCCAATTTAACAAGGTTACACTACCATCTTTTTTGTAACGAGAAAAACTTGTACAACTTCAATATGATTTCGACGATAGACGAAATCAGACGTAACCGTTGGCCTTTTACGAGAATATACGTCTATTTCGGGTTCAACAGAAAACTATTCACCTCATCGTTGCACAAAAGGTACGACATACGTTACCTACATAGGTGAACACATGCATTCCTTTTCTACTGGTTCTATAAAAGAACGTTGGTGGAACAATAAATACGTCTATTATTTTACTGAAAACGATAGGCAAGAAAAAAAGTACCGACTGCGGTAATAAATCACTAGTATGTCGTTCGTTGGTTGGCTGCTGTTGCTGCCGAGATGCTGCTGCTCTGGCTGTACCACCCAAGTCGAGTCCTCATTCAAGTGCTCACTCTCAAATGAGCGCACTTAAAAATTATAATGACAGACGTAGTCCGCAATATTATTAGTTGTTGCCGCTGCTGCATTATACGAATATACTCTTACTAGTACTACTAACTATAGGTCGTTGTAGTCATCTGATGTTAAGTAGCATATGTTATGTTATTTTAAAAGTATAATTTCGATAAGAATATAGTGCCAAGCTTCGGGTTCTCTTCTCGGAAAAACGGTTCCTAAGTCAGATGAATATGTAGTAATACTGCTTACTATAAACAAATTTAATGTAGCGATACTATAGTAACAAATAAAATTGGAAACATTTATTGCAACAAATCCGCAACGTCTCCAAACCTTTCAAAAATAATTTTTTATCTTGCTCTGCAAACCAGGCCTCCACAGCTTCTATCGCCTCTTCGTTGGAAGAAAATTTGCCAACTTTAAATTTTTTTTTTCAATTGAGGAAAGACATAATAGTCGGACGGAGGCAGATTTGGGGAATAAGGGAAGTGATCGAGTAATCCTAACCTCAAATCACGAATTGTTTGCATGCCAATGTGCGATTTGTGTGTAGGAGCATTGTCCTGCAAAAACAAAACACCTTTGGATAACTTTCTGCGTCACCTCCCCAGAATTTTTGCTCGTACTTTTAGGGCAATCAAATTAATATATTTTGAGGAATTAATTTCCAGCAAGCTGGAAATCATTTTAAAACCTCTATCTGGTCCTAAATGCGTGTAATCTGAGTTCGCACCATCCCTGGTGGTGAACTTAACTTTTAGTAGCTGAAAAACCGCCAAATTTTGGACCTTTTTTTATTTTTTTGCTTGTAGCTAGAAAACAGTACGTCTGACGGAAAATGTCATTCTATTTAAAAATACAGAGGACTAAATTTTGCGTCGACTGACATTTAAAAAATCCAATTCGGTTCAGTGGTATAGCCAAAATCGAATGTTAAAAACGACAATATCAAAGAACGGCTGATTTCCATGCTGCGTGAGAAATTGGTACAGAATGGGTATAAATGTTGAGGATGCTGATACCCTTAATGTCAACATTGTCATTCAGTTGACAGGTAACTTTGCGATGGTCATCATAATCGACGAGGACACCGATTTATTGATTCTACCGCCAAAGCACCAAATTCATCCACCATTTACGGCATGAACCCTGGAAAGGCAACCTCTCAGAACACCTTCTACTCTCCCAAGTACTTCAACTTCTCGTCCGTTGTCAAACAGAATATTCTGTTCCTACTTGCAATCAGTGAATGTAATACAACCTCTGCATTCTATCGCCAAGGGAAGTTGAAGTTTGTCAAGCTTCTTCAAAGGAACACGACATTACAAGAGACTGTCAAGGTTTTCCCTCATGAAGATGCCGATCCTCAGGTTCTCATTTCAGCAGGTCAATGGTTCTTGGCAGCCCTCTATTCACCTCAGGCAGATGAGACCTCCTTGGGTCCTAGGGACCTTGGCCTTCTCCCTATCATAAACACTAAGGATCCAGCTCCAGTTGAAATTCTTAACACTGTTTCCTGCAAATGTACAAAGGAGTGTACAGGGAAGTGCAACTGCCGAAAAGTAGGCATGAAATGTTCAAGAATATGCCTCAACTGCAACGGCCAGTCATGCTCGAATTCAGCATTTTTCGTGGATGAGGATGTCTGATATGGCCGTAGAAGCAGAAATTGGTGAGGATAGTCCCGTTGAAGATAATCCCGATAAAGATATATTACCGCGCAGTCCGAGCTTCTCAGATGAAGGACCATCAACATCTAAGAAAATGCGAACATGAATGCTGCTACATTCTGTGCTGCATACCTATCCATTTATATCATCTTTATATTCAAATTTCCGTCAATAAACTTTAATTGTTTTTGTTACTTCATTGCACCTAAACTAGCTATGATTAATTTAGTTATTAGGAAATTAATAATAATAATGATAATATAATAATACTTATTAACGATTTAATGGTAATACCGAACTTTGATAAACTTAATATTGATTTTTATTTGTACTACTCGAATTTCTACTCAGATTATGCATATTCCTTTAACATTTCAAAGCAATATGAAGTGCTGTTTTGGTGCAAAATGTAAATGAATGTATTTAAAAACTAAGGTATCTATGTAACGTGAAATTTTATTCTCTACAACTTTTATTCCACGTGTTTTTTCAATAGTAGTATCTGTTTTCAAGATATGTGGTTTTGGAAAGCCGCTTAATGTAAGGTTGCACCAAAATAGGTAATTTTTTTCGTTTTTATCATTCGATTTTGGCTATACCAGTGAACCGAATTTGATTTTTTAAATGTCAGTCGGCGCAGAATTTAGTCCTCTGTATTTTTAAATAGAATGACATTTTTCGTCCGTCGCACCGTTTTCCAGTTACGAGCAAAAAAATAGAAAAGGTTCAAAACTTTGGCGGTTTTTCGGCTACTAAAAGTTAAGCTCACCACCAAACTCAGATTACACGCATTTAGGACCAAATAGAGGTTTTAAAACGATTTCCAGCTTGCCGGAAATTAATTCCTCAAAACTGATTTTTTCGATTTAATTTTATTGGCCTATTTGCTCTTATTCAGAAAATCAATTATGATTACTCCATGGCAATCTCAAAAAAATTGAAACACGAACTTTTGCTGCAGATTTTTGAACACAAAACTTTTTAGACCTTGCAGAACCAGAATGTCTCCATTCCATCGATTGATGCTTTATTTCTGGGTCATAGAAATGTGCCCAAGTTTCATCCATACTAACAATACAGCTTAAGAAGTCGCTTCTGGTCAACATTCCAACATTTGGGAATCTATTTTGCAAAAATTTTTGTAGACAGCCAACGCTTGGAGATAAAAGAAATATCAACAATGTTAGGGTGATCACATGGATATGAATAAAGTCAGCCTAAAATGGGCACCCAATTGTTTTCTTCCATAACCTTACGTCCAGGCGAAAATAGATGGAACGAAGACAACAATTTCCAGTAAGAAATATATTTAAAACACTATTCATATATTTCCTTTCTTCTTTATTATTCATCGGATTATTTCATAACGTACTTTAAGTTGAAATGTAGCTTGTTTGTATTTCGTAATTTTTGATATACACTATACTGAAGGACTTCACTTCTTGACAAGTTAAGATTTTAATCAAGAATGATACCGTTAGTGTAAACTTCAAAGAAAGACTGCACTCCCGAAAATTACCTAATTAAAGCTGTCTCATCCAATATTTCAGACAGACGGCAAATGCAACGTAATAGAAAATAACACCTGAACTTCAAAATGCGTTTCAGTTAACGCCTAAAATCCTACCAAGGGAGATAACCTGTCCAATTCCTTCTGATTTCTCACGACAGTCTCATGCGAACATACACGTGTATAGAGCGTATTTATAAATTGGAAATGATCGCTTTTTTGCTCCTTATTCATCACTTATAATTAAAAGTGCTAAATATAGCTTCAGAAATAACACTTTTGAAAGTTTAATTGTACGTTATTAGCGGAAAATGGCGCATATCGTGTGTACACGTTATACTGTACAGGCTGTACTACCCGGGTATGTGTGAGTATAGGCTACTCCGCCTGTCCATGGCTCTTCACGAAAATTACATACATGAATGCTGTCTTTAACGGCCTTTTTACGCTCTTTCTTTCGTTTTTTTTTCTTCCTCTCCATACTTGCGAGAGGCGTTCGATGTCCTCTTACACTGTTAAGTTTCGCTTCTCCGTACATAATTATGAATAAATCAGTTATTATTCGTTCAGATCATGCATGAGATTCCCACGAGATATATACTATGTATAATGAGACGTCTGTATAATGAATCATTTTAAATACATACTTATAATATTATTATGGAATCTCGAGGTGTTAGTAGCAGCGCTGCAGAAATGTATAAAAATGTGACGATAATGTCAGGGCAGAGCGCTACGAACAGTTAAATAAACGTATAAAGGTATAAAGAGAGAAGAATGAAACGGGAGTGATGTTTGGAAATAGAATTGTGCATGGAACGTTTATAGTAAACGGTTTATAGTAAAATATTACAAACTATATTGTTGCCTTTAATTAGCTGCCAATCGCTTGTATTTAACTACTGATTGTGATACAATTTCAAATAAAGGCTGAAACCTTACTTTTAAACCAAAACGGTACACAGAAGGCTATCATAGGTGAGATAAAATCCCAGAATACTGATATTGTCCAAAGGCAACACCTACAACCCAATATCGTTCGGCACTCTAAGCATTAATACTTCCTTTGCCGTTTTTGGAACATTTCTATTGAATTTGTATTCTGCAGTGATGTTGGCAATTGATAACTTACATCTGTTGTGAAGAAGGTGCCTCTGATACGAGGGAGCGTTTTTATATTCGACGGATACATTTTTCACATCTTTCAATTAATTTATTTCTACCCTCATAAAAAAATTATTTCTCTTTATCTGCAAAATACGCCGAAACTGCCTCCTTGACTCATCATCGGCAGTAAATTTTTTACCCCGCAGCTCTTTTTTCATTTTCGGAAACAGGTAATAATCACTCGGGGCCAGGTCTGGGCTGTAGGGTGGGTGATTCACAATATCGAAGCCCACCTTATGCAGAGCAGCTAACGCAACGCGGCTCTTGTGGACGGGCGCGTTGTCGTGCAAAAGCAGCACACCTTTCGTCAATTTTCCCCGTCTTTTCTCTTTAATGGCTTCTTTTAGTCGCTCTAATATTGAAGCGTAATATTCTCCGGTTATAGAAACACCTTTATCTTTATAATCAATCAAAAATATTCCTTCCGAGTCCCAAAATACCGTTGCCATGAGTTTCCCAGCTGATTGTGACACTTTAAATTTCTTGGGAGGTGCTGTGCCCTTTTTATGCCACTGCATGGAGTCTTGTTTGGACTCAGGTTCATAATGATGAACCCAAGTTTCGTCTCCAGTAACAATTCGACTCAATACACCATCCTTTTCCTCATTACAGAGGTCTATGCACGCGAACACTCTACGCGCTGTTGTTTTTGCGGCGGCGTGAGCATTCTCGGCACCCATCTTGCGCTGACCTTAGACATGCCGAGATGATCGTGTAGGATTTTAAAAATTGTTGTATCGGATACTCCAACCATTTCTGCGAGTTTGTTTCTTCTTTAGTCGAGCATCTTCGAGTACAATTTTTTCAACTTTTTGGATAAGTGCTGGCGTGGTCACCTCAATGCTCCTGCCCGGCCTCGGGTCGTCTTCAAGGGATTCCCTTCCTTGTTTAAATAAACTATGCCACTTGTACACCATGGTTTTTCCTGGACAAGAGTCGCCGTAAACCAATGACATCTCATTCATTATGGTCGCGACTGATTTTCCTTGCCTGGTAAGGAACTTTATAACGGCACGATATTCGATTTTTTCCATATTTCACTTTTCACTCCTGATTATGTTACTTGGTTGACGATAGCTCAAAGACTAACTGTCTAATAACAATAAAACTTCGTATTTATACTAATTATGAGTCGCTGCACAGGCCACGCCCCCAATGCACCTAATCACCCCCCTACAACCCGCTCATTCCGCGAATATAAAAACGCTCCCTCGTAGTTTATACCTTTAAAAGTAAAAGACAACACCTCATAAATGCATACGAAAACCCAAACAATTGTTTATCGATAAAGTCTATACAGTACGCGTAATGCCGATTATACAGGGTGTTTCGTTTCTTCGCGACGGAAGGCAACTTTGTTTTTTAAATACAAACCTATATTTTTTAGCATGTATCTTGAATCCACGTGAAAAACTAATAGCACTTTATGTATAGTAGGTACTCATATGAAAAAATTGACGGTTTTTGAGATATTTAGCCGACTATGTTTTTTTACTCAATTTTTGTTAAGCATAGAAACGGATTTTGTTTTGTTATTCCAATTAATAGAAAAAACACATTTTGATCAAATGTTAAGCAACAATGGCTCTTCTAAATGCCATATCAGAAAGTAACCGACAACGTAAGGGGTGCGCAGAAAATCTTGTCAAATTTGACGAAGGAAAACTCGAAAAACCTCCGTTAATTTAAATAGAACACCCTGTATATTATAGGTCAATAAAACGCAGAATAGAATATTCTACAACTTTGCTACAGTTTTCGCTATACCTAAGTTCAATACTTAAGGTAAAAACGCATAATTACGTTAAAAAAGCTCTATACTTACAATACTTATACAGGGTGTGGCATCTTCCTGGGATCGGCTGATTGTGGCTTTGCTATTTATTTTATCGAAAAATGTTCTTAGTAAAAGATGTCTAAAATGAAGTTTTCTATAGCAAGAAAATATTTTCTTATATACAAGGTGTTCGGTTTTGTCTATACAACAGGTTACTTTGTTTATTTAAATGGAACACCCTATATATTATTGCATTTTTGAATTCCTTCATGTAATATAAGGTAATTTTAATTAACACACTCTGACCTAAAACCCAACAGTTTTCGAGATATTCCGTTTCAAAAGGAAAAAAATTAATCTAGCCTTTCCTAATAATCGTTTTGAAAGAAATCGTGGGTATTATTATAATGATACTTCAAGCTTTATTTTCCATACTAAACATTCATATTATATTATACTGGGTGTTTTTTAATCGAACTCGAAATTAAATACCTTCAAACGACTAAAACTCGTTTATTTCAAATGGAACACCCTGTATATTTCTATGCTAACTATTGCAGATTTTTCCTGTCTTTCGATTCCGTGTAACATTCCCTATACCTAAAGTTTATACATTTGGAGTTCTAAGTAATTTTGTACAAAAATCTAAAATTTGACATAAAAACTTAGCCTATTACAGTAAAAAGAAACTAATGCAAAATAAATAGCCATATTATAAGTACGAATCTAATGGTAATAACACTTGTTATAAAGTTATTGAATTCGTATTTGAACGATAAATATTTCGAACAATTTCCTTAATTGCACTTTTTACTATGATACTGCATTTTTACCTAAAATATTGAACTTAGGTATAGCGAAAGCTATGGCAAAGTTGTAGAGTATTCCATTCTGCGTTTTATTGACTAATAATATACAGGCTGTTCTATTTAAATTAACGGCGATTTTTCGAATTTTCCTTCGTCAAATTTGACAAGATTTTCTGTGCATCCCTTACATTGTACGTCACTTTCTAACATGGCATTTCGAAGAGCCATTGTTGCTTAACATTTGATCAAAATGTGTTTTTTCTATTAATTGGAATAACAAAACAAAATCCGTTTCTATGATTAACAAAAATTGAGTAAAAAAACATAGTCGGCTAAGTATCTCAAGAACCATCAATTTTTTCATATGAGTATTATACATAAAGTGCCATTAGTTTTTCATTTAGATTCAAAATACATGCTAAAAAGTATACCTAGGTTTGTATTTAAAAAAACAAAGTTGCCTTCCGTCTCGAAGAAATGAAACACTCTGTATAATCGGCATTATTTTAAGTTTGTAGATCTTGAGAAAAGCAAACACATCAAATCAAAAAACATTCAATTATCTCTCTTATCAACCAAGATATTAGACTTCACTTTATTAGACTGAAGTCAGAAGTGTGGAAAGAATTCTGAAATCGTACCATACAGGTTTCCTCATCATTAATTTTAAGTTTATTCAACCCAACCCAAGAGTGTACCCTCCTAAGAACGTACTCTATAGTCAAACGCAATTCCGAATAATTGTTTGCAATTAAGTAGGTATTTTATACAGCTAAGAACTCAACCACTCGACGTGGACATGCTATATAAGCCAGGCACAATATACGGACACGCGATGACTCATCATTCGCCAGTAAACATGCTGTATAAGCCCCTAACCCCCTTCCCCGCCCCGTAACCTGCTTTCAGAACCACGTCAAAACCAGGTAAGTTGTTTTTGATCAGGTTCTGAAAACAGCTTACGAGGAAGCCCTTATACTGCGACTGATGACTCAACGCATGGCCGACTATTGTGCCCGGCTTATACAGTGTGTCCACGTCGAGTGGTTGAGTTCATAGCTGTATCAATTTAAAAATGTTTTCAGGTAATGTACAGCAGTATTGCAACACAGCAATATCAACCGTTCATCTGTTTAATACAATTAACGTAAGCATTACATATGTAGGAATTTAATATTAGATTATATCTATCATAATCCACATTTTGTGTTCTGAATAATAACGGAATGGTTGGCAATGCAATTAAAGATTTCCTACTTAAAAACTATAAAAGTTTCCCCTAACACACACGTTGATGAATACATCAGCATATTCCACGTCCATTAAAACGCCCTTCTCCCTATACTCCAACAGTAACTCAATTACAATACGCTTTCATATGAATAAGTTCCACATTATCAACAATTCAATGTCACGTCTGCATTGTGAGCGCGTTGATGTGAAGAAAGCACCTTAATTGATCTGTTTTCAATGGCGGATTTGAAGAACTACCGCGACATTTAACGTAACAACACTGAATATACGGTTCTATTGACAGCACCTGCTGACGGTACAATATTCCAAGAGAGTGTACGCGCCTTATAAATGATTTCTTTTATTTATCTGACGTACGGAATGACCCCGGCAAAATGCATCCGAAGAGTATCTATTCTCAGACGAACTAATATCATCATCTACATCCACACGCTCACTCCCTATATCCATTCTTCATCGGAAAGTGATGTCAGTTGCATCACGTCAGTGCACGAATGAACACATTTTTCATTAAACTTTCAATATAAGACGTAGAGATATGTACGCATTGGATGACGCCAATGTTGTCGTTTAGACGGAGGTGACCTGAACGAGGGAGGAAGTTAATAAGGGTGCGAAATAGAAATATCATCCGATATACGCAGATGCCATGTGAATATCGTTTGAAAATATAAAATATAATTTAGTGAATATTAAATGACATGAGACACGATGCATAATACCAATATAATTAAATATGTTTATGAACTCTTTAAGCGTAATTAACTCATTAATTTTTCCAGAAAGGCCTTGCTCTTTAAGATACCTATAGAATATTTCATATTACATGTCTTCAGCATTTTATCTTACACCACTCTACTTTAATATGATCAAATATCCTTTAAAAGACTATAAATTCTAAAATGCAAATACTGATCCTCTTCATTTTAAGTGAAAAATATGTTAAAAAGATTGGAGAAAATTATATTCCAGTAGGCAAGCGATAGGTTTTTAACGAAAATGCAGAATTAACATCTTTTATGCTGACGTTATGTTTACTTCCGGTTTGCAATGAGCTCTTGATCGGTAGTCTTTTAGAAAACCTCACCATTAACAGTTTTGTGTTTGACCTACGGCTGGAAATTTCGAGTAGATTTTATAGTACATTCCAAGACTGACAACACAAAACTGTTAATCAAGGATGCAAGAAAGGTTTAAAAACCCATGTTATGTTACTTAATCAATTTGATCTTCACCAACTGCTATCTACTAAACTATAACCCTCTAGTATCCACCCATCTTGGAAAGTTTCAACTATAATTAGTGCACCACGATGATCTTCCTTCAATGCATGAGGATTTTGTGAAAATCCTTGTCGGGTTCGAACCTCTTCAATTTTCTGCAATGCAATATGCAAGATGATGATAAGACCTACAGCGTCATGATATGAATTACCACCACTGCACGTCAACTTAAACAAACTCCTGACCAAACATAATAGAGTTTCCTAGTAAACTACCAATTGGAGCATGTAAGTTAAACGTCAAAATTTCCTATCCTGGTCTTGACCCAGATAGCCAGTTAAACATTTTCGAACCCTGCACTTTTCCACAGCTGAAAAGAGAAGCTATGATAGGCGAAATCAGGCTGGAACGCAATAGAATCTTCAAATCGGAAGACTTAGTGGGCCATCTTCAAATTCTACAAGAACTAGGAGAGTTTGCAAAACTAGAAAACCATATAACATCTAGGTCTGACTTAAACTACAGGACCCATCCATACATTGATAAACGAACGGATCCAAAACAGATACAGAAGTGGGAATAGATATTTATAGGCCGCAATGTAAGATGTCGGTGAGATTAAGTATAAGTCCAAAATTATTTTAGACAAATACGAGGGTGGATCAAATTTAAACGAACCTTGAGTGGGTGATTGCGGGGAACGGTATAAATTAGTAGCCCTTATGATGGATGAGAGGAGTGGGCCCGTCTCTGTTGATTAACGTATAATTATAAAGTTCCTTCCAAACTGAAAACGTGAAACCAGCCGAAATTTACCACAGACTGCATGCCCAGTTCGGAAAAGCTACCCTTTCATAGTCAAAACTGAAGGTTTGGTCCCCGTCGTCCTCGCAGAAGTATGACTACTGAAAACATTGCACGTATTCGTGAGCTTATCGAACGGAATCGACGCTTCACAATGCTTCAAATTTCAGAAGAACTTGGAAGTGTCCAAGCAATCAGCAAAAAACTTTTGGGCTTCAGAAAATTCTTAGCTCGTTGGGTTCCAAGGTTGCTAAATGATGATCAAAAAGCTGCACGACTTAGTATTTCTCAATTGCTTCGAACTCAATTGTCCCGAATCAAAACTTGCAAGCATGGAATGGAGAAAGAAAGGCGTAGAAAGCCCCGTGGAAGCCAAAACTCCATTGTCTCCACAGTTTGTTGGGACTGGAAGGGTGTCCTGCTGGCAGATTTCCTACATGGACGTCGGACCATCAACGCAATCCACTATTGTAGTCTCTTGGATCAAATTAAACTGCAATATCGACGCAAAAGATGAGATTATCCCATCCGCGAGGTGTTGCTCCTCCACGACAAGGCCAGGCACCACACAGCATCTACAACGCAGCAGAAACTGGTGGAAATGAACTGGAAACCACTTGATCATCCATCTTACCTTAAAGACCTCTCAAAGATGCTCTTGGAACCAAGTAATTTGAGACCAACCAAGTGGAAACATTCGTGCGCAACTGATTAGGTACCCGTCGTTAGGAAAAATGTATACTAAAAGAAGAAAATTAAATAGAAAAGTAAGTTTGGAGAAATGTATCTGTTTCTTGTCAAATAAATTTTGTTTATACACAAGTCCCGTTTAAATTTGATCCACCCTCCTATATACACTAGCCCTAGATGAGGTTGGCACCCTAAGGAAAATAACTTTGGCCTGGGTCCCCAGCCACATGGGAGTGAAGGGAAATGAGGCGGCCGATGAGCTGACCAGACGAGGTTCGTCAAGGCCTTTCATAGGAGCGGCCCCTTCCTTCGGCATTACCAAATTACAAATTAAGAGGTCCATCTACGAATGGTCACAAAACAAGTCCAAGGAATGGTGGGAAAGATCACCAGGACAAAGACAGGCTAAGGAGTTCCTAAGGGAACAGAGGTCTAAGTTTACTGAAGACCTACTAAGTAAAGACAGGAAGACTGTCAAAATGATAGTAAGTCCGATGACCGGCCATTGCAGACTGAATAGGCATATTTTTAACATAGGCCTGGCATAAAATGCTCTCTGCAGATTCTGTCAAGAGGAAGAAGAAACCCCAGTTCATGTTTTGTGCCACCGTGACGGCCTAGCGAGGACAAGGTTTCTAATAATGGGGGTAGAGAACCCCACAGCCAACGGCTACACAAAAGAGCCGCTCTCAAAAATGATAAGTCTGATTAAGAAGGCGAAACTAGAGAGCGTTCTCTAAGGTAAAGGGGATCACAATAGACCTGTAAAGGTCGCGGTGAAACAGGCCCGCATGCCACCCCACTCTTAACCTAACCTAACCTAACCTATATACACTATTGAACAATGTGTCTAGAAATGTTTGAAAAGACGTTACCAAGATGCACGCATATACAATTTCTCAGGAAGCTAAGCAGCACTCTCAAAACTTTAGCCCTGATGGGGATACTAGGTTACCGGCTATGTAGTCTCGATTCATTCGACCAAATCCATTTCGTGATCTTACCAAAAGCCTCATAAAGGTTCATCTACAACAATGGGAGTGGGGGGTCAAAAAATCTCGCATAGACTAAGATTCCAAAACTAAGACAATCAAAAAAGTTTATTATTTTTTGAGTCACTATGGCTAAATATCTACTGGATCTCTATAGGAGCGATCTCAACCCCATCATAGCTCAGGAGATAGGTCTAAATGGTTCCTGATGAAGCAGGCATTCTTGGAAAATGACACAAGAACGACGACAATGTTACCTTTGCTGAGGATATTATTTTAGGTGTCTATTTTCAATTACAGTTTGCCCGAAGTGTTACGATCGAAAGACAGTAGAAATGGTTAATTTTAATTTCACACAAATTCAAGTTCATATTAAAGAAAAATAAAACTCTCCAACGTACTGTATATTTAATATCCATTATCTTTATTCATTCGGCTGAAAGAGAATTTATTTTATCTCGAAATCAACTTCTAAAATAACATTAAATTATTTGTAATGACTACACCCTGCCTAACGTCACGAATATCATGATATTATGCAAAAGATAATAGTATCTTGGCCGGGGGGACTTTTGGCTCTTACCAGCCGTGGGTGAGGCATTCAACCGCTGCTTCTTCCTTCTTTTAATATTATTTTTATTCCGGACTCGATCTCCTCTTAGACTTCTACGTATACGTGTGCGTAGATCTTTTTTATGCCCGTACCTTCATGTGAATATATAATATCAGCCCTCTAAAATGCACTCAATGGGACCATTATGCGCATCAATTTTCGACTAAAGCCACATGCAGCAAAAGATGAAGTGAGTGGATGGGGCCTATACAAGCCTTTCATGCATTGTTGTTTTTCTTTCTTTTTAATATCTGTTTTTCTTTATTATTTTTTTTTCTTTAGGTTGTATTCATTTGCCCTTTCGACCACAATAACCGAATCATTAATCACAATGAGATATAAGACGGATCACGTAGTATATTCATTTTTCGTTTTCTTTTTTTTTTTAATCACACAGATCGACAATTGAATTAATATTACTGAATGGAAATGAGTACCTTTTGAATTTGAATAACTTTCATGAAGATTTTGCAGCAGCGTGATAGAAAACTGTATTATACATTTCCATATTAAGATATTGTTTACAACTCAAACATACGAAATTGCCAATCCCCAAAATTATCACGAAGGAAATGTTTTCCCCGAATAAAACTAAGAAAGAAAATCACTTACCTTTAAGTTGAGTACTTTCAATTGCAAACATATTCAACGCCAACAATTGTAGGAATCGTTTACAAGGCAGTGGAACAGGTGAGTGCTGCAATAAAGCTCGAAATTCTTTCAACATTTGAATAGCCGTCTCTTGAAAGCTCTCCATGCTGAAAGTAAAGACAAAAGATACTTTGAAAAGAAAATTTATTATCCTATGGTTGATTAATAGTCATTAATATCTACACTAACGTTCTATTACCCCAGACATTGTAATGTCCATATCTAAATTGATAATAAATACGGAAATGGCACAAATTTACGACGCGTAGTTAATCCTCCGTGAATACACAACCTATGAAACTGATTACATATTTCTCGTGAGAAACACCGAAGGTAAAATTGCAATTATACAATAAATATTTATCTATTTACGTAACCCTTCTCACTTCGTTCAATGTTTAATGACCCCTCTCGTACCCTGAAATACAAGTTTAAATAAAAATTCTTCCAAGTTCATTATCGCCCATTAAAAAGGCTTGAAAATCTATTAAACTCGGACGTATCAATCTCATTTTATTATCTATTTTGGTGTCCTATGACCACAAAGTCATCAATTTGACGCGATATTCATCTATATATACACAGTCTGTGTAAAAATAAACAGGAATCTGTCAATAGGGTCGTTTCTGGTGGCGCCACCTATACAGGCTGTTATAAATTCGCGGATCACCATTGGTATCTCGAAAACGATAAGAGATATAAAGTCGGTTAAATTGGTGCAAAGTTGCGCTTTTTGCTGCTGAACAATAATGCGTTTTAAAAAATTTTCTATGATTTGTAGTTTTTTTAATATTTCCGAAAAACACACTTTTCTTTTTTCTTCTGTTCTGAAGTTATTATTGCAGGGATCAAAACAAGATTAATACATTCTACACTTTCTTGAACTCTTTACGAAGGTGTTCTTATGGCCGCCATATTAGATCTTGACATTATTAAATAGATCAATTTTTTCTGATACCTTCGTAAAGAGTTCAAAAAAGTGCCTGTAGAATGTATTAATCTTGTTTTGACCACTGCAATAATAACTTCAGAAAAGAAGAAAAGTGTGTTTTCCGGGTTTTCGGAAATATTTCAAATACTACAAATCATAAAAAAAATGTTAAAACAGATTATTGTTTAGCAGCAAGAAATGCAACTTTGCCCCAATTTAACGGACTTTGTATTTCTTACCCTCAGAGATAATCTAGAAAGGAAAGTTCAGTATTACCGACAGTAGCAACATTTTACGCCCTCTGTGAAAGTAGTGAAACGAAAATTGCAAAGCGCCTTAATTCAAATTAAATTTGTATTCGTTGTCAATTAGAAATAAAATAATTTGTTTTTTCATTACATTTCCCAAAAAATACAACTTTTTGATATTGGAAAAACACAGAAAAAAGTCATGTACTTGTGGGAAATGTAATGAAAAAGCAAATTAGTTCATATTTAAATACAATTCGATATATTATGTACATATGTACATACATATATGGAAATCAGTGCAGCTTTTCGCCACTTTTAAATGAAAAAAGGAAGAAAAGTACAGGTCTGATAATATATATGCTTTATTTTCTTCGACTATTTTTTTTAATGTGTTGTGGGTGCTTAGTTGCAGTGACTCCGTAAGCTGTATTACTTGTCTGGCTAGCACTGCAACTCGCGCGGTGTAGTTTGGTGTGTGTAAGTTGTGTTCAAATGGCTTTGTGATAGCATCACATCGCCTTTTACGATGCCGCGCTGTTAAACATTTTGCTGCCAACAGCGAATGGCAAGTCGATCCGGGATTAAACTCTCTGAAAAAATGTCACCGTCCCTCCAGAGAATTGATCCCCGACACCTATCGTCCTCTCACAACGATAGTCAGCCGCATAACCACTGCGGCCATCGACCCGTTGAATACTTATTTTGGCAATGTAAAAATAGTAAGTCAGATTTACATATTCTGCTTGATTGGCCACTTAATAAACTGCAATAAAACTAAAATAAAATTAAATACACTGGAACACTACAAACAAAAAACACAAAGTAACTCGGCAACAACCAATAAGCAAAACAATGTATGGAGAATGTCAAATATCAACCATAACCTGACCATAACACGGAGATACCGGTACCAACTAAAATTTACCGAAATTTGATTCAAATGTGAAATATCCCTAAACAAGTGCGTCAGCGCCTCTACTACTTTCATAAGAACTAAAAATGATTATTCAGCCAATGTAATTAAACTTCCCACCCCATGCTTACCCTTTCCGAGATCCCAATGGTGACCCTCGAATTTGTAACAGCCTCTATATCTGGCTAGAGACGTTCGGATGGTACATCCTTTGCCGGCTTCTAGTAAAAATTTCATAGTAGTTGGTTCACTCAAATGGCAGTATGTTTTTGTCATCGGTACAAAAATGAGCATCGAACAAAGAGCCAAGATCAAGTTTTGCGTCAAATTCGAGAAAACATTTACCGAAACGTTTCAATTGACGCAACAAGTTTATGGTGATGATTGTTTATCGCGTGACAGAGTTCACGAGTGGTATACGCCCTATAAAAACGGTCGTGAAGACATCAATGACGACCCCCATATCGACCAAATTCGAAATTCGTGATTATGCTAGAGAACATCAAACGAATGTAAAAAACGAATTTAAAAATAAATGACGATTCCCCGTCCTAAAACAGCCACTTTTCCAGAAAGTGTGCAAAAAGTTTTGAACTTTGTGAAAGCTGATTCCCGATCTATAATTGCAAGATTTTGCTGAGGCTCACAGGATTACACGCATCTCCGGACAACGGGTATCGTACAGTTTAAATGTTGAATTAGACATGTCTAAGAGGTGTCAAACTCGTTGAATGTTCTACATTCATTTTGGAGCGGTTTCGGCAAAATCCAACACATTTTTTGCACAAATTTGTGACGTGCGATAAAACTTGGATCCACCATTATACACCGAAAAATAAACAGCAATCAAAACAGTTGACTAAACATGGCGAACCGACTCCAAAATTGGCCAAAGTCAGTCTATCGGCAGGAAAGGTGATGACTTCCGTTTTCTGGGATGCGAAGGGAATTTTGCTTATCGATTACCTGCCAAAGAGGCAAACGACTGCACTATACTATTCTAAGCTTTTGGATCGATTGAAAGCAGCTATCATCGAAAAAAGACCTGGAAGGAAGCATTAAAAAATCATTTTCCATCAAGACAATGCGTCAGTTCATACGAGCGGAATTGTCAAAGAAAAATTGGACAAATTAAAGTTCGAAACGCTTGAGCATCCCTCTTGTTCGCCGTCAGACCCATCATCTGGTCCCCAAACTGAAGAAACACATCAACGTTATGAAATTTACTTCGGATAAGAAGATGATAGCTGCCGTGGACCACTATTTTGAGGAGCTCGGGGAAAATGGGAAGGCAGAAAGAAACTTAAGCATCGACTAAATTAATGTATTGATTTAGAGGGAGATTGTGTCGAAAAATAAAACACATTCCACTGAAATATTGTTATTTATCTACAACTATCACATAGTCTATGGATTACTAAAAACATATTGACAAGTAATGACAGTTCTTACTCCTGTCAATCGAATAATATTGACAATTCGATGGAATAATAAATATTATTCAATCATGTCAAAATTAAATCATTATGCATTATTTTGGCGTTGGGTGGTGCCAGGCTGCTATAGCGATGACATTTGTTTTTACAAACATTAATATAATTTTATGCATTTTGTGAATTTCTATCTTGAATTCTGTTTGTTTCGCGTACAAGATGAATACTACGACTAGTACGAGTGCTTTTGATAAAGTTGAAACGCGTACCAGTACTCCTCCTAACATATTGGAGTTAGCAACAATCACAAGATCACAACAGAAAATCTGCTACCTACAAAATCAAAAAGGGAATGTATGATGCCGCATACAAGAATTTTATGGATTGGCAGTCAACGCAAAAACCACTTATTTTTCTGAAAATGTGTTACTCGTGTATTTTGCTGAATTAAACAAGAAGTACAAGTCGTGCTCACTATGGGCTTTCTACTCGATGCTTAAAAGTACCCTGAATAGCGTTCCTAAAACGCCAGTCCGAAGACCATCGACCTAAAAAAGCCAAGACTTTTACACCGGAGGAACTGAATAAATTCCTGAAAGAAGCACCAGATCATCCATTTCTTCTGAGTCATCAAAAACGAAATTTTAAAATATTTCATTAGTGTTTTGCACAGGTTGCATTAATCATGGGTGTAATGCAAGCCTGCCGCACGAACGACTTACATTCCATGAAAATTGAAGATATAGAAGATTACAACGGAGCTCTTATAGTCTGTCTGTCACCAAAATCGTTTACCGTGTCAGGTGAATTTTACGAATCATGAATATCATTATACTTCAGTTACCGAGTTGTTCAGCTTACCCTCGTACTTTACACTTTACTTAAATTAGAAAGTAAACTGATAGAAAAAAAGAAGAAAGTTGAATAGAATTGCAAATATTAAGTTTATTTCAAAATCTCTTCATATCAGTTAACTTCTTTTCATTAAAAATAAATAATACTGCATACTTCCGTGAGTACTAGTGTACCATACATACGTACAGTTACGCATAAAACTTACACAAGAAGCAAAATGTACGAGACGTCGATAGAAAACAATATGGGCAGTAAAACGTACAATGTTGCATGTCTCACAAATTAGCTCTTTATGAATAGCTAAGGGGTGTCAGTAGTTGTGTGAAGTGTTTCCTTGTCGTTCGGCAACTTACAAAAATGTATTATTTATCTTCCGAGAAATGTGTTCGTTTATAGTACGCGTATCTTATGTAGGTACTAAGTGTTGTTGCACAGGTCTCTCGTTTAGTTAACCGGTAAGTTGCGCGACTAAATGATATAACAGCCACAATAGCCGGTGACTGTGTTATGCAGTTATTACCTACTCACGGGCAAAAGCAATTAGCGAGACGCGAATATTATTTATAGGCGAGCCTTCGGCTCCTTATCGTTTTGCTCGTAAGGCTCGGAGATTGCTTTACAATGTTTACCAAACTGGTGTGGAGGAGTTGTGTTTGTCACTGTGAATTCTAACACCTTTCGCGGAGAGATGCAAGTAACCGTAAATAAGTGAGCTTGGAAACAAAGAATTGTTTCACACAAGTATTTATCGATTTTAGACATTACATTACTAAGGAATGGAAAAAAAAATATGATTATTTTCTAAATGCTACAACGGATAGTGTACGAGGGCGACCCGAAATGATTTCGGAATCGACAAGAAAACACGAACACTGAAAAATAATCACCTGTAGTACCGATGCATCGGTACTACAGGTGATATAATGCTTCAAAAAAACTAGAACTTAATTTTGTGTAGACTATTTTTATGTGTTTTTTTAACTAATGTATTTGTATTTATGCTAAAACAGCATTTCAGTTTGCATATTTTTTTACTCAATTTTTTAGACTATTTCTTATGTTTTTTTTTAATAAAACAACATATTTTAACAACAGAAGGACTTCTTTTCATTTATTGTATCATTCAAAAATAATTAGAAAATAAAAGGTTTTTGTCCGCCTAAATCGTCTAAATCTACGTATGTGCGATGACCCTCATTTGAGGCAAATCTCTTTCCTGCCAACGATTTTTTCAGGTTTGGGAATAGGAAAAAGTCGCTGGGGGCTAGATCCGGTGAATATGGAGGATCAGACACTAATTAGTAGCGCAACTCATTCAATTTGGACACGACGATATGGTATGAATGAGCCGGTGAATTGTAGTGGTGAAAAAGCACTTTTGTCCGCTGCAAACGAGGCCGTTTCTCCTTCAATACTGCAACAATACTCAATCAATACCGTTTTCCCAGCCATCCAGAAATGGTTTATCACTGCACGAAATTCAATTTTATCCATTTTTTGACAGTTGCTATAAAAAAGATTGCCCTTGGCAACCAATGAATCCATTTCAACCTTAGTGCGCCATCTCTTGCCTAATCCGGAAACATTTCAGGTCGCTCTCTTACAACTCGAAAACTATCAACTTTAGAATTTGTTCTCGGGGACTTTTTGTGTAGTACAATTAATGCTCTATAATTAGTAATATCTTGTTTTGTCTTCAACAACTTTGAAAAAAAAGTCGTTTGTAAAATTTGTTTTTCTATTTGCCATCTAAGTAGTTTTTTACTTCCCTTCATCGCCAAACATTTTCTACTGGCAGTAACTTTTGAAGGTAGACTTCACACTTTCATAAGAGCTTTGTGAACCAGAAGAAACAAGAAAGCAAGAACTCATTTACATAAGCTCAAGTATTACCTATTGTTATATTATATTAATATTATACCTTACTAACATTTAATCCTATCCTACAGGCGTAGAAGTACAGTGACCTTCAAAGGTGTCCGGACACGACTAAATAGAGAAATACCTTGCGCTCAATACTTTATTCCAAAGAGCAGCAGGGCCAGCTTACTACCTGCTGTGTGTAACCGTAGTTTGTCGCTGTTACAATAACATTGCAATATACAGGGTTATTCACGGAACTGATTCGTTAGCCAATGTTTCTCAAATCCTACAATTCTGAAAACTTGTAGTAGTAACGGATAGTGTCATCTGCTCGCATTAACGACATTTTTTACGCTCTTGTATCACTTCTGGTTTACCGGAAGTCAACTTCCGGATGATGTCACATTGACGTCACAGTAACATTATAATGACATTTTAACGACCTAAGGTTGACAAACTCGCGCATGACGTTGAATAGCGGATCAGTTGACCGTCGACAACGGAAGTGATAACATCGATAGAGACGTCGTTTCTCGAGAAATTATAAATGGCAGTTATCGAAAGATAGGTTGTGTCGTCCTTTCTTGGTCGATATAACGAAGAAGGTGGAAAATTTTCGAATCACATTATTACTGAAGATTATGGCTGTGGTGTAACAGTAGGAACTACCTAGTATGAACGCTAGTTCGACGTCAAATTTTGCTTTGATGCAACGAGGTGTACCTTAGTGCGAGTTGTACCTTTACAGCTCTTGTGTTCGTCAGATTCTCTCTTTTTGTGTAGACACTCGGAATCTGTCCGCGTGGGTGCTCTAATGGCACAGTTCCGCTGACACCACATACCCTCGTGAGGGTCTATCAACCGATTAGAGAGGTTTGACGTCCGTGAGAGTCTCAAAACGAACAGTCTCAATCTAATTTATATCCCGTTTGGATTAATTAATGGCTGTAGAATGCCAAAACAAAGCTTTCATATTAGAACTGTTCTTATTGTTGATGGTTTGGTAGGTCGGTTCCTATAGAAGGTTTGGATATTGCGTTGAATGTTGGTTTACGTGTTGAGATAAGTGTTAAGCTACTTAAGGAGATCTCTGTCTTACTGTAGATGGTTTGGCAGGTCGGTTCCTATAGAAGATTTTATCGTGTTGACTACTGGTCGGAATGGTATGTTTGCTATAATCTACATAGTGTCGTTTTTCTAAAATTTTGGAAATCGCTTCTCGTGACATTACGAATGGCAGTTATCGAAAGATGTATTGTGTTGTCCTTTCTTGGTCGATATAAGAAAGAAGGTGGCAAAGTTTCGAATCGCATTATTACTGGAGATAATGGCTACGGTGTAACAGTAGGAACTACCTAATATGAACCCTAGTTCGACGTCAAATTTTACTTTGATGCAACGAAGTGTACGTTAGTGCGAGTTGTCCCTCTACAGCTCTTGTGTTCGTCAGATTCTCTCTTTTTGTGTTGACACTCGGATTCTGTCCGGGTGGGTGCTCTAATGGCACAGTTCCCCTGACACCACATACCCTCGTGAGGGTCTATCAACCGATTAGAGAAGTTTGACGTTCGTGAGAGTCTGACAAGGAACAGTCTCAATCTAATTTAATTTTTGGATTAATCAATGGTTATAGAATGCCAAAACAACGCGTTCATATTAGAACTGTTCTTATTGTTCATGGTTTGGTAGGACGTTTCCGATAGAGGGTTTGGGTATTGCGTTGAATGTTGGTCTACGTCTTGAGATAAGTGTTAAGCTGCTTAAGGATATCTCTGTCTTACAGTACATGGTTTGGCAGGGCGGTTCCTATAAAAGATTTTATCGTGTTGACTACTGGTCGGAATGGTATGTTTGCTATAATCTACATCGAGGTGCTTTGGATTCTTTTGGTATTAATCGTTTTTGTATATCTACTACCATCTTGCAAACGACCACATATTTTGGCTGCATACTGTGATTTGTCCGGGATGACAGCTACGTTTGCTTCGTCTACGTTCTTGCTGTTGATGCTTCAATAGATGAATCGCTACAAAAGATTTGAGCTTGCGACAAATTGTCAGCATCCTATGCTAATGTATCTTTATTTTAAATTATTTTTTTAGATGTAATAGTAGATGTAATAGAAGTTAGCTAACGCTAAGGTTCATTTTCAATAACATAGTTCTCCTGACAAACCGATAGATTCTACTAGATTGTTTCCAATTTAACAACACTCTTGTATTCGTCAGATTCTCTCTTTTTGTTTTGACACTCGGATACTGTCCGGGTGGGTGCTCTAATGGCATAGTTCCGCTGACACCATATACCCTCGTGAGGGTCTATCAACCGATTAGAGAGGTTGACGTCTATGAGAGTCTTAAGAGGTCAGTCTCAATCTAATTTATATCTCGTTTGGATTAATTAATGGCTGCAGAAAGCCAAAAAATGCGTTCATATTTGAACTATTCCGATTGTGAATGGTTTTTTAGGTGATATTTTGTAGAAGATGTTACAAATTGTTAGGATTGTATGTATGTGCATTTAAATGCATATTTTTTCAAAATTTTTAGTATTTTTTCGTAAAGATAATACGAACTATACAGAAGATTTAATTCCTTAATTCTAATACTCAAAAGGTAGTAAGCTGGCCCCGCCGGTCTTTGGAATAAAGTATTGAGCGCAATGTATTTCTCTATCTAGTCGTGTCCGGATACCGTTGAAGGTCACTGTACATATCTACAGCATTCAATTCTAAATATCTGACTGTTATTCTTTAGGTAACGAGATACATACGTCCTTTCAATATTAAACAAAGATATAAAAGAAAAACATAACAGAGAAACCTCAATACGTAGGTTAATAAGGGTTGAATCTTTTCAGCCCCTATTAACACACGTGTGAGAAACCGTGTGTCCCTTTTACACGCTCGCCATGATACGTTAGAAGCGTTTTGTTTCTTGCGCAGTCATTTCGGGGCCATTGTCCATTGCATACGTCCTAATTACACGGACAATTAGGAGACCGATTATGCTGTCAAATTTCCTAACTAGATATTCGGCATTGGCCTCCGCCAATGGTCTCTCTTTGATAGGTAATTACGGATGGATTGATCAGGTCGGAGCTCATTGATACGTCCCTTTGATGTACTGGCGATGGGATGAATTTAATTAGGATGAGATTTGCCGCCAGATTTCGTTCACGATCGGTGTATGTATATGGATTTTAATTGATACGAACCTCGTTATCGTACGTATTACATATACATGTGAGTTATTACGTTTAGTTATACACACATGCAGTGATTGATATGTGTTTCGTTTTTTTTTTAATATGGAGTTAGACAATACGTTAGATGTTATGTACTAGGAAATAAACCGGATCGTCAATTATTAAATATGTACCTGAACGATGAAAAATGACAGACCGCAAATTTAAATTAATATACAATAACTTGTATTACAACAATATTATTATTATACGCGATGCGTTTACTGCCTATAGGAATTATCGTTTCCCTAATAAATTTCAACAATTTCCTGGAATACGATAATCGTCGATTCAACCGCAATGTAATTGGACAAATTAAAACAAATATCAGTAAAGAAAAGTAAATTTGTGAACCGTTACATAGAATTGGATGTACAGTTAAGATACGCGCATTGATACTATTCAACCGACAGTGATTTAAGAGGAGATCTGTTGGCAAGAGCACACTACAGACGTCGTAAGTAATATTGCTACAATACTATAAAAAAATATCTAAAAACAAATAAATAATTGCTATGTACATAGAATTTTCCTCACAATATAATGAAGGACCTTAAAAATACTTGTTAATGTAAATTTAATGTGTGTAATGTTTGCGTCTTGAAAGGATGGATTGATGAATGTTTAAATACTAGTTATAACAAAACAGAATAAAAAACTATTCAATAATTCGTCCAAAGCAAATTTAAAACTGACGCTAATACATAAAGGAAAAAAAAACAATTGGTTGCAACCCATTCAGTAGAAAAAAAGCAAAGACAAGATAGATATCTAGTTCTTTTCTATTACACAGTATGTGCACAGATGCGATGAGACTGATTCCATCGAAATTCTTAGCGCAGCGATATCTATGAGTGAATGATGGTAGGTGAGTGTTCTACCCTTCATCTACATAACCTCGAAATTAGAGCGAATTCAGTTGATACTTCGCTATAATTTCACATTTTATCTAAAGTCGTTTTGTTATTGGTCGAAAAAGCAACATAGAACAAAGATCGAAAATTAAATTCTAGTTTAAATTAGGTTGCAGTGGTGCAGAAACGCTAAAAACTGTGTACGAGGATGATTACATGCCCTGTGAATAGCTTTTCCGTTGGTTTGGCCGATTCCATGACGGTCGTGAGGACCCTGCAGACGATTACCGCGCAGCGACGCCAACAACCACTCGCAATGAAGCAAATATCGAAGAAGTCAAAGCAATTCTTCGAAGCGACTGCTGTATGTGTGCGAGACACATCGAAGAGGCAACTGAAACTGAGGATACCGAAAAGCACAGTCTATCGAATTTTGACCGAAGATTTGGGTAAACAGGTCATTCTGCCACACACTCTAACAGACGACCAATAAGATTAAAGAGCTCAGCATTCCAAAGACATGTTAAAAATGTCCCAAATGAATGCGGCAAGCATGTCAGCCATTATAACTGGTGATAAAACGTCGTGTTTTCAACACGAGCCAAAAACAAAATATCAAAGTGTGGCATGGAAATCATCAGAAGAGCAAAATAAGAAAAACTTACGCTTTCAGAAGAGCAAAATCAAGACAATGCTGACGGTTTTCTTTGAACAATTCTCTCAAAGAGTTGTTCACAGTGAATTCGTCCCGGTGAACGCAGAATATTACGTGGGAGTTCCACAACGATTATGGGCCAGAATTCGACGAGTTCGACCAGAATATCAAGAGCCACGCAGTTGGTACGTGAATTCTTGACCAAAAAAGGTATCATTGTTATCGATCATCCAATATATTCATCGGTATTGGCTCCGTGCGACTTCTGGCTATTGCCCAAACTGAAATTGGCGATGAAAGGAAATCGTTTCGATAGCATCCCGGTCATCCAAAAGATGTCGATCGCCATACTAAAGGCCATCCCAACCTCTGAGTATAAAAAATGTTTCGAAAAATTTATTGAACGTTTCCTGCACTGTATTGCCTCAGAAGAAAACTATTTCGAATCAACAAGAATAAAAAGAATTTTGGATACGATTTTGATCTTATATTATAGACGTCATGCAAGGAAGAATTTTTCGAAATTGCATCCCTAAGGGGTGGCAAAATTTGTATGAAAAATAGCGTTTTAATGACCAAAATTACTTGAAACTTGGTATTAATATTTTTTTTATCTATCCCCTAAACAAGCACACTCTTTAACACAATTAATGAAACATGCGTTTCGGGTTTTTTTTTTTTGTTTTTCAAATTCAACCTCTAAGTGGGCGACAGCGAATGGCAAAGTTTCTATTATAAAATGATTATTCTTTATGGTCAAATTCACTTCAAACTTGATGTCCATGTTCTTTGACACAATTAATGAAGCACATGTCTCGGTATTTTTTTAAAACTCCTAAAGGAGCGAAAGGAGAGTGCAAAGTTTGTATAGAAAAGATATAAGAGGACATCTCTCACAAACGGACAGTTTTTCTGGAACCAAATTTTTGGATATGAATTCCCATATAAAATACACTCTCATAAGCGGACACTCTATCCGACGGACGGACAACAAAATTTTCCCCGACAAGCCCGAAATGCTTGACTTAAGTTGAAAAGCGTGGAAATGGCATCAAAAAAAAACGTTTTTAAATTTAAAACAAAAAATGGAGGCAATCAATCTTTCAGGTATAACATTAGCTTCAAGTGTATTATCGGAGAATCAGCAGCTGTTAGTCAAATAAGTGTGAACCAGTTTTTAGAAAAGTTATCAAAGATGATTTTGGGTTACAAACCAGAAGACATATAACGACATTATAACGCTGATGATAGTGGTTTGTATTTTAGAGCTTTACCAGACAAAACTTTGGCATTAAAAACTGAAAAATGTGTAAGGGGGTAAAATGTCGAAAGAAAGGTTGACCATATTATTTTGTACCAGCATGGTGGGAGAAAAAGAAAAGCTTTTGGTAATCGGAAAAGACCAAGGGCTTTGAAAAATGTTCTTAATAATTTGCCCGTTACGTGGACTTTCAACAAAAAAGCCTGGATGACAGGAAGCATAATGACAAATTGGCTTCTGGATTTGGATAAACGAATGGGATTTCAAAAACGAAAAATTTTACTTTTCTTAGACAATGCTGGAGCGCATCCACAAGAGCTAAACTTAAAAAATATTAAAATCCTTTTTCTTCCTCCTAACACCACGTCTGTGTGCCGACCTTTAGACCAAGGTATAACTCAAAATTTTAAATTCTTTTATCGTGATTTAATATTAAAGCGCACCCTTTCAAATCAATTAACATTTTGGAGGTTCTTTATTTCATTAAAAAAGCTTGAGATAAGGCAACTTCACCACACACCATTCAAAACTGCTTTGCCAAAGCAGGTTTTAAGAAATCTGAAGTTCAAGGAGTGAACATGGAATATGATGCAGATGATCTGCCCCTGGCAACAGTAGCAGAGTTTTGGAGAAATTTTAATGACAACTTCCTTAATTTGGATCAAAGACTCCCAACTGAGGAATAATTTGATAAAAATACAGTCGAAAATGTAGTTGAAGAAAAAGCAGTTGCACAAAAAAGTGATGAAGAAAAAGAAGATGGAAACGGAGAAGCAGAAAAAGATTGTGGACCTATGCGGGGGCTGTAAAAGTTGTTGAAGATTTAAAAAAGTTTGCAAAAGAAGATTTTATTGCATTTGAACACTTAAAAGACCTTGAGTTACATTTTCAGCATTATTTTCTACAAGAAAAGTGTAAGAAGTTAAAACAAGCAAAAATATCCGATTGTTTTAAAAAATAAACTTTTTTTATACCTATGTTTAACCATCATTTCATGTTTTGTATTTTTTTCCTAGTTTTTAAAGCATTTTTCGATTAAAAAGCAGTTTTATTTCAATCTTTATTTCAAATTTTTTCTGTTCTTTTAAACTGAGCTATCCCACAAGCGGACAAAAAACTTGGAACCGTCGATGTCCGCGTATGAGAGCTTTCACTGTATTATTGGGGTCACATTTTCCTGAAACTTGGTAGTAATGCCCTCTGACACAATTTCATTTTTTTTTAATTCAACTCTTAAGGGAGTGGCACAGTTTGTATAAAAAATAATTTACAATAAATTACAACCCAAACATACTATAAATATAATTTTAATGAAAAGAGCTGCTGTTTAGAAAAGTAGGCGCGCATATCAAAAAGCACTTAGAAACTCGGAAATAACACTATTCTAGAATGCAAATCCGCACACGGATTCTAACCGAATTCTGAAATCCCGACGAGTCGTGATAACATCCACGACACTTAACACGTTTGCGGAAATCGCGTCTTCTTTTCCATTTTCCCAACGTTGGAAAACGGCGAAAAGCATAAGTACAGCCATCTGACACGAAGACGGACGGAATAAAAAGTCTCCCGCGCTCCAGACTCGCCTGCGACTACGACGACCTGTCACACATACAGACCTTTCGTTTCGCATAAAGCATACGGCCCAGCAGCGGGATACACCGGCCGCACTCACATACATAAACAGTCGGTGGCGCCACCTGCAGTAACAATTCGCGATTAGATCGTTCCGTCCTAGGGCAAGCGGGCAGGTAGCCAACAGGCTCCGTCGATGTCTCGTAACGCGCGATTTAGTATGCGAAACGTGCAAACGCGCGAGATCTGTAATAGAAGTAGCTGCCAGTCTGTGGAGGATCTGCTAAATTCGCACGCTCCCATTCGAAAAAATAAAAATGTGATGGATCCGAAGAATGTGATAGGACAAACTAAATTCTGAATGCGTTAAGCAATTTTTTTATAACGTAAATTATAAAGGTATGGTAATCGGAAAAAAATTCAAATCTATGTAATTAATTCTATACAGTGTCCAAGCTGATGTGGTTTCTTTGATAATTTGTTTATTTTACAATATAGAGAAAAAAGTTTCAAATAAAAGTTGTCCCTATTTAAACGACGCATTGCTAAAAAATATTTTCAAATATACAGGGTACCCCCAATTATAGAAAAAGCGTATGTAACTTTATTATTTTTAATGGATCGCCCTATATAGGGTGTTTCATAATATATGCGCAGGACTTCAGGATGTGATACCTTGTCAAAAAATTTGAAAAAAAGTTTCTATCAACTCACCCTCTAAAATGCACCATTTTCGAGATACAGAGTGTTGAAATTTAATAAAAAAATTCGTTTTTTGGAAATATCTCCGGAACCGTTTATCGTAAAGAAAACAGCTTTTGTAACCATTTTCTACTTATAATAAGCTAAGTTGTGTGCGAGAAATTTTTTTTAAGTCACAATCGGTGAAGATTTTGAAGGGGTAGTGGTTATTTTTCTCCCCAACTTCTACGCCACTGGAAAAAGTACGGTTTTGACACGCCCATTCGAACCGCCAATGTTTTCTACACGTGGTCGTGAGCTCTAAAGTTGACCGTCTTCGAGAAAAATCAACTTCTATGTTGAAAAACATGGTAAATTTTTTGAAAGTTTTATTTTACTAAAACATTAGAACAAGTAAGAAAAGCAAACGTTAACAACAACCACTACCCCTTCAAAATCTTCACCGATTATGACTATGATTATGACTATGATTTTCTCGCACACAACTTAGCTTATTATAAGTAGAAAATGGTTACAAAAGCTGTTTCCTTTACGATAAACCGTTCCGGAGATATTTCCAAAAAACGATTTTTTTAATTAAATGTCAACACCCTGTATTTCGAAAATGGTGTATTTTAGAAGGTAAGTTGAAAGAAACTTTTTTTCAAATTTTTGGACAAGCTACTACATCCTGAAGTCCTGCGCATATATTATGAAACACCCTGTATATTATATATTTTTTAGACTCTACATGATATTTTAAGTAACTTTTATTGAGACCCTATTTAGAGAGTTGGATATCTTCAACCGTTTTAGAGAAAAATTTATATTTCTTCTGCTACTGTCGTAAAAACCACTTCAATTTGCACGAAGTAGGCAACGTAACAATAACATTATGGCAGATATTATATTTAATAACCATTTGTACCATTTATAATTATACACAAGTAATAAGATTAATTTAAATTTGTATTATAAAGCAATTTCTAAGAATGATAACATTTTTTCACAATCCTTTAATAAAAAATGTAATAACTTTCTATTTTGTGACAAAATTCAGCTGAGAAGATATGTGTCAGCGAATTATTTTGGCGTTTTAAGAAATCAGCCCAATCATGCTGAATAATCATTTTGACAGGCCCATATCAGATTTTTGACGTTTTGAGTTACTGCTGGTTTTGGAAAGGTTTCTATGCATTCTTTCGTAGAATAAAGTCGTATCTAGTAAAAATCTTACCATAGGCTACTAAAGTTACGTTGAAGTTCCATGGTAACTTAAGGAAAAGCTCGAAAAATCGAAGGAGGCGCTGTAAGTTTACGACTATATTCCTTGGAAGTGAGGTTAGGACCGCTTCTGTACTCTGACAGGCAGTGTTCTAGTGTTGAAAATTTGAAAATTTCTATCGGAAATGAGTTCCAGAAGCTGCTTAATCATCCAAGAGGCACAAGAGAACTTTAAACAAAATGAAAGTAAGTTGAAGACTAAAACAAGCTGTTCAGCTTTAGGTAGCAAAAAGCCACAAAATTTAACTGAACTGGAAAATGGAGCGGCACAAGAAGTCCTTACACAAACTGAAAGTAAGTTGGAACTGGAAGACACAGATAATGTTTTACGTTCCTCGTTGAACACTACGAGTAAAACAAATTGTTCAGCTTTGGCTAATAAAAGACTGTAAGATTTAACTGCACTGGAAAATGGTATGTTTGGATGTTTGTCTATTTGTAGGATAAAACATTAATGTACGTGAATTTTAGCCCATCCCTGTATAACCAGCGAAAAACATGCAAGTAATATAAGCAATAATTTGGAAACTGGGTTATCAGAGAAAGAGGAAGAGGAGAAGATCCTTTTGCTGATAACGCTGACGATGATCCAACTTTTCTGCCATCAGGAGGAGAGATTCAGAACACAATCATAATAAAGAAAATTTGACTTCATCAACAACTAAGCCTAAAGCAAAGCGTAGAATTAAGATTAAAGAAAAAACAAGTAAGAAGAGAAAACAAACTGGGTGAATGGGTGAATGTTAAGTCAAAGAAGCTCTTAAATCTTGGGTTACAGCGCAAAAATAGAAAACGGAAAGTAATAGCCCCAAGAAAAATAGCTGAGGCGTGCAAAAGAGGTTGTAAACTGAAGTGTTACGAAAGTATTAATGAAGGGGCAAGAAAAACAACTTTCATGTAGTTTTGGAACGTAGGAGATTATACCAGGCAGTGGGACTACATACATAGTTAGATTTGTACGTCAGAAAAAAAAAACAACTAATGATAAGCAGTCAACAAGACAATACAGCAGGGAGTATTTTCTAAAAATGGGAGACATTGAAACAAGGGTATGTAAAGCGATGTTCTTGAATACCCTAGGCATTTCAGAGACTTGGGTAACGACTGCCGTGTCAAAGGTTCAAAACGCAGGAACAATAATAAGCCTCTAAATAACCTCTTTCCGAAAATCCCAACGCATTACATTAGAAAGGATTCCCAAAAAAATGTATTTAGAAGAAGGACTTAGTATTCAAAAAATGTTTCGGCTTTATGAATTTTGTACGCTCAACAATATTCAACGACGTGCTACTTTCTGGAGAAAGAACATACACAAAATGAAGGAGACACGATGCATGCTTGTGATAGAATGTGCCAAGAAGCGTCAGCCAGTTATTTACGTGCCTGAACAGTAGATTGCCCTGATTCGAATAGCTAAAACTACAGGAAAAAATCCACAACGTAGTCGAAATGCCACAAGCTGACTTTTTGAACTTCAAAAAGTTAACTGTTAAAGTTCTGGAAGACTGATTCAGAAAATAGACCTTTTCGAGTTAGCCAAATAAGAGAAATTAAATTTTTATCAACTGAATCGGAAAATGTGATTATGACAATTCTGAATATAAGATGCTAAAAAAAAAATTGGAAAACATAAAGGGCGTCGTTCTAAATTCCTAAGTAGTAGACTAGAGCAGTTGTATGACAATTATCTAGCTATAGATCAAAAGAAGTTAAAGGGCATTTTGTGGCTGTGTCATACGGGAAAGGTGTCTACTATGTACCACATTTTTTATGAATCCTTGAATGCTCAGAACAATAGTTAATACAGTATAATGGCTTGACCTATGTCTTATTAAAATAGATTAATTTTGCTCACAGATGACTGATGCCATGTCCGAATCTAAAAAGAAATGTAGACAGTACAGCGTTGATTATTTGAAGTTTGGCTTCATTCCATCATTGTCGGACAAACAATTGCCTATGTGCCTTTTATGCAACAAAGTTTTGGGCAATGATGCTATGAAACCATCTAAGCTGCAGGATCATCTGAGAAGATGTCACCATGATAAAACAGATAAAGATTTGAAATACTTTCAAACACTCAAAGATAAACTTCAAAAGAGACCCACGCTGGACAGAATGTTCGCTTCGACGCCACAAAGAAACGATGATGGTTTGCGGGCGTCTTACAATATGTCGCTACTTATAACACAATCCGGAAAACCGCATACTATTGGAGAGAAGTTAATTTTGCCAGCCGTTAGAGAGGTTTTAAAAACTGTTTTACACAAACCTGCATCTGATAAAAGAATTCCCTTAAGCAACAATACTGTTGAAAGACGTATTGATGAAATGAGTTCTGATATTGAAAGCTTCTTGTGTAATTATTTGCAAACGACCCATTTCTCTATACAACTGGACGAGTGAACTTTATTTGGTAATGCAGCATTATTATTGGCATATGTTCGTTTTATTATGAATCAAGAAATCTACGAAGAACTGCTCTTCGCAAGAACTTGGACAACCGACACTAAAGGTGAATCAATATTTGACGTTTTGAAGGATTACTTCATTGAAAAAGCAATCCCTTTATCAAATATAATATCAGTAGCTACAGATAGAGCACCTGCCATGGTTGGACGTTATAAGCTATTTAAAACAAAATGTGTCAGGGGTGTTAGCAATACATTGCGTCATCCATCAACAACATTTAGTTGCTAAAAAGTTGAGTGTGCATGAATCTCTTCAATTAATCATAGATGCAGTAAATCGAATTCGAAGCAACGCATTGAATACGCGGTTATTTGCGCAGTTGTGTGAAAAAAATGACTGAATGACTGAAGTACGCTGGCTGTCGAAAGGCTTATGTTTGACAAGATTTTTTGCACTTTTTGAGACTATTTTAGAATTTCTGGATACTAAAGATAAAATTTTAAAAGGCAATTTATTGAAGAGGAAAACAGACATCGCCTATTTAACAGATTTGTTTACAAAATTTAATATGGTTAATTTGCAGTGACAAGGCGACAATCTAAATTTGATTAAAACAAAGTCCATCTTATCAGCGTTTCTTGCCAAAGTTAAACTAATGAAGGAAAATATTGGACGGGACGAATTTTCCCAGTTCCCCAATTTATCACAGACAAACTGCCAGGAAGACGACGTTTCAACCTAGGTTCAACATTTAAATGCCGTCTATTCAGATTTTGAAACTAGGTTTGAGGATGTTTTGACTCAGGTAATACCACCGTGGATAATTAACCCATATGGTGACATAGAAGAAACGAATGTCATAATACAGGAGGAACTGACTGAACTAAGTACAAACGAAGAACTTAAGGTTAAGTTTAAAAAGTGATACACTAAACACTTTAACCCACTGAACACCAAACAAGTTTTAACTAAAACACCGACGCGTTTCAACAGCAATGCTGTCATTATCAAGGCGATAATAAAACTAAATTAAAATAAAATCTACAAAAACAGATAACCTAAATGTTATGCACGGTCAATTCGATACGCATCATTAATTTCCGATTAACGAAAACAATGACGAATACGGTATAGGACCATTGTCACAGTTTATTACACATGACTTATTTTTATATATTTCTAAACTTTCGAAAACATTTAGAAACTTACAATTGTTTATTTGTCTAATTAATTTAACATTCGTATGATCGATGTTGTGATCTGTTTCAAAAATGTGTTGGGCAACGCTCGATTTCTCAATTCTATTAAATCTAAGATGAGCCATATGCTCTTTGAATCTAGTTGAGACTGCTCTCCTGGTTTGTCCAATATATTTTTGATTACAATCTTTACAATTGATTTCGTAAATACCTGACTTTTCTAGAGGTTGTATTTTATCTTTAGGGTTACCGATGAGACTTCGTAAACTAGTCCCAGAACTGTAAACTATTCTGAGATCTAGCTCTTTGAAGATTTTACTCAAACCTTTAGTGATAAAGGGAGCGTAAGGGAGGGTCACAACGGGTGAAGCTTTAACATCCTCTCGAAAAGTCGTAGATTCTTTCACAGTTTTCTTATAATTAAACTTCCTAATTAACTTATAGATATGCTGAGGCTGGAAACCATTACACTTGGCCGCATCTTTCATAATTTTAAGCTCTTTCTCATACCTCGCCTTGTTCAAGGGAAAAGTGAGAAGTCTGTGGACCAAAAAATTCAGGCTTGCCATTTTGTGTTGAACACAATGATGGGAATCTGAAGGAATGTAGCGAAGTGTACTGGTTTCCTTTCTATACACGTCAAACTCTAATCTATTGTTATTTCTAATTACTAAAGTATCTAGAAAGGGTAGCTGACCGTTTTCTTCTCTTTCACAAGTGAACTTTATGGTTTCGAACCGAGTATTTAATCTATTGAGAAAATCGTCAATATTACATTTTTTAGTGTCAAATATAGCGAAAATATCATCCACATACCTCAACCAAACCCTAGGAAAGTATTCGCTCTCAGATTCTAAGTCTTTTTCAAAAGGGCTCATGAAAAGGTTAGCCAAAAAGGGCGACAAGGAGTTACCCATTGCCGTTCCTTCCAGCTGTTCATAAAAACTCCCGTTGAATTGAAAAATGTTCTGTTTCATACAGATGTCAGTTAAGCGAATATATTCCTGGACACATTGTTGACTCAAACTATTTTGAAGCAACAAGTCCTCGAGGTATGTCAAGGTGTCTGGAATCGGTACACTAGGAAAGAGAGAACTAACATCAAATGAAATCAATACTTCACCCTCCAGCAACTGAATATTTTGAATTTCTTTAATAAATTCTAACGAATTTTTTACTGCAAAACTAGGTTCCTGTATTAGCAAATTATTAAATTCATTGGTCAACCATTTGGAAACCTTATAAGTCGGTGCGTCAATTGCCGAAACAATTGGCCTTACCGACTTGCCAGGTTTGTGAATTTTAGGTAAACAATATAATTTAGGGACAACAGGATTGGAAACATGTAGCTTACGTCTAACATCGGCAGTAACAAGGTTGTTACAAGTTTTAAACACATTGTTGACGTCTCTAATCATTTTCGGTAAAGGATTTTTGAAATTGACTTATAAGGGCCACTACTCAACAGGTCATTAACCCGATCATAGTAGTCCTCTTTATCTAAAATAACAACCTTGTTCCCTTTGTCAGCTTTCAAATAAAAACAATCTTTTTCCCGCAAAGTTTTAATGATTTTAATGTTTTCGGATTTCTGAGGTGATTTATAGGATTTCAAATTTTTTGAAATAGTATGTTTGCAGGCCTCCCTAACAAACTGTTTTGTGGGCTCAGGAAACCGCTGGATAGAGGATTCTATCCCGGCAATAACCCACTCAACATTCGATTCAGGAGTCTGCAAACCAAATTTCAATCTTTTATTCAAAAGATTAAGTTTTCAGATTCAGTTTTATTATCGCCTTGATAATGACAGCATTGCTGTTGAAACGCGTCGGTATTTTAGTTAAAACTTGTTTGGTGTTCAGTGGGTTAAAGTGTTTAGTGTTCTACCGATCTATATTGTTTAGTTAACAATTATCTAGTAGTAACTTCTTGTATGTTTAAGGAAGGAATTTCATTTCAATTTAACTTACTCATTTTTAGTTTGTTCAAAAAATATATTTTGAGTTCTTATAAAAAGTTTCATTAGAATCTAACTAACCTTTGTTATATTTTGTTCCAGCGAATATAATAGTAACTCATTCAAAGTTTGCTTAGGAATGTGATAAAGTGATTTTTTTTCCTATTAACCTTACTTGAAACAATAAAATCTACAAATAAACCAAATATCTTGGCAATCTTTATATAAACTTAATTTTAGCACTCGTTTAAGGTTTTAAACGTGTTTTTCTCAAAACTATCAAATTTGGGTCACAACAGTTTTTCGTAATTGTTCGTAATTGTTTCCACCAAAACGGAAGACATTTCGAAAAATAAATTAATGAATTTAATAACACTACATTTACAATGTGCATTTCCTAGTTCACGCATTTCCTTATGTCTTCTTAAAACTCTTTTTGTTGCGTTTTTTATGTTGGTATTTGTTGAAAGGTCCTGTTCTGTTAAAATTGTTTACAATACAAGTTTAAATTGAGCTTATTACTTGTGTATAATTATGAATGGTTCAAATGGTTATTAGCCTACTTCGTGCAAATTGAAGTGGTTTTTTCGACAGTAGCAGAAGAAATATACAATTTTCTCTAAAACGGTTGAACAGAAATGGGTGCATTCTTATATAAGAGAATTTAATTTTACATCCAACCCTCTAAATAGATATAGGGTGTCCCATTAAAAAAAAACTAAGTTATTGGCATTTAAATGTTTCCAAATGTTGGCGCCAGTAACTGTATGTCAACAAAAGGATCCGTAGATGTTAATATTGGAAATAATAAAGCAATTCAAGACGTATCAATTTGCGCAAACCAAAATTTTCTACCTTTTTTAGTTTGGATCCTACAGCTCATTAACGAGAGCGTTGCAATTGCAAAATTTTTGATAAAATATTTATTTTCTCGAAAACAAAAGCACATAGGTCTAGGAAGGTCTTAATAAAAGTTGTTTAAAATATCATGTAGAATCTAAAAAAATATATAATATATAGTGTGATCCATTTAAAATAATAAAGTTACATACGCTTTTTCTATAATAGGGACACCCTGTATATTTGAAAATATTTTCTAGCTATGTGTCGTTTAAATAGTGACAACTTTTATTTGAAACTTTTTCCTCTCTTCTGGGACACCCTGTATACCTAATGCTAAATGAAGTATAAAACATTAGCTTGAATTCATCAGCATCTTTTCTTCTTGAAACGCACAAACTGCCAAAACTGATGTGAATAATTCGAATTACATTTAATTTTTCTTCTAAAATTTTTAAATATCGCGAGATCTTCAATAAATTTAATTTTTTTATACTTTACAATCAACATCATTTTACCAATGCGACGAAATCCGTCCGTATCAAATCGGAATCGATCTGTTTCATTGGAAAAGGTTAAAAATAACTTGCGCGGCATAAAATTGTCGATATGCCGTTGATCCGAGATTTCGCATCGTTTTAACAGTACCCACAGCCGTCGAATCGGACTAAATGTAATCAGGGTCCGATTGCGCGCACTGAATAAAATATTACCGAGCAGGCGACTGCTTAATATTCCATCAGGATCGACACAGGAACCAGACGGACACGGCACTTCGACTTCTTTCACTTATCGTACTTTTTGTGGTCCATTTACCGCGAAGTGTCGCCATTTTTGGTCAGCGTGTACGTCATCTGTTATTGCAATGTGTGTATATGCCGCACCGTTATGGTTAGTACCTTTTTGAAAATTTGTAATTCTGATTTACTAGTATTCTTAGGACATTAGACGTACGGTACTTATGTAAGAGTCCTATAACGGGCGAGACAGAAATAGGAAATGGCCATGCAAAAAGGTCGTTCACTCTTTTGAGATAAGGAGTGTTTCACATGAAATAACGCTTAACTGTGATTTATTATATTTATCATATTACAAAAAGGGAATAAAGAAGATAATCAAATTACAAGTAGCAACAGTGGCTACAGAAGATATACAGACCTTAGTTGCAATGAGTGACATAACGACTTGAATAAATCTCTTATCTTCTTGGAGCATTATGTGTTCATTTTAAGGTCATTGCAATAATATTACGCATGTAATAAGGTTATACAAAATATTACTATTGCATTTCTGATGAGTTTAGGACAGTTATGAGTCTATGCTATTGACGAGGGTAGGTAGTATCAATAACTCGTATGAATGGAACAAATACAAATACTGTTATGTCAAAAATCAAATCAATTGAAAACGGGTCGATGGCCGCAGTGGTTAGGCGGCTGACTCTTGTTGTGAGAGGACGATAGGCGCCGGGGTTCAATTTCTTGACATTTTTTCAGAGAGTTTAATCCCGGATCGACTTGCCATTCGCTGTTGGGAGCAAAGTGATTAACAGCGCGGCATCAAAAAAGGCGATATGATGCTGTCACAAAGCCAATTGAACACAACATACACACGCAAAAACTACACCGCGAAGTTGCAGTGATAGCCAGACAAGCGATACAGTTTTTGTCACTTCTAACTTTTTAACGCCACCTTCACCAAAACTTTTACTGTCGATAAAAAAAAATATCTTTCTTCTTTTAAAAAACTTTCTCCAATTTCTTTTCTTTTGACTTTCGATCACCTTTTCAAAAACGTTCTCCCTTTTTCTTTTGATTTCTTCACCTCCTTTTTTCTTAAAAAAAATTTCAAAATAGCAGTAGCATGTGTGTACGTGTAATTTTGACAATTCAATCTATTCTAGATTTCAATGCTTAAAATACATTCTTGTCCTAACTACAATACATTTGATATTAAGTTTGCTTGTGTTTGAATAAACGATGATTTCAAAAGGGGCTTTTGATAACGTCCACTTTATAAGTCGGACCTCTTACCACTAAACCTGAATCATAAATTCACCACTCCCTAAAAAAGATTTATCATTACTGCTGTTCTTTCCACTGCTCCTTTCAGTAGGCTGCTGATCTGATGGCTAACCTCCTTTTGTCCATTAAAAAATGTCTAAAGACCAGTTTTAAGTTTGGCTCTAATGTTTCGCTTAATATAATATTCTAACTAATTTTGATTACAATCACCCAATTAAAATAACAATGGTTACAGCTTATTGAAGTACAGAATTGCATTTATAAACCATTTGCTGAAGAGCCTGAACTTTAAACCGGTTTAAATCTCCTTTTGCAGCATTTAAACTACTTTTAAAGATTCTAAACAGCTTTCGATGTGCACAACGTGCGAACCGCTTGTAATTAACATGAGCAGCTTTCAAATTAATTTTTAAATTCAGTTTGAACTGATTTAAAATTGCAACCTGGCAAGCTTTTGAACTGCTTTTTTAATTTCCTGTCAAACAGTATTTTAACTGTTTTGGCTGTTCCCGGAATGTTTTGAACTCAATTTTGTTATTATTATTTTTGAACACAGAAATTGACTTTATAAACTATTTGCTGAAGAGCTGAATCAGGCTAAACCGTTTTTAAATCTCCTTTTGAACAGCATTTGGAACTGCTTTTAACGATTATAAACAGGGTCGATGGCACAACGTGCTGAATCGTTTGTAATCAATATGAACAGCTTTCAAATTAATTTTGGACTGGCGTTTGAACTTTTTTCAGAATTTAATCCCGGAGCTTTTGAACTGCTTTTTTAACTTCCTGTTAAACAGTGTTTTAACAGCGCGGCCATTTTAAACTGCGTTTTGGTGCTGTATCCGAAAGCCATTGAACAGCTTTCAAAATGACACTTGACAATCTGACACCGCTTAGAGTTGCTTTTAATAGCCAGAAAGTACAGCAACCGAGTTTTGCAACTAAGCGTTAGAACTGCTTGTCAAAAGCTCAGACAACTTTGAGTTTCATTTTGAACTACCCTTCGAGCATTGTTTGAATTGCTTTTGCACAATCTTATCAGTTTTTAATTCCGTTGAGCTACATTTTAACAACATTTGAACTTTTGATCAACTTCAACAACGTATAAACTGGCTTTTTTACCACCTATTAAAGCGCCTTAAACTAGTTTTAAAAAGCTTGAATAGTTTGAGCTCCTTCTTGAACAGCGTTTGAACAGCTTTACGATAATTATTTAAACATCAGTTGAACAAACTACTTTTAAAAGGACCGATAAATTGCTATTTGAATTATCTTTCGATCAGTGATCAAAGAACTTTTGAAGAGTCTGGTCAGTGTTTAAACCATCTTTTAATCTCCAATCTGAATAATTACTTTTGAACAGCGTTTAAACTGCTTTTGAAAAGGCTTAATAGGTTTAAAAAAAATAAAATAAAAAGAAACGCCTTATCTTAGTTGATTACCGAGAGTATTGCTATTGCATTTCTTAATCGCGCCGCACTTCAATTTCGCTGGGACTTCCCCGAGAAACCGGAGATTTACCGACTTTAATCTTTCGGTACAAAAAAATCCTAATTAGCGCATTTCTGCCTGGCCTGAATTAAGGACTTCCCCAAGTTGGTCGGGGATTTAAGGGGGGAAAGACACAGTGGGCGACACATTCATTGTAGAAATGGCTCCAATTTGAAAGGTTCTCACGGTTAAACAAAAAATGAGATTGTTAAGTTTCAAAAATGAGAAATTAAGTGTAAGGAACTTATCCAAGCGTTTTAATATTGGAAAAACACAAGCTGCAGATATAATATTTTTTTTTAGGTCCGCTATTACGATGTAAAGCAAAAGAAATAGCCAGAGATTCTACATTCAGTGCTGCTTCTGGTTGGCTCAATAAATTTAGAATCCGCCACAATATAAGATTTAAAGCGATTTCGGGAGAAGGAGCTTTGGTTAATGCTGAAGATGTTTCATCGTTTTTTAAAAAATGTCCTTTTTTGGTTAAGGGATATTCACCGAGAGACATCTATAATGCCGATAAGACAGGCCTATATTTTCTTAATCACTACCCGACAAAACGCTCACATTATTTAGTATAAATATTGATAAGTATCCCAAAGAGAATTTACAATTTTGCATTTTCAAATATGGCGGGTCAAAAAGAAAAACTCCTAATCACGTTTGGTAAATCTTTTCTAAACCCAGAGCTTTTAAAAACATTTACATAAATAACCTGCCTGTAACTTGGAAATACAAATAATAAAGCTTGGATGACAGGACAAATTATGACAGAGTGGTTGCAAGACCTAGATTGGAAAATGGCTAAAGAAAAAGAAACATTTTGTTATTTTTAGACAATTTTTCCTCCGATAGATTTCGCTTAAATAATATAAAAATATTATTTTTACCCCTAATTGTACATCTGCTTGTCAACCATTTGACCAGGGCATCATAAGGAATTTTAAAACTTATTGCCGAAGTCTAATACTCAAACACCTGCTAGTAACCATTGAAAGTGCTGGTACAGCTTTTGAATTAATAAAGAATATTACAACACTAGATGCAGTTTATTAGCCAAAAATTTGCTTGGGACCATTTATCCAAAGAGACAGTTCAAAATTGCTAGATTTAATCATGCAAATATTTCAAAGTGAAGACTTCTTATTTTAACTGCAAGGCTGATACATCTGGCCTAGAAGATAATTTACCTCTTAGTTACTTTCAGATATCCTCAAAAATAAGAATTTATCGAAATTGACGGATAATGAAAACCTTAATGCTTTTTTGAACGTAGATGAAGATTTGTATGTTGAAGATCCAGATTCAGAACAAGAAATTGCAAATCCAGTTGAATTACAAGAACTTTCGGAAGATTCTGATGTCGATGAGGTTCCAGTGCCTACAGAAGCTATCCCAAATTATGCTCAAACTGTTACCCTGACCAAGCAGCTCAAAAGTTTTGTCGAAAATCACGGAGATACAGAGTCTTTTTGGAGCTTCTTTCTAAATTAGAAATACGATTTCAAGACGCCATTTTAAAGAAAAAAAGACAAACAACAATAATGAAACGTCCTTATCTTATTTTTTACTGAGAGTATTACATACTACATCTATGTAATCGCGCCGTGCGCCAATTTCGCTCGGGACCACCGAGCTAAACGGTGATTTATCGACTAATAATAATATCTACTATAAACCTAACTGAAGGCCACACAATGTTCCCCTCTACATTGTTATTAAGGTTTAGGAAATTCCGTAACGGTATCGATTATGCTGCTGACCACTGTACATATTATATTATACTGTCTATTTAGATCGTTGCATCGCAAGTGCCGTCAAAATATTATATCGATAGTTGAACGGTATGTCTTAATTATTCATTGTAGAAATGTCCATATGCTTAAACAAAAAATTGAGATTGCGTTTACAAAAATACATGAAACTTGCAAGCGTTTTAATAGAAAAACACAAGTATGCAGATTTAATATTTTTTGCAGGTCCGCTATTACGATGTAAAGCAAGAGAAATATGTTCCAGAGCTTTGCGATATTTTAGTACATTTTCATTTTTTTATTATTCTTATTAATTAATTTATGAATCCGCCACAATTTAAGATTTAAAGCGATTTCGGGATCTATTTCAGCTTTGAAGTTAAAACAATAAGATGTTTCACCAATTTTTTAACATATAATAATCCTTTTGTCGTTAAATAATATTCAGTGGAGAAATTGACATTTATAATGCCGATAATTACTAATAATATAATTATAGGGCCCTACCCGATCAAAAACGCTCACAAAAAAGAAGGAAAATGATATTGGAATTTTAATTATCCCACAAGTAATAATGAAGGAATAATGATTTAATACAACATTAGAAATTGAAATGATTTGAATTATTCGTATATCAATCTATTTTTGGTAAAGCTCTAAAATTCTGTTCAAGGACTAGGGAAAAACATTAACATAAATAACCTAGTCCTGTAACTTGGAAATACAATAAAATTGGATGACGTGAACAAATTATTATAAATAAGACCTAGATTGGAAAATGTTCTAAAATTTAGAATCATTTTTTATTTTTAGATAATGTATATCATTTCGTAAATTAATCTTTTTAAATAATATTTTCCTTTTTAAAAATATTATTTTTGAAAATCAAAATTATGTCGTCTATCAGCTTGTAAACCATTTGACCGGTGGATGTGTAAAGTGAATTTTAAAATTATTTCTTTAAATATTGTTTGGTCAAACACCTGATATAACATTTATTACAAGTCTTTGCAATCTGAATTAATAAACGAATATTACAACACATGGATGGTGTTTTTAAATTTGTGAATAAATGTCTATTGTTGGTACCATGAAAGTTATGTGAATGTCTTGATTGTTTTAATTCGTGTTGCAAAGTGAAGTCGCAGTTAAATTGTTTATATATGGCCTAGTGAAGATGATTTATTATTTGATTTTACTTTCAGATATATAAAAATTTATTTTATCGAAATTGACGGATAATGAAAACCTTTAGGATGCTTTTTTGAACGTAGATGTTTTTACTTTGTTGAAGATCAGATTCAGAACTAAAGAAAACCTGATCTTTTTTAAACGTAGATGAAGATTTGTAAAATTTGAAATCCAGATTGAAAAAAATTTAAATCCAGTTAAATACAAGAACTTTCTTTAATGATTCCAGTTTGTTTCGATGAGTTTCAGTATTATCTTTACATTTAAAAAGTTTATCCCAAATTTTCATTTTCAAACTGTTATTTTAACCTAATGATAGTGTTAAAAGTTTTGTTCAAAATCATTTGGTATGCAGCATATACAATCATCTACTTACCGCTTATAAAATTGAAATACGATTTTAGAGCTTGACAAAAAAAAGATTGATAGACAAATAATTCAAATATTTGAATTTCTAATGTTGTATTAAATATTCATTTTACTTTTTTATTACTTGTACAATATGTAATCTAAATACGATATTATATTGAATTCTTTGTTTACAGATAATTTTGTTGATAGGCATGAGCAATTAAAATATTATATCGATAGTTGAACGGTATGTCTTAATAAATGTCCATATTTCTTCCGTATGAATATTTGGATATTTGCAGTCTCGTATTATTAGGCATTGTGGAAGAAGGTATTTAATTATTTATTGTTCTATTGATCTCTTGCGAAATAAATTTTATTACATTTAAAAGATTATTCTTGTTGAAACAATATTCTTTTCATTTGCATTTTCTTATTATATCCTAATCTGTTAATTGTCTCATTCTTCAAGCATTTTTGCTAAACATATTCGTTTAGTTAGTGTTTTGTCGTCGTTTCTATTAGGTTTTCTGCAGAGTTTAGTATAAGATACATACATAAGTATTTATTTAGTTTGTTAGTTTGGTATTTATATGTTATAAAAATAATGGATTTTTATAATTTAGTTCAAAGAAAACAAATTATTAAGTGGTATCATCAGGAAATACCCTTAAGGCAAATAATAGAGCGCTTTTATGAGAATTATCAATCACGACCCGCTCTAAAAACCAATTCAGCGAATAATAAATAATTTTGAAAGATTGGGCTGTATTATGCCGAACAAGCACAAACGTAATAGGCAGCCATTTGTTCGCCAAGACGAAAGAAATCTTTTAATTTGTGCCAGTGTCGAACAGAACCCGAAAATATCTTCATTGGGTATTAGTGAGCAGCTGGATATTTCTAAAAGCACAGTATGCCTGTTTTAAAGAAAAATAAATACCATGCCTACAGATTACAGAAAACAAATGAAATATTTCCCGAAGATGAAGAACAGAGAATGGAATTTTGCGAAAATATGATGCATATTTGCAATCAAAACGCAAATTTTATTGCAAATATATTATTTACGGATGAAAGTACTTTCCCGTTGCACGGACGACATAATCCCGCTGTACCTCGACACTGCGCAACAAAAAACCCGCACCTAACATACAATGCTAGAACTCAGCATCACCAAAAATTAAACGTTTGGGCGGGATTACTTGGAGAGCATAAAATTGGACCATTTTTTATGGATGGCAATTTAACAGGCGAGAAGTATCTTAACTTGCTCCAGAATCGAATTATCCCACGCCTCCACGAATTGGCGCTCAACTTGGATAACATATGGTTTCAACAGGATGGGTGTCCCGCTCATAATAGTAGAGTTGTACGGGAATATCTTCATAATGTATTTCCAAACCGTGTTCTAAGTACCTGGGGAACTATTCGCTGGCCATCTAGATCACCAGATCTCTCCCCTAATGACTTTTTCTTATGGAGATACATGAAAACGAAGATCTATACATTTGAAAACGATAGACCAAACAATTTAGGAGAATTGCAACAAAAAATTATGAACACTTTTGATGACATTCCTCCAGCAATTTTACAGAATGCGCAACGAGGCTTCTACGATCGTTTAGCATATTGCTTTGAGGCGACCGGAAGACGTTTCGAGCATTTAATGCATTAGAAAAGTGGTCGCTTTTATGTTAACTTATAAAATAATAATTTATGACTAATAATAGATTCCTTCTGTTGTAACATATGCATATTTTTTAACGTTTATTCCTGCAAATATGAGAATATTCATTTTTTATTTAGCTACTAATTACAGAATTTAAATTTCATTATTTTACTGTGAATTGTTGTGATAATACATAGTATTACTATTGTCCACATTGCTTTAATATTTTACATTTTTCATTCGTCATAAACATCTTCTTACAATACATATTCTGTGCACAAATTTGCTATTCTTATTATAACTACATATTTAGTTTTTATGAGGATAAAAACAGCGGGCACATTGTGCACGTTGAAGAAAATTTTATCATATGAGTCTACCTACATTACGTATAATTCATACCACCGGCGCAGCTATGCACGTACATAGGTACATACTACAACGCTAAGACCTGCTCAACGAAGTAACACGTCAATCGGAGCGAGCGTTTGACGGCACTTGCGATGCAACGATCTGTATATCTGAAGGAAAAAAACTTTTTTCTTAAGTTTAAAGTTTCTTATTTATTTATATACATATACGAATTAAATGTCCCAGTTTCTTTAATATATTCATTTTTCATTAAAACACGATTGTTGTTGTATCTACTACATATTTCTTTTATGCGGACACCCCTCCTGAACGGACATCTTCAGTTGATCCCGTTGGTGTCCGTTCAGGGGAGATTTCACTGTACATGTATATTTGATTTGAATCATCAAATACAATATTGCATTAAACACGGAATAACGGAACTAAAACACTTCGGTAACAGATAAAAATAACTTCTACTGAATGTAAAACTGACTCATAAGTACTTAGTATTATAGAAGCACAGTCATTAACACTAGAGTTCCTAGATAAGCAAATACGATAAAAGTTAAAGCGAATGCAGATAATTGATATACCAGACACATCATTGTCTTAACGAAACTCTTCCTGTGTAAATAGTGAAACGTATACACCACACACACACACACAATTCACAATTTTCTCAATTTTCCCTCGTCCTCTCCAGACGCACATGGGTTTGCATTACAACGTCAACGAACGGGAAAACGACGAAATCGTAATTATCGCATAACACTCTTGTAATTTTCATGCGACACTGGCAGTCATCTTTACGGTGTAACACGCAACTCATTGCGTGTACACTGTCGCAATTAAAATGCTCTTTTTTTTAATTGTCGCCATCCTAGACAGCCGTATACGTTCTTGAATCTAGAACTTAATTAATTCCTCATTTGTACAATCAAGATGTAATTGGCGATAATCACGTAATTTCGAATTTGTTGTAGTATCGTTATCAGCCTAGTTATCTCCATTGTCTGGTCGATGTAGCTGTGAACAATTTCCTAACAGTCTAGCTTGTACGTGGTGCAATTACTTTCTTTGTTGCTGATTGACACTTTCGATGATCAAGTATACAGTTTGAATATTTATGCAGTTTTAGTGCATAAGATTTAAATTAAACTGTATATTATTATGTAATGTAAGATTTTTAATAAAAAAGAAAAAGAATATACTTAAAAAACAATGTGGATTCAATTCACAGTTACTTGCAGTACAGCATTTTATATCCTATTCTCGAACGTTAATTAAAACAAATCTCGAACTTCCAACATTTTTTAACGGATTTAGACATCGCAAATAACTGTAGGTTCGTGTAAAAAAAAGCTGATATTGCAAACAATAAACTCGATCAATGAAGACAACAAAGGAGAGCCAGAGGTGGCTGCATGTTCCCGCGTTAAATGCAATCTTCTGTTTCCACGCCGATGAAATAGCTATGATAAAGCTCCCTTACCGTAATTCTAATTGCATTGAATGTACAACCTCGCAGTTCAGTTCACACAGTCTTATGTAAAATCAACACGAAAAGGTTAATCGTCTAATAAATTCACGAATTAAAGCTGTACATAAAATCTTTTATATTACATGTTAAAAAAAATGATGTAAACTAGAGCATTGAAGCATAATATATCAATATGTCATTCACTTCGCTTTTGACTCCCCTTTACCGTTTCCGTAGTGCGGAACGAGGAAGATCTATATATACAATTAAAAGTTTTCGACACACAGAAGTAACAAACTAAATATTTTATTAAGCGCGGTCCTATTGTCTGATCTGTCGGCTTTGAGTGTTTATCTAGCTAATGGTATTTAAAGTTTTGACCGGATCTGTCGAGTTTACTGGATGACGGTTAATTGAAGGTCGTATTTAATTTGGGAGGTCTCTAAAGAGCATTACTGTTTTGATACGGAGACGACATGATACCTAATTATAATTCTGACGTTCGAATTCGAGTCCGTTTTAGTTTAGATAGATAATTTTTAGTTCAATATAAATATTACATCAAACAATATCTATAGTGCTGTTTAAAAATGAAAGATGAAACATCACATATCAAGATTAGACCTTTCTATCCACCAGTCAATCGCCGAAGCTAGAGAAACGAGGAAGTTGCTCGAGCAATTGGTCTTTTGCTTTTTAATTCTTAATAGGTGGTTATTTATTTAGGTACTGGAGAGTGCTAAAACTTGTGACTGTCTGTGGAATGTTTTTTTTTATCTGCCTGACATTGCTGTAAATATTTTATTAAGCGATCTGTGCTATCGCTTATATAAGTTTAATTGACAGATTTTGTGGTTTTTCGTGTTTTCATATAAAAAATATCGTATAAATCGTCTAAAATAAATTAACGGCATTTTTCTCTATATAACATTAGACTAGATTGATACTATTTATAATTTCCCATGATAATAAATGAACGGCTACAATATCTAATAATACTAAAGGTACAGTCTATCGAATTTTGGCCGAAGATTTGGACAAACAAGAGCTTCATGCTACACACTCTAACAGACGACCAAAAAAAATTCGAGAGATCATCATTCCAAAGACATGTTAAAAATGTCCCAAATAAATCCGGCAAACATGTCAGCTGTCAGCCATTATAATCGATGATGAAACGTGCTGTTTTCAATACAGCCATCAGAAGAGCCAAAAGAGAGAAAATTACGCTTTCAGAAGAGCAAAATCAAGACATTGCTGACGGTTTTCTTCGAATCAAAAAGAATTGTTCGCAGTTAATTCGACCCAGAAGATCAGAGGTAATCGTTTCGATACCATCCCGGTCATCCAAAAGACTTCGACCGTCATACTAAAGGCTATTCCAATCGATAAGTATAAAAATGTTTCGAAAAATTTGTTGAACGTTTCCTGCGCTGTATGCCTCAAAAAAGGCTATTTTGAATAAACAAGAATAAAAAGAAATTTGTTACGAAAAGTTCAAATAAACCTATGTCCTAAATCTCTTAAATTTTGAGCTACAGGGTATTCAAGTTTTGAGAAAAAATCGTTTTTTTATCATAACTTTAATATCTTTCTAGATATTTTAATACAATTTGGCATATGCCTTCTAAGCAACAACAGCTATTTTTTGATATAGAAATTTTTTAAATTTTTGTATTCAGTGGCGTCCGTACAGGATGTGGACTAGATATTTTCAGAGAAATATTATGTACGCCACTGCTTTTTCTTAAAATAAAAATTATTTTTAAAATCTCCATTTATGTTAAGGTAAATTTGATTTCCTGTTTTTTTTTCGTCCGACGAACGGTTTCCGATCAAAAAATAAAGATCATTAAATGGGCATAATTATTGCTATGTACCTATCATCATTTTGGAAAAGGAGGCTATGAACTTTGTTGTCAAGGAAACAATTGCAATGACGAAATAATTAGATAATGCCAAACAGTTTTGGCAGATAGTTATTTGAGTACACGAAAATTGCACTTAAATTAAATTTAAAATCGTAATATCTTTAAAACGTATAAGTATTATGGTAAATTTCACAAATGCTGAGTTTGCTGATATGCACTACTTGTACGGGCTTGCTGACGGCAATGCATATGAAGCCAGACGATTATACCAGGAGCGGTATCCAAATAGAATAGTTCCAGATGCCCAAACGATATCAGGAACCCACAGAAAGTTATGTGAAACGGGATCTTTTCAACCGAAAAACTACCTAAAAGGGGTACACCATACCGCACGAACACCGGAAACCGAAGAAGCTGTTTTAAATTTAGTGGAACAAAACCTTGAGATGAGTACCAGATAATTGGAAATATTTTAAATATTACTCATATCCTAGTCTGGAGAATTCTTCATGATTTTTTTGTTATATCTCTATCATATTCAACGAGTCCAGACCCTACTTCCTTGGGATTTTCCATTACGTACAAATTTCTGCCAATGGTTTCTTCAAATCGTTACCGAAAATCCTGAATTTGACGCCAAAATTTTATTCACGGACGAAGCTCATTTTTCCAGGAATAATCATTTTTGGGCTGAAGAAAACCCACATGCCATCACAGAATCCCGCCACCAAAACCAATTTTCGATAAATGTTTGGGCTGGAATTATTGGTGATTATTTAATTGGGCCTTATTTTCTACCAGGCAGATTGGACGGAAACGCTTATCGTCAGTTTCTTGAACAGAGTTTACCAAATTTCCTAATCGAGGTTCCCATTTTAATTCGTCATGGTATGTGGTTTATGCACGATGGTGCACCTGCACATTTCAGTCTCCAGGCGCAGGAATTTTTAAATCAATTTTATAGAAATCGCCGGATAGGGCGGGGAGGAACTCAGTCGTGGCCACCTAGATCCCCAGATCTAAACAGTCTAGATTTTTTCCGGTGGGGACACCTTAAGACTTTGGTTTATAGCACCCCAATACACACTGAAGAGGAGTTGAGAACTCGCATAATACTTTGTTGTGACACTATCAGGAATACTCCAAAATTTTTCAAAGAGTACGAGACTCAATAAGGAAAAGAGCTGAAGCATGCATACTTGCAGGTGGTGGCCACTTTCAACAGCTAATCTAAATTATAAAAAATGTTTAGGAAGATATTAATTAGGAGTGTTATATTTTATTATTTTTTTCTTAAAACTTGAATACCCTATAGCTCAAAATTTAAGAGGTTTAGGACATAGGTTTATTTGAACTTTTCTTCATAAAATCACGTAAGGACTCTCCATTGTTACTAATGCACTTGTTCAATCTTTTATTCCACTGGTCAAAACTTTTTTTAAATTCATCTTCTTTGATGCCTAACAGCGTCTCCGTCGTTTTTTTCTTCAATTTATCATAGTCTACAAAACGCCTTCCTTTCAGGTTTCTTTTCATTCGGGGAAATAAAAAAGGTTACAGAGGGGCCAGGTCGGATGAATACAGGGGATGAGGCACAAGAGTCATATCGTTTTTTAATCAAAAATTGGCGTACAGACAGTGTGTGCAGGAACGTTGTCGTGGTGGAAAAACCAATCACCTGTCACCCACAAATCGGGCCTCTTTCGCCGCACTTTGTTATGCAACCTTTTGAAAACTTCTAAGTAGAATGCCTGGTTAACAGTCTGTTTTGAGATTTGATTTCACTTGACGAGCTTTTTTGGGTCGAGGCGAACTTGGAGTCTTTCATTGGCTCGATTGTTGCTTCGTTTCGAGATCATAACCGTAGCATCACGATTCATCACCTGTTATGATCTCGTTAAAAAAGTTTGAATCGGTCTGAAACATTTCGTTCAATTCACGGTTCCCTTCGATGCGACGTTGCTTTTGTTCAGCAGTCAGCAACCGAGGCACAAATTTAGCAGCCACTCTTTTCATCTCCAAATTTTCAGACAAAATTTGCTGGATTGAACTTCAAGTCACTCCGCTCAGCTGCACAAGTTCGTCTCTAGTTCGACGTCGATCTTCGTGGATTAGAATCCTAATTTTATCCACATTTTCATCAGTACCGGAAGTGGAAGGACGACTTGAGCGAGATTGGTCATCAATTGACATTTCGCCTTTTTTAAAGCGGGAAAACCGCTCAAACACTTGCGTTTTCCACAAAGCATCGTCCTTGTAGCAAGCTGCTGTTCGCGGAAATCAAGCAAAAAACGACGAGCACACAAAACAAGTGTCACTAAAAAATTCTTACGGACGGAGCAGCATTCAGTGATGTTTTGCAGACAGACTGTGGAATGTCAGTTGCTTATGCACCTACTGGGAGAAAGCGGTACTACCAAAACCCCGTTCATCATGGAGTCGTTCCGGTCCCTCCTCCTTATGCAAGAAAGAATTTTTCGAAATTGTATCCCTAAAGGGGTGGCAAAATTTGTATCAAAAATAGCATTTTTTATGACCAAATTTACTTGAAACTTGGTGTTAATGTCGTTTGGGAGAATTCCTAAGACACGTGTTTCCGCATTTTTTTAATCCATTCCCCAAACAGGCGACACGGGCTGAAAAATGGTGAATGGGAGTAGCAAATTTATTTGAAACTTGGTACTAATGCTCTTTGACACGATAATAATAATAATAATGATAGGTTTAAAACGGGTAATCGGTCTGTTGTGGTTAAAAGAAAAAGGAGTCTCCTTTTTTCATAAACTCAATATTTCGCTCTTTATTCAGAACTTCTTCAGGAGTATAAACTATAATACAGTAAACCTCGGATATAACGATCCTCAAGGGACCGTAGAAATCGGTTCGCTAAGGCCGAGGTTCGTTATAGGAAAAAAACAATAAACACTTGTACAATAACTTTATTAAAAAAATATTACAAAAAGATACAAATGTTCATATTATGGATAAAACAAAAATATAGATATATAATACATATGTGAATAGAGTATGATCTTGACTGACCCAATACTGATATTTGTCATCATAATGTGTAATGCATATTATTTAAGTACAGTATGTGCTATATAATCAGTTATTTTACTTTGTATGCGAGCATCAGCAATGCATATTTTATCTACATATGTTTCTACTTTTGCCAAGCTACACAAAACATCTTCTGGTGCTCCACGAGACTGCAAAAACTGACGAATGTCATTCAGCTTTTGTGTAGCCGCTATTATATTAATTGGCATAGCCTCTTGTATTGCTTCGTCATCGCTGCTAGCACTTTCATAATGTTCTTCCGTTGTGTAACTACTTTTTACACTGGAAATAATTTCACTATCATTTAAAAAGTCTGATGTCACGAGATTATCATCTACAGTCACATAGTCTTCTGTAATTCTAACATTTGGCGGCACTTGTTCCTCGTTTGAAGTTTGCTTAATTAACCAGTCCGTTAATAAAAGTTCGTCTTCGAATCGAATTCCTCCATACTTGCTTCAGGATAAAATCCTGCATGTCTATAGCAGTTTCTTATTGTTTGAGCGGAGACCCTTTGCCAGGATCGGTGAATTAAGTTTATCCCGTCGAGTAATGTAATTTTAAAATCTATTCCAGCGTCTATATTTTGCACTACCTTCAACAAAAGTGATTGACGGTAACATTTTTTAACAGCATGTATAATGCCCTGATCCAATGGTTGAAGTTTTGAACTGGTGTTCGGTGGCATGAATACTATTTTGATGTATCTTAAATGTTCAATATTGGGATGGGCAGGGCAGTTATCCACCAGCAATATAATTTTACGTTTCGTTTTAGTTAGTTCCTCATCCCATTTACGAATGTATTCGATAAAAATTTCAGATGTCATCCAAGCTTTTGAATTGGCTTTATAATCAACTGGCAGCCTAACCACACTCTTAAAGCAACGAGGATTTTTTGATTTTCCTATAATAAGTAGTTTTCGTTTATGTTTTCCCGACATGTTTGTACATAAAAGAGCGGTTATTCTTTCTTTTGACAACTTGCCTCCTGCTCCTGCCAACTGCTCTCCTTTGAATTTTAAGGTTCTGTCAGGTGTTAATTTATAAAAAAGACCGGTTTCGTCCGCGTTGTAGATGTCATCTTCGCTAAAATTTTTTCTGATTTGCGGCCAAACTGTTGTAAGCCAGTTGCTTACCATGTTGTTATCTACTGATGTCACTTCACCAACAATTTTCCCACTGGATATGTTATGACGTACTTTCCATCTGTCTATCCAGCTTTCACTGCACACAAATTCACCGTGAATTTTGTTTCCAAACTCTTCTGCTTTTGTTTTTAAAATTGCTCCACTGATAGTTACGTTGTTTAGTCGCTGTTGAGTGAACCACTTTAAAAGTGCTTGATCTACGTCATCATAGTGAGATTTCCGCATTTTCTTCACTTTTGCGTTTGTACTTTCGAATGCTTTAAGTAGTTCATTTCTGTTTTTCCATATTGTACCAACAGTAGATTTACTGAGATTTCTGTCACGGCAAACATCTTTCTGTTTTTTTCCACTTTGTATATCATAAATTATTTGACACTTATCTTTAAGTGCAAAAGATTTTCGCTTGTGTACTAAATTATCCATTTTATTTGCAAACATCCATCCGCTGTGAACAACTTCAATAAACTGATTGCAGAAATAATATCGATCGCGGCGCAAACAATGCAAGGGACATAATACGGGTATTCACCAGTTCCCTAACAGATAACGCTTCATTTTGTGGCGCAAAGTTCGCTATAGACGAAGCTATACTCGTTCAAACTCGTTCGTTATATCCGAAAGATCGTAAAATACGGGTTCGTTATAATTGATGTTTTTTTAACATTGTTTAAATGGGAATCCGGACGGTACTTTCGATATGGTTCGTTAATACCGAAGATTCGTTACAACCAGGGACGTTACAACCGACTTCTACTGTATCTAGAAAGGGTTTTTTTTACAATATTGTCCGAAAAATTCAAAATTAATTGAATACTTACAGTGGAGATGATATAAGTTGCAAACTTGATACGAACGTAATTCAACATGGTCAACTACATTAAAATTATTTTGACAAGTTTTAAAAGTTGAAGTAACTAATTTAAATTAAAAACATTTTAAAATTTACAGTAAAATTAATTCGGATAATTTTTTTATATTTTAAAACAGTATTACTACGTTCTATGGGGCCATCAAAGAAACTTGAATTGTAGATTAGTTTGTTGAGGATAAATTTAGGGTAACCATTGTTAGCAAAAATCCGAAAAAGGTTCCTAAGATTTTCCTGCAAAAATCTTTCGTGAGATATATGTGTGACACGATTTTTCATTGCGATGACCGTATTGAAGTTGTGATTTTTCGGATGGTTGGAAAAACAATTTAAGAATCTACCTGATGCAGTTGGCTTTTGATACCAATCTGTTATAATTAATAATAATAATTGATGCCTTAGCTTGCGCCAATTACAGAGGCCATCGGCTGGCCATGAGTTATTATTATGCCTACGGCTGTAGACTGACTTAAGATGTTACCTTTCCGCATTTGCCGTGGAATTTGGGAAACAACAGTAAACCAAACTCAGAAAGGAAGCACCGGGGTTCGAACCCGGTACTGCCGGATTAGGAGGCAAGTGTACAAGCCACTACGCCACTAGCCCGACAATGATAATGAGCCCGATTAATGAAACACGTGTTTCGGTGCTTTTGTTTTTTCAAATTCAATCCCTAAATGGGCGACAGCGAATGGCTAAGTTTCTGTTATAAAATGCAATTCTTTATGGTCAAATTCACTTTAAACTTGGTGTACATTTTATTTGACACGATTAATGAAGCACATGTCTCGGCATTTTTTTTTTAATTCAACTCCTAAACGAGCGAAAAGGGAGGTGGCAAAGTTTGTATAGAAACGATATATTATTAGGATCACATTTTCCTGAAACTTGGTAGTAATGTTCTCTGCCACAATTTCAGCTTTTTTTAATTTAATCCCTAAGGGAGCAGTTTGTATAAAAAATAATACTTTTATTATGAAATTTACTTGAAACTTAGTATTAATACTCGTCGACACAAATGACGAAATGCGTTTTATGGTAATTTTTATTTTTTAATTCAACCCTCAGGGAGTTTTTATGGGAATCGTTTCGATACCATTCAAAAGACTTCGACCGCCATGCTAAAGACCATTCCGATCGATGAGTATAAAAAACTGTTTGGAAAAATTTATTGAACGTTTCCTGCCTTCATCTCAAAAAAAAATCAAACATGTGGCATGAATGTATCAAGCCAACAATTACAATAGTTTGTAACTCCAACTCATATTAAAAGTATCTCAAAAATATTTCAAATTTTAAAACTCTAACTTACCCGATCTTTGTTATTAACTTCCCGTGAACATGCAGATAACTGGTGACAAACCGCTTATTCACCTGGAAATAAAACGAAACGCTTTCGTGGATCAATAACACCTTTTTAATACTAAAAAACCTACATCTACGCTGCTCAAAGCTGCCAAATCCTCTTCTTCCGAATCCATGTGCTGATTCTCAGTGATGGCTGATGTGGTTCTATGAACACGCCGTCCACCATCTGGTCTTATCCATATTTCGCGCCGTAAGGAATTTGGATGGTTCGGGGGTGCTTGCGATTCTTTCTCCTTCATATGTTGTCTGGCACGTTCAAGACGTTCCTCTCTTCTTTTACGTTCACTTTGTTCATACTAAAAGTAACACAAAATGATAAGATGATTAAAATTGAAAATACAGAAAAGAATCATCCCAAAAAGGGATGATTTTCTGATCAGTAATTCAGTTGGGACCATTGAAAGTTTCAAAAAGCAAAATTGGTGGCAAGCAATATTTTAAAATTTAATAGAGATGCTAAGCTTCAACGAACCAATAATCTTTAATTTCTAATAACATAAACAGCGAAAAATTAAAATAGGATATGAAGAATAAAACTTAACAAAATCATCATTTTCCGCTCTGTTTAGTGCTGTATTTGGGATTAAAATTTATTTGTTCAGGCAATTATTTGAAATATTTTTAAGTAAAAAATTATTTTCAAGTAATAAAAATAAATACATTCAAGTAATAATGGATAATATGATCAAGTATCGCTTTTAGTTTCTTGTTATCTTCATTCCTTTCCCAAATTATCAGAATTAAAAGCATTTTAAGTAGAAAATTCAGAAAAAATGTATCACAATCAAACCAGCCGAACAGAGTTTTACGAACTAATTAATTTTACCCTCTATCAACAAAATTCAACTTGAAAATGTCATCAATCCGCGTAAATAATATCGTAAATATGACATAATTGCATTATGTCCGAGAATTTTTGCACGTTTAGATAGGGTAATCGTTGAAATAAGAAGCGATGCATTAAAACCGGTAAAAGAAAGGACGGCAAGAGCAAAAAGACGAGCGATGATACTGGACGCGTACAATAAACCGGTACTATGCATTTTAACATGAGAACGATAAATAATGGCGAATACCAAATGAAAGAACATGGTAAAAGGATCGAAGAAAGTCGAAGAAAAAGATAACTACTGTGGCAGTTGTATGGACGGACATTTTTCGTTTAAATTTCGTTGAAGTCGCACCGGACGCTTCCTACGGATTCTGCGAAGGCTGCGAATAAAAATGAATCTACTTCGCTGGTGCGTGCTGGGCGAATGTGTATATATATTCTTTGCGCATTATACAGTGTGGAAAAAAAAGTATGGACTACCCCTAATAATTTGGTAGCCTTCAGGTTTTATAGAAAACTCTCGAATACGTCAATTTAATTTTTCAGTTTCCCACATTTTGACAACATTATTTTGTTTTTATAGACATCTGTCAAAAATATGACGTCGTCGACATTTTTTTTAAATGACGTGTGGTAAAAACGTAGACTACGTCATATTTTTAACAGATGTCAATAAAAACAAAATAATTTTGTCAAAATGTGGGAAACTGAAAAACTAAATTGACGTATTCGAGCGTTTTCCATAAAACCTGAAGGCTACCAAATTATTAGGAGTAGTTCATACTTTTTTCCGCACTGTACAGCCTTGGCCAATTGTATTAGACCCCCTTCACTTTCATAGGTTCGAACCAAAATATTAAGAAATAGAATAAAACTAGAAGAACAAAAATGCATTTAACGATAATTTATTTACAAAATAGTAGAATTATTAATCTACTGCTCCCTCTACCTGCTTTTATAGCAGTACGGACTCGCTTTGGCATACTTGCTACAAGATGATAACATTCGTCTACAGATATTTTCTCCCATTCTTCAAATATTTTTTGTTCCAAAGTAAGAAAAGCACCCCATAAAAATCCCATAAAATTTGCAAACTAAATATAAATTCGGTTGTCATTTTCTTGGAAATATAATAATACTTGTAATGCTGGGGTTTTATGAAGGTGTCTAATAGAATTAGCCAAGGGTGTATATGTATATACAGGGTGATTGATTGAGACCGGCCATTAGAAAGATTGGACTTCCTAATCATAATAAATTTACTGTACCTACTTTATATCAGAGGCATATGTATCAATATTAAACACAATATAGCTAGAGCTACAACTGACATTATTCGCTGCATTCTAAAAATATATATACAGGCTGTTTTTTTTTTTTTTTTTTAGTCGGATATCTCAATCTACGTGTAGTACTCTTCCAAGAAAACAAAAAATCTTCACAAAAATTATACCAAAAATTAAATATTTCAAAGATAGAGTGGATTATTACAAATTACATTTTTTTATCTGTGATGGAGTCGCAGACGTAGTGTCTTCCAAGTTGTATCCTTTATCGGACAACCATGCAGCTCTTGCTATGTATTTTTGTGTGTCTAAATGTGCCCTTTAGGCTTTATTACCTTATTTCACCGTAAGTAATATTGCCTTGTTAAATACTAATAATGTTTGACCGATGCTAGCGAGACGCGCCACAACCACACACATGCACACGTAACTCAATCAAATGAACACAATCTGAGAAGCAGAAGCCGCCAATCTAGACGTTGCCCACTATTGTTTAGAAACAAACAGCCAATGATGCTCGCATATCGAATTTGCACATTCCCGTAGACATAGTGAAGGTAAAGCGAAAATTCTATTAAATGATAATATATTTCTACGTTTTTGCAACCTTGTGGGCTTTATGACGTCGCCTCATTCGACAGAATAATGATCAAATTCCCGCAGAACAAAATTTGATGGTAAGTGTTATTAAGTGCACAGTAAGTGTCTGACTAACTAACAGTGAGATGAACTGTAGTATAAATTTGAATCTACACAACGAGAACTTTATTTCAATACTAAGATAGACCTTCGATAGATCTTCGATAACTACCATCAGATACTATCAGAACATTATAAACTTAAGCCTAACCGTCGTCCCATTAAGGTGACTACAGACGATATGATCAAAGTTCATAATATAAAGCTAGCAGATTACTGGATAAAACTTGCTAATATGGTAAACATCTCAATTTAACATGTGGAAGACATCCCTCGCGAAAAATTGAATATGAGACCGCTACTAAGAAACTGAAATCCAGTAATAACCTCGAAACAATGTTTTGGACAATTTGCGAGATATACATACATCATTACACGCCAAAAACCAAAAGTTAGTCGCCATAATCACTACAAGCGTTGGCGACAATATTATGGGATTTGCAATCCTTAACCTTAATTCATTATTCGAATGGGAGATTAATCAAAAAACTGATGAACTAATTCCTCGTTGAACTAAAAAGAGAAAAACTCCCCTTCTTACTTACCCTAGGCCGTACTCCTCATAATTTGAAACAACAAAACTAGTCCATTGGTCATACGCAGCAGATTTGGCTGACTGTGATTTCTTCCTTTATAGCCAGCTATATAGAGGTTATAGCCAGAACAGAGACTAAAAAAGGTTGACATTTTACAAACAAAATCCAAATCACTGAAATTCATCCTCCTGACTCATCATCTCAAATTAACGAATAAACCAATTACCGCCTGTCTATCGTAAAATAATTTATAAATATGATTCAAAGCTTTGTATCATCATAGATAGAATAGGAACTCGGAAACCCAAACTGAATTAGCGGTAAATAAAAAAACCAAAAAGGCATAAAGAAGAAAACGGGACGAGCTTTGCTTGGAGTCTCATCTCTCCCTAAAAAAGCACAACTGAAGACCACGCCCTGTATATTTCAAGTACACGGTGATCAAGTCAAGAATTTCGCCTTGGTTCTTGCTGCGATAGCGTCGCGTACTTCATTTTCCAGACACATGACGTATATAAATATAGTCCACGACGAAAGAAGGTACATTGACTACCTGAACTGTAAGGCAGCGTTTAGGGAATAGTGAACCGCCAGCACAATATGTGCTGGAACGGCTGCCATAAATAACGAAACAACATCATACCGAGCAAAATTCATTGTTGCAAAGCTTTTATTTTTTCTAATATAACTGAATTGCGTGGCTCGTCACTTTTGCTTGTGGGGTCACGTTTTAACCCAGAAACTGATGGTCGAAAATGACGGAGTAGATACGCCATGAACCTCTAACAAAATATTTAGAGGTTTCGTGGCCGTTTTCCCAGCCATCCAAAAGTGTTTTATCACTGCACGAAATTCGATTTTATCCATATTTACGAAATCGCCTGACAGTAGACGTCTGAAATGTTGACAGTTGCTATAAAAAATGTTGCCCTTGCCGACCTATGAATCCACTTCAGCCTTCGTGGACTATCTCTTGCTGATTCCAGAAACATTTCAGGTCGCCCTCGTATTTTTTTTCTATTTCTTGTCATAACTTGCTTATCATGTTTTCCTACTCCCCTTTCCTATCGCAATTATTTGTCCATTATCGTATTTCTTCTTATTTTCTCCCGTTTTTCTGTTTTCATTATTTTCTTTGGTAATCTGTCTAGATCGATGATTATTGACTCTTCTTTGATAATTTTCTTTTTAGCTGTGATGCACTTGCTTGACGATAGACATGATTAATAAACTATATTTATTAAACGCTAAATTTACGAACTAAGTTCATTTTTTTGTCTTAATGAGCAAGTTTCGTAGATGAGATATCCAAATTTGCAAATAATCTAAAGTAAAATGGGTGGATAAAGTGATTAAAGTTCCTGCTCGGTTCCTATGATCTTAATCTCTACAGACTGTCCCGGTGACATTTCCAGTACCTATACACGCGAACATTTTGCTTTGGCATTTCGACAAAACTAACATCAAAAACAATAACGCCGGCATCATTTAAGTTTCATTGTATATGCATTGAAATACTCTACTAAGATAGTATGTTCATCATAAAACACACAATATCAAAACTGTAAAATGTCTAGCATGACCTCGTGAAGTTACCATTCTTTAAGGAGGCAAACGACTAATAAAACCTTTATACCTCCTCGTTAAACGAACATTTCGCAAAATATTACATATGAACTCTTACTGTTAAGTGACCTCTTCTCTCTAATGCAAGTTTTGCGCATAGTATGAACAAGATAAATTATGAATAGGATACGTACACATATTTGATGCAGATACTGGCAGGCGGCATTTGGGAAAGAGAAAACAAACGTACAATGAGTGGAGTGAAATAATTTGCCGAAAAATTATTACGCTACGTTGCTAGTAAACAGTGAACGCTGACGAATATGTATATGGCAAGTGCATAGCTTATGCTCGAGTAAAAATAAGGATAGATAACTACTTACGTCTTAATATATATACATTCTACATACAAATACATTTGTCTCATAATGACGTGTTGGTGGTATACAGTTAGCTATAGAACTTGCTTTTAAAGGCGAACGATTGTAGATTTTTGCTAACGTCCCACCAATACGAAAACATTTGCCTTTAATGGTGCATTGTTGTTAGTTAACATTCCAGAAATGTGCACGCTTGTTTACCTTAAAAAAGTTACTGCCAGATTAGTGATAGATAAATTACATTTGTATGTAATTTATTTATTATTTATACATTTTCATATAATAAAATTTGAAATAACTATATTTATGTTAATTTTTTTATGTGTGGTGGGTGCTTACTTGCAGTGACTCCGTAAGCTGTAATAGTTTTTTATGTGTAAATTGTGTTCAAATGGCTTTGTGACAGCATCATATCGTCTTTTATAATGCAGCGCTGTTAATCACTTTGCTCCAAAGAGCGAATGGTAAATGATTTCAACTCTGAAAAAATGACACCGTCCCTCCAGAGAATTGAAACCCGGCTCCTATCGTCCCGCCACAACGATAGTCAGCCGCCTAACCACTGCGGCTATCGACCCGTTGAATGAAAATGTTTTCAGCTAAACGTAATTTTTTTAAGATAAAAGTGAGAAAAATAATATGGTGTGTAATATGTGCTAACAACAATGCAACATTATAATATATTTTAATAAATATTAATTTTTGAATTACGTACTATACATGAAAGTGAGACAATACATATCCAACAAACACACAAAAAATTGTGTATCGTTTTGCAATACGCTTAAAAAAAAAAGATACACAATTTAATGTTACATACAAAATCGTGCAAAAGAAAAGAACATCAACTACTTCGTTGAATACTCTCGAAATAAGTTTTGACTGGAAAGCTTTCGAACAGTTATTTTATAGTTGGCTAGTATTTGAAGATATTTTTTTAATTCAGTTTCTATGTGATTTTTTGTTAAATTTCCTCAGAACTGTCTTTTTTTAATTAAAAAAAAAATAGGGATCCCAAACAGCAACGGAACCATGAGGAATAAAACGTGATGTTTTCAATACGAGCCAAAAACAAAATATCAGAGTGTGGCATGGAAATCACCAGAGGAGCCAAAAAAGAAACAAATACGCCTTCAGAAGACAATGCTGACCGTTTTCTTCGATTCAAAGAGATTTTTTCACAGTGAATTCGTCCCAGAAGTTAAACGCAGAATATTATAAGGGATTTCCACAACGATTGAGGGCCAGAATTCGATGAGTTCAACCGGAATATCAAGAGCCAGTTGGTACGTGAATTCTTGACCAAAAAAAGGCATCGTCGTTATCGATCATACGCCGTATTCACCCGATTTATCCCCGTGCAACTTCTGGTTCTTTCCCAAACTGAAATTGGCGATGAAAAGAAATCGTTTCGATACCATCCCGGTGATTCAAAAGACTTCTACCGCCATGCTAAAGGCCGTTCCAGCTGACAAGTATAAAAAATGTTTCGAAAAATGTGCTGAACATTTTCTGCACTGTATTGACTCAGAAGAAGACTATTTTGAAAAAAAAAAAAAAACAGAATAAACAAAATCAAAGTTACAAACACTTTATATTTTTTTAGACCAGCCTCATTGGATGTGGGACAGATCTGCACATCTGCATAACTCTCGCGATACATTAGACGCATTACTAATACTATCTGAGTAGAATTTTTTTTTTTTTTTTCATATTAATAACATTGAATTTCTATTCGCTACAACAAACTAATCTGCAGTGAAATTATGATGAACATGATTTGGAATTCTATAATTGGCGCCTATAAAAAATTTATGAGGATCAACATTTTCTAAAAAAATATAGTTTGGTTAGATGAACGACACATTAGAAGTGCAGAAATTGTTAATAGTCATATTGAACATTAGTGACAATTATCCATGATTAATCTTTATCACGCTATTAATGCTTAAATTCGAGATCAGCGTTGGCAACAAAGAAATCGCATTGGTTACCATCGTTGACATTGAGGACATTCTTTCTGTCAGTGTCAACGAAACTGACCTTGCAAAAGCATGAAGTCAAATCAACTATAAGGATATGTTCGGCTCCAAGATAAGAAACAGAAGCATTTATGGGTCAATTAATATTTGCACTTTAAAGACTGGCAACTGTGGCAGCTACCTGACAATAGGATGAAGTCTTGTCATCTTTCGTATTGTATCTTGTAGTGAATAATCTGTTCGTTACGTTGCTGTTTTCAATTTCAATTTCCTTTATGATATCCTTTAAATTTTTTTGTATTGTTTTCCATTTTTCCTCCGAAGATATCATAATATGGATTACATTAGCTGACATAATATTTGTACCAAGCGTAAGAGGTGCGACAGTCTGTGCCTATATCCATCTTCGACACACAAATATTCAGTCGAAGTCTGTATACACTGTACGCGATGTACCAGCTTTGTTAAACCTATCGGTACATGCTATACTATATCTATACAGGGTGTCTTCGATATAAAATGAAAAAATATGAAAAATGGAAAGATGTTATTTTATTGAAGTTAAATCCAAAATATTTTGCGCAAATTCCCTCCCAGGCGCGGGGAAAAAAATTACACAGACTAGATGTAAGGATAGGCGAACACTATTTAACCTCTATGCAGCGCACAATCTGATTCTCCTAACCTACCCCAACCCAGCTTGGGCTACGGCGGCTCCATCCCACATCTTTCCACTAGTCCGAGTGCAAAATCGCGACTTCCTAGACGCACCTCGCTGGTAGTCCTCCGAAAACTAACAGCGGCAGACGCCCAGGACCTGAACGAGCACTTGAAGAAACTCAACCGAGGATTCTTCGACAAGACACTCGCGAGCAGCAACCCAGCGATGAGTAGTGATATCGCGCAAAAATCAATGAGGCCCACCAAGCACCGCACCACTACGGAGATACTCCGTCAAGTTAATTGGGGGCGCGGGGAGGGGGGAGGGGTTAATATCTCTGTTTATTTAGTTTCAGGTACCAACAGCGAAGAAGATCCATCTGGAAGACTCCGAGATGCCACAACCCAGGAACCCGAGCACCACCAGAAAGACATCCATGAAGGAAGTGGAACTGATAGAAGAGGACCTCGAAAGAAGAGGCGGATCACCAACGATGAACAATCTGATTAAGTCTCTTGTCAATGTTGTATGTGAATGTTTCGAATATGTCTTACACAACGCATGAACTGTATGATATGATTTTCATTTATAAGAAGAAACTATCTTTATTTCATTTAAAATAAAAGTTCCTTTATAAACCCTATGAACCCTTAGCATTCAAACCTATTTAAAAACGCTAACACATCAGCGTTATCTCGTAGTTGTTATAACATCGCCAGCATTAGTTCGATCGAGGTATTTTTTAAGCATATTGTGCATTCATAGGCGGCACATATTACAATTTATAAGGGGGGATTTAATTTTGGCATTCGCCTTGTAATTGAACTACAATTTTTTAGATTTATATTCTACATAATTGTATCTTTCCATTTTTCATATTTTTTATTATATTTCTAAGACACCCTATATATAAGGCTTAACAGAGCTGTTAAGCGCTGTTCTCCGCAGCAGTTAACAGTAACGGAAAACAAATCCACCTACAATAACCTTAACATAGTCACAACACTCTATACTAAAAAACAAACATTCTAAATGTTGGTAGCCATGGAAACCAAGTTCGATAAATTTAAAATATAAAGCTTTACAGAATTTGACCATGGACTCAATCCTCTCCTCTGCAGTTGCTGTTGCGGTCAGAAACAACCCAAGAACTCTACAGAAAAAAATAAGATAGGTAACACGAATTTTTCGGCGGATTCAGAACATTTTCAACTACATCAAACAGACAGTACTACTGTCCATGAAGTCGGACAAAATTCCGCCCATCTTAACCCATTCGCTGCTGACTGTATACTAGTAGAGTGCTCCAGAAGCTGAAACCTTTTTTTCTTTTATTGTGGCTAATTAGACTGTCTTTATCTTTAAAACTAAAAACTCGAACTAGAAAAACGATAATACGTATTTTTACTAATTTTTGGCTTTTTGCTACAAGACGGCCCTGCGTCAGTCATATTTGTCTTGAAGTCGAACTCAAGCGTTTCTTGTAATCTGCTGTACCTATGCCAACCACTGACCAACTTACTTTCTCAACAACTGAATTGGTAGAACCAAATAGTTTACTTATACGTTAATGACGCCTAAAGCCGTCATGAGCACTGAATGGGTTAAGCTGTATTATGGTATTGAACTATATTATTGGCAGCAACTAGATAGCGAAAGCTTGCATCTGCTAATCGAGACGAAAAATCTCCCGCTGGTTTGAATCCATCTTTATAAACTAACACACTAGATACCTTTTAACTTTCAGAATTAGTCGCGTACATGAAAATGAATTGTGGAGACTTTGGAGCTAGCTTTCTCAATTGGAACTGATTTGAAATTTAGTTAAAACAGTTAAAAACTAAATTCATTTATCATTTTTTTGCAATATGAATGAGTTATTATTTTCCTTTGCACAATAGTGTATATATATCACAATATTGTCTCAACTTTAATGTGAATATAAAAATGCATTTATGGAATCAACAACATAGAAAAGTTTAAAAACTTACCTTTTTCCTGTTCTCATCAAATAAGGAATTTAAACTCTCTTTGGCGGAAGGGGCTGGATTGGAAGACATTAAACTTCGCATGTAATAATAAACAGCATCCAATTTCCGTCTCTAACAAAAAAAAACGAACATATAAATCTTTGCAAATCGCACAAATTAATTTATATCTCACCGCATAAACTGCTAATAGCGCTAATTGATTGTAAGGCTTGCCATTCTTGGGATTAATTTCATGCGCTTTGACGTACCATCTGTAATAAAACAAACAAAAGCATTGCCTAGATTTTTATTTTAAAAATATTAAACTTACTGTCTGCATTTTCCATAATTGGAGGTCTCATTGACTTGTTCTTTATATCTGAGCAAATCACCTAAGTACAAGAAAATCTTCTGAATCGAAATTAAAACTAATCCGACGAATTTTCCTTTCGTCGGAGTATTACTGTATCCTAAATAATCCGCTATCTTAAAACTATACACCTCTTCCAATCTATCTAATAACATTTCAAAATATTTAACACCCTCATCTATTAAATATAATAAGAATCCTTTATATTGTTCTTTATTAGAAGGATCTGTAGACACGGCTTTCCGCATCATCTCAATAATATTGTAAAATAGAATTTTCCAGAAATGTTGTTCAACATTTTCTGATTGGCAAAACTTCATATCTTTACAAAGCAAATACTCTAAGCTTTTCATTAGGAAATTCCTGTATATAGAAACGTTTCCCCAATTTATCAAGATCATCCCCGAGTTAATATTGCACTGCAACTCAGTATCAGCGATAATAATTTCCCTTAACAAATCAGGATAACGCGACTGTTTTATTTTATCCGAATTTTCATCATACCACGCTGGTCTGACATTGCCGAATTGATCAGTTGTATAAAGCTGAGGTGGTGGCGTTTCTAAATTATCAGCAAATCCAGGCACACTAACTCTACTATTCGGAGATTTTACAATAATCGGTTTGTTGGGATTATTTGGATCGTATAACGTTTTCTGGCTTGGATTAATCGATTTCCTGCTAATATCTGGACATTTAGGTCTTTCCAAAACTTTCGTAGGTTCGTTCGTAGTTGTAGACGGCAAAACTAAAATTCCTCCTTTTTTCCCGTCTTTACTTTCAGATTCTCTATTCTGTTGTTCTCTTTCTGAATTTTGCCTTCGGCGTGCTTCTTCGCGCCAATTTTCTTGTTCACTACATGAACTTTTACGTCGTCTATCAAAACTAGAATCTCTACTTGGTCCTCTAGATGATCTATCGTAGCTACCTTCGCGTTTACTACGGGAGTCTCTACGTTGTCTTCTATTTTCAGGAACTTTGAAGTTATCGCGGGAATCAGTGCTTGTTATCGAACTCTTTCTAACACGCTGAGGATCGGTAGACATGCTTCTATCGTCCCTGTTTTGATTTCGCGGTTGTTGCCTGGAAGATGTAATTTCTGGAGTTGGTTCTCTATTTCTACTACTGCTTCTGAAAAGATAAACAAATTTATGGTTTATGCGTCCCAATATCTTTATCGGTTCAAATTAGTCCAAACTACACAATACAGGTCGGTACAGTAGATGAATGTGTGCAGTACGATCGGTATCTGCTGTACTGACCTGTGTGGTGTAGTGCCTTGCGTTGTGCTACTTCTGACTTTGCACACTAGAGGGCATGGAGTTTGAAGTATTATACAATTAAGGTAGAAATGCGAAGCGTGATGAAATTAGATCTTGCATTCGGAGTTGCGCTGATGAGACCTGGGAGGTCGAAACCATCTAGTCCGCTTGTAATGCTGGATCTATTTTCATTGCACTCGTTCGCAGGGTGATTTCCAACAATATATTATGAGCACCTATTACTGTTTAGTTATTGCTGTTTACATGACATAAATTGTTTACAAGCTGTCGTTCAATGCGTGTTGAAGTTTTAGGAGATAGACGTAACAAAGCAAAATTTAAAAGTCTCAACGTTGTTTTGCTTAAAACTGAAAAAATGCAGCGAAAGCTACAGAAATCATTAATTGGGCTTGAAGAGATCATTTCGTTGATATTTCAACTGTTAGTAGGTGATTTACGAAGAGAAATTTTTGTCTTGAAGACGATTCCATGTCCAGCTGCAAAAAAAAACCATTTGAAAACGCAGAATTGCGAGCTTTCCTGGATGGAAATCTGTGTCACTCTAAAAAAGAGCTTGCAGAACAGTTGTGAGCAACTCAACAAGCAATATATGTTTTTAATCGAGCTGGGATTCATAAAAAAAACACTCACTTTCTATATTTATACCTATTATGTTAAGTGAGCTTCACTAACTTTCGACACATTGAGTCATTTTTTTGTCAAATTACAATTTAAATCTAAAGTATCAAGGTAATTTCAAGAACTGCGGATTCGTAAAATACAGATAAAGAATCGGTAGCACCGACAATACAACATTTAATTACAGTCGTGTCCGGTTATAACGAACTGCAACTTGCCACTAAGATTGGTTCGTTATAATCGTTAATAATAAATAATATAAAATGAAACAAAGAAATAGCATGAAATTATGTGGATATATGCCATTGCATACACACAAGTTTTTAAAGAAGTAAGTATTGATATGTTGGCACTACAGTTTGTAAGATTATAATTTTCCAGAATTTTATCTTTGTTTCCAAATGGTACCTACAGTAGACTTTGTTAAATGCATTTGTTTACACACCTCCCTTTGTTTTTTTCTATGCTTTATCAGTTCTATTATATCATATTTAGTGTCGAGAGCACATTTGTTTATTTTTTTTACCACTAGTAGCCATTATCTTTTATAAATCTTTTTTAAATCAACACCTGCTTGCTTTGAAAGGCAGACCTAAACTGAATCCTACTGCCTATGCCGGTATTATCAAATAAGAAATAATGCTTCAGCAGAAAAGTACTAATAAATGCACGCCAACGTTGATTTTCCTGTTCAAACGTTTGTTGTAAGCGGGAATTTTGATCATATACCTACAGTGAGGTACAAGGTTCGTTATATACGAAAGTTCGTTACTTGCGTGTTCGTTATATACGGAAAAAAAATGCATTGATTTTATGGAGTTTTTTCAGTGCCATCTAAAATGGTTCATTATAAGAGAAGTTCGTTATAATGCGGGTTCGTTTTAAGTGAACATTACTGTATTTAACCCAACGTATTTTATAACCTACTTTTACCAAGGAGGGTTACGAAATTACCCCACATTTTTTTAAATACAAAATATTAAATGAATGCAACATATTTTTAAATCGACTAAGTATAACATTCTTCTTGACTCAGAAGATTTTCGCCTCTAGCGTGGTTGACACGTCGAGTTACCTTCTGGCGCCCCTCACCTAGTTTTGCTCCTGAAGAAGCCACTTACATTAGTGGCGAAACGTCAAGTTTGAGTAAGTTGTATATATGTATATTTTTTGTATTTTTCATTAATGTTGTGGTGTTGGTGTTACCAATTCTTTATTTGTAAATCTAGACTACTTTGAAATAAATGAAATTGTGTTACGATACCGGCCTTTATTGATAAATTTTAGATTATATTCATATTATTAACTTTGTTGGAGACCTCTAAAATCTTTGAAAACAGTCTTCTTGGAAAAATTCATATTTTTTCAAATAGAAGGGTGGTAGCTCATTCACACGTATTCGCGTAAATAACAATGTAGTACTAAACGATAATCTGAAGATAAATATTTTAGTAATTGTCAATTACAACTGAACGCCGTCATTACATGCCCAGAGCCCAATATGAGAAAGCCCGAGCGATGGCCTAACTTGACCTTTGTGTTTGGGATTACGCTAAAGGAATAATTCATAAAATAACCGTGAAGAAATTGGACAAACTTTAGAATATAAGAAGACCCGCCTTGAATAGCAACCATGAAAATATACCCTTTGTTTCAATTATCAATTACATATGTTATCTCTGAATTTGTTTTCAAGTTCTTATCATTTCAAATTAATAAAACACTTCAACACAATCAATTGTCATGTCATGCTTTAATTAAAAGCAATTCAAACGAATGTACGTAATCAATTTACTTTAACCTCCAAATATTGTTTTTGTTTTTTCGTGACTAATTTTACAAAACCCTATGATACGACTACCAAATGATTGGCCAAAATTTGCAATCTAATAAGCCACCACCTTCCCACTTTAAAGAAAAAATCTTTTTAAAGATCATAAAGCTATCCTAAAACACCACATATAAAAAAAATAAATTGATAAGTTGAGTAAAGTTAGCAAATCCCAATTTCGCAAAAAAATGACTTCATGTCAAACGTTAGTGAGTCACCTTACATAGTCAGAATCAGTGGCGGCTGGTACTAAAGGGCACAAAGGCACCAAATGCCCAAAAAAATGACTAATTGAGTCAAACGTTAGTGAGTACATTTTTATGATAAACACTAAAGGGCGCAAACAACGGCAGGCTCCGTTTATCTTCGTCATATGCGCCCATACCGTCGGTTTAGGGCACAAATTCTCGACTCCCCAGTTAACGTCAAAGAGTAACAAGAGAGTGCACTTAGCTATTGGCGCCAAAATAATCTTATAACCTTGGGAAATACTATATGTTTTGACAAGAATTCATTGAACCCACATGTCAATACAATGGATTGAACACACGAATTTATCCAAGGTTTATACGGTTTTTTTCATTTTAGCTGTGTGTGATTTCATAAAGTCATATTTAAGTGGTTTAGATATTTTTTACATTTTTTTCAAGAAGTAAAACAAAACACTTTTTAACAAAAACAAATATATATTGCATAAAACACACTCTTTCTTCCACGTTCCCTTCTCTATCCTGTCTACTCTTGGGGCGTAATTTTAATTTAGAATACTACAAACAAAATTACCATTTTGTAATTGTATTAAATAGTATTATTAATTGGTGTTGGTTATAAGTTTATATTTCGTTTTGCATGTTATTAACAGTTATTACTCCTATATAGGTAATTTAGGAATTGGATTTTTTTTTAAGCTGGGTGGATATAATGCTGATGTATTAGCAAAAACATTGCTGAATTAATTGAAAACTAAATGTAAAAACTTTCTTTGCAAATTTGCAGTCTTTTCAAGGTTTTTTCTCGATCGCCAAAACAAACGGTAATTTTTGATGAAATAGTCAAACGTAGATTACCACGCACTGCTCCTGCATGCTGGATTTTCAAAAGTCGAACTGTGAATACATTATTTGAACACCAGAATTCTTTCAAAGAATGTTTAAACAAAATTAATGACGAAAATTGGATGAATTCAGTTACTATTAGTGAAGCAAGTGGTTTATTTAATTAACCATTTGAATTGCCCGGAGTTTCTCTACTGGTTGAAAATATTTCATTTCATCATGCCACATGTTGAAATATTATTTAATCATACTCAAATGTGCGGGTTTGACAGTGCTCAACTGGAAAAGGCAATTGAACAATTCCAACAGCAAATTATTCACATTAGAAATTGAAGAAATTCTACTGACAATGACAATTAACAACGCAATAATGAAGATCCTGCAAAAACGACAGCTGGAGATAACAGAGGTGTTATTGCAAAGGAAGTATATCACACTATTTTAAGCCAAATTAGCGACCGATCTGATTTTAGGGATCACTTAAGTGCAGCAAAATTATTTGATTCCCAAAATTTTAAAACTTATAGCCATTCATTTCCACAAAAACATTTTGATGAAACTGTGAAATCTTATCCTATGTTGGACAGTATAAAATTGAAAATTAAACTGCAATTTATGGGCGCGATGACATTTGTGACGTAGGTGGTGTTTTGCCACTTTTAGCGTTCATAACAGAAAACAACCTAAAAAAACGTTTTCACTGAAACATATCAACTGTTGGATATTATTTGTACAACGCCTATGTCGACAGCAGAATGTGAACGATGTTTTCCACCCTCAAACGTATAAAAAAATAGGTAATTTTTTTTTGTGCCTGCCCACGAGCCCCCACTGGTCAGAATGCTCTTCCGAATACAAAAATTTGCAGTGTATTTCATTTTAAAATCGAATGCTAATATCATTTCCCGTATACAGTTATAATTATTTAAAACAATATTTTTTACATTTTAGAGATGTGTAGCAGAACGGGAAAGGGGGATATTTCTATCTACTAAACGTAACTTAATTGTTATTGGGTCATTTCGATCACTTAGCGTTGACATGACGAGGGGAATACCACTATAACAGATATTTATTCTAACACGCAAACCGGTGGTCGCCCTTCAATACCTAAGGCGCAACCTTCAAGGGTACTTTAAAATGCTCCTCAGCCTATGAATCTGTATGATTTTTAAGATTCATCTAAACTGAACAAAATCAATAAATTTTAAAATACGAAAATAATTTAATTCTTAACGAGCATCGCGATAAATTTCAAAATAAAACCAGTGATCACATACCTCCTTTGGCTGTTTCTTCTATTCCTCCTGCAAGATAAAAAAAAAAACGACAACCTAACTTCAAGCCTAATTAAGAATTAGCGAGAAACTTACTTCTTTTTCGATCTTTTCACATTAGTAGTAGGTGGCAAAGACTTTGTACTTGCTTCCATAAGACTGGCAATAGATGACGATCTAGTCATGGCATCACTTAAAGCTTCAGCTTCCAATTTATCATTCAGTTCCACTTCTTCACTCCAATCCTATAAGATTTTAAGCTAACATTGCGAGTATGAATTAATGTAAATCTTACCAATATAGTATTATTAACAACAGGAACTATAGGTTTAACTCCTTTTTCAATTGGAGTTGGGGGCGAAACAGGCGACAATTGAGCTTCCAAACTCTCCCTAAAAGGCCTCGGAGTCTTTGGCTGTTCAGGTTGCTCTGTATTAGCAACTGGAGCAGGTGTAACACCTTTATTATGAGCGTTGTTGTGATTACTATTACTTCTATCATCGTATCTATTAAACTTGTCATCTCTATTATATCTATTTTCATTATTTCTATTATATCTTTCCCCTTCCCTCTCAGTGCTAAATCTATCACGCATTTTACGCCCGTCATTAAACCTGTCAACACTTCTTCTACCTTCATTAAACCTCCCTTCGTCATTCCTGTAATTGTGATAGTTGTCTTGCCGGTGTAAATTCTCATTACTCCGATTAGTATTGGGAAAAGTAGGAGGTGTCTGCGGTCGTGAATTAGATGGACTCGCGTACATTCTTTCGGGTGTCGCTGACCGGTACATCCCTACTATGTTGCTGTAATCGTAGTGACCACGCCCTCGCCCTCTATGTCTATTAGTTGGTAATGTGTGATACATCATGTTATTCTGATGATCGTGTTGTCGTTGGTTTTGAATATTTTGATGGGCGCTACTCGGCAAAGTGGAGTAATTTGAATAGTTTTGTTTCGAACCATAATTTTGCGAACCCTGAAATGTTATACTGCTCCCATCCCATTGTTCTTCGTTTCTACTGTAGTTTCCTGGAAATGAACGAAAAATAAATTATTGTAAATTTAATCACTAATTTAATCAATAACAACATATTTAGATAAAATACCACATTTTTCAGTAAAAAATTTATATAATTACCTGCCAAATTGTTATCTTCCAAATACTTCTTCCTTAATCTAGGTGGTAAATTATCTAAATTTTTAAGCCATTTATCCTGTTCTAAACCAATAGTACTATGCCTCCTCCCACTAGGTGGTCGATTCATAACTTTATCACCTGCGCAATTATTACGATTCTGTATAGCGGCTGGTTCAACACTTCTAGTATCACGTATTCTACTATTATAACTATTTTGATTTGACATTGCACGTGGCTCGGATCCCTGCCTTAGATTCCTAGCATGCTGTGAACCCCTCCAATCGTCTTGATTATCCGCACTCTCCCCTTGATATCGTCTATGTGAATACCGTTTTGATCTACCAGTGTTATGTAATCGTTCCTGAGCAGAATTATTATAGTTATCATTTCCGTTAGCCTGAATGTTTGGTTCCTGATTATGTTTAGGAAAATTCGGTTTATTTTGCGGTTCTTCAATAGTTACACCCTCCCTAGCGAGAGGTCTAACTACATAAAAACTTTGTTCAGGCTTTTTAGGTTTCTTCTTACTATCTACTGCTATATCACCTAATTTTGCCGTTGCTGCTTCCACGGCTGTATTAAAGTCGCGAGGTGAGGAATCTGCACTTTTTAATTTGTCTAAACCATCCAAACCAGATGCCTTATTCTTATTTTGTTTAGAAGCGACTATTAATTTTGTATCTGACTCTGATTCTTCAATTCCTGGCGTCGATTTTCTCAATGGGCCACTACCTGGTCTATAAATTTGCTGTTGTGGTTTCCCTCGTCTCATGTTTCTGTTTTCAGTTTGTTTAATTTCTAGAAACAGAAAAACAAAATAGAATTTATCACATATTACACAATGAGAAAACAACCTTGCATTTATTCTAACAAAGCGTGCCATAACGTAGTAGTGTGTTTATAAACACAATTAATGCATATTAATTCATAGGTTAGGATGAGCAATTTGACAGTTAAACGTTTTTGTACAAAGAATATTTTTAAAATTATAACCTCTACGGACGCGTTATAGTATAAATCTGACACTTTAAGTTCGTAAATTCTCAAAAATCATTTATAGAAACGATTACAAAATATTACACCTACCATATTCTGGTTCTTTTTTTCGTTCATTAACACTCGCCATGATAAAGGATGAAGTTTTTAAAACTATTGAATTAATGTCATTTTCAATAGATGTCACGAATGTTAGTCATAGCAGTAATTGATAAAATTGGTTTTATTCTTTGCTTTTAATTTTAACCAATTTTAACCATAGAATATTATCTGTATTAGATTAGTCTCTACTTGGCCGTTATATTCAGTTATATTTTTCAAAATAACCAAAAAGCAATTTTGAGTTACAGTAAGTTTATTTACTTTAGGATGAAAAATCTGTATACATTTCAATATTATGCTGAACATTTTGGGGATGGTTTTGATTATCTGATTAGAGTTGTCTGGTTGTATAACTCTTGCCAATCATAGATATCTGGAATTTGTCAAGATCTAATAAAAGCAGCCAAAATTAGTTTTGCAAAGAATCGCGCGCAAATATTTAATTATGCTAGTATTCTGTTCATTTCCTTTCTTAGTTTAAAGATTTCGTTAGTAAGCAGAGCATAAGTTCTAATTTAATCTAAATCAACCTGGATGTTAAATAAACAGCTTTGTAAGTTGCTCTCATCTACTGTACTTACAAATAAACGTAACAACTTCTAAGATAAGTTAGAACAGACAAAAGTGGAAGGTGCAAACATAGTTACCGCTCCAATTTTTGTAAACGCCTTATATACACGTTGGGCCACTTAAAATGATGCACTAGAATTACGACCAAGCTAAATAAAAATTTGAAAAACCGACCAGATAAACTTATAGTGGTCGATGAGGAGCACATTTTAATAACAAAGTGTTTTTTTTAACGTTCATGATGACGTCACGCCGAAATCAATTTGCATTTTATTAAATAGCTCATTTATGTTTTCTGTCGCTGTATTGTAAGGAGATAGTATTTCTAACACATCACAATCACTTATTAAATATTTTCTCCAACTGCGTTTGCAATAATAATAGAATGAAATTTGATTATTACTAGTAGTAGTACTATTTGCGCAACAAAATGACTAAAATATTGTGATTATAAAAGTCAGAGAAGTTGTATCGCACAGTATACGATTAGCTCATACCACCAGCGGCTAATGCTTTTTCCACTTGACCGACTTGATGCAGATTTAATGCAAGTTGGTTAAAACGTCAAACATTCAACACCAAATTATTGTTTCTACATAAGTTAAACATTACAATTATTAATTTTGAACGTTTGTCAGTTACCAAGTGACAGCCCAATTCAAATTTTGCGTTTTACGCAAATATGCATCAGGTAAATAACAATATTTGCGCGCTTCAAAATTTGAAATATTGGCGGCAATTTAAAGCAGTTGTTGATTTCATTTTTTATTAAAATTGGTCATACTACATACAGTTATACGTTAAAAAATTAGCTGTTTAAGAAATTTACAATAAAAATACCACATCTCATTTAAATAAATGCTAATTGATTTCGGTATGACGTTATGATGAATTGTATAAAATGTACATTTTTAATAAAATGTGCTTCCCTCTATAACTTTACCTGGGGGGTTATTCTCGAATCTGAGGGAATGGAAAATTCAAGAGAATTGTCAAAAAATTCCTACAATTTCAATAATTCCTATTCTGGAGCTGACTTTCTCACTTTTTCGTAACGAGTAGTATCGAGGAGTGAGCGGTGAAAGTTATTCCCTGGGAGTGCTATTTTTCCACTGTTTCCAGAATAACCTCCCTGGGGGGTTATTCTCGAATCTGAGGGAATGGAAATTTCAAGAGAATTGTCAAAAAATTCCTACAATTTCAATAGTTCCTATTCTGGGGGTTATTCTCGAAACAGTGGAAAAATAGCACTCCCAGGGAGTAACTTTCACCGCTCACTCCTCGATACTACTCGTTACGAAAAAGTGAGAAAGTCAACTCCAGAATAGGAATTATTGAAAGTGTAGGAATTTTTTGACAATTCTCTTGAAATTTCCATTCCCTCAGATTCGAAAATAACCCCCCTGGAGTTGACTTTCTCACTTTTTCGTAACGAGTAGTATCGGGGAGTGAGCGGTGAAAGTTACTCCCTGGGAGTGCTATTTTTCCACTGTTTCGAGAATAACCCCCCTGGTCTGATTTTAAATTTCTTATTTAGTTTGGCCATAATTTCAATGCATTATTTTAAGTGGCCCATTCTGTATATCCTCTGTTGCCAATTTCAGCGTAATATATTTTCAAACTAGCGGTAAATTCATATTTAAGTAGATGTTTGCTAACAAATATAATATGACTGTATAAGTAATCTTACAATGATTGAATTCCGACAGCAAGTCATCAACTATACAGCAAAATTAGAATGTTAACGATGTTAAAATATTTCAAAAGAAAGCAAAGTACCTAGACTACGGTCCTGTTCACTTGGTTAGCACATCGGTAAGTCACAAGTAGGGCTGAGCGAAGTATCGATACATCGTCCAGTATTCGATACCATAACTGGTATCGATTCGCCAATACCGCCGATCGATCGGTATCGATATCTTGAATTCGATACCTTAGGTATGAATACCTTGCAATCGATACCTGGGAATCGATACCTAGGTATCGATACCAATACAACGATATCTAGTAGATATCTATACCAACAAACTACGGTATCGTAAAAAATCATTTTTAGACAAATATTTATGGAACTAGTTTTTATATATTGACTCAAATATTAATGAATCAGTGTGGGTGTAATTATTCGCGTACACTAACAATAATTATTATAAAAAAATCCAAAGTATCATAATATTGTACATTTGATACCGTAGATATGTTATTGAATATAATTATTGAAATTAACCCTAAAAACATCTATACCTACAAATCCTAGGTACAGTCCTAGGTATCGATACTAAGGTATAGATTCAAGAAATCAATTCGAGGTATCAGAATCGAGGTATCAGAAGGTAGTATACATCGGTAAGTATCGATACCTCGTTTGGTATCGATACCAAAAATGTCGGTATCGCCTGTGGCAGAATACTCCATAGGTCTTCTCAACAGTTGGCAATAATTACAAATTTTAATATGATTGAGGGTCGTTTATTAAAACAAATATTATGCTGGATATATTATCACAAATCACACATATATTATTATAATTTTTATGGACGTAGTATCTGAAGCTCTGTCTAGTTTTTTTTAAGTTTTTCACATTTTATTGCAGATTTCAGTTATAAATACCTTTGAAAAACTATGCATTTTAGGACCAAGTATAAAAAGAGAGAGATATACGAAATTTGCATATGAATTTTGTCACATTAAAAAAGGATAGAATAAGCATGCCAGTTTTAGTAAAATTTCCTTCTAAACGTTAGTTACACCACAGAATAAACCAGAAGTGACACTAAAGTCGGCACCTTTGATCTTTCGAGTATGATTTCAATGACCTTGAAATCTATTGAAGCCATCTTGAAAAGGGTAACTTGTCATGAAAAGGCGGCAGAACATGAGTATTTGAATTGCATTTTAAACGTCAATCATTAAATCATCAAATAATATTTACTTCCAAATAAATTATGCACGCAGAATGGAAATAAATAGGTCTTCTATAAAATAGTAACATTTACCTAATTAAGTAAAAGCTGCGTTACTGTCTTAGTTTAAGTTATAAATAAAAGTACTAGTGGGAGATAAAACTTCTGTTTATATTTATATACATTACACATATTGAAACGTTTATTTTTATACAATAATATAAAGTTTTACAGTTACTGAACGCAAGTATCACAATGTTCCATCGGTATTCGAATGGCTGTTGTTTTTTAACTCAAATGTCGTCGATAAAAGAATCTTGAAGCAATCAATAATAGCTGTACGCGATAAGCGTTATTTAACGTGGGGCCTTCGCCTGTAGTCCTATGTATATCCACGTGATAAATGAATAAGAATTACATATGCTTGATTATATTTAATTTTAAATTTTTTGCTTTTTGTTGTATTAGATCTCTATTAAAAAATTTTAATACATAAAATATTCGCATGCGAATAAATAGTCTTAGTAGGAAATCCTTTGGAAAATTATTGCATGGTGGGACATATTCCACCCTTTGGAACAATTCTTTTAGTTGGAAACCCACATTTTTACTTGTGGCAACTATAGGAAAATGTTCAATAAACAATTCTTCTAAATTATTAATATAATTTATAAATTTGTCCCCAGGCATTTTTAAGGCACCATATAATTCCACAGTTGATCTGGCCTTAAGAAATGATAAAATGTCTGCAGATGTGAAAATAGTTCCCTTTCTTTGGAAAGCTTTTCGCATTCATCACAAGAATGTTTTTCAAGACATTTTCGAATGAGATACCCACATACGTAAACTAACACATTTTGCTTGGGAAGTTCTAGGGTACTGTAATCCCGGGTTTCAATAGGTAAATTGTTCAATGAGGGAAACGCTTGGTCTTCAAATAGCTGCTGAACATTTGTTGGACTTTCAGTATTCAATTGAGCTAGGACATTGTCGAAATCCTCTGCACAATTTGCTCCTTCTGGGTGTTGTAGATATGTAGACAAACAAAGTTTCTTAAATGCTCTCTTAAATTGTATTGGAGTTGGATTTCGAGCATTCCCTGTCTGTTGTCTAACAGAGCCGAAGAAATTTTCCAGGCTATCTTGTTGCAGCCTGCGCATAGATATTGCTTTGCAGGACAGATCCGTCCATAAACTGACAAGAGCATTTAGTGCTATCTCCCAACATTTGAAATTTCTAATGCTCTTCGTGACATCCCGTCCATTGTCATCAATCACTTTTATATTTTTAAATATGGTAATCATTTCTTGAACTATTTCCAATTGCTTCTTCTCACCAGCGAAAGGTTTACTGGATTCCTTATATGCATGTGATGACGAATTACACACATCAAATAATTGATCCATCTTGTCTATAAAAACGCTGGTACCAGTTGCGAATGATGATAATGCCCCCAAACTAATGTATGTTGACATTCCAACAGCCACTGACTGGCTGAATATTTGTGTGGCATATTTGACTTTCATCCTTTCAAAATTACTAGGATTTATATGTGAATCTCCCAATTTTGGTGCACATCTCATTGGCATAAGCTTGTCTTTATTGTAAAATTCAACAAGATACTTCTTATCAGTTGTAAAATTGTTATTGTTGTTAATAAATTCCAGTTTATGCTTAAAGAATGTATTTCGTGTAGCCTTTAATAGATGTGGCGTGTCAAATATATAATATATTTTATTTCCATTTATGTGGAAATATGGTCTTTCAGGACTTATGCCTTTCACCTTTGTAAATTTTAAAAAATTGGATCCCAAATCAGATACTACTGCTTTGACGGGGAGATTAATTTCGAACAGCTTTTGAATTGTTCCATACAATATATTTTCTAAATCAGATCCAATACAAGCATTATGCACAAACACATAACCTAGAGGTTGTTTCCAATTCGAATGGATGCCCCGTGCTAAGAGAACCATTACATGGTTTGCAGGTAAATACTTGGTTTCGCCACTGATTTTCTGAAAGCCAATAATTTCATCAGAACTCACATTATAAAATAAATGCGACTTTATAGACATCTCGTCTATACACAAAACACATTGGCGGGCATCCTCTGTAAAATTTTGCGTTTTTACTTGAAGAGCCACATATAATGTACTACAGATTCCCTCTGTGATATGCCACTTTTGAGTTATTCTCTGCAATGTACGCTTATTGGGTAAGTGGAATATACTGCTTAAGTATCTATATAATTTTGGCCCAAGAAAATAAATATTTAAAGCAAATTGTTTGTATTCGGTGCTATATCTTGCACCTTTCCCTTTATTGCTTTGTACTTGACATTTCACAATTGCAGCTAACTCCTTTGGTAGAAAATCTTCACACATCTTAAGAAATTGTTCGATTTTTGGTTTATTCCTTGAAATGTCTGATTCAGCTTTTAAAGCTATCACTTCTTTCAGTCTGGATTTCAAAGCTATACGTAGCTTCCTCTTCCGTGGCGTACCTGCTGACAGAGATAATGTACTTTGCACTGAAACATCACTTGTTCGGGATGATGTACAAGTATCATGCTCAAAATCTGCTTCCGAAGAAATGTCTGTTGGTGGAGATAATAAAATATCTTGTAAAATCTTCACTTTTGTCGGTGGTTCGTCTATGCAAATAACACACTTAATTAGTTTACTTTTAAAGCTTTAATGAGTGATACTTTACCTTTCAAAGGAGTTGAGGTGCTACACGTTTCTCCTTTCTCAATTTTAGTTGCTTCTGTTGCAAACACTGTAATTTCAAAACAAGTATTTTTAGGTACATGTATTATATATAAAATAATGTAGCGCAAAATCTTGCACTAAACTTCAGTTATTTTGCAAATTTAAATTTACCTTCTTGTATTCCTGAGGTACTTGCTCTTTCTAAATACAACGTAGGTGCAGCATGAGGTAGCAACCGATTCTTTAAATCATTTAAAAACATGTTATTTTCAAAATGTTTGGCACAGACATAGTGCCATTTATGCCATAAATATAAATCCTTTCGCAGCAAATCCCTGCGTCCACAGTTGTCAGCCCAAAGCTCGCAGCTGCAACATCACGTACCTATACAATGTAAGAGCTCACATGTAACAAATCGTAATAGCTACCGTTTTTCATCTGATGGAAATGCAAAGTAGGAAATGCCACTTTTTTGGTATGTGCTACAACACGAAGGGACAGCACAAACTTTCACCATTACTGAAAATTATATGAAATGACATCAGTATTCTGTAAAATGTGTACCATTTTGCATTATTTACTTCCTGAATCTTAAATTTTATAGACACTTGATTAAACGTTCTTAACACTACTTAAAATATAAAAACAACTAAAAAAGCAAATCTAAAAATAACAAAGTTCGAAATAAAGTATAACTACTACAAAATAAATAGGATGATACTTTTTCTAATTTCTAAATAAATGACAGGTAAGTAAACATAAACACCACTGACAACAAACCCTTTTCGACATGGCCGCTGATCATGTGACTATATTTGTTCCCCCACCATCAGTGTCACTTCTGGTTTATTCTGTGGTTACACTGACTTATCGATATTTGAACTTTTTATAAAACGAAAATTGGTGACAATTTTAAAATGATCAAATTAACAAGAACAATGACAAATATTAAATGTCATCTTTCATCCGCACATTTTAACGCATATTTAAATGTCAAAATTCCAGTAGAATTGTACATTTTTTTGCTTCTGGTTTAAATTCTTTGGGGGAAATATGGAATTTTACCATCAAAATCAAGAGAAAATGTAAGCCCATCTTCCAACAATTAAACACCTCTAGTAATGGCTACGACAGAGTCACACCATCCAGAACCACCTTCTGTCAAAAAAGTTAGCCCGACCAAATTTCGGGTAATACATACATACGTTAGAAATCCCGATAGAGAAGTTGATAATCTCTTAGCAGAAGTAGCTGTTACTGAAGGACTGCAAGTATCCAACTTCGTTGTTGCTTCAGCTATGTAAGTCTTTAGTAATAATATATTGCATAGATTAACTGTTGCGGCTTTTTAGTGAAACAAATCGAGAATCGCTATGTATTCATTATAGTCAGGAACTTGATCAATTAGCTGCTGGATATACAGATGGAGTCGTACGATTCTATAAAGCAAATACAATGGAGTTGGTCCAATCGTTAAGTGATGATGATATACTGGAGAGTCCAGCACCAGTAACTAATATAAAACATCGGCCACTATCAAAAAATTATCCCGCGACAGATACGATTGTATGCACTTGTAATATAAATTTGATATACATAATTTATTTTAATCACTAAAAGAATTAAATTGGTTAGATGCTAATGGCTGTGTTAAATGTTGGAATTATAGTTTTTGTCAGTGTGTATATACGATCAAGGAAAAACGTCAAACTTACGGCATCGCTTATCATCCACGACTACCAAAGTTTGTAACTTGCGGCGATGACTGTAAGGTGTATATGTACGATGAAGAAAATCGTGTCCAGGAAAGAATATTTTCTGGAAGGTATATTTCAAATTTTTTCTATTCACTTTCATATCGTTTTCTTTTCTCTTGTTTTCAGTAATACACCTGGTGTATTAGACGGACACACATCGAGAGTATTTGCTGCGTGCTTTAATCCCCGTTCGAATCATGAGTTGATTACAGGTGGATGGGATAACGTAATTCAATTTTGGGATGCTCGTCAACCTTTTGCAATCCGTCATATTTCTGGTATTCATATATGTGGTGATGGTCTGGACATCCATCCTAAAGGAACAGAGGTAGATTTTATTTGTCATACTTCTATTTGTGCTATTTGAGATAAAACTTAAAATACATAAAATTACTGTTTTTTTCTATTTGGAAAATATTTTATGTTTGAACAGCTCGATAATCGCAAAGGGGTTCATATCTTGTCGGTGACACTTGTGGCACCGTCTCGCTAGATGTGTATTCCGGTTGAACTACCATTCGCTGTTGGGATATAATTAACAGCGCAACATTACTTACATTGAGGTAATGTGCAATAATTTACACAGCAAGAGCTGTAGTGGGTAATAAATGGGTTGATAAACCACATAGCTTGGAAAACCGCTGCAGCTGCACTCAAAAGCAAAAAAAAATGTTTAAGCGAAAATAGTAGAACTTTCCTTATGTCACTTTCTACTTGGATGCTTTTTTTCAATATTCAGGGTAAAAAAGTTAAGTTTCTGAAAAGAATATTTCAATTAATCTGATAATTTTATTAAAGCATAGATAGTGTCTAGATAAAAATAAAACAAATAAAACTCTTAACTCAACACGAGTCTTATAAATAAGAATATCTCATCAAACCAAAATTTTATAAGACGCGAAAAATTTCGATAAGAGATCAGCTTACTAAAAAATATAAGTGCCAAGTCCATAGCCATTTGTCAGAAAAAAAAGGGTAGTCGAAGGGTACCACACCCCCTATGTACTATTGATTCTTTCAGTTGTTTTGCTAGTAATCACACAGAAGGTGTGCTTCGAGAAGAGTAAAATTTACACCAAATTTGAAAAAGATATCTCAGAAGGCACTGGAGGTATCAATAAATACAGGGTGCCCGGATTTCGTAGGGACATGAGTAACTTTTCTATTTGAAGACATAGAGAAAAAAGAAGAAATAGAAAAAGGTGTAGATTCAAAGGTCACTAAGAATCTATTTTCAAATTTTACTTGTCATGCTTCATTTGTTTAATATTGAAGAAAAACTGAAATCTCCTAATTTCTTTTATTTGCCAAAACTTTTTTGTTACTTAAGATATTAAGATGCGGTTTGAGGTAAATCAAATTGTAATCTAAATACTTTTTGTTGTGTTAATAAAACAAATTTCTTTTGCGCTAATTTTTAGTAATCTCATTTAACCTCAAAATTTTAAATTGGAACCGTGCAATTTTTCTGGCTCTTTTAAAAGGAGATTTTTTTACTGAATACAATCATGTATCGCATGATATAGAAATTTTGTCGAAATTTGGAAAATTAATCTTATTCTGATTACGGGCAGACATCACAACTTTTTGTTTATTACGTTATCAGTGAAAACAACACGGTTGGCATGATACGAACCTGTCAGAAGTGTCAATGTCATTATTTTAATTTATAATGGATAATTTTGTAAAACACGATGTAATTTGTACGTATATCAAAAGTTAGAAGATCGTAAAACTAACATTTAATAACACAAATTTCATGTGTGCCTATTATTAGTAACCTAATCTCACCTCAAAATTTTTCATACGCCAATGCTAAAAAATTGCGAGAAGCAATATTTTAAAACTACACCTTTTTGTTAATTTAACCGTCTCCCTATGGTTGCAAATAAAAAAGTTACCCATGTTATTCCTACGAAATCCGGGCACCGTGTATATTTTTTAAAGAGTCAACTTTGACACCTTGTATATTGAAAACAGAGCATTCAAATGGAAAGGACAAGGAAAGTCCCATTATTTTGGCCCAAAGGATATACGGTTATGAATTGACATACATTTTGTAACACCCTGTATAGATGAACTTTTTAAAACACACTGAGAGTATGAAGTAATCATTCAAATATCTCAAAGGATTTTGATCTGCACCTTATTAAAAGTAATTAAACAAGTAGTTTATGAAATAATAGCTGTTGAGCATTTTAAATTCGGATTTTAATCGAAGAGGTACCAAACAAGCAGTATTAACAGCGTTTTTCTGTTATTTAACATTTTATTATTACTTAATATATCTAAAATTTTGGGTCTTTTTGCTTCCTACAAGTATGTAATTACATTTAGAGTTAGAATATTTTGTGGTCTGCGTATTATGTTCTAAGTGATAGCATATGGCGTAACTACACATTGACTAAAAAAACAAAGCAACCGTGAGGCAAGCACCGAAAGCTTCTTCTGTAACATATTCAGTTGTTTTGGCGCATTTACTTCTTACCAAACGTTACAAAAAAGAACTCTGACTCCCTCGTAAAAAGAGCAAGATTCACCCTTAAAGAGTATCATGAATCAAAATGGTGACGTAGATTAATAACGGTTAAGAAATGTTTAATACATAAGAGCATTTTCCTCCTCCAAGATCTAATCCCAAAAATAACTACAATATTAAGTGGAAATAATCTACCTGTATCCTCTAGATGGAGACTTTACCAAGCGAACAAGGCGTTGGTCGGATCCTTTAACGACTATGAGCTTATGACTATAGTAATTCTTGACTTTACCTTGGTTAGCCGCTTTAGCTGCATGTCAAGACCATCGCTAGACCGAGTTTTTTCTGAGAATAAAACTTAATCTATTTCTTGTTTAATTCTTTGCCCCACTTGCCCCTACCCGGAATAACAATTTCAAAATATAGGGGAGCTTATTTCTAATATCTGCACTTTATACCTAACTAACAGAAAGTAGAATAATCCTAGTAAATGTAAAGTACCAACAACGTCCTTCCAAGTTCTAGAATTCTAGACAATTTAAACTGTCTGTATTGTCGCTGGCTCACTTCTTAAAATCTCGATGACGTTTGAGGACAATTTTTCAATTTACACAGTAATATTTTTTTAGTTACTAAAATCAGAAATACTTTTTAGATACTAACCTGTGCATGGCAGAGAGAGAAACCGCTACAAGTCTGGGACTACGGATCTGGGAAATTAATAAGTACTGTTGAACCGGATACGTATACAGCCAAGGTAATTTTGATCACTTTAGCTTGTATGTACTTGACGAGATATAATTTCTATTTCAGCTATATTGTGGCATGTATGTCAATAAAGACTTTTTTGTATGCGGTGGAACTGAACCTAATATTTTCAGACTTATAGAAGCGAGAAATAGCCATGTAGGTTATAAAAAACACTCCCTTAACTCACCTTTTATATCAGTTGTGCGCTTAATATATATATTTTTTTATTTTTAGGCACTTGGTACAATTAATAAACTACCAGGTGCGGTATATTCAATTGCATTAGGTCCCACTAAAAAACCCCGGGATACCGGCCCCCAGAAGAAATCTAAACAGGCACCTGCGAAAATGGACGTGTCCTTAAATCTACCTAAGCTAGCTATAGTAAGTGGGAAAAAGATATATCAGTTGGAAATATAATAAAGAACACAACATGGGTTTTTCATCCCCCTTTTTGTTTAAACCATGAAATATAACATCTTTAATAATATGTGGTAGTCGTTTTTATTAGTGTGCGGGTAACAAAATAAGAAGTAGATTAAAATTTGCATTACAGCGTTGCTATATAAGTATTACATTGAGTCATCATAAACAAAATTCGTTGTTTTAAAGGTCGTCCTCTTGACAGATTGTATTCAAAATTCATATTCTAGCATAAATTTGTCAAGCGACGATTATTCACATATCGGCCTTTTATAAAATTAATTATTTTCACCGTACTGTGGGTGACCGGTTAACGAACGTAATGTATGCCAAAGATTGTGTTCGCTACCCGAATTGTTCGTTAACCGATCATCAATTTGCCGTAGTTTTTTTTTATGGAAAATCAATTAACCTATTCTAGGTCCAAAAAATTAAATATGTATGTAAAACGTTTCTTAGCGCATATTTATTTATTGAAAAAAGCACATAAAATTAGATAACAAAAATGCTATCTGTCAGTCTTTAGTTTTTTCGTCTGTGGGGTGTTAAAGAACTTGTTCAATGTCGATTGCGTTTCTCTCTTCTTCAGCAAAAATGGTGAATTGCATTGTCATAGTAAAGATCGTCACCCCTGTTAATCTCAACCTGGTTTAGGTACCATTCTAAAATCGTGGTTGTGACATCCTCTCACTTCCATAGTAGACCTTTAACAGTAGATGTCGGCATCGGTCCTCTTTTTCAAAACTAGGCACAAGGTTGTCAACGTCGGCTTTGCTTACCTCCAATTGCAGACTTCTGGCAGTTGCCACAATTGCGTTGATAATTTCAGAAACTTATCTGCGTCTTATAGAACCCAGAATAGCTTCTTTTTCGTTTAAAACGTTTGTATTGTCATCGTTGAGAAGAATCGGCATGCTTCAAAGCACCGACGAAAACACGATCGACTGTACAACTTCTTAAAAGCCGCAATAACTTGCTGATTCATTGGGTAAAAGTAAGGAAGTAGTATTTCGTGCCAGACATTGAACTGTCAACCAGGAAAAGTCTGTCAACAAATGATTTTGAAGATACTTTGAATGGCCTGGTTCATTGTTTAATAACAAGCAGTGCCGCCTTCAATTGATTATCATTGCTTTCAAAGTAGTTTTTGATGCTTGGGGCAACCTAAATGACCCATGCCTTCAGATTTGATTCCCACATAATTTCCTTAATTATGGATTTTTCTTTAATGCTCTAGGATTCTCTTAATGATAAACAAGAAGCGGTTTAAGCTTCATATCACTTTAAAGAACCGTGAACTGATATTTTGGGGGTTTATGTCCGGGAACACATTTCTTTTTTTTGTAATGTATGTATGTGTGTACGGTTGGACATGTGCCTCCAGAACAAGCCTGGGTCGTCGCAATTAAATATCTATTGGGATAAATTCTGAGCTCCTTATCTGCACTAGCAGATTCGCCATTTAATGCGAGATCTTTTTTTAATCTTGCAAACGGCCTTAGATGACGAACCTGGAGTTTGCTGCTTTAGATTCTCGAATTTTTTTTCGGTTTTTTCTTGAATAATAATAAACGAATTACCGTTGGTGTAAAGTTGATGTACAGTGACTTTCAAAGATATCCGGACAAGACTAAATAGATACATACCTTGCGCTCAATACTTTATTCCAAAGAGCCGCAGGGCCAGCTTGCTACCTGCTGCGTGTAACCGTAGTTTATCGCTCTTACAATACCATTGCATTATATAAACGCATATACATACGTAGACATAGCATAAATGAAAATATTGGAATTAGGGAATTCAATCTTCTGTAGCGTTACATAACAAATATTTGGACGAGTGCTGTTTTTTTTTGTATAGTTCGTATTATCTTTACGAAAAAATACTACGCAAATTTTGAAAAAATATGTATTTAAATGCACATACATACCATCCTAACAATTTGTAACATCTACAAAATATCACCTACAAAACCATCAACAATCGGAACAGTTCCAATATGAACGTATTTTTTGGCATTCTATAGCCATTAATTAATCCAAACGATATAAATTAGATTGAGACTGACCTCTTGAGACTCTCATACGTCAACCTCTCTAATTGGTTGATAGACCCTCACGAGGGTATGTGGTGTCAGCGGAACTATGCCATTAGAGCACCCACCCGGACAGAATCCGAGTGTCAAAACAAAAAGGGAGAATCTAACGAATACAAGAAGTGTAGAGGTACAACTCGCACTAAAGTATACCTGAAACTTCTGTAGCGTTAAGTGAGTGAAATAGTTCTATATCACAAATATATTTTTGTCCGTTTTAGTAAAAATTAATAAACATATGTATAGATGTGAGTTACGTGAGTGTGTGCCAAAATTCTGTATAATAACACCTATATATACAGGGTGTGCCACTTAAAACTCCCAGGTCAAATATCTCAGAAACAGATAAAGATATTTGAATTTTGTGAAAAGCAGTTGCAAAAGAATGTGATGGACTCTAGTCTGCTATCACAGCTGTGTTTTATTACGTGAAAATAAAGATGGCGCTGCTATAAAAAAATGGTTTTCATCGCCATAATCTTAATATTTTTTTGTTTGAAAGAGTATTAAACTTAATGCAAATTTCATTATTTGTGTTAATTTCAAAAATTTAACTATTTCATAGATATTCATGTTTAAAGAAAGTAAGAGTAATTTCAATTGCATAGGAATTGCTTTTTACAAAGTTCAAATATCTTTAATGGCACACCCTGTATGTATGTATATGTACGTATTCTAATATAATATACTTACCTTCAACGTTTATGTATTATAGTACTTGCCTAAGGGCCGTGCATGATCGAATACCTTTATTTAACTGGCAACGTCTACTTAAATTTATTGCGAAATGTGGTTGTTCCAGCACTTGCGGCCCTCTTTCCAAATGCAAACATTGGTGATCACCCTAATGCACATTTTTGGTTTCAACAAGATGGAGCTCCCCCCTCATTTTGCCCATAATGTCCGCGATTATTTGAATGAAATTTTTCCGGAACGTTGGATCGGACGTAGAGGAGCAATCGAATGGCTAGCACGTTCGCCAGATCTCTCGCCATTAGATTTTTTCTTTTGGGGTCACTTGAAATGTCAAGTGTACAAAAATCGTCCCCATAATCTTAAACAATTGGAAGAGAGAATAGTTCAAGAAGCCAATCGCATCACTCCAGAACAAATACAAAATTCAATAAGAAATTTTACTGACCGTTTACATTCTTGTCAAATTGTAAATGGAGAGCATTTTGAACAATTATTGTAATCGCAACCTGAATAGACAGGTATCTTCATTTTTCTGTATTACGACACTTTTTTAATTTTTTAACTGATTTCTTGTGAATAAAAATAAACATCTTAATACTTCCTGAACTGAAGTGTTAAAAAAATCTGGGCGTTCCGTTTAAAAAAAAAAGTTGGACGTATTGCCGATTAAACCGAAAGTGAAAAAAATATAAACTGTATTGCATAAAATGCATTTATATTAACTATACCCCCATACCAAATTTCAGAAATCATAATTTTCAAATAAAGTTATTCGACCGTTCCAGGACTTTTTACTAACGCTGTATATAGACGGTCCGAGTTCGCATGCAAATTCTGTTTGAAAGCGGTCGAGTGGTGGTATTTGTAGGATCTTTCAAAGTATTCTAGCTACCCCAGTGTAAATTGGATCTTTTGTTTCAAAGTGGCTTTTTGACTTCGCAAGGTGCAAATTTACTTTCTAAAATATTACTAAAATTATTATATCTCAGCAGATTTGGGAGGGGTGGGGAAATAACTACTCTCTGATGTTGTCTAATTGCCGGTGCCAGGAACAGAGTATCTCCAACTTCTTATTGCGTAGGCTTACTCAGAACACTCCAATCCTCAGGAAACAGAATAAACAATCTTCGTTAACTTATAGTATTTCTTAGAGATTGTGGTGGTTCTAATACCACCTAAACTTTTACTGAAAGTATAATTATGGAGATCAGAACGAAATGATCAATAATAACAAAATTTAATTTAGATATTGGTAAATATTATAAATGCTGTAATGAAGCAACAATAGTGTCAATAACGGGTCGATGGCCGTAGTGGTTAGGCGGCTGACTATCGTTGTGAGAGGACGATAGGTGCCGGGGTTCAATTCTCTGGAGGGACGGTGACATTTTTTTAGGGAGTTTAATCCCGGATCGACTTGCCATTCGCTGTTGGGAGCAAAGTGATTAACAGCGCGGCATTATAAAAGGCGATATGATGCTGTCACAAAGCCATTTAAACACAACTTACACACACCAAACTACACCGCGAGAGTTGCAGTGATAGCCAGACAAGTAATACAGCTTACGGAGTCGCTGCAACTAAGCACCCACCACACATTAAAAAAACCTCTTGGTTGTGTGTTACTTGACAAGATTTAGCCATTCATTCATCAATCGATTCCGGCCTGTTAGGTGTCATAATTGGGATTACAGGTAAGTAGTAAAAATAAGTTAAATAAAATTAATTTGTGTGTTTATATCTATATTTTTAAGATTTACTCAATTGGTGTCATAATTTCGTAATACACAATCAATTTTCATACATTTTCACTTTTAGAGAAAATTAATGAAGATCTCGTTTAATATTACAGAAATAAACACCCCCTGCATATATAGTACATATTCATTATTCAGTTTTTACAAAAAAAAAAAATTACATAAAAAAAGAATACAATATAACGTAATTATTACAATAGTAAATAGGCACATGTATTATATGCCGCGAGTTTTTTTATTTATTTTAATACATCATCATCATCGCGCAATAACAGTGCATACATGTACAAGACTAGATTTTTTATACAGCCAAGTCTAAAATTCTATTCTTTATATTCTTAATAATATTCCTTTGTCATCGATTCAAGACGTAATTATTTCGTCCAAATCTGTTTTGTCTATCCAAGAGAGTGGTATGATGTTCTTATTTTTATGTTCCTTTCGAATACTTAGATATACAAAAAAAAAGAAAGGAATTTGAAATTACTGTGTTCATGATATGTCATTACAAACTAATAATGAAAAAATCTCCCCTGTTTTGTTCCTGTGTTTTTGTTTAAATATACACAATGTTGTTTTTATTTTACTTTGTATTGCATTATTTCTGGTCCACAGTTCACGTAGTATTATTTTAATACTTTGGCAGTAAGAAATAGAATGTGAGAGGTTTAGAATTATGGGTAGAATATTAATTTGAAAAGAAAATACGCTGTAACTTTTCTCAAGCCTTAAATTAAATATCGAAAATACTGTTTTGGACTCGTCTCTACTAATTGTTTCTCATATTTTTTTTTAGTTTTCTATATAAAAAAGCAAACTAGAAAAGAGCTGCAAAACCATCCCTGAGAATCGTTCACATAAATTTCTTTTTTCTAAACAAATATAATTACAAATTAAATGTTAACATCTAAGATTTTTTGTTTTATAAAAAGAAATTGGCCTGTTAGAAAGTGCATTTTAGTTATATACCCAAATTGGGTATTCGTCAATTCGATTAACAAATTAAAATGCATTTTCTAATAAGGTAGTTGTAGCATAGATTTATGAAAGAATAGATGGAAATTACGCCAAAATAATTTGTGTTCAGTAGTTATTTTTATATCCATTTTATCGAAGTAAAATTCTGTGTGGACATCGTTAGAAAACAAGAAAATAAAAGCAATTCTACAATTAAAACTATTCAATTTTTCAGCAAAATATTTCTAACTAAATACATATAATTTGACTTTATTTTTACATTCAAGTTTAAATTTTTCATTTGACGCTTTAAAATTAATGTAAATTCTATGTTGTTGCGGCAATTTCGATAATAAAACTAGAAATGCGGAAATAATACCATATTGTTGATTTAGATTAGAAATATCTGCCATATTATTTTGAATTTAATGATTTATTTTTAGAGAAATAAAATTATTATTACCTCCATTAATAAATGGACAAAAAATATGAAAAAACCACCAACATCGGGTACATAGATTTTAATTCATGGGTACAGCGTCAAAAGTGCAATTTGGCAACAATGTAGATCCAATCCGGTAGGATTGTCCAATTGTGTACTTCTGAAAGTTAAGCATAAGCCAAATATACTAATATGTCAGTCAACTATGGCTGTCTTTTTTCGGAGGAGATGCTAATAGAAAGTTTACAAACCAGCATTGTATTATTTCGTAAACGAACAAAAATGCTCATAACTCAGCCTTCACATATCGCACCGCCTTTTAAACTAAACGAATAACACTAATATAGTATTTTTTTTATTTCTATTCAATTTAAAACCCGGTGTGAATCCGAATTATTACCAGTTGTTTGTTGACAAAATAATACAATACTGATTTGTAGTCTTTGTTGATAAATGAAGACGCTGATATTAATTAATGCTATGATAAATTCGTTAATACGATTTAAATAAATTAAAACCGGCTTTGTTACAATCTAAGTATTCGCTATTAAAAAAATTATCTAAAATATTGTCAATTTATTTTGATTTTCATTGTCATTTCTTTTATAAATAAAAAAGCGCTAAAAACACTAGTTTAGAGTCAATTATCTATTTATTTCGTTTATTTAAAAAATCTAAATTAAAATAAATACGGTCCACACAAAATTTTATTACAATATACAGCCGTTCACATTATTTTGTGTTTTGAGCATCGCTACTATTTAAATGTCTTTTTTTTGTTTTACATTGTATTAAAAACAGGACTGTTATGTCGCGGTCTTATCTTCAACCTAGCCAGGGGATGACTTTTTCCAAATTGTTGCTGTTTCTTAACGGCGGCTGTCGCTATAACGGTAGCAACAACAACACCGGAAGTCGGTGATATAGGAGGTCGTTTGTATTCACTATCTATGGCCGCCCTTTCTAAAATCGGACCGCCGCTCTTATTAAATGTTGATATCACAGGTGCTTGATGATTTTTCTCCATCGAAACTTCGAAACAAGAATGTCTCGCCGATTTCGGGAACGTTTTCGCCGTATTATTCTGTTTGGGTCGCATCACGACTTGCGATTGATCCCTAACTTCGAACTTCCCGATCAACTTCTTCAAATTCAAATCCTCTCCGGGATCCGAGATGCTCGAGCTGATGTCGCTAGTTTTCGCTTCCCTGTCGAGATTTAAAAAAGCGCTTCTGTTGATTTTGTGCTGTTTGATTTCTTCCGATTCGGCAGCGCTTAAATTTGTCTTTGCTTCGAATTCCTCTTTGAGATATCTGACGATACCGGAAGTGTTGGTCGTCGTATTCTGATCTTCTCGTATCGATTCATCGGGTAAAAACGATTTCCTATGTAAATTCTCCAAAAAATTTTTGTGCTGCTTCACCGAAGAACATTGTACTGTGTCGATGATGTTGGAGTTGGAATCTTCGCCGGGTATTCGTCCGATATTCGAAACGTTTGAAGCTGAACGGGATAGAGAGCATTCTTGAGTCACTAATTCCATTGAAGATGTCTCTGGTGCGCTCACAGATAACCGTGAAGTATTCGCTAATGGAGTTTTGTGCTTGACTATGTCGATTTCTGCGGATATGGCACTAGAATTTGTTGTAGTATCCGCCACTGCGGATAATTCCGTTTGAGCCGCCAACGCGTGTTTATTAATGAGAACTACGTTACAAGCCTCAACAGTTAAGTTACTACCATCGTCACAGTCCGTCACTTTATCGCTATCACTAATTACATCGGAATCTGGCAACTTTTTACTAGCATTATCTTCCAATTTCTGTTTGGTTCGTTTCACTGTACCCGGATACCATGGTATATCATCTTTGTCGTACTGAAAAATACCACTCATACTAGAATCTAAGAGATCGTTACAACTGGGATGTAATGTTTTCTCTCCCTTTTCGTTAACGTAATACACTGAAGTACCGGGTCGCATATCGTAAGAACCCCACGAGCTATTTCTCGATGGCAAGGTTCGAGTATCACCGGAACCCCAAGAACTATGTCTCGAAGGGGTGTCCCGTCTTTCACCTTGATACCCAAGGCCGACGGCACTGTCATAGGAACTCCAGGAATTTTGTCTTGATGGACTTTCGCGAGAGATTTCTTCAGAATCGATATAAGCAGGTATCGCGGGAGCTGCAGATACACGATGGTGTTTTCTTTCTTCCCTATCGAAGACCCTATCGAGCTGATTTGAAAAGGGATCATCTTCTTTTTTAGGAGCGGATTTTGAACGCAAATTAACATCAGGAACTGTATCGTTATCATTTTTAAGTTCTTTATTTATTTGTTCTGTAGGTAAATAAGAGCTTTCAGTTTTTAGAACAGCTGATGAAGTCCAAACAGTCTGTCCATCACTTACACTATCTAATTGAACATCACAGGCATTATTTATAATATTAACACTTTTAGAAGAAATAGAACAAGCGATACTAATATGGGTAAGTTGCTCTTGTTCTTGTGGTTCCTCTTTGGTCTCTCCAGGATCCCAAATTTCTTTCTTAACAACTACCGCTCTAAGCATAGGTGGGGATGATTTGGTTTGAACTTCCACCGCAATTTCTTCGGAAGCGGTTTCAGTATCATTTTCGTCTACTGCTGATCCATTAAATTGAGGTAATAAATTCAAGACCAACTTCTTCTTCTCACCTTTTTTCTCATTTTGAAGCTCAAGCTCGTTAACTATATCTTTAACCGAAGCAGGTGGAACTGGTTCTGCTGAATCCCTATGATTCCCAGGCAAGTGCATTATTTGATTCGGAGAAACGCTGTAGGATTCCCCATTATCGCAAGGCAATAACACATTCCTCGCTAAAATATCTTTCGCTAAAGTTTTCCTTAAATCAATCTTTAATGGTTTTAGTTTCTCTTTCGTCGGCGAACTTTTCTGATGAAGGCATTCCATTGATCGCGAGACTTGCGGATATTTCAACTTAGGCAACAACTTCGAAGCTACAGCGAGATCCGGAGACCATGATTTCGGCCTAGCACCAACCAGCCTTAAATCGTGTCCAGATCTGTCAATGTACGCAATACTCTGAATTAAAGGGGTTGGTTTGCTACCCGCCAATACTTTCTCTTCCTTACCGCTACCGGGAGATTTTAGATTCGTTTCCGATTTCGATCTTTGCAGTTTTTCTTTATTCTTCATGGCGACCAACATGCCTTGGTACGTTTCTAATTGCGCCAGGAAGCTCGTGTTCGGTTTAATACAGCTCCGCTTCTCTTTGACATGTTGCAGCGCCTTCCTAAATTCCCAATTGTACGCTTTCATCGCATAAGCTATAACGACAGAAGCGGATCTGCTGATGCCCATCTTGCAATGGACCAGTACCTTCGAACCTTGCTGCCTGGCCTTGGAAATGTACTTGAAGGTGTCGTCCCAATGTTTTAGGAGGTCGGTTTTCTCATCGTCGTACACGCGAACGTTGAGGTAATCGAAGTTTCCCGGAAAGAAGTTGTCAATTTCTCTGGTTACGTTCAGAATATGACCCACACTGTAAAAAAAAAAAATTATTACCTGGATTATTATTATGATAAGCAAATAACTTACCCATTTCTCTGTAATTCCTCATAATTTGAAGCGTTCCATTCGGATCCTAGGTAGACATGATCAAAGATTTCTGTTGGCGCATCCATCTGACCCAAAATCGTCAACATCTCCTGATCGATGAAGCTCTTATACTCGCCCAAATCCATATCTAGATCCTCTTCTAGTTTGCTCCTGATATACTTGCTGGTAACTTCATCTAAATCGACCGACATCATGATCTCCTTCAAGGTGGAACGGATGACCCGCTCCGTCTCCTCGCGTTTAGTAGGCTTAGTGCGGACCGAATCCGGAGATGGCGGCCTCCTCGATTCGAGACTGTCCATGGCGTGCCATTCATTGAGACAGGACCGGTCCGATTCGATTCTGTTTTCATAGTAATTGACCCAGGTGTGACTCAGGCCGCCCTGATAATAATTTTCTTCGCGAGCTTTCGAACTGACTTTGTGCAAGGTTTGTAAAGCTGACCTGTAATAAAGAAGAGAAACCAAATGTAGCAAAATCAAATTTACAATTACAAAATTTATAAAATTAAAAATGTTAAATGATATAGTGCTGTATTGTAACAGTAGTTGAATACATTATGATAAATGTGTACCTCCGCAATAGATTGGACTTCCTGTGCGGTTTTGCGTTTGTATTTATGATAAAGGAAAAGATAAAAGTTTCTTCGAAAAACTATGATACTAAAACCGCAAATTTGTTTGATCTAATAACAATTTTATTATAAAAGCAATTTCAAGAAACAAACGAAATTAAATGGAGAAGTCTAGGCGAATTAGTATTTTAAAATAATCTATGAATGTATACGTAGCAAATATATCTAATATAATAATCCAGAAAACTCGTAGATAAATATAGACATTCGATAGAAATGCCTTGTATGCATAATCGACTCGAGACAAGCTTATTACATGACAAGCCGAACTTCCGCATTAATAGAAGCATAAATATCGCAGTCCCCTCGAAATTTATGACCAAGATCAAGAGCGTGTTGAGGAACGAATCAATTTATAGGCGTCGTAGGAAATATTATTTTGTGCCCATCTCGAAAACGTGCTGTTACCGTTGTTATTGTAACAGATGGACTGGACATTTTGTTCCCGTGATGTTTTCATATATCATCTAGATAAAATTTATTGAATAAGTACGTCAGAAGTTTTTTTTATGAGCACAATAATACATTTTTGGAAATCTCAAATTCGGTTTATTGGAAGTAGGAATAATAGAAATCACTTTAAAATAAAGTCCACGTGTATTACTCATAATCATAAGCTTCTTGGCATTATTAAACGTCGCATTAATGCACTGGAAATGTTTTAAAGCTTTAAATAACAGCATTAGCAATAATCGCAGTTATAATAAGCAAGGAAATTTAGTGTAATCTATTTAAGTATATTATTTTATAACTATACTATTTTAAAAGTAATAAATTGGTATGCCAATAAAGCAAATAATCAAAGGTTCTTTCCAACAACGCTTAGAACCAGTTCAGAATTAGCCAGCGCATGCGCAAAATGAAATGCATATTCGAACAAGTAAAGAACTGGAATCGGGATAGAAAAATCACTATTCCTACAAACTACGAACTGGTACCAGAACGAATTCAAGAACGATGAAACCAGTACTTGATTCAAGGTAGGAACTACTAGAATCGACATGCGTACAACGCACGTTGTAGGTATTTGTACTATCAGATTTGAAGTAGTTTTTTAAATAAATAGTAATAAAGCGATTTTGAGGACGATAACATTTTCTTTGACTCAGATACAAGCGAAGAGGACGCATTAGAATTATTAATAGGAAAAACTCGTGTAAAAAATGAAAATTTTGAAGGTAGTGTACAACATTCATGTATTCGCAGGTTTTAGTTATTAATTATGCAGAAGTCTCAAAATAATATTTACCTGCCATGTTGATACCTTATTTTTTAGGTTAAGCTATCTGTCAATATTTGAAATAGCTGAGTGTAAGTTCTATTTAGAATTAGTTTTGAACCGGTAGAGAAATCGCGCTTGCGCACTTTGCACTTATGAACGGGTTCTGGAATTAGTTCTAATGGTATTGTTGGAAAGAACCTCAAAAAAACAAATTTCATAATTATTTTACGGTTTTGCTATTTGACAAAAGATGGTGCCACCACAAATTAAATAATATCTATAAAAGACGTTCTTGTTATATTTTTGTTGTATGTACAATCTTTGACAATTTAAATGCGATTTTTTTATCGGGGAATGTTGATTTTGTAAATAACGGCTTTGCTTTAAAGTGAATTTAATTACTCTAAAGAAGTTCATCAAAGCAGTACTCTCTTTCAGAAAAATTAAATTTGCTTCCTTTATTTAGTAAATGGAAATTCCTCGCTGAAGAATTCGCATTTAATTTGCCAAAGATCGTACATGGTTTGTTTACATTACATATTTATAGCTGTGGTTATATAACTTATGATTGCATTTTTTTAATACACTACGTTAGAAGATAAGAAAAGGGAAATCCATACCAAGCACAAAAATACTTAATACATTATTACTATAACAGAAGTACACGCTGTAAGGCTAGTAAGTTTATCTAAAACTAATAACAGTTACCAACCACTAATCACGAAATGAAATTTAACAGACATATTTTCTAGGGAATAGTTTAGTTGGCAAATTTACTTCATTAACACCACCCAAATCTATGAAATACTACTTATTTATTGAATAAAATGTACAGAACTTTTTCGTTTATAATGCATATTAAAATATTTGAATTTTGGGGAGCGGGAATATCAAAACGCATTCAATAACCTCTTTCATATTCTGAGCACTTTAAAACGCTATTCATTTGCGTTCCAGATTGGTAAGATTTGTACTTCTGTTTTAACTGCCCTTACTACCCTTTTTCTTTGATGAACTCATCTATTTTTCCACCAAACTTTATATTCGGAGGTGGTGGGCAGTGTTGCCAACCCTACCGATTTAGAAGGTAATCCACCCATATACCGATTTGGCACTTCATCTACCGATTTTTTGGATTTTTTAAATTTTAGTCAGAAATTTAATAAGATTGAGGGAGATATTTTTTGTAAAATAATAAATTGAGGAATTTTCACAGCATTTATAAACGTATCCTAATTTAATAGAAGGTACTTAATTACAAGCACTTGCCCTGAGTGGCGGTTATTGAGAAATGTCAACAAAATTCAGTCATTTCCAGATAATCCTATAGAATTTTGGCTAAAAGTTAAGAAAATGGAGCTGGGTGATGGGTCTTTAATGTTTTAGGTTGTTTTGCTTTTAACATACTAATTTTTCGACACTCTTGGGCTAATGTAGAAAGAGTATTCTCCTCCATAAATTTAACGAAAACAAAGCAACGGAACAAATGGAACACGGAATCAAAAATAGGATTGTTACAATTCTTGTTTTATTTTTGCATTTGTTTTTTAATAAAACGTATTTTTTTCTGTAACAATGTTTGCTTTTATATTTCAAACCTACCGATTTTTCCCGATATCTACAGATTTTTTACGGTCGGTGCTACCGACTTTGAGTTTCGATGCAAACCTATTCTAGATTTTAAGATTTTTCTTGTACCCTTTAATACTTTTTAAGGTAAAAAATGTGTCAGTCATATCTGCGATCATCCTGAGTTGGTCATACTGATTTTAATATGGTAAGACTGTGTAATTAGCGGACCTGTTTATCTATATTTTGTGGGTAGGTTGATTATTTACATTTTACTTGTAACAAATGTCAACTTATAATCCATTCATTTTAAGAAAACAGTAGTTAGCGTTGCGATCGGCGACCGTATCACACCGAAAAATTGTTGTTTGTAAAATCAACTGTCATATAAATGTCAATAAATGTCTTCTTAATTGCAAATATAAATTGTAAGCCATTTGTTTTTATCTGCTACTAATACGTTTCCCTTGAGGGTTCTTTGATGAACCAGCAGGAATGTTAACATTTCGACCAACTACCCCGTCGTAGCCAGATAAATGTAGTACAACCTTAAATTTCATATACGTCAAAAATTTGAAATTTCATCATCATTGTAAGACGAGCTTTAGCTTAACCTGCTTGTCATAAAAATCAAATGTCATATCATACCGGAACACAAATTTACACGATACAATTAAAAAAAAACGCTTGTACTACATTTATTTAGCTTCGACTGTACCAAACCTGAAGTATGAATCGCATATAAGTACCAAAATAGCATTTGGGCGCAGGAATGGCATCAAATTGTGTTTAGTGACGAGTCTCGATTTTGCTTGTGGGCCCACGATGGTCGTAGGAGAGTCAGACGGATGCGTGGAGAACGTAAAAATCCAACATTTTTTGTGGAACGCAACACAGCCCTCACTCAAGGAGCTATGATATGGGGTGCAATATGTTATGGTAGCAGATCACCCTTGGTCTTTATTGACGGCAACCTTAACGCACCTGGTTACATTGCTAATGTGCTACAACCAGTTGGCCTTCCATATCTTCAGGAGCTGCAAATCCCATTTTCCAGCAGGATAATGCGCGCCCTCATACGGCAAGGGCTACAACACGGTTTTTGGAAGAATCTAACATTGTCGTCCTCCCATGGCCTGCTCGGTCGCCTGATTTGTCGCCCATTGAACATGTATGGGATATGATTGGTAGGCGAATAGGTAATTTACCGCACCCTCCAGATAATTTACACGATCTTCAACAACGGATTCAAGAAGCTTGGGACGATATACCACAAGCAGCTATAGATCACTTGATTAATAGCATGCCAAGGCGTCTAGATGAGTGCATTACAAATCGTGTCGGAGCAACTCATTATTGAAAAAACTTTTAAAGATTTTACTCTTTTGTTTTTAAAACTTAATCATAACTTTGTTTCATAGAAATAGACGTTTTCTGAAAATTTCAATAAAATCGTTAAACAGCTTCTAGGTGTTGCAATTTTTCTGGAAGTCAGTATATATATCAGCCAAGATGTTACTTATATATCGTGCCGATAAATGGTTAGTAGGTCACAATATTCGAATTGGAAGTGTATTTCCTGCACGTGATAGGCACAAATGAACTTGTCTTTAACTGGCAGATTCCTCACTGTTGATATATTACATAAAATAGTACATGCTGCATAATTACATAATACAAGAAGCAGTTTCTGTTCGTAAATGCACTTCTTATGTGCATCAATACACCAGAAAGAGCTAAAAATTTTAATTCCACAAAATGGAATGGAATGTGTGGTGGGTGTTTAGTTGCAGTGAGTCCGTAAGCTTTATCGCTTGTATGGCTATTACTGCAACTCTCGCGGCGTAGTTTTGTGTGTGTGTAAATTGTGTTCAAATTACAGCGTAATATCGCCCTTTATAATGCCGTGCTGTTAATCACTTTGCTCCCAATAGCGAATGGTAAGTCCATCCTGATTTCAACTCTGCGAAAAAATGTCACCGTCCCACCGGAGAATTGAACAGCGATAGTCAGCCGCCTAACCACTGCGGCTATCGACCCGTTAACACTTTGCCTATTGATGGGATATCAGGAAAGAAGTTTGGCGTGACGTGAGTGCTGCAGTCTCATTTTTGTTTGGAAAAATCAATCGCCACAATAAATGAATGCTATACAGAGAAAAAGATTAAGCATGAGTATGTATGGTATAAAGATGGAAATGCCCCAGCGTCCAAGTGAGACAGTGATCTCTTTGAGGAAAATGTTTCATATATTGCCGCTTTCAAAATTTCTATTTCCATAAATAAGAATTGCTTGGAATAGTTAAACGTTAAAAAAAGGACAAATTGGTAATTCATTCCTTTAAATATTAGAGAAAGTAAAGGAGAATGCTTCAAAATATGCATGACTTGAGTGTTCTCTACCTTGTATAACAAATATAAATGGAGAAAAGTATCTTAAGTTACATTTTTATTAATCGTTGTTTTAGTTGCAGTTTTATTAACGTTTACATGGTTGCATGATATTTTGATTAGATTAATAACAGGTTTGCGAATAAATGAAATGATGAAAATAATAAAATTATAGAAGCTTTAAAGTATTCCTTGCGCTAAATAATAGTTCGAATTCTTTTTTGTTCGTTAATTGAAGTATACGCACTTATGAAAGTTTATTTCAGTTGTAATGATTAAAATGTAGATTTTACTGATTGATTAATAAAACACCGATCAAAAGGGAAACGTTGAAAAATTATTATTGTTACATAAGTAGCTTATAAGCTTTTGCAGTTAGTTAATACAATATTTTAAAACGTTGCCTGAATAAAGTGAGTACAATTGCCAAATACCTACGCATGTATTCTATATATAACGCAAATATTGCAAATAATATGTAAGTTTAATAGCAAGGAATGAACACTTAAATAACATAATTACAGCAGATTTATTAAAATACGACACATGTCACAGTTATTTCAGTGGAGTTCTGAGCGATTCTACAGGTTTAAACTTCTTTTAAAGGGAAATTCTACCCTACTCGCACACATCAAGTGGAAAACCCTCCATCGGTTCAATGTGTTACCTCAACGTCAGATTTAGCCTTCCTATACTTCGTGTGCTCCACGTTTATTTATGGAAAGCACTGCCGATTCTCCGAGTACCTACTACTAATCTATCTAATGTTTCTAAAGATCGCCTTACTGGAAAGGTGTCATGATATAGTGAATAAGGGCCTATTTATGAGCTGGAAGATGTTAAAGTTTTAATGTTATAACTTTTTAAACATTTTTCTTTCAAATTTTGTACGTAGTTTTACCTATGTAAATATCATCTTTTGATAAGGACGATCCATCGACGTACACTCGACACGACTTAGTCTTCGAAGGGTTTTATTAAGCGACAGTGTGCTGTCTTTCTCAGTCCACCCCCACCTCATTTAACGTGACCGTTTCTTCGATAAGGGTAATAGCGTATTTTTCGTAATCTAATATTGCGATTATCGAAGAAACGATCACGTGGAATGTGGAAGGGGTGGACTGACAAAGACAGCACACTGTCGCTTAATAAAACCGTTCGAAGACTAAGTCGTGTCGAGTGTACATATAGATACAGATTATTTGTTACGTTTTCCCTATTCTTGTTTACTTTCGAAAACAAAAAAATCTTTCAACATTTACCTATATACAAAGCCGTGTAGAGATCAACACGGAGCGTTTACCCGTACATGTACATTTTTATCCGTATATTTTAAGAATGAACAAAAATATTGCATGAAGATAATAATTACTTAAATAACAAAAAAAACATGTTGATGCCTCAGGTTAAATTCAATCAATTATTTTTATTAAATTGGCATACATAAACATAATTGTTAATTAAAGTTCTTGTCTTTTCTAATTCATATTCAATTTAATATAAAAAAAAATAAAATTTATTGGACAAGTTCAACATTTACCTATATACAAAGCCGTGTAGAGGTCAACACGGAGCGTTTACCCGTACATGTACATTTTTATCCGTATATTTTAAGAATGAACAAAAATATTGCATGAAGATAATAATTACTTAAATAACAAAAAAACATGTTGATGCCTCAGGTTAAATTCAATCAATTATTTTTATTAAATTGGCATACATAAACATAGTTAATTGTTAATTAAAGTTCTTATCTTTTCTAATTCATATTCAATTTAATATAAAAAAAAATAAAATTTATTGGACAAGTTTGTAAAAAACTCATAGCAGGATGTCTTAAAATACAAAGGATACTAAAGTAAGCTTTGACAAAAGTTATGCATTAGGATTTATTTGAACAGATCTCAAAACAAGATATCCTTGGTATATGCCTATGTACTTGGGGGGTAGTAGCACTCTACTTTTGTCGGTATTGACGAAAAATGACTCAACTAGAGCATTTTTTTGCAAAACGTTGTACTACAAGGACGGTATAGAAAGAGGAAGTCTTTTGGAATCGCATTGAGAACAAACTTTCATTGAGTAACCGTGTGGATAATTTTGAAGGAACAATTTTCCCAAAGGGCATAATTTGCAAATTAATATCCACCACAATACGGAATCAATGGTGTAGAATATTTTATCTGCTGACAAGGCGAGCTTAATCCGGAAGGAATTTATAATTTAAAATATAGTCACATTTAGAAGGAATAATATCCATATGCTGCTCGTCAGTGGAGTTTTCAACAAATCCTTTGTAATAGGAAATGGTGTAATAGGAATAGGTTTTGTTCAATAACTTAATTGGAATAATCTATTGCAGCACGTTGAGACCACGTCCTGCAGGAATAGCTGCTCATTTTACTTTTGAATCAAAACCATTTTAGGGAAGAACACAGAAATGGATTGGTCGTGAAGCTTCTATCAGTTAACTGTTCCAGGTCTTAAACCCTGTCGGTTTTCGGTAATACATTATTATCTCTGCAGACCTAAAACTTTCTTAAAAGTGAGGTTCACGATAAAAATGTTGAAAATGTATCAAATATCAACATTAAAAACTTATTAAAAATTATTTCCAAAATTTATTTTTGTTTCGGTGAATGGTATGTAATTTTAAATGACATAATGGCTTTCATGATTCGAATGTCTAAGGCCTCAAGCTTTTGATTGCGTCTCATAGAAAATCGTAAATCTTTATTTTTAACATAGACAGAGAGCTGGGAAAGGTAAAACTTTTTCTTAGTCCTTATTAGAGGTTAGCAAAGATAAATTAAAATACGATTAGGACTTCTTGTTTATATATTTTTCTTTTGACCTTATGTAACAATTATTATTAAACACGGCATATTTGTACTACATACATAGATGGAGATATTTCGAGCATTATTAGGTTCGCGATCGGACAGTTAGCAGTACGTATGATAGCATTCTTAAATTGAAAATTAGTATGCACTCGTATCGTGTATAAATATTCAGCGGGCGATGATCTCGCTTATTGGATTTGTTATATCTGAAAAGGAAAAAGGGTTTGTTTCGACTAAATCGTTAATTGTGTTTAAACTTGAGTCGATAGTCGCAGTGGTTAGGCGACTGCCTATCGTTGTGACAGAACGCTGGGAGCCGGGATTTAATTCTCCGAGGGAACGGTGACATTTTTCTCGGAGAATTAGATTCCGATCGATCTACCATTCATTGTTGAGGGCAAAGTGATTAACAGCACGACATTATAAACAGCAATATAATGCTATCACTAGGCCATTTCGACGCAACTAACTACACATACACATACTGTGCAATAAAAGTTGCAGTAGTGATTGTATAAACGATAAAGCTTAAGATGCCACTGTAACTAGTACCCATCACGTGTTTAAAAAACAGAAGTTTAAACTTTAATTAGAAAAGCCGTATACATGATATGGGTATTACAGAAAACTCAACAAACTGATAAATTGTATGTAATGAGGAAAGTTTGCGTCAAGGTAAAGCACATTCAAAATTTATCACTTTCAGTTTACCTTTGTAATTAATAATTTCTCTCCAGTCACCTTCCAGTTTGTACAGAGCGTCCAGGGATTCCACTTGACCTTGCGGATAGATCTGCGAACTGGGTACACCGTAGGTCGTATAGTTGTTTAGTAGTTCGGTTAGTTGTTCCATCCGCGTGTCCTGCGGAATCAATAAACATGAAACTTTAATAAGATAGGTACGTAATCTAGTTTTGTTTATATAAATACGTACATATTCATCAAATGTGCTTAACTCTATTAAATGCATTTTAATATAATTTGTAACTACGTACTAATACAAGATAAATGTTAGTGATGCAAATGCTTAGGAAAGACTGAGTTGGTTCTTTATAAAATGTGTTTATCAAAACTACTTTTTCCAGACTGTAAAAAAGATCGGAATTATTTTGCTTTAAATTTATACAACAATATTGAAATTTATTTTTACAAAACACTAATCTTATATTTTCTCAAACACACATCAGAAAATTAATTAGAAAAGAAGATTAAGAAGTAGTATAAAATTATATATTTCTGGAAACGATTTCAAAAGCAAACGTAAAATTTATTAAACGATTTCATTTTTTAAGTATGTATTAGCTTTTGATATGTACAAATACGCTTGTACATATATACTTTCAACCAACATGCGAAGTTTTTTCCAGTTTGAAGTTGATATTTCTGTGTACTCGGAATCTTTTAACAGGCGCTTTATCCGACGAATACCAACGTTTACCGTCCAATTTACTTTTTTATTTGGCAACAGAAAGGAATTTCAATTGAGTGAATATAAAAAAAGTTATTAGTCCAACAATTTAACTTTCTATAACATCATCGACTTCCCTTATTTCGATTCTTCACTATCGCGATAGTTCTATCTCGTTGCGTATTCATCATTAAGATTTGCATAGATTTTGTATTATTCAGTGTGTATCTACATAGATGCTTCTGGAAGGATTTTGTTTCGATCCTATAAACCCTTGCAACGACTGAATACTCCCATCATCGGGACGTGAGAGATCATACAATTTTTTTGTCGAGTGTAGCCTATAGTGGATTGTCTCTTGGTTTTCAAATAAATTATTGAGCAAAAATTGTAAGCTAATAGAAAAGTTTTTTTTTGGATAGTGAGATAACTTCGTCCGAAGATATTGTAAATTAGAGTCACTCGGTAATTTCCACAGTTGCAGGATTTTAATTCTAAAGAACACAATCTTTATATTTATTTTTTTGGCAGAAACAATGAGAACTGCTTTAAATCTGACTGAAAATGGTCTATCTTTACGAAAGATTGTCGAAAGATCTGGCGACTATGTGAGAATAACTTTGCCTAAAATATGAAATGAATACAGCTGACTGCAGAAACTTGGCTTATGAAGTGGCGGAATAAAATAATACAGAAGCTCTTGGGAACTGGACAGAAAGCAAGTAAGCTAAATTAGAGTGTCCTCTTAAATTAAATATTCTCTCCTCAAAGGGATGTAATCTATCAAGAATAACTGCATTTGGGAAAAAGAATATCTCAACTACAACTTTTTAGAATCTTGCTAAAATCATTAGACACATAGGAATAAAACAAGTGAATAGGTGTACAAATGGAGAAAAAGATCAAAATTGCAAAATATAACTAGTGGCGCCTTTTATGGTACATTAGGTCTATAAATTCTGGGTCGCAAATATTTCGCTGAGTTATAGAGAAATTACAGCACTGATCGGCTTGAACAGCTAACCATGAAAGTCACATTTCAGTTGTAGTTATTGAGAATAAACAGAAAACGGCTTTACTACATTAACGTTACTGTTCATTGCATTTCTCATCTTAAAGTAGGTACACTCTCATTGAATGATGCACAGTTAATCATCGTCTATCAAGGTGTGTACTTTATAAAAGTTGTCTAGAATCAGTCGACCAAGTAATACATATAACTGAAATAAAGTGATATCTTGCCATTCGAGACAGATGTTGTTTGTCTCGCTTGAAATATTCACCATATTTCGGAAAGCTAGGCGTATCACAGGAACAACGAAAAAAAAGGAAAGATGAAAGCATAAGAGTCAATGATACTTCTGAACTTGTGATGACTAATAAAAAAAATTTTACAATCATGAGATGAGAAGATGAAAGGTAGTACCCTTCACTAGTCAAAAAGTGAGGACTGCGGTCTCGAAATTGACTTAAAATTGTTTCGAAGATTTTGATTTGGTGCAATTTACAATTAAGATAAATTTCTTTTGCAAAAAATTGGTAAGCAACCAATTATTGTCTTCGACGTTTACTCTATTCTAGAAGGGTAGGCAAAAATGATCCTATTAAACGCCAGACTGCCTTATTATCATTTTTTAATGCTTTTAACAATATTGAGTTGCGCCAAAGTTGAGTATTTTTGACTGTTGTGTTATAAAATAATAATTGTTCTTGGTTTTGGACGTTGCACCGATATTGCGTGGCGAAACAAAATAATTTATCAAGTAAATATATGTACAGTGTGTCCCTGGATAGGTGAAACGACTCTTATAAAAATTAAAAAAAGTTCGATATAAATTTTCATATTTTAGGGTTCAGCCCTGCTTAGTTATAGACTAATTTTCAACAGAACAGATTTTCAATGCTGGAAAAACAAGTTGACCTTGACAGTGAAGCAAAAGCTATTTTCATTGCAGATAAAGTACTTTTTCAATCATAGTACGCCAAAATGTTGCCAAGTAAAGTTGTTTAAAACGGTCATATGCAAATTTGAGGAACAATCGGCCTACTTTGACAAAAACACAATTTTATTCATTGTTGTCAATATTTTTTTATTAGGAATAAAAGAAATTCGCAATAAATCATTACTAATCATTACTTACTAGCTTCACACTAATATGCTATTAATTAAATAGTAGTAAGTTAAAACCTCCGATTAAATGTAAGGCAATCTTTAGATATTTTGTTTAATGAAAAAATTGTCATTTTATTAAAGTAGGCCGATCGCTTTGAAAATTTGCATAACTGTTTATTCTGAATAACTTTACTAGGTAACATTTTGACAACAATGAATGAATAAGGTACACTTTACCTGGAGCGAAAATAGTTTTTGCTTCACTGCTAAGGCCAACTTGGTTTTCCAATATTGAAAATTTGTTAGAAATTAGTCGTTAACTAAGCAGAGCTGAAGTAAAAAAATTAAAAATTTATATCAAAAACTTTTTACCTTTTTAAGAGTCGTTTCACTTATCCGAGGACACACTGTATACGTATTCTTTTTGTGTTCATTTGTATTTTTCTTACTACATTCCATATTGTATCCCAAACCAAGATTTTGTAGATATATTCTCTGAAAATAGAAAGGCAAAAATTGTTACATTCTAGAATTTCTGATAGTCGAGTTCATGAGTTTTCATGTAAATGTCCAAGAATTAGGGCAAACTGTTATTTTTTAGGATCGCTGGTATAATACTGTTTGGGAATCTATTCAATTAAGCTAAATAGCAGAAGTTTCAGTCGCTGTCGCTTAGTGTTGTTAATCGATATGTGTTTCCCATTTAGAATGTCCCAGAGAATGATCACTTTACTATAATGTTGTTGTTGTACCATTTTCTTTTAAAACTGTATAGCAATTCGGAAAACATTAATGTCTTTTTCATAAATTAGCTTGAATATACTACCACGTGAGTGGTATAAGTTTGTCCTAGTTTATAAGTAGAATTAACTGAATTCCTACGTCCATGGTATCTGAATAGGAATCCACATCATTAGGGTAACTCTCTAATAATCTATTTATCTAATGTCACGTTTAGCATATCATGCTTAATTTCAGGTTTATCTGAAATATTTTATATAGTACATATATCTCATTTTTAACTATTTTTATTTTTTTCGATATTTGCACTTAAGTTTGCGTTGTTCAGGAACGCTTTTAATGACGGGGAATTAGTTTCTTATCTTATCTTATATTAACTACTTTTCATCATTATTTTGAAAATTATTAAAAATTATTACTTAATTTTAGGGAATTTGTCGTGGAAAATAGGAAATATCTAGAAAAATTCTAAGGTAATTTTTAATTTTCCAAGAGAATCTTGAGAAAATAGGTTTGTATATGTTTTCGTTAATGATTCCTCTAAAGTATTTCAAATCCACAGCGACATTGTCATAAAAGCGACCAAAATTATTCTAAATATTAGTTAATACCCATCTTTCGAAAATATGCAATGAAGCTGGTCCTGGACGGTAATACGACAAATAAAGAATAAAGACAATAATCCCTTCATCAAGCTGTTTGATTCCGATAAGACTATTTTGTTTAGCTTCCGCTACCGGCGGTCCTTCATTCATTTCATAAGATCCATTGTTTGTGTAAGGAACGCCCAGAGTCGTCGATTTCGTTTATTTGTTGTGGAAATTCCGGATTTTCCAGGATGTGATTCCAAGCAAAACCTCCGTTCCACCGCAGTAGGCTCGATTTACATGCACATGTTGACTTTCGGGTATCGTTTCGGCAGTTTCCTTTTCTCCTGCGCTTGCTTTGAGAGATGGATGTTAAAATTTGATATGCAAATAGAGTCTGAACGAAATACGGACTTGCCAAGAACGGACGTTAGTACAATAATAAATAATCGTCGGAATATTGAAGAGCTGAAAATAGATTTCTAGAGACGTCGGTCGATTAATCATTGAATTTAATGGGATCCGTAGCGCATGTACAGGTTTTCAAATATTACCGTTGGGGGTTTTCCTATAAATGTTTAACGGTTATAGTTTGCTTGGAATTGATTATTGTGTCCTTACTCCAGAAACCGTTATATAGAACCGTGCTTTGTAAAGGATTGCCTGGATAAAGACTAAAGACTGAATTAATTAATACGGTAGCATTATCACTTTGTGATGTGTACTGCTTCGGTTGTGTTATTATGTAAACAGCATAATCTCACCACGTAATTTTTGTAGTTGTACTGTACAGGACTACTGAAAGAAAATACAGGCATTTCATTGCTGTATTCTATTATAAATACGAACCTTCTTCTAAAGTATGTATAAAAGTATAAGAGGCATATAAAAATTAGAGAATAAAAACATGGAATAGGAAAAAATTTTGGTAATAAAAGAACAATAAAGGATAAAATGATAAACCGCAGGTGGTCTTCACTTACTTCTTTTTCATGTGTGTAAATATGGATATCTACTCGGCTTGATATTGAGATGCGAAATTTATCGTGCAACCATAAATATAAGAGGTCTTTTTTGTCGAATGACTATTAACTTTGCTCTAATGATATAAAGAAAATTATAAACACATTTTAATTATCATCTTGTGGATTTTAGGATTGATTATTATTATATTACACTTGAATAGTTGGTACTTAAGTATCCCTTAAGGATATGATTCTAAGGATCAAGTGAGCTTTGAGGGAGGACTGTGAATAGGGCCATAAAACATTGATCTCTTAAATATTCCAATAGAACCTTTCTAATCCGAGCTCTTTAGCACAAGTCAGAAGCGGAGGATGGTCGAAACGTTGAAATGAAGTGATAATTGGGAGGCGAACTAAAAATGAACGATATTTACATGAAAACTGTACGAAATGTTCATTAAGTATTAGAATCAGTATTTATTGAAAACGGTGTTCGACGCTAAGGTGCTCACTGGTTGCTTTAATAATACGTCGGCTCGCTGAATTGCATGATGAAAGGTTTGAAAATCTCGAACAATTTGTGCTTTACCTACTTGTACCTGTGAGTTTTTAGCTTTTGTGTGGGTCTAGTTGAAATCTTATTCCGTGATTTCTTAATAGTTCTCCTTTCTTTTGACCAACGCTCTAACTTACTTTCTTCTGTACCTTGTAATACTAAATATTTCTCTGTGGTCGGCACAAATTAATTAAAAACCAACACTTAAACAAATGGTAGTCTATTGAAGCTAATTTTTATTTTTGATAATAAAGGCCAGTGTAAATAGATCTCAAACCATGGCTGACAATGCTGGGTGCTGCAAACGCCATTTTGTTATTTGCTACTAATTTTGTGTATAGAACTGTTTCACGTTTTGCGGCAAAGATTGACGTGGAAACAGTTTATAGTTTAGCTCAGTTTCGTCAATGTTATACAATTGATTAGCATCAAGTTTATTTCCAGTGATTTTCAACTGCATTAAAAAATGCCTCAGCAAAAAGTCCTCCTTTCCTCCCAATATTTTATATAACTCCACAGTTTTTTACAATAGGGCCTAACAGATGAACTGACCCCATAATATGTTTGTTAAGAATATAAATTTAAATAGTTTTCTTAAGACTTTTCTGTTCTTTAAAGTATTTTTCACTTTTGACCATGACTGAAAAAGCTCCATCTATCCGATTTTTTCTCCAATATGTTATTGTTGAAACAGCTGCTTCTATTTTTAATGCTAACGTAGCAACAGACTCGTCAGGGTTGCAAATTTTCAAAAGATTTTGTTTATTTTAGAAAACTAAAGTCGTAAGAATGAATCATTCATTTCCTGTTGCAACCGGTGAGTTCTGATGAGACACATGGTTGGATAATCTATTTGTTAAATTTGTCAAGGCAACCACTGCTGTATTTAAATCCATCGCCGCTTTTCCTTCCGAATTCTTTTGCCTATAATTGTAACAAATGCCTATTAATTGGTACGTTGTTGGCTCTTTTTTGTTAAAACCACTTCAGCAACATATTCTCTATTTTATTGTGTGTGGATGTGCGCATGTTCTTCTTATTTAAGCCAATCATATCTTCGTTATAGTCCATTTTTACTTTATCTTTATTCTTCCATATAGTTGACACAGTAGATTTCCCTACGTTTTTGAACAAATTGCAGTTTGGGAGGAGCCGACATTAATTTCATTGATTATAATTAAGTTTATCTTGAATAGAAAGTGTACAGCCTCTACTTTTTTCAGCTATTGCCTTTTTTAATTTGACTGAACTAAAAATCTGCCGGGCAGCGATTCGTTTATAATGAACTGGTCGTTAAACATTTGGTTTTCTAGAACTGAAAGTTCATTAGAAACGAGTTTCTTATATGCAAGGCTGAAATATATTAAATTAGATGGAGATTCAGCCAGGGCCTTGCGAAGTATTCATTATAATATTTCATTATATGCAAGTTCATATTATAACCACACTGAACTACACTGTATGTGATTTTAACATAAAAATTTGATTTTGTTGAGATCTGATAGTTCCTGCCGATGCTTTACAAAGTAATGTGGTAGGAGGAGGTTGGAGGTTAATTAATGTCATTTTTATTGCAGAAATTTGTCAGAGCTGCTGCAATTACTTTTTGTAAATGAAGATACATTAAATAATAAGAAATTTTTAATAAAATAATTATATCTTCTAATTTTATTCGAACGAGAAAAGGGGTTAAGCATACTTGATATATATTATTACTCAATTACTATTACCTAAAAGGTTGTATAAAAATACTGGTTTCCTACCTTATTATTACTGAAAAAGCCGGACCATCGCTGCTTACTCTGCTTCTTGATACTATCGGCGTCCTGAAACGACAATCGCGTCGAATCTTGAGGCCAATTCGGCGACGCTGTACTATCTTCCGTACTCGAACTAAAAAAGCTGGAAGCTTTCGGTCGATAACTCTGTGAAACGAGAGAGAGAGAGAGAGAGAGAGAGAATGTTGGTAACCCGATAAGTCGAATAGAATGCGCGCTGTTATCGACACTCATGGCAAATACTTACCCCTGAAAATTTTTTCGAGTGGTTTAAAGTTGATCTTTTATTGCTATGGTCCTTTGCTGAAATGGAAAAACAGAATTTGCTGACTATGATAAATCTAGAGAAAGGTCCAATTAATACAGAAGTAATTTTCTTTAAGGAAATTTACATTCAGACTTGAGAGCAAACATATGATTTTGATAAATTCTACTTCTTTTACAAAATTCTACTGCACTTCTTTATCTTTCCAAACGTTGAAATTTTAATTGTTCTATCTAAGATAAAGTGGAAACGTGTTCGGTGAAAGAAAGTACAAATTTATTCATAATACTATAAGTCCTACAATCAGAATTTTAAATGCAGTTCTCTTTGTTTCCACTTAAAATAATGAGTAATTTTCAAGCTGTGGCAGTAATTGTAAATGGAGAATTGCGAACACGAGGAACTCTTTCAAAAGTTTTTAACTGCATTAACGGTGAAATGAATTTAATAGTCAGTGCCAACTTGTAATAAAAATATTTTACTGCAGCACCACTTTTAAATTGGTGATTTGTCTCAAGAGATAAGGCCAAAGTTTTTCTATTAATAAATCGCTCAAATTATAGCCTTTAATATAATCCCCTACCTCGTTTGTACGGGTGTAAAGATCCCGTTTAAGAAACGACGTTATTGCTATTTTGAGGTTTCAGAAATGTATAGATACAACCCTAGATACCTTAACAACCTAAACATACAAATCGGCCAAGAAAATGGAAAGAAAGAAAGCAGCTGGCTATAAAAATGTTCGTTTCAAGAATAATTACGTAGAAAGGAGTATACGGAAAGGGAGTGGATTCAAACCTTCAAACGTTTACTAAATTTCTATTTTATTTTTTTATTTATATGGAAATGTATGGCTGTAACAATGTAGGCTTATGTGTATTAGTTAATTAATTAATTAGCCGTAGAGGCAAAAACTACTGACTGGCAGTAGAGTTAGCCTGTTAGGAGCAAGTTCGTATTTTCACAGAATTACAACAATTTATAGCATCGTTCTGGAAGATCAACATTTGCTTGAGTTACTATTTGTTGTTGGGTGGGCTGTGCTAACAGTGCAACATTATTGCGACCTTATACCCTTACACATAGTGGTGGAGAGAGTGGTCCTTCTGGCAGTGCACAAACTAACCAGGGCGCGTACCAGAGAGCTTGGCCATCTCGACTCAAGAGTCTCTCCACTTTTAAGTCTAGCGAATGCTGAAATGGTTAGGAAATATATGCAGCTTCGAAAAGAATTTCCTTACAAAGCTAAGTAATAGAGAAAAGGGGAAGGAGAATCCTCCATCTACCACCTACAGACAAATACCATTAAATGGTACGTGGTGTCCTAGTGTCTTTTAATCGGAGATCATTGCAATTGGTAGAGGTACTCAACTGAATCTAAATCACTGAATCATTGCAATTATCTCCGATATCTAAGCGGCCATAATGGCGCAGAGTTCTAACATCATCAGCTCGAAATTAGTCTGGGAGTGCCTTGGCATAATAAACATATGCTGACCAAAACAGGTGGCTTACCAGCAAGGAAGGTTTGTTTGCCGGAGCAGTTTTTCGGATAAGGATGAGTATCTACAAACAAGCACTCAAAGATAGAGAAGGAAACCTCAGAGCATTCTTCTGGGAAAACCCCTCTGGTTTGTGACATTACAAGATATTCATTCGAAACTACAATAAGCATAGAGCAAAGACTTTGCTAGAACTAAGTAGAAACGGACCACGTATCGTTACATGTTTTCTTACAGGACACTGTCACCTTGGAGAACACATGACAAGGATATGTCTAAAATCTATTTTTGACTAGTTACTTGTTGTCATAAGCTTTGTAGATTTTATTACTGGTGTTACACCAATATTGTCACGATTCTTTCTCCATGAAACTTACTGATTCAAACTCTTTTAAGATTATGAAAAAAGAAAACAAATAAAACGCTTACTAATACAACATAATTATCTGAATTACAAAGTGTTTTAATGTTCCTCATGAGATTGTAAACATAATCTTCTATGTCAATTTGTTCTTAGATTGCATAATTATCGTGTTATGCATGTACAATTCTGGAATGTGTTGACATTAAAAAATCGTTATAAAATAGAACTAGACTGTATAAAAGAAATAATGGTTATAGGGAACACATGGATATGTACATGTAGCTATAATACTTAACCCAGTTTTTTTAATCACCTTCCTTCCTTACCTTCGCTTATTTTATTCATGAAACATTTGAAAGTTAGTTCTCCATGCCTTTTATTTTTATTAGGTTATTATATTTTAAAGCAATTCTATTTTCCCTTTTGAATATGTTTAACATCTACGAGCTCCTCGTAACTTTTTAAAAATTAATAACAATAAATAATAAGAATAATAATTCACAATTGACGACGTCTAAAAAATTTTGGACTCTACTAGTTCATTTATTGAAAGTGAATTTTGCTTGGTTCGAGTTTTATATTCCTTCTAGTGCATTTTTACTTTTAAATTGATTAATTCTGTTAAGATATCTTTTTGGAATGTAGGTTCTCTTTAAGTACATACATATATAAAAATAAAATTTCATTGGAATAAAAAACAAACTGATACCATACCATAATATTAATGGACCATTATCTTAATATAACCCAAATTATCATCCATTAACGATTTACACGAATAAAACCACATACAAATTCTTTCATATACGTAATGGTTTACATTCACAAAAAAATAGAACATGGTATTATTATTATTATGTATTCTTACCTGTTATCCTGATGTGTCGTCCCACGAGATTCGCTGTGTCCTGCGTGAAGTTAATAAGCGTGTTCGTATTGCTATCCCTGTCCTGCAGCCAGGCATCACAGTTATTAAGGTCGATTGAACGTAGCTCGCTCTGATTCGCCAGGGCATCGCTGTGGAATTAACACACAATATGTAAGGTAAATGCGATAACCGGGAAGAGCGGTTATTGTATCGGTAATAACAATGATAATAAACGCTTATACATTCCGAAGTGACGACCACTTTTAACGACCATTAGCCAAAATGTCTCTTTCCTATACCGTTCGCTAAGCTATAAAAGATATACCTGACAATGCTGCGATAGCATGTGGGTATTATTGCGAAGGAGAAAGTAAACGTCCTCTTCAGTACTGTAATGGTAGCTAATAAGCAGTAAAAAGATATATAAAAAAACTATAAATGGATAGTCGATAGCTATTGTTAAACTTCATAAATGAAAAATATATCTATTCTGTGACAAGGGTAGAATTAACTACTCTGTATGATTGTCTAATTTAGTCGATTTGTTAGTTTAATCAATCATTAAAGCATGGAAAATTGAGCAGAAATAATCTGCGGAAATGCAATTCATGTCCTAATCATGTATAACCGTCAATTTTTAATTGGGGTTACAAATTTCATATCAAGCTATTTGGAGTTCGCAAATTAATTTCCGAAATATCAAAGTTGCTGAAGTTGCATATTCTGTCTAATAAATTTTCATTTAATGCCAGGATCAAATGTTTATTTTAATTTATTTATAAATGGCAAAAAAATAAAAGTACCTACATGTCTATTATTATACTATATACAGCGTTTATGAAGTGTTGGGGCTGTGCAGATAAATAATTTCATTCTTATCGTTCTCTTGATACAATAAATGTACAGTAGGCCGCTTTTTAAATGGGACAGGTACCACAAATGGGCGGGATAAAAACGTGACGTATTGAGTGAATGCAAACAGCGGGCGAGACTGGCTAGCAAGTATGTACAGTGAACAGTAGCTTAATCGACACCGTTACAAAATTTCCTAAACCTTAATCGCAATGTAGACGGGGTTACGTTGTGTGACCTTCAGTTAGGGCTTATAGTAGATATTATTATTAGTAGATAAGGTCGACGTTAGCTTGCGGTGGTGTCGATTTGGAAGCTGTCCACTGTACATATATGGCATAAATCCACATATTGCATCTCGAGAGTACTATGGCCATTATTATTTTTTTTTTTTGTGTTTCAATTAAAGAAAGAAAGATAGTAGAATGCGTAAAAAATTTGTAATGGCCTTATTGATTCAAAATAAACAGCTTTCACTAATATTTATAATTAAATTCTTTACATGCACGACTACACGTAGCGCGTAAGCACCAGATACGAATGCTTCCATGGTCGGTTTGTTCTCCCAATCTGAATCCGATCGAATATGTTTGAAGAATGATCTGTCGGACACTTCGACGTTATCTCCAGTTGAGGAGTTATGGAGGTGAGTTGAAGCAGTATGGTTGGCCATCGCTCCCGCTACCATGTAACGATTTATTGACTCCATGCCTCATTGTGTAGCGATAGTACGCGCTGTTCGCGGGGGAGGGGAGGGAGAAGAAAGGAACTACTTTAGTACTACTCCCATACCAAATTTCATTGCATCGCACGTTCATATTATACAGGGTGTGCTCGTAACTCCTTTCCAATATTGTCCAGTATTTCTTCTGTAACATCATCTGGACTCGGACTCTTGTTGTTAAGTTTAGTTGTTTAGTTGCTTTTGTTGAAAAATATTCGACGAATATAATGGCGACATGCACCGGCATTGAACGATTTCAACTCTGTACGAGTTATGAGATTTGCTCTCATCTTACCAGTCTTGAAATTTTATGACCCAAGAAATAGAAACGCGAATTGAATAAGTTAGTTCCAATCAGATATACACAGGATTCTCTAAATGAAAAGTGTACACAGACATACTACATATGTATATATATGATAATCGATGAAACCTTGGTCCTATTTCGGAAACACTGCAATTTTATACAGTACATACCAAGCAGGTGGGTGTAGACATGTTTGCACTTTGTGCAAGGATTTGCAGATAAAATCCTATTTCTGGGGACATTGCAGAAAAATGAATGGCAAATTCCATTTCAACTTTTACTTTTTCTAAGCAAACATCACAATTACTTTCCGTGTACCTACGAAAAATAAATTTCCTAAATGAGGAAAGCAAGAAACCAGAAGTAATTTAGGATTATAGTATGACAAAAAGCGGGGTAAATATTGTAGATCAACTTTTGTTTAAACTACTGCGTAGAAAGAAGAACAAAGAGATGATCTTTGCATGCGTTTATCATTTATTTAAATGTCTGGAATAAACGTTCAAATGCTGTGTAAGAGGATTTTGAATGACGGGATCGCACGGCAAGTGTTTCGAAAATCATTTGCTATCACCTTATAAAGTTTCAACTTTGTGGTTGCCTACAAAATAAAAACCTACATTAGATGCAAAGCTGACGAAAAAAAATTTTTTTTTTGAAACACTGTAATTTTACCAAATCATCAGTGATGTCTAAAATTTGCAGCGCGGACAACTAATTTAACTAAGGGTAATTAAGCTTCAGGAGTAGCGTTAATTAACATGTAGTTTGATTTTGTTTTGCTATTTAATAGGTATTAGATTAGGGAATTTAGTTTTATAGTTTGATATTTTTCTATTTCTAAAGTAAATTGCAATTTGTTTTAAAGTGGGTACTTGAAAATTATTACATTTTAATAAAATTTTCAAAAACCATCCTCATTAATTGAACTATAACTGATGAAATAGAAAACACCATAATACATACATTATCTTAGATTTGGAACAATGCATGTATAGGGTGAAGCTTCGATTAAATCTTCTAGAGGTCAGTGTATTCTTTAATAAGTTACTACATTTTTTAGAATCTTGGTTTGATTGGGCAGTTCTGTTTACAAATTTTAGGCATCTAGTATATTTTAGGTGGAAAGGCTTTGCGTATTTTTGGCATATACATGTTGGACAACCCAGATACGATAGATTCTCTTCCCGGTCACATTAATAATACTTATTCGTTCAGCTTTTGTATAAATAGACATCTTAAAGAAGTTTGCAAAACAAATTATAAATTGAACTATTTATATACGAATGAATCGAGGCTGACATATGACTTACATAAATCCTAACCACGACCTCACGACGTGTTCTTTACATCGAGGCTGGGTTGTGGCACCATTGCACATATTAATATATCAGCATGCCTAGAATCTGGGTTGTTCTTTTTATTTCTTCCATGCAGTTCAATTTTACAAAAGAAAATTCTTCTCAGAAATGTCACTTACCTACTAGCCTATAGACCCATCCACTGTTTATTTTTATTTAAGTACTCAATACGTCACAGTTTAGCATGCCGTTTACTTTTGATGTGTCCCGCTTAAAAACTGACCTACTACATACATTCATACATACATATGTATATGTATGTAGTTACCAAAATGAGAAAACAAAACGATTGTTTAATCTTTTAAATATACCATAATTTGTTATCATAAAAAAATGACAACTCTGAATTTAAAAGTGATTTGTCACAAACTTTGAAACTTCATTATTCCAGCTATCTAATCCGTTATTCTCGCCAATTTCCCATTCATGGTCTGAATTCAAGTCGATAATTATTCTAGGAGTCCGGGCTAACTAATCTCTTTTAAGAGGCAGATACCTTTTTACGGGCGGAAATGAAAGAAGGGATCTTTAAAAAGCTATATCCGACGTACGTCGCTTGTGGTATGATTTAACGTCTGCCAACTTGATTAACTGTAATTTTAATGTCGCGTCGCCCTAAACTCACGTAAAATAAATGTTCTTCTTTTTCATTTCCCATTACTGTATATAAATATAACTCTGAATATGATTTGATTCAGCACGTTATAACGTTATAAAATATGCGCAGGGATTTGCTACAATTTGTTTTGAGATTTAGAGGTCACGACAGCCTTACATTGTCAGAAACAGTATTTTGAATTAGAAAGAGAAAATTCCCAAATTAAATTATTTGGATGCAAGTCATTTTTTTTAGACTTAATATCTTTCTCAATTTTCTATTTGTCAGAAAATTCTTTAATTACAACTGAAATTGTTTTTGTAGGAAGATAAAACTTTATTTTAATCACGATCAAAGAAAGAAATTATGGTCTTGCTTTACGAACAAATCTATATATCAGAAATCAAAAGATCTGTTGTTCCATGAATTGTCATGATTATATCTTGTGGTGAAAAAAGAATTCTGAATGGAAATGTCATTATTTTAAATTCCAAATTTTGCTGTATAATTAATAATGACTCAATAACTACCTACATCTTTTGACCACAAGATATAATCAATATACATATGCCTTGTCGAATACTTTATGCATAAGGTATTTTTATAATTAATTGACCAATATAGAAGCAGAAGTTATAACTTATCTGTTTCTCTATTTAACTGAATTTTTAGTGCTTAGAAAGAAAGAGTAAATATGTTTCTCAAACGAACATTTTTAAATTTTCATTTGACAAGAATAATACAGTAGATATTAGTAAAGTGATCAGTCTGTAATTGCACAAAAAAGGCAGAATATTAAGCAAACATGCCATAATATGAGCAATGTCCAATAGATAGAGCACGTTTTGTGTTTAAAGTAAATATTCACACGCATATACCACTGAGATACACAAAGGTAAAATGTAACAAGACCTTGCTAAATAATATATTATTTTACTAAATTTCCATTGTGTTTACATATACTTTATATACAATGTATATTTTGGCATCAATACGACTGGAAATAATTTTTCCAATAGTAATTACTGATTCATTATTATCAAAATGGTATTGAGTTGAATTGGAAAACACAATTGAAAATCTAGTGAGCAACGATAATTTGGGCAGATTATTTCTTGTGAGTCTATATAATAATACGATACAATATACCGGGTGTTCAACAAAAATTTCCAAAAGTCTCGAACGTCTGTATTTATTATATGATTTTAATGTTTTCCTTATATAGTGCGATTGATTGAGACCGGCCATTAGAAACGATAACAAATTTCTGTAAAGTTGAGGATAGGGCAGTTAAATATATCCGTTAGAAATACAGTATAATCCATTTATAATGAACTCGCTTATAATGGAAACTCGCATGTAATGAACTAATTTTCAAGTCCACCAATACTCGGACAAGATGGACACGTTTATAATGGAACCTCACTTGTAGTGGACCAGAATTAGTCTAGTCATAAGCGAGTTTTCCGGTGATTCCCCCGTCATCATGTTTTCTGATGCAACAGTATGTAGTATTTTTTCGATCTAGCGCTTGCGCCTTGCATTCCTGTGAATGATATTCGGTACATCGCGTCGTATTTGTCTTTGAACTTTTAGGAAATATGGCTAAAAGGGCTAAAACGGGCATTTATGCTACATGAAAAATTGGCATTAGTGGTCTAGAAAAAGGAAGCAAATGTGTGTTTAAAATGGGGTTAAGAACATCCACTGTGTCAAATATTTGGAAGAATCGCGAAAAAATTCAGAAAGATTGGAAAATAAACGACCAAAACAAGAAAATTCATTTGCCGTCGCATCCTAAGGTCGATGAAATGCTATTAAAGTGGGCATTAATCATCAAAAAAGGACAAATAATTTTCTAGTGAGTGAACCAATGTTACAAATAAAGGCAGAAGAATTTGGAAAATTAATTGACGTGAACTTCAAATGCTGCTCCGGATGGCTTGACCGCATTAAAAAAAGGCATAACATTGCGTTTGGAAAAATATGCGGCGAGGCGGCTTCAGAGGATAAAAATGTTACAGATGATTTATTCTTTGGCCTCTGATAAGTAATGACTATACAGAGGATAACATATTTAATGCCGACGAAATTGGAATTTTTTTATAAAATGTTGCCCGATAAAGTTAAAAGGTGAAACATGTAGTGGGGGAAAAATGTCAAAGAACGAATCACAGCTGTGGTTTGATTGATGCTTCTGGAACCGAAAAACGAAAATTACTCATTATAGGTAAGTTCAAAAGTAGGCAGCACTGTATGTAGATATTTTTATTTTGATTTTTCTGTTTAACCAGAAAGTTTATCGTTTAAGTGTTACAAATTCGTTTTCTTTTGTTTCAGGGAAATTTAAAAATCCTCGATGTTCTCCAGTAGATCCTTTCCGAAATGTTTCTACCTGAGTGCCTTCAATTTCTCACATGTGCAGGTTATATGTAAACTTGTTTCCTCCTATAACTCGCATTTCTGCACCATGGTTCACTCACCCGACCCGTGTTGTATAGATGCTTCCTTAGGGGACAGTGTCTAGTTATCAACCCGATAATGGTCTTAACTTGTTTTTCATTACGTCTAATTAGGTTTCCAGAGAACTTAGCGTCTCCGTTACCTATTAACGCTTTAGTCTGGAGTTGACCTTCACTAGACCTCCATTTTCTTACACTTTCTTTGTCTAACCAAGACCAAATTTCCCTTCTAGTAGAGTCCCTGGTAATTCCATATATGCTCTGGTCCTATTAATTGTTTCTTAGAAACCTCCTTGGATAATTTATCGGCTATTATATTGCCAGCATGTGCCAGTGTGTTGAGGTGCTGCTTACAATCTTTAACCAGTTTTGAGCTGGTAAGAGGCTTCATATAAATGATTTTGAAGAGTAAATGTCGATAATACCGTTGCTGTAAGAGAAAAATTACCTGACACAGACTTAGTAAATCAAAGAATTGAAGAAGAACAAGTTGAGGACATAAAAGAGGATGATGATATTGAAGAAGAAATTGCGATGACCACAGAGGAGGCTCTTAGCTGTGTACAAACCTTACAACGCTATTTCCTTCAGCAAGAAAGCAGCATTGAAATGTTTGCAAATGTAAATAGAGTTAAATTTATGTTGTAGAACATTTATGTAAAAAAACTGTGTTCAAAGTAAAATAACTGACTTTTTAAGAAATAATATTTTCTAAGCCATACTAAGCAATAAAATGCAGTTTTTGATTACGTAAGTATAATCAACTATATCTCTTTGTCTCTTCGAGACCATTATATGCGGATTGCACTGTACTTTCAAGATGGCGATACTTCCGGAAGTACCGGAAATTGATATCAAATTCCTTATTTCAAATGGAATGATATGCTTTTCTTTGCATTTTCGAAATCTAATCGTTATTTCAGAGAGATTTTTATTACAGGTCGACCTGTGGCAATAAAAGTGCGACGGAAACTTAATAATTAACCGAGATATAACATTGGTGTCAGATCGACAACTAACCGATTGTCCGCAAGCGAGAGAGATGTGGACTTTTTCGAGAATGTTAATTATTAATTATTATGTTCTCTCAATTTCTCTTACCTTCTGTGAACTGTCTATTCGTGTAATGTTAATGTTAATGATTGCGTGCATTTTCAAGGCTTAAAGAATTTGGTTCACTATTGTCGAACCAATAAATTATCTTTGAATTTATCAAAATGTAAAACGATACTCGTACAATATAAAGATATAATTCCACTTATAGGTGGATGGGGTTTGTGCTTGGTGTCACATCGGTTACCTGGTTTTAATCAATATCTTTTACCATTGTTTAGATACATCTTTAAATTCTAGCGATTGCTAAGGAGGTCATGTAAATATATTCGCACGTAATTTTTACAATGATCTTCTATTTTTTTGTCGAAATCTTCCGCTATTTGTAACCTACTCCACCTAACAGACAAACCTCCTAGTTTTATTTACTAAATTTTGTTATTGTTTTGATATTTCTAGAGATAATTTTCCTTCGTAGAACACAACGAGTTCCAATTACACAACATCGTCGATGCACTCACATAACATCCGAATGCGACATTTCTGATATTTTACAGTCTGTAAAATTTTATGGGCGAACTGGTCGGGGGCGCAATAAAAGCGCAATGGTTGATGCAGTAATAAAGGTAATATTTTATTCCAATGGATGCCGTCAATGAACGTAGGTTTTATGGAGATTGAGACTTGGTACGTCTATAGCATACATACAATATATTTCTACATGTCGACCAAGTTTTTACGGTCAAATACTTCTGAGAAACAGTATGGCATGCGTGTTATAAAACAATGTTTATCTGGAGTTCACAATTTATTGGTTCTACTGTATGTAAACTTGAACAAGGATAATGTTTCAATAACTATAAAAGTTACAACACGACTAATACGAGGACTGCTTTTAGTCCTACTATCCGACGTGTATGTAAGTTAATCAATTATTTTCCTAAGAACGTCTCTTGTCCAAACAAAAATAGCGAGTAAAAGTAGTTAATGTAGTTTTTACTCACATATACAGCGTAACGCAAATTTATTTTGTTGTAAAATGAAGTTTCATGGGATAAAACTTTATTTATTAACATTTATCTACCGCAATAAATTAGATAAATGCAATTATTAATTTCCTTTGACAAAATTAATACCAACTAAAATTTAATCTGTTCCAAATTTACATGTAAGGTTTCGTTATGTAAATTAACGCTCCTAGTGCATAATTTATTAGCGGTATTTACGCGAATACTCAAGCAGCTTAAATGTATATTCAATTAGACCTTTTCATGTTAGATATACGGCTTTAATGGAGCTATTTGTGATTTAACGCAGTAAAATGTATTTGAATGACTCTTTGGAAATTTGTAAATAGAACATCTTGCTTTTAGGTATAGGTCAGACTAACTTCCGAAGACCTGATTTATACAGATTGATTCAGTAAGTGTGTACCATTGCTAACTCTGTTATTATTTATTACAGACAGTAGGTTAAATTAGTGGAGTATTGCTATTTCTAAACATCGAAATTGATCATTTTTTTACATACTATAAGGTGTAGTAAAAAGAAACTCATTATTTTTCAAATAAATGGCTTTAGTTATCTGTATCTCGCGTTGTATAAATCGGATCGGGTTTCACTAGATGGCGTTAGAAAGATGAGATTTAGTAATAAAAAAGGTTGTGACAGTTTTGTGATTAATTGACTCAGTGTTGTTTGAACGCTCGTCAAAGGTGGACACTAGCAAAGAGAAAATACGCTATATTTTACAGTTTTTCTTCGATAAAGGCGAAAACGCAAGCTAGGCGGCTGAAAATGTGAATAGTGTTTGTAGTCCTGATACTCTAAGAGCCAATCATGCCCAATTTTGATTTCGTCGATTCCGTTCCGGTAATTTCGATGTCAAAGGTGTACTATGCACTGGAAGGCCAATTATCGAAAATATCCATAAAATCATGGACATCGTTGAGTCCGATCGTCATGAAAGCACTGTTTCGATTGCCCAAGACCTAAAGGTTGCACAAAAAATCGTTAGGAACCATTTGAATAAGGCTGGAGTTAACGCAAAAAAACTCATGGCCCAAGTTTCCATCTGCGAATCGCTGCTGAATCGCAAGAAAGGTGATGAAAAGTACATCACTTACGATAATGTCAAGCAAAAACGGTGGCCAAGCCAGGATTGACGGCCAGGAAAATGTTTTACAATGGGATTAGCAGGAAATTATATACTAGGAGCTGCTCCCCTTCGATAAAACTCTTAATATCTAACTCGGAACTGTACTGTCAACAATTGGCCTGTCAACAATTGCTGAAGGAAGCAATCGACCAGAAGCGGCAAGCTTTGGCCAATAGGAGAGGAATTGTGTTCCATCACGATAACGTCAGGCCACACACATCGATAGTGACTCGCTAGCAGTTCCGGATGCTCGGTTTGGAGGTTCTTATGTATCCACCTTATAGTCCCGACCTGGCACCAAGTGATTACCATTTGTTCGTAATATAAAGTCATCTAAAGTTGTATAAAGTTTTTGAAAGTAGCCTTGATTCGGTTGCGGTGTTCCATTTAAAAAAATGATAAATTTATTTAAAAATACTACTATTTTGTTAATCTAACTTACATTCTGAAATGAATAATAACAGAAAGATATATTTCGTTCGAGGTTAAAGGAAAACAGACGGGAAAGTCAAAGAAGAAAAGAAATATAAAAACAACCGTGGATTGGGAAAACTTCAGACGTAGCATCAAGACAGCAACGGAGGAGAGAGAAATAACGAGCCATAATGAATGTACCAGGTTGATTCAGTTGGCATATAGAAGCAGCACACGTAAGCAGTATAGCAATACCGACATTCCATACTGGTGGAACAATAACATATATAAAAAAGGAAGGAATGCAACAAACTTAGAAGGAAATCAACTAGGGCTGCTAGAGTAGGCTAATACCAGACGTAACAGCATGAGTAAACTGCAGCCATAGGAGATTGGATTACCATTTGACGCAGGCTCTGACGGCGCATGGATTGTATAGAAACTTCGCCAAGAGAATAAAGAAAGATGTCAGTGATGAGTGCATCTACTGTGGGAAGATAGAAAACCAAGTCAAATTGGAAATGTATACATAGTATGATAGTGAACATTATGTGTCGTAAGGAAACAGACGAAAGAAGGAGACAAACGGGTATGCTGGGACAGGAAAGAGACATTCATGAAGGAGATAGCCCGGTGGTTGAACCTGATGTGATGTCCTCTGACGGTTCTGAGTGCGGCTGAGTCAATTCTTGAAAAGCAAGAGGTTTTAGTGGGTAAACAGTACATTGCACAGTACTGGAGTCTCACACACCGTCCATAAAGGATTTCCTCCTGGGTAAAAAAAGAAACTTTTACGAAAAATTGATCAATTTCCTGTCAGCTTTACGAGGCATTATCAGGCAATCGGTAAGTAAAAAGTTTTTTTTCATGTACTCAACCAAAGGAAACTTCCTCGTACTTTCAGGAAACGTTACCGTACCCATATGACTCGATGTTGTTTTGTTGGAGATTCCCAGTGATGTTTAATTATCTCCAATAACCGGTTCGGGATTTATGTATACAAATTCTGAATAGTATTTGCAGGAATTTTTGCCCATTCGTTGACAGTGGAAGTGTTGAACTCTTCAGCTGAGACGTATTGACGCCGATTGTCGTAAACTCGTCTAGCCAGCATACCCCATAAATTTTTAATTATTTTCAGGTCCGGAGACTGCACTGGCCACGATAAAGTCTAAATGTTGTGCTCCTCCAAACAAGAGAGAACAATACGTGCTTTGTGAATTGTAGCATTGTCCTGCTGAAAGATGTAATTTCGTCCAGCCTATCTATTGGCGCTTAATAACTTTTTATGTTTTGTTGCATTGATTTTGTTACTACAAAATACCACATCACTTTTTTGTTTAAAGCCAATAGCGGCCTATATCATAACTGAACCACCACCCATCTCCCTACTCATTCTCGCTCGCTGTTTCTTTCTAAGATCTTGGTAATAAAAAGAATAACCATCTGGTCTATCCAGATTAAATTTCTTTTCGTTGGAAAACCTTTTCCCATTATTATTATTATTATTATTATCATTCTTTGCTCGAGGAAATGCGTTCTTCCGCAAACGTAAGTCGCGCTTGTTTATGTTGTGTCGAAAGCGGAGGTTTCTTAAGCATTTTCTTCCGTGTCATTGTCGGCAACTGTTTTAAAATACGCTGTACATTGCGCACATGCGTACTCACCCCTGCTTCTGCTGCAATAGCTCTTGCTGGCTCTTTGGCTTGGCATAATTTTTCCGATCTCGCAAGAAATTTTTAATACAATGGTCACTTTAATGTGATCGAAGTGCAATTTTGATTTTTGATACACCAGCCTCATGTAAAGCAAGCACTTTACTACTTCTGTTATCGATAATGGCTTGCGTCGTCCCATACTCTCCAATAACTGTTATAACCGATATTCAACTTGTAAAATATCACTACCTGTTCAGTACATCCGTTACATACAACAGTTCACACGGAATAGAAATATTGACTCTACCTGTTGACTGTACCTTTGTCCTCTTTCTTTGATTGATCTGGATAGTATTTCGGTTGCCGTTAATTTCCTGAACTTTATTAATTAAGCGGATTGCTAATGATGCTAATATTTTAAATAATAATACAATTCTAGTCTCTGAATTTGTAAATCAACACTTGAAAATCTATGGATAGACAACCATGGAGTTGTAGGATGGACAGTAAGAATTACTTACTTGTCGTCTGTAGATTATTTCTCATGGGGATCTCTTACAGACAACATTTATAAAACTGATTAGGAATATGAAAGTGTATAGAAAAAGAGCAGTTCCTTGTATACCAGATGACAACAGATGACGCACCACTATGGTGTGCTGCAGGAAGATTTGACATATAAGGCATTTTGTTGCGCTGTTACTAAGTGTGAAACGAGCGTAAGTGATCAATTGAAAAAGTATTTTTTAGTATTGCTACAGTGTTGATTATGTCGAAATTTGTGCCAAACAAAGAGCATTCGCGGGCAGCATTAAGATTTTGTTTTCATTTGGAGAAAAGTGCTGCTGAACCATACCGATTGCTTCGAGAAGCTTATGGCGAACATGTTTCATCGCAAGATACGTGTGAGCGATGGTTTCGGCGTTTCAAAAGTGGTGATTTCGATCTTGCAGACAAGGTACACAGAAAACTGCCAAAAAGGTACGAAGATGCAGAATTGCAAGTATTGTTGGCCGAAGACGATGCGCAAACACAGAAACAACTCGGAGAGTCAGTCAACAAGCTGCTTCCAATCGCTACAACAGATAGGAAAGATTCAGAAAGTCGGCAGATGGATATCACATGATTTGAACGAAAGACAGATGGAGAGCCGCAAAAACACAAACATGCCATAAACATGAAATTTTGCTCCAACGATACAAACGAAAGTCATATTTACAACGTATCGTTACTGCAGATGAAAAGTGGATTTATTTTAAGAATCCTAAACGCAAAAGATTACGGGTAGATCATAGGAAGACAATGCTTTGTGTTTGGTGGGATCAGAAGGGTGTGGTCTATTATGAGCTATTAAAACCTGGTGAAACGGTTAATACCAAACGTTACCAACAACAAGTAATGGACTTGAACCGTTCTCTGATCAAAAAACGACTAGAATATCAAAAAAGGCAACACAAAGTCATTTTTCTCCATGACAATGCTCCATCACATACGGCAAAATCGGTTCGTGGTACATTGGAAGCACTCAGCTGAGAAGTGCTACCCCATGCAGCTTACTCACCAGATTTGGCTCCATCCGATTACAATTTGTTTGCATCGATGGGTCACGCACTTAGTGAGCAGCGGTTTCGTTCATACGAAGATGTGAAACATTGGTTTGATGAATGGTTTGCGCTAAAAGGAGAAGATTTGTACTGGCGTAGTATCCACAAATTACCCAAGAGATGGGAAATGTGTAGCGATGGAGCATACGTTGAATAAAGCAACTTGTATCATTCTTCTGAACTGAACGTGTTTTTGAAAACAAAAATTTTGATTTTTCGCTTTCAAAGCTTGTGTAAAAGCCCAACATAAATAATCATATAACACATATTTGAAATCAACGGCAAAAAAGCCAATACCAAACGTAAAGAACCAATATGGCCTTTGTAGGAAAAGCTGACGATGGCTCTCTAAAACCGAAACGTCATATAAAAATTCCAATGACACAATGATTTGCTCCATGAAAATGGCTATAAGAATGTTTCCAAATAACTTGCGGATTCGAATTTTTTTAAGGTGTAATTTTCATCGTTGGAACAAGCATGTCCATCTAAGGAAGAGATTTTGCGATTCTTAGGCAATTTCAACACTTTCAACACAAACAACACTATTAATCAACTTACAGACGACTCATGGCGACCGACTCCTCCGCCATGTAAGATATTGATGCCGACATTTCTGGTAAAAGAGGAAAGAAAAAATTTCTGCTTGTGTTGACAAATAAATGAAATTTGTTTGACACGAATTTATTTCGAATTATAAATTATTCATACGTGCCTGTTTTGTGTCTGTCTGTAGAGTTTAAATTTTCGAATAAAGAAACTTTAAGCGAGCATAGTTACATTATTTGAACCTATTTCTCATTACTAAAACGTAAGCGTGAACATTCAGACTCCAATTGTATTAAACGAAAAAGTATCTTCTGCCAAAAGCAATAGATCCTAAAGATAACGTTTATGTCATGAAAGAAAAATCGCTGTAATTTTCCAACCTGTCCGTAGCTTTGCATAACTTCCTCGTTAATTCCTACTAAATTGCACGTCCGAATTAGTAGCTTCTAAGCGCGTTATTTATACGCACGGAACATCCTTCCTTCCTAAAACTCCCAAAAACGCCACCTCCAGCTTTTAATATGCACATCGTAGTCGTTGCCTTTAAGTAAGTGTAGAACAGCCCCGGTACCAGAACAAATATTTGAACGTGTCTGCCAGACCTTCGACGTTTAAAAGGACGTCAGAAGACAACTTTGGGACGGCTTTTACGGTGACAGGGGTACTACGAAGAGGTTGTCCGTAGTTTACGACGAGAATACTGAAGTGACATTATAAATATCGCCGAAGTGGAATGTAATGACATAAAAGAAGGAGGAAAAAGTGAGAGGAAGTGGAAATTTATAACGGGATAGGGGGCGTTGGAATGGACAAAATAAAAATTTTATTTATTATCTCGCTAGCTAGCGGTAAGGACGGAACCTTGTTCTGAGAAGTAGAAGGTAGTAAGTAGATACTAAAAAGAAATTTACGATAAGGACTATGAACGAAGTGCTTTGTAAAATTATATTGAAATTAGGCGATTCATATTATAGGATGGTACGAGGATGTAAAAAAAGGGAAAAAAGTTCCACCTTTTTAAAGAAACGATAATGAAAGTTTGTTGGCGTTCTATGGCTGATCCATTCTGGCTATTTACTTCGAATTGCTAGCGAAAAATATCAAAGTTTATAGAGTTTAAGTTTATGTCTAATTTTTATATTGGGTCAATCCATAAACTTATGCAAATTTGTTTTCTAAAATATCTCTATATCTATTTATTATTTTAGAATAGATCTCTCAGCACGTAATATGCGGCTGTGAAGGAACTGAACATATTTTTTGTGATGTTTAAATTCATATTGCAGTAACATATTCCTTTTATTTTCTGAAACTACTTGGGTGTAATTTTCCATATTTAAATAACCAATGTTCATATTTCATGGTTCTCGTTAAGCTAAAGGTATTTTATTTTGTTAGTTTTCAATTTTTTGCCAAGTATATTATAACTAGACTAGTGAAATAAAAGCCAAATTTGCAAATTGTTTAGTCCTTTCCAAACGCGCCTGAAAAATTTATGACGTCACTAGGTACAACATGCGTCGGAATTTTGTGGAAAAGTTATGAACAACTTTGGGACTAATATTTTGCCCAAAGATTATAGTTAATAGTAGCAAAATAGGCAAAACATTCTAGATGTGCTAGACCTAAGCTCTTACAATTAGCACTTCAAATTGCATTGCTGATTTCGTAGAACCTTTTCATTGATACTAAAAATGTGTTTGCGAGAAATAGCCACGACGATGAATTCAATGTTTAGAGAGGTAAATCCCATTAAACGAACAAATTAACCCATCATTGCTCGATGGCCATCGATAGGATCCAATTCATTTTGCAAAACATGCAAATCTTAAACAAGGTCCAGAAGAAAATCCACAACCTAAGGTTTGCACTATATTAAGCATATACGAAAGCTTTTATAACAATTCTGCGATAAGAAACTTGCCAAAATTAGACATTTTTTGTAAAATTCTCTTTTAGATGCTTGCAGTTGGAAATACATTTCTACGGAAATTTTACACTTTTCTCAATTATGTAAATATCAATTCGAAAGACATTATCAATTATCTAAACCTATGCCTAATTTATTATTAGTTAATATAAGTAGCGGTAAAATCTAGACATAGGAATAACAAAATTTATGGTATTTATATAAATTAGACTTCGCTAGGAACAAATATATAATTATATAATTGTAATCTGACGGATGTTTTTCTCAGATTACTGCCATAACCTATTATCTGTTATATACACTCGATATTTGTCACAAAGTGTAAAATTCATTAGCAACACTGTGAGGAGCGGACGCAATTGTTGGGTATTCAATCGGAAGACAAACCGCAGCCAAGTTTACAACACCGATCATAAAACGTTCTCTTAAATCTTCTGGATTAATATCCAAAATTTCTGGTGCAAAGATGGTACCTGAATCGTATACTTGTTCAACAATTAAACCATATGAAAATGGAGAGATATTCAACATTTTGAGTAGGGTAGCTTCTGAAGCACCGACTTTATCACCAGGCTTCAAAATATGTACATCGTTGATAATTTCAATAGTACTCTTGGAGATTTTTGTTGGAATTGAAGAAAAAAGAAGTCTTCTCGGGACCTAACCCAGTGTTTTATGCAGGAATGATACAGACAGGTAAAGGTGCAATTGCACCTGGTCTAGCAGGAACGCGAACTTTGTTTTCAAGAAGCTTGTCACGAACTTCGACCAAATCTGAGCGAATAAATAAAGGTTAGTAGGAAATCTAATTACTTCATAAAACTTATCCAACTTTTGGAAGACTTTCCCAAGTGTTTCATTGTGGGTGCTGGCAATGGCGGCTCAAAATAAATGCAGCAAATTCGCTTGTCCCTCCGTGGGAATGCTGTTGTACTCATGGGTAAAATGATGCGTAAAACCATCAAAGGACATCTCGAACGTAATTCCTCTCTGGAAAAGTTATTACCAGGCACATATTAAAGAAAATGTTGGCTTTGTATTTACTCGCTCAGAGTTTGTCGAAGTTCGTGACAAGCTTCTTGAAAACAAAGTCCGTGCTCCTGCTAGACCAGGTGCAATTGTACCTTTATCTGTCATCATTCCCGCACAAAACACTGGGTTAGGTCCCGAGAATACTTCTTTCTTCCAAGCATTTTCAATTCCAACGAAAATCTCCAAGAGTACTATTGAAATTGTCAACGATGTACATATTTTGAAGCCTGGAGATAAAGTCGGTGCTTCGGAAGCTGTTGAACAGGTATACGATTCAGATAACATCTTTGCACCAGAAATTTTGCATATCAAACCAGAGGATTTAAGATAATATTTTATGGTCGGTGTTGCAAACGTGACTGCGGTTTGCCTCACAAAGTGTAAGTTCAGTAGAAGTCCTACCGAACATATTTGAAACAGAAAATATCGTAGTGGTAACCGTTAAATCAGTTAAATGTAAGTTACTGCCACCGTCACCCAGTGCGGTCTCCTTCTTTATTTTATAATGAAGCAAGTGTTTTTTAACAAAATTATGTGTTCAGCTTGCAGTATAAAAATATACTAATACGTAAAACACTTGCTACTTGCATGAGTAAAGGCAAGGGTTAGTCACAGTCACATGCATACCTAGTGATGAATCAATCTTCTAAAATCTCCAAAGAACTGATGTTTATGTTTTGTCATGTCGCTATTCTATCAAATAAGTAGCCAAATCCTAACATTGTATCTATTAAAGCAACGAAAATAAAGATTACTAAACGTAAGTTCCGACCTGCAAAATTTGCATTCAATAATTCAACGACTCTACACGGGCCTATTATATGTGTATTATACTTAAAGCTCTGACAGAAATGATCTGCATACATACATATATAAATATGTATACAGAAAAAAGGAAACGTGTAGAGAATCTGAATTGTACTACAGCGTATTATTTACAAAGTATACACCACACACATAAATCAAAAATAAATTTCGACATCGGCAATTAATTTTAATTTGTTGCATCCGCTTTTCTTTAACAAGAATTTTTAAACAACTTAGCAGTTGTAATAAGTTTCATTATATTTCGATCGTGCCTGTGTCTCCACAGAACTTATAAAAAAGAGGAGTTACAAATTTTAATTGTCATTTTTGGCCACGAAACAATTTAAATTTCAAAATTCAAAACTTCAATATCATTAAAATGAAAAGTATGTGCAAGTGTGATTTAATCTAAAATCATTTTTGTGGCCCAAGATCTGGTACTACATCTAGAGATAGAGATATGTTGTACTCTTTAATTCAAAGAAGAGTGGATTGATTTTGTTTGTGAGTGGGTTTTAATAACATCACTGCTAATCTATGTCCCTAATTTCTTTCAGTTGATATAAAAAGAACACGTCGAACTTTTGATGCATTCGAGCTTCCTAAGTGGCTATCAATACTTTATTTGCCAACATTAGCATTTAGCAAAGATTTAGGGCCTGCATATATAAGTCACCTTTACTAGTAAGTTCCACTAATAAGAACGAAAGCTCCAGAACTAAAAGTGTAAAATAACTTTCAAGAGTATACAGGGTGAATCACGACTATTCCTTCAGTCTCTTGTATCTAAACGCTAAAAGATCTCAGTGTGAGACGTTAGTTAGAGCGCAGAGTGATAAAATAGCACAATTTAAAATTATGTATACGTAACTATACAGAAAATTTCATTGATCTAGTATCGAAATTTTAAATGGAATAAGGGGATTAACACTTCATTTTAAACAGCTCACTTAGTAGGGTGTTAGACTAGAATTTTATAAAAATTTATCGACTCAAGTGAACATAGTAATAGAATAAAATTTTATTTCATTATACGTCTTGTATTTGGAGTTAACTGCTCAACAGAAATTTAAAAGTCTTATGTAGCTATGAATTGTAAAACGTGTCTTTGATTAGGCCTATACTATCTTATACACTTCATAAAATAGAATTTTATTGACATAAGTGACATAATTAGCAATAATAAATGTCAATTTTCTTTGTTGCTTTGAATGACGTTGCATTAATTTAAGATTGACTCTTTGAATTCCTGTTATCGCCCTGTATATATGACTAAAATCTCAACCTCATACCTTTTAGCGTTTAAGCACAAGAGACCGAGGGAGTAGTAGTGACTCGCTCTGTATAATCCTTGGCAATACCAACATTCTGTTTTAATAATTATTAGCCCAACATAACTTTAGACAGAATATGCACTTCATCTATTGATAAATTCTACCGTGATGAAAGGAAACAGGTCATCAAATGCCTATCGTTTGTTTTAATTAAAAAATGTAAATTTTCTAGCGTACGCTTTCGTGTTTACTTCATCGTTAAAGGAAAGAGAAACTAATTTGCATATTATTTCCATTCATCGCATCTCGTATACTCGGTGCATTGGATTAAACTGTAATGTATGTATGTACCACTATGATGAGTAAAATCAACCAGAAACAACGTTCGCCGACAGTTAGGTGGGCGGTTTTTATATAGTATATAGTAGAATCCCGTGTCTATTAAAACGGGCAAAACCAGCCCTCTTTAGAATATAAATAAGATTGTATATAGTATTTACTAGATGAGAACGATACTTTTAACACCACAGCGTCTCTAAAAGGTCTTTACAAAATTATGCTGCAGACTCTTATAGTCAAAATAATTATAATTATTATATTACACAGCTCAGCTGTTATTGATAATTCATTAATTTACCTTTCTTAAATGTGCTAGGAATTGAAATATTAAATTATAACTTCATCGCTCTATATCTTGGATACTAGCAACTTTATGACTAAGGCATGTTGATTTGAATAATCATATTTTTACTACAGGAATTATACTGTAAGGACCATTTAGAAACACTCTGTATATATATACGTATTAACGTGTACAACATAAATTTTTACTTACTGTAAGGTAATACCGCGCATTGCCGGATAAAACAATTCATTTTCCCACGTCGATTCGTCTCCAACTTCGAAATTAACACTAAAGCATTCGCTACTGGATTTCTGAAACAAAATAGAGATTAAGATGTAATAATTTAATCAAAAATAATGCTTTTAATAATATAAATATAACTTTTATGATCGCGTTTGAAACATCATCTTCAGCAGAACGGCTTTTGATGACGGAAAACGTCAACTACCTACTCAGAATAATTTTAAAATTAAACTTTTTTATTGATTTTATTTCATCGAAATATTCATAGCCCTTCATCGTTACTGACCACTGTTGAACGCAAAAATATCGAACACTGACCTATTTTTGCAAAGAAAAACGGCATTAAATAAAACTTAAAGCTTCTTTGCAGAACAGCCTTACTACGGATATGCATAGTACAATTAGTCCAAAAAAGTAAAATGTGTTTTCGTCACAGTTAAATGAATAAACAATAGAGAAACGTCATGTATAATTTATAATCATTTTGTAGTACTTTAATTACTAGCGAAATCATCTGTAATAAGTGTGATAAGTTTTCCCATGCCATTTTGAATGGACCGGAACGTTTACACCGGCATACTGACAAGTAAAATGTATCGAAAATCATTAACGACAGGCTCAATCTCAGTTTTAAATCCTGAAGAAACTATTAGCCGGGACAACAAAATGTCAATCATCATAAGTCCTATATGGTGAAATTAGAAAGAAGTATTAACACATACTTTTTTAAAAGGTTGAATTAAAAGATAAAAAAGGATAATATGAAAAAGTGAACAATCGCGTATATGTAACAACAAGCCTCTCTTAAATATTATTTTAAATTTCTGTCGATCTTCGTTCATAAAATATTATATTTTGTATAAATAGCATGACATTTTTGGTAGTTAAGAGAAAATCGCATCAAAAGCTTTGCTTTTAGTTTTCATCTGTTACTGATTAGGGGAAATATGGAGAATCCCGACCACTTAAGGAAAACAATTGATATATACCAAACTAGCTAGAATTTAAAACTTTTTTATGTAAAATTTAACAAAGTACAATCAGGGAAGAATAAGAGAAAGTGAAAACATGAAAATTAAACAAAATAAAACATTTCTTTCATATAACGGTATAAATGTAAATGATCAGTATTACCCTACCTATTCGGGCAATATCGACCATAAAAAACTTATAAAAATGCTCCTAAATAGCAAAAGAACAAAGTTGACAAATACAGTGTGTTTCACTTTTCATGGGGACACCTAAATAACTTTTTTATTTTGAAAGCAATCAATATAAAATTTTTATCAGTTATGTAGCCCACGACAATGCATCTTTTCATATGAATAGAGTTTTTATAAAGTCAAAATCTAGCCAACTACGATTAAAATAAAAAGTAGCGTTTCAAGTCGGGTCATAGTAGCGATTAAGATAGAGCAAAAAAGTATTAAGAAAAGTTATTACAAATCACTCAAGAACTCCAAATACCAAATTTCTCTGAAAAATTTGTAATTTTACATTTTTCTCCATTTTTATGCCATCAGCAGATGATAATTTGTTATTGCAATAATAAGAGTGCCATGAAACAAGAAAACGATTCGCAAATTTTATTCAGTATTAAAGAACAAAATATAGCAACAATTTAACGAACAATATTTTAAATAGGATCTTTTTCAACTAGATCACCTTGAAGACGGATACATTTTTCCAATCGTCTTTTGTGATTCAGTACAACTCGTCGTAGTATTTCTGGGGAAATTTCTCGGCAGGCTTGTCGGATTCTCTGACACAGTTCCTGTATGTTTTGAGGTCTTGATGCATACACAACATTTTTAATAGTTCCCCAAAGGAAAAAGTCAAGTGGTGTAATGTTAGGCGATCTAGGAGCCCACTCTATTAACGGGCTATTACGACCTATCCATCTTAACGGAAAGTTCTCGTCTAACCATGCTCGCACTATTCTTGCGTTATGAACCGGGGATCCATCTAGCTGGAAGTACAAATCTCGCCTCTCATCCAGTGGTAAATCATCAAGCACATCCATTAATTCAGTATTTAAAAAATGTAAAAACCTTTCTGCATTTAGCGTGTCAAAAAAGAAAAACGGGCCAATGATTCGTGCATTTAAAATTCCGCACCACACATTAATTTTCTGTGAATATTGTCTTTTACAGTTGATGACCCAGTTTGGGTTTTCTGTTGCCCAGTATCTACAGTTCTGGGACGAAACTACACCGTTAGTAGTAAATGTAGCTTCATCACTAAACATAATTTTTTTCAAAAATTCTCTGTCATTTAGATAATTACCTTGAGCCCATAGACAATACTCCATTCTTCTATGGAGATCTCCATCTTCAAGAGTGTGTAAATATTTTGGCTTATACGGTTTCAATTTGTGACGACGGAGACATCTCCAAATTTTAGAGTAAGAGATATTTAAATTTCTAGCCATATCTCGTAAACTCGTGTGAGGATTATTACGCTGCTAATATTACTGCATCTAAATGGTGTTCTCGATTGTTCAATCCTCGTGGACGTGGTTTAGTAACATTTCCAGTAGTGTTGAAAATATTATTCAAGTATGCAACAGTTCGATGACGGATGGGTGGACGTTCAGGGTGCCTCGCGTTAAACTCTCTAGCCGCTTGTCGGGTAGAACGTACATTGTCACCAACAATTCGAATAATTTCTACTTTTTCAGCAATACTTAAATGTCTATCGCCCATTGCTTAGCAAAGTTCGATAGTTGCAACTGAAGTAAACTGTTTAGTAAATTGACGTTTGATGTTTGACGTTTGAACTGATGAATCGTTTTCTTGTTTCATGGCACTCTTATTATTGCAATAACAAATTATCATCTGCTGATGGCATAAAAATGGAGAAAAATGTAAAATTACAAATTTTTCAGAGAAATTTGGTATTTGGAGTTCTTAAGTGATTTGTAATAACTTTTCTTAATACTTTTTGCTCTATCTTAATCGCTACTATGACCCGACTTGAAACGCTACTTTTTATTTTAATCGTAGTTGGCTAGATTTTGACTTTATAAAAACTCTATTCATATGAAAAGATGCATTGTCGTGGCCTACATAACTGATAAAAATTTTATATTGATTGCTTTCAAAATAAAAAAGTTATTTAGGTGTCCCCATGAAAAGTGAAACACACTGTATGTAGGCATGGTAATTTCAAGCAAGTAGCTTAAAAGTTTTACGATTTATTAAAATTTTATGGCTGGCAAAAATGACAAATGTACAGTTGAGTGATTTCCACGCCTGCGCATTCTGCATGCTTGCCAAATTCCGTGCATATGATGCAAGGATCAGTTGCCTCTTTCAAATTTTTTTTTCTTGCTATTTGGCTTGTCTTTCTTTAGTTTATTATCTGTCACTAATTTCCGTTTGGTTCCTTTTGATTTTCCCAGTTCCAATTTTCTAAGTTTTGCGTTTTCTTTAATCTCTAATTCTATTTTATTTGATGTCACAGTAAATAATTGAGAATGTGTTTTCGTACCCTTTTCCTGGCTAAACCTTAAAAACCGCGGAATAGGCTGAAGGTCTTCAAATGACACATTAGCACTCACGCTTTTTTCTAATGTATTATCACTATCCTCATCTGTATAGTAAACTATACTAGTGTCTGATTCTCTATCGGTATCAAAATCGTTCGACAATTTTTCGATAGTATTTCGTTTTAAAATTCCCGATGAACCAGCTTCTGCCAAGTCTTTACTTGATACGTTTACCTTAGCAGGATCTTTTATAATTTTTTCATTTTATTTTCTGTTTATCCGTACTTCCTACGTCCTTAACCCCGTTGTCTTTGTTGTCATATTGTCTTTGCGGTTCCTCTCCCTCTTTCACGTTTTCTTCAATAATGATGAATTCTTCCTCATTTATGACATCTCTATTTATTGGAAAAAACTCTGTTGCCTCAAATCCTTTTACACCTTTTTCAATTGTTGCTATCTTGTTGTAGGCCCTTTTAAATAGCTCGGCAATATGGGACTGGCCAATTTTTTGGTAATTTTTTGACCCAAGAAAAGAATCACACTCGCGAATGTATGCAGTTGATGTGATGTATGAGGCCGTAAGGTCACTATGGTTATACCATTCTTCTTGCAAAAATTGTACAGTTTTAGTGTACAATGAATGGTATGGTTATCTACAATTAACACTTTGTCCGTGATTGAACATTTAGTATGTCTGGAAAAATGTTCCATCTATTCAAAGAAGAGGTCTTCGTTGATCCAGCCATTGTTTGATCATTCCCACACATTTTTTTTAAATTTGTTGAAATTATATGGGGTATTGTTGGCTTCGGCATATTGAAAACCGATCTTTTTGACTTGAAGTCTCGACAATACGTAAAACAACTTGGGCATTTTAATTATATAATTGCACAGCTCCTCCTCCTGGGCAGGTGTAAGAACTGCATGTCTTTCCAATTTCTTATTATTTTCGACGACTTTGCTTCTAAGACGGTCCTGTAGTGTACCTTATGGTACTTGATACGTTCTAGATGCTTTCCTTATTGCCATAGATTTAGTTTGAACGGAGTTTATTGCCCGAGTCATGTCTTGAAGAAACCATGAACCTCGATTTGTTTTTCTGTTGTATTTAAACGCCATTTTTAGCATATCTAAAGAAAACACAAGAATTCTAGGTTTCGTGAAAACCCAATCGCGCCGGTTGGGTTTTCCCGAAACCTTCAATAAAAACCACCTGGTCGATCTTACCCAGCTTATTGGTTTTCCCCATATTACCCCTACTGGTTACTAGGTCCGTACGAAACAGTAAGAATATTGGAGTACAGGTATAACACATGGAGAAACCTTTATAGGAAAACCATGTACCTAGGAATGTACATATATGTTTTATTGTTGCGCAAATGAATTATAATTCTTATATAGAACATCTGGAAATGGTTTTGTGAGACTTTAGTGAACAATTGCCGACACAAGACTAGATATTTGGGCAAGAGAATGTAGCTATCCATAATTCCAGACAAACAAAGGAATGGTTTCATCAAAACGAAATTAATTTATTACAATAGCCTGCTCGTTCGCGCAGTTGCACAGCATAAGTTCAAAAATGATATGATGGTGTACGAGTTACTGATTCCTTTATGCGGTGCCCAAGCATCAACCATCAGATGGTGGTATCAAAATATGTTTTTCAAAAAAGGCCAATGCTTTCGTAAATTATCAGTTTAGATTCAATTATGGAAGGTTTCCGAGTCACTTATATAAAATGTCATTAATTCTTGTATCAAGTTCTATGTTTGTATAGGTACATATACATACATAACTGTTCCTGAAAGCGTGGAATTATCTTCATTTAGACACCCTAAATGAAGATAATTCCATCTTCATTTAGGGTGTCAAGCAATGTGTTCGTGCAACAGCAAAAGTTTTTAATAAAACATACAGATAAGGATAAGTTTGTGTGACACGGTAAAAATGCATAGTTACCTAATTTTAGACTTTTGTTTAATATAGCAAAAGTTACCCTTTTCTTCAATTTATAAAACAAATTATGTTGCGTAATAATATCAAATATCTACGATTAAAAAATGATTAGATAGTACTCGAGTACATTCAAAGTGCGTATAAATCAATAATAAAATCTAAGAAAAGGTTTAATTCAAAGAGAATGATGTAAAGGACAAACTGGGGTGCCTGACAAAATGAAACAGGAAGTAAACCTTTTATTCCGTGAAATCATCTAACACTAGGCCAATACTGTAATTAATTCCAGCGAATTGCCTTTTTAATTAATTTTAGTCAAGTCGCCCTCTACATGTCAGTCGTGGCTATCTAACAATGTACAGGTATCAAGGAAAATCTTACAGGAATTGTTTCATATCATTGTAAAGATATATACAGTGGCTCACAGCTTATTTGATGCAGTGCCTATTTTAAAAATCTATTGATTTTGCACTACATTTAATATTTGGGATGATATCCGTTTACTTTCAACTTATCGTGGCTGGAAATTTTGTGTTTACGGATATTTTTGTCCAATATAGCTCAGAGATTTTCAATTACGTTCATGTCAGGAGACTGGGCCGGTGGTACTAACAAGTGGGGACAGTTTCATATGAGCCAGCACTGCACAATTGCCGACTTGTGCTTCGGATTGTTGTCTTGATAAAATTTAAAATGTTCACTTATACCCATTTTTTCCGCAACAAATTCTTTTTGAGTATATTGAGGTACATATTTTTGTCCATTAATCCCTCAATAAATTCTAAATTTCCTCCGCCATGCTTCACTGTAGCTTTGAGGTTCTCTTTCTTTAATTCGGTGTTAGCTTTTCGCCACACGTAGGACATGCCATCGGACCTAAAAATGTTGAACTTGGACTCCTGTACGAAAATTACTGTGTTCCAAAAGTCAGCGTCCTTGCTAACATGGTCCTTAGCAAAGGTAAAACGGGTTTGCTGATGTTGTTTACTCAAAACGGCTTTTTACGAGCTACTCGGCCATTAGTCATGTTCGCGAAGCACACGACGGAGTAATATTTCAGTTAGTATATTTAGTATTTTAGTTTACCTTATTTCAATATAGAAAATGTATACTCTTCGCAAAATGATATTATCGTCAGATACTGGTGTATGAAAACTGAATCACGTACTCGCATATAGCACGATGTGAATTTCATCGGTGTAATAATAAATTCATTGAAACATACAGCAAACATATACCAATCCGAAATGCGGGTCATTGATTTTGATATTCCACTAAACAGTTTCAGTTCAATATCCGTATAGCTTGTGTCTATTTTGACACGAATATCGGGTCTTATATTTATTGCAAAAGCAGAGTTGTTACCTATCCATAAATTGTAATTTAGAAGAGGGAGTATTTACGTACCGCTGCAACTTGGAAACCGTTCATGCACTTATTATCACTGTATCTTGATACATTTAAATATCAATATATCAAGTTTGTGTAAATTCGAGTACATAGTAAATATGATTGTATCGTTAGAGTGTTATTACCAATTAAGTCCAATAATTTCGTGCATCAAGTAAAAATATACTCTTCTCTTCAGACGGGCTGCTAAAAATGATACCCTTTAAAATTTAATTGAAAAGAATGCAGTTATAGGTCTGATAAACCTTGACCGTTCTACTACCGTCACCTAACTACGGTGAATCAATGGCAAATTTTCCGAATATGTATAGACACATCGAAAAAAATCATAATTAGGGTAGGCTATGTGAATGGATTGTTTCTTTAGCCACTTCCACATAATGACATTTATTCCTTGACATTTAATTTGTTTGTGTCAATATTTCTGAGTTTATTAAATTACGTTAAATTGAAAAAATGGTATTCAACACAGAGCAGAAAGCTAAAATGATCGAATGCTACTTCCGTACAGGTGAGAAAGTAAATGGCGAGTGGCAATATTCAATTCTAGAATGCATGGCCGACTTTCGTGAAGAATATCCTGCATTAGTATTTGATTAGAATAGTTTTTACAATGTTTTGACAAGATCTGTGCAGTTATTCAGGGAGACCGGTGACGTTGGTGGAAAAACTGGTAGTGGATGGCCATCTAAACATACAGCTGAAAATATTGGAGTGATTCAGCATATTATTGATGAAAATCCAAAAACGTCCATTTCAGCAATGGCGCAACAGACAAATCTGTCCTATGGCACATGCCAACATATTCTAAAGAAAAGTTTACACTGTCATGCATAGAAGCTGCAATGTTTTCATAAGCTTCTTCAAGCGGATTATCGTTACGATTATATTTTGCATACGTGATGGTATCATTGTGTTTTCGAACAGCTTCATATTTTTAGCACTTTTTAGGTTAGTTTTCATATCTTTTCGCGTTATTTTTTCCTTTTTAAAATTCGCAGTGCTTCGCAAACATAATGTTTTTGACAATAAATCGTTGTTACTAACACATTTCAACAACCACTGACTTCGATAACCGTCTTCCCCATAAATGTCAATCTGTCCTACTATCATGTCAATATTAAATGAATTATTTATTTCTGTTTACATTGGAGTATCATTTCGAGGTTATAAACTATGGTTACAATAAAATGTCATATAATAAATGTCAATGTGGTAGTGGCTAAAGCAACGATCAAACACAATTACATAGCCTACACTAATTATGTTTTTTTTCGATGGCACGTTATATGTATTGTATGTATGGCCCAGCAGACTTCGTTCTGCCTATAGAAAAGTATTGATTTGGATATTTAATGTTTTATTGTTGTGTAGCACCCGTCCGTACCACCCCCAGTGTCCCGCAAAACAATTGTCGCAAAAAATTGTCAAAAAAAAATTGTCACAACGTAAACATAAACGTCATCTATCATAAAGATGGAGTCCTAAAATGAATTTTCTTGATAATTTTTCTTTCTGGGATATTTCGGGAATTTTCTTGGGTATTCCTCTTGTTTGTCCGGAAACCAGTCCGACTTGGTGCGAATCACGAAATCGGTCCAAGCGTTCTTGAGTTATAAGATTAGAACGAACGGCTTTCACTTTTATATACAGGGTGATTGGTGAGAATGGCCTATTAAAAGTATTATACAAACGTAACGGAGTTTTAAAACAAAATTTTGCAGTTGGATATGGTTGAATATGAACTATCACGTGAAAATATTTTTGAATAAATATCACTTCCGGTTAACCGGAAGTGGGCATCAACTTCGATTTTTTAAATACCATGCTATAAAATAAATTACAGATTCAGCTTGTATGATAAATTTTACACATATTTCATGTATCATACCCTATACCTAAATACAATTCTTTCTGAGATATTCGCAATTAAAAAAAAAGTGACAGATACCGATCTTACTTTACAGAGATATTACGTCACGTAGAAGTAACCAAGACGAATGCAATTTTGCGTACGCACAGCTGATATTGTGTAGCTACACAACATTTGAAGTTTTTCTCTGTAACATTATACTGGGTGTTTAAAAACTTGCTTATAAATAAGTTTAATCTTCGGAAAGTAGATTTTTTTTTAATGGAAAGGTACATATTTTCTTAGATATTCTGATTCTACAAAAGATTCTCTTTTAATTTATATTAGATGTTCCTATACCTAAAATGGAAGGTGAATAAATTATAATTAATAATTAATTTTAATTAACCTTCGTACCTAAAATGCTCAGATATATCAATTTACTGAAGCTTATATGTTTTACATACTTCCTTGCCACTTATTTTGACGTCGGTCATTTTAATTAGTTGTTCTTGCGTACACTGAGACAAAAAGATCTGCAGCAGTACAATAATTAGGGTAAACAATGCGAGAATTTACTTTACAACAACAAAAAATTATTGTATTTGTTACAAAACATATTGTAATTTTATTATTTTTTTTACAGGGTATTACGTCACCACGTTGAGCTAGATGTCGAGCCAGTTAGGGTTGAAAGGTAATGAAATACGTGTTAACGATGAAATTAATAAGAAATAGAGCAATAAAGCAAGACGAAGTTCAAAGTATTCTTCCTTATTATCTGCATGCTTTTGTATACGAGTTTTCCCAAGTTCGAAAGCCGCACGCCAAGCGATTTTAGGAATTGTCTGAAAATATTCGGGGATGGCGAAGTTCTGATGAAAAGTCATGGTATATCATTTAGCCGTTTATTTTGAGTTCGCGGAGAACCTCAGGTAGGCAGTATTGGGCATACCAGGCGTCTGCGACAGTCTTGTGTGTGTCCTTCTAACTTGGTAGCTTTCAAGATCCAGTACTTCTGAAGAAAACGGCGTACATAACTTGTTTTATCACACGTTTTTATAGTCGGCGGAGTTGGCACATAGGAACGTCATCACCCGTGATTATTTAAGAAATAAGCTGACGACCACCTTCTTTTAACATCTCCAGCGTTCCACGGCTAATTATTATACATTCGGCCTTCTGTGTTTCTGTTAAATCCGCCGTGACACAAGTTTTCTCACATGTAATACTTCATTAAAGATTTGCCTTATAACATTTTATGAACACGGGACACATTTTCGGAGGTGACTGCTGGGACCTTTCTGTAGTTCCTTGTCTTATAAATAACTGCGACCACGGTTATATTCTGCAAACAATCTAAAACCTGTAAACCAAGATGATGCAAAGCTGTATGCAAGCGTTGCATGCAGATTAAAATTATACAATATCATAGCTCAAAAAATGCTCTCGCTTAACTCCTACCGGTATTTAAACATCTACTATTAATACTGTAACAATGTTAATGCAGGGACAATAAAGGTCAGACAAAAGCGGTGGCGCCAGATCTCACTAATTTTAACATCACCGTTGTAGCTTACATGTTGACAAGGGATGCCAGTAAACTACCATTCACAGGTCCTGAACTGATGTGTGAGAGGTAGACATGATACACAATAAAACCTTTGACAGACTTCACTTTGCTGCTAAGTGCCACTCATCAACATGAGACATCGTGAATCTCTTGGTATTCATTCAACCATGAAATAAGGACAAAGCAGTTTTTGTTACAGGGTTACTTAGCCGAGTAGTCACTGTGCACTAAATTTGACTGAATAAACAATTGTTCCAGATGCGCTTAGTTGTATACAAACTGACAGTCGAGGAAACTCCTTCTCACTCCGACTTCATAAAAGTGGGCAGAAAAAAGCTTACTTCTGCTTGAACCTAAGTTAAGTAAATTAACTCTTGCTCAGTTTGTTGTATGGATGCACCCAGATTGAGAAGGCTAAAATTGTATAGAGACACAATGGGTCTCCTAGTTACATACTTTCGAGGTCGCCCCATTCATGAAGCAACTGAATTTTCTTGTTAAAGATATGTATTTAGCCAAATTATAAGGGTGCAAAGTAATACGTGGTATTGACATTTAACACCGGCAAGTATTTTGCAGATTCCACAGTGTAATCTAAGCCAAATCGACAAAAAGCTGCAGCGATATTTTCACGTCACCTCACTCTTCCCGTTTCTCTAAAGCGAAGTTCATTTTACGGAATGAGGAATAATGGAATATTGCTAACGTTTAGTAGATAGTGCAAAAATAAAATCCTATATTTTACGACACCCTTCATTGAACAAACATTTATATCACTTTTGATTGTTTAATTTTTACTGAGGTACGATATACCGCGCAAATAAAGTTTACCAGTTGCGGTTCACATCCATATTTCATAATACGTTGGATATTGGATAATAAATCTTCTCTCCGCTCTTTAAACAATACAAATGTATCTGTATTATCGTAATCTTATCCGTGACTGTATACCTTTTCGAGCTGACTGCACCCTTCCTATCCAGAGAAATTATTTTCGCGGCCGGCGTAATAACAGCCGCCTACGAAGTTTACTTACTACTATTCGTAGTTATATATAGAGCAGAAAGTCGACAGAGTGACGATATCGATTACAATTTACCCCCCGAAACGCTTCGAGGAAAGATAACAAATAAAAAAATGTTGCAGGACAATTATGTAATAAAATCGCACTATTACCTTCCCAGCCATGGGATTTGCCCGGAGAATAAATTGTAAATAAACATTATAGGGACTTGTACAAACACTAGCAGACGATTTCAAATTATAAACGAAAAACTGCTACGCTAGAGCTAGGCCTCATGCAGCAACAGACAAAGCGAGAGTCGTGTTTGTACTACTTGATGGAAATTTACAATGGATGCTCGTGTATTATGCCCCTCGGATGTAGTTTGCTGCTATATTCGGTACACTATTTTACATATTTATTTGTTGAATAATATACAATCTAGTTAACGTGAGTATATCCAACTACACCATTTATAAGGTTAACGTAATTTAGTGTAACTTCGTAGTATTCTATACTTTGCCGTCAGTTTGTGATCGCATATGTTAAGCCAAATCCTATATGTTTGTCACTGAACAAGCTAGCTTTCGAGTAATTATGATTGGCGACTATAGAAAGTAAATGCTCAAATAATTATGGAAACGCGTAGTTACCTATGTAGTAATAATTGCTATTGGAGCGATTACTCTCTTCATTGTGTTATCATCGATTTAATCGAATATGTATCCTTTTTCAAAAATAAATCTATAAAGATGGATTCTTTTATCTAGAATTGTATGCAAAGTTGGAACAGACAATTAGATAAATAATACGCGAACATGGAGTATCGAACAAGGAAAACGAGGTAGAAGTGGAAGAAAAAAAAAGCGAATTACAAAATTACGTTCAGAAGATTACTTGCTTTACTTTCCGGACTGACATATTGATAAAGGTATTGCAGTCACGCACGGCATTCGATCGCAGCTTATAGGGAGCGGAGGAGGATGGGATCAGTCAGTGGGAGCAGCGGTGCGATGCGGTTCATTTTAAAATGAAGATCGCTGCGAAATTTGAACCGATAGGCATGTAGAAAAAGACGAAACTGCCACGGCCAATATAAATTTTCTTTCGAAGGAGGGTTTCTTGAGTCAAGAAGAACATACGGCAAGATGGTCGTAAGGGTTTCCTCACGACCGTAAAATCAAGTTTTAGCTTTCGAACTTTTGCCGTTTAAGGAGAGAATTATTATGCAAAGGACGTAGTTTTCCCCTTACCGTGGTACTCTTGCTTGGTTCGAGTTATTAGATTTCTTTCAGGATATGGTAAATGATAGAAATGTTATTTTTCTTGAGAAATGTAAATGAAGATATCGTTTATTTTTTTATAAAGCTGTAGAAGATGCGCAAGATTTTTTAGTGGTTACATTTTAGGAGGTTTTTAAATGTTATTTTTGAAGTTATCTCAGTAAAAATAGATATTTTTTGTAATTAAGTGAACCTTATAATTCCGAAGTCAATGTTTTGTCATGAGTGACTTTTGCTATTACAAAAATATAATAAATGATTAAATGAACAATATATAAAGCAAATTTATATATTAAGTATATGTTATTGTATATACATATATCACACTTGGCAACTACATAAGTTGAAAACGTCGAAACAAGCTACAATGTAAAACCCAAGAAATGCCTGTAATAGGCCCTCATGATATATTGCTGGAATCACTCTATTAAAGCAAGAACAATGAATTCATTCATTCATGCCTTTTCCAATCATAAATAATTTTTTAAATTTGTTGCAATGCTACGATTTTCTCTAACGTTTCTTGTGTCGATAGCACCTTATAGATTTAACATACTAAAATGTTTAGAGCCGTTATTCTAAAAACAAGTACAGTAAAACTTCGATTAACGGTCGCTGTCCGGACCAGAGCCGTAACAGATAACCGAATAGACGGATAACAGAAATTTCTTAATCCATATGTACATACAGTAACGTGATTTCACTGCTGGCTTGGAACAATGATTAAAATAAAATCCCTAAGAAATGAATAACACACACATATTGTATTTAATTTTTCAAAACGATCAATATATACTTCAATATAACATATTCACATATTTATACATAGTAATGTACAGAAATATATTGTAATACATACATATATACTATGTATAAACCTACGTTACTTTAAAATAATCTGTAATCTCCTTCTGTCTCTTTGAGGCTCGAACGGAGAAGTAGAATCTATGCATGTGCTTCGTTTTCAAACGAATCGATGCACTTTGATAACATTGCTTCTGCTTCTGAGTGGCTAGTTATAGGTTTTTGGTTAAGAACTAAGCCTTCATCGTCATCAATTTCTTTTCCTTCATTGGTAGTCATACCAGAAACAATTTTATCATCACTCAAAATTTGAAAGCCTCCATCCATTTTGTCACATGCCAATCACTCTGTTACTTCTTTTGCGTAATGTTTACACTATTTAGGCCCATTTTTGCACAGTAGCAGAATTTCATCGACACTAACAGTTTCAGTTCCTTCAGTTTCATCAATCAGGTCATTCATCAGGTAAGAGTGCATTTCACCCATTCTTTAGATTAGATAGTGTAAGATCAGCTCAGGCAGTGGCGACATTGAAAATTGCATCCTTTATGTTGTATCTCTTCCAAAATTCTTTAACACTCATGGCAGCATCAGACGAAAGCAAGCCTTCGATAAAAGCTTTTCTGTAACGTCGCTTCATATTTTCAATTATGTCATGGTCCATTGGTTGGATAAGTGAAGTTGTATTCGCTAAAAGAAACAGACATGTTATTTTGCTATCATTACTTTTGAGTTCACAAGTGGGGTATGTCGGGGCATTGTCTATTAATAGCAGTACTTCCTGCGGCAACTGCTTTTCGGCCATATGAGCTCTAACTTGAGGCACGAAGACGTTGTAGAACCATTCAGAAAAAAAATGTTTGGTCCATCCAAGCATTTTCTTGAAATCGGCAACGACTTCGCTATTTACACCAAGTTTTTCTCCACTAGTCTTGCTGTCGAATACCATGGCGAAATTTAAACTTATCAAGCCATCCTATGCTTGCTTTGAAAGTTGGATCTGATGTTTGCAAATGGTAGTTAATACAAATGGGCAGATATAGAACCATATTTGTAAAGCCTTTTAAGTAAGATAATGTTCTTGTTCATAAATTCATAATTTTGGAATAATAAATTTGATTCTTCAAGAATTCAAAACTTAAATTCTGACATGCCTTTATGTTATGACATTGAACTTTTGAATTACTCGTACCTTTGTCGATCAAAAGCGCCACATCTTCTCTATCAGAATTATACTTTTTATTTATATACTAAGTATTAAAAACAGAAAGAAATTACGACAGTACAAGCGGGAAAGATTTGTATCGATCTCTTATGGTAACTGTGCATAGGATAGCATGCTTTAAAGACAATCTAAAGTCTACTTATTGAATCCTAGAGGCGTATTTTAAAATATCATTACAACCATATGAAAGACTTTAGCTACTTTACTCTGCTCCAAGAGCTCTTTAAGCTTTAAGATTACATTCGCAATGCATGCGGCGTTTCTCCGACCGATCTTAACCTACGGTGCCCTAACGTGGTCTAGTACCAGCATTATGCAATTCTAGCATTTAAACATTCTGCAACACTGGGTATTGTGCATAATTGTCGCAGCACTCTGGTAGGTTACTAATGCTAAAATCCTGAGTATGTGTTAGCACTGGGCAACAGAATTCATGAAAGGATCTCTCGGTCGGAGAACCCATTAGCTCAACATCTTGTCAATCTCTTCTTCTGACTGGAACCTTTTCTAAGTAGTAAATTCTAGTAAGGAGGATTTCTATAATTCTGATTTTGTTTTCCATTAAATATTGAACAGTTGTCCCTGCTGTATGGGACGATGCGTTATCATGATGTAACATGATTCCCTTTCTTGACACTTTACTGAACACATTAGGCAAATAATTTTGTACATACCATTTAGCGGTAACTCTCTTCTGCTCTTATAAAAAATACTGCGTACATAATTTTTTCATTGCTCGTTGTTTTTCTCACCATCGTAAGGGTTTCCTCATCTTCATGTATCCAGATTCGGCTTTCTTGGCGAGTGGGAACATCAAAAAACGACAATTTTAGGAGCAATTTGATGGCCTGCAGTATTCAACATATCTAAAGTTTGTTGGCAAATTCTAACACGTTCTGCTTTTTGTAAATCTATCAGATGATGGGGTACAAACCGAGTTACAACCTTTTCAAATGTAAATGTTTGTGCAGTATTGATTTCACTTGCGATGATTCAATCTTCAGATTGGACTGTATCATTGCATAGGTAATGCGGTTTTCCTCTTCCACCATCTCCTTCACCGCAGCAATATTTTCGGAGTTAACAGCAGTTAAAAGAGGGCCAGCTCCTTTTCTGCGTACCAGCGATTTGCAACTTCGTTCAGCTTCTTTATACCATCTATAAACAGTAACCAATGGTGGTGCGAGATCCCCAAATGCCGATTTTAAACTTTCCTCACACTCACACGTGCTCAAGCATTTGTTGAAATCATAATAAGTCATTATCAGAAAGTTTTCTCGTGATAATTCTATTTTTTCGATAACAGACAGCTTAATCTGTGGACTATTTCTAAAACACTATTCAACCGAATTGCATTTCATGAATTAATTAATTGCATTTAATAAACAACAATTTGTTTTCCACGGGTAACTAGATTTTTCAATTCTCAATAATTGTACCTTATTCGTCGTAACTCCCGATAAAAAACGAGTAACAGTTTAAAATTCCATCCATTTATTCCATATCATTATCATTTGAAATCGCATAAGAATTTTGGCTCTTTATTGGTGATAAAGTATACTTTGTTTTAATGACAGAGGCAAATTCAAATACGTAGAATTATATGTATTTACTTAGTCATCAAGCTTAACAAGAACAAAATATGGACAATATTCGACTAAAAATATTTCTTATGGATGATCAAATATAATCCTTCGATTTTCTTAGTATTTTGTCGACGCAAATACTACATAGAAAAGAAAAACTTTTTCAGCGAAAAATCCTTTCACAAATAGCTAATATACCCATTCATCAATCGGTTAATTCGCACTATCTATATTGATGTTTGTCCAACCCGCACATTTGTTACAACACGACGCTGTGATAAATCAAAGTCCAAATGACGATTACATGAGATTCCTGCCGTTCAATTTATAAAAAACTGCGTTTAATCCCCGTAAAATGCACGCAGAACAGTTGGAATTAATAATGCTTTCGGCGAACGTAATTGATACTAACGCTCTAATGAATGAAGCTGACACTACCGTGTTCCAAAATGAATTAGGATAATATTTATAGTTTTAGTCACGAAACATTGGAATAGGTGATTTTTCTTCTTACGCTTTCATAATTGATTGACTGGCTTGATATTGATATTGATTACATATGTGAATATGTGCAACTTGTGAAATATAATTTATTTGGAAGATTCTATAGTTTTTTCGAAAATATTTATTAATTAATCATTTATCATTTTATTGTAGTAGGTCAATGACAAGCATTGACATAAAAACAAAGCAATAAGATTATTCGTTTAATGATATTTGATACAATTAATCAAGATGGCCTATGTAAAGGTTTCTTTATTATATACAAATTTTCAACATAATTTTATTTCCATAAATAACTAACCACAACACAGGGGTTTATTGAATTGACCCCAAATACTTTAACTATGCATCGTATTGTTACGTAAAAGTTAAATCATTAGTGCTACCAAAATCGATCAAAGTTATGATGGGGTTATGGCAGCGGAAAGGAAAACGACTAACAATACTTGCCGAATAACTTGGGACGAACTAATGACGAAAGTTCCGACATCAGGAAAAAAAAACAGTAAATGTTGCGTAGTACAAAGAAAAAGTTGGGGTAAATGGAATTGGCCATGACTCGTTCCAGTTCTGTATATACAGGTCTAAAATCAAACTTCGAACCGTTAATGTGAGAAGCTTCATCTTGACACGCATGACAAATGATCGAACCTTGATTGTATAACGATATAATACGTTTCTAAATTAACAAGTTACGAAGACATTAGGGGCTAATAGTTAATCACAGTTCTGGGCTACAGAAGGCATTTTATTGGCAAGAATCAAAAATGTGTTGGGTGAAATTAATGGATGTAAAAAGTACATAGCACAGGTTGCATTTGTTTCTAAGTAGTTTGCGGGAGTCGTTAAAAACAAGTTATTTTTCTGAAATTTAATTTGTAGCTAACTAGAATTTTCGACATTTCTATGCTTGCCGTGACGAGAACAAAAGAAATACGAAAATCGATATTTTCGCTTTTGTAAAACTAACTTAAGAGGAAGAACGGCAATACAATTACATAGTAAAAAGAAATACGTACAGTTTACACATTTAGGCCCACCTAGATAATTGTTAAATTTACAATTTTCTTGGTGTGTAAATCTAAAAAGATAAACTAGTAAATTTGCCAAGAAGCATTTTGTATAGTGGACAATAATTATAGTGTAGCGTAAAAAAATTGATGACCAATTTATTGGGGACAGCAGCCTGTGGTAGTTGATGAATCAAAACAAGAGACTTGTTTTTTATACCTTAAGCTTTCGAATTTATTAAAACATAAGGTATAAAAAACGAGTCTCTTGTTTTGATTCATCAACTACCACAGGCTGCTGTCCCCAATAAATTGGTCATCAATTTTTTAACGCTACTCTAACGTTGTAACAGCCGTTACTTCCCTTCCACAATAATTATAGTTGTGTACGGACTGTCCCGTAAAAAACGCCAACAACCATAATTACGTTATTTATTATCCGATTTTATTTAAACAAAAAGTAAATTTAGTAGTATCAAAGACATTATGAAATAGCAGTGTTTTATTTGTTTTCAGCTGTTTTTTATTAATATCAAACGATAGTCAACTTTATTATTTTAAATGGCGACATATTTATATTTTTGGCTACATCCGTATTAGATAATATTTTTCTGAATTCAACGATGTACGACATGCCTATTTTTGATAAACGTTTATGGAAAAAAATTATCAAAATCGATTTTGTTTTTAATATATTATGTATAAATTTTCGTACCATGGAACATTAGGCTTTTTGTTTGCTTTTTAGTGTAAAGCAATTTACACTACAATTTTTACAGTGCTGCAACGAAGACGACAATACAAAGAAACGAATTGAGTGTATATGGATTTATAACATGACCTCAACGATCAACTCATCATAACCCGACGTGACAAGAAACGAATAGCATTTTCTGAATTCAGCCATTGTGTAGTTACTAATCCTTTACAAAAGTGACTTACAGATCTATATAATGTGAACACATTGTTGCTACAGATCAGCAGTATTTATTCTCTTTCTACTGTGTAGATAAAGGAATATACTACATAATACATACAATGTACTAGCTTTAGTAACTTCATATCACGTAAATTTACTTCATACTGTTTAGATATGCTTGCCTGTAAAGATGTTATTAGTACAAGCATACTTACAAATTTAGTTAAGATAAACTCTTTTGAGAGCCTCTTTGCATATATTTATAAAAACAACTGTCAATTTCCATTATTATAAATTATCCGTTAAAGCATGAACAATAACAACAATTTCAATATGGATTAATTCGAAGATGTTTTTCACGAATTTATTTACCAATCCTATTTTATTACTTCTATTACCTTATTCAGCGGCATTTTTTTTAAAGAAAATTGCTTCAAACATTGCAATAATAATGCCGGCTGTAATTTAACTTAAAGATAAGAACAATTTTTTATTTCATAGTCAATACATAACTTCTTTTATCTTTCCTTTGCATGCGTTTCATAAATATTTAACGTTTTTGATCAATATACACAAATTCTAATAAATAACATTCGTAGTATAAAGTAAACGGCATGAATCAAAGTAACCTTAAAAAAAATCACTTTGGCATAAACTTCATCTTTGGCTCCATTGGAGATGCACGTTTCTACATATTAAAAATAGCAGTCGAAGTTCGTAAATTTTCTTGTACTACAAGAAGAACGTATAACTTCTTATCTTCGAAGAATTGACGTTTTTTTGTTTTAGGTTTGTTAAATGATCCGTAATTTCTTCTATCCAGAAAGCGAACATTGTAACAATGAACCACTTTTCTATATAGAGTGGGTGCTTAGTTGCAGTGACTCCATAAGCTGTATTACTTGTCCAGTTATCACTGTAACTCTCGCGGTGTAGTTTTATGTGTCTAAGTTGTGTTGAAATGGCTTTGTGACAGCATCATACCGCCTTTTATAATGACGTTAATCACAGTCAGTGCTCCCAATAGCGAATTGTAAGCCGATCCGGATCTTAACTCTCTGAAAAAATGTCCCTCCGGAGAATTGAAACCCGGCTCTTATCGTCCCGCCACAACGATAGCCAGCCGCCTAACCACTACGGCTATCGACCCGTTTAAGGCTCTAGATTCAGTCCACAAATTTTAGCATTTTCAATAGTTTCACAGTAAATAAACTACAAAGTAATTAACTAACATTATATTTGAATGTGATCCATCACGCTTTCCACATTATGTTCGTAAATTTGCCTAAGGTGTTGCCGGCTTACGACGAGAAAAAGCTAGACAATTTCCGATGTAAGGGTTCGGCACTCAAAAATAGGGAATTTTTAAGTCTATATTATTGTAAACAAATTTAATTAAAAAAAAGTGGCTCTATAGAAGCATCCTTTAGAAAAGAATTGACGAAAACCGCATTCAAATATATGGAATAGCTACTTTGTAATCAGTTTTCTACGAAACCCCTGAAAACGCTAAAATACTTTGACTGAATCTACAGCCTTAAGACAATTTTGTTTGAAGACAATTTTCGTTCCATTCAAAGAACACTTGTAACATGTCCGTTAACTCATTCTTATTCATTTTTATGAAAACACGTTTTGTTGTAGCAAAACGTTCAAACAGGACAATAATGAAAATTTTATAAAGTCACACTGACACTTATTTACGTTTATCGCATTTTTTGTTACTTTATGGCACACTCGAAAATTTATAAATAATGGAAGATAAAGATGAAATTTATTAAATGTTATATATTTCTTTTTTTCAATAAACGGGCAATAAATAACAGCATTATGATTATTGGCATTTTTTACGGGACAGTCCGCATACTATGTAAAATACTTCTTGGCAAATTGATCGTTTATTTGGTTAGTTTTACACAGAAAAATGGCAATTGAACACATATCTGTGTGGCCTAACAATATAAACTATAGTTATGGTTTTTTAATGTGTACAGTAAAAGAACTATGTTCAAGTGATCAATGTCAATAAATATAGAATTCAAGAAAGCAGACTATCGCATACGTCCCATCAAATTTGCGCAGTGTAAACATTACAATCGTTTAAATAGTCTCATAGACGACAATTCCAAAATGCAACAGTTATAAAAAATAGAACTGTAGTATGTATGTATGTATGTCATAATGCTTTCGAACTCGTTGTAGAATGCGTTCTTACTGCTAATTCTTAATTGCAAGATTGTATTTCAAGATATTTATTAAATATGTCACTCAACCTAAGCCATAATAAAAATGGGTAATGTAATAAAGACTTACACTTTCATGAAATTTTGAAGGCCCTTATTTTGTAATGGAAACTTCCTTTTCTCATTTTTTTTTTGTGCTGGGTGCAGCTGTAATGGCTTCGGAAGCTGCATTGATTGTCAAGACCACCTTTAATTTTTTTTTAATGTTATGTTATTTGGTCAAATCTATTATCTTTCAGTTTCATTTAAATATATTATTAAATAACTCTCGCCCTAGCCATATTAGATTAGATTAGATTAGATTAGATTAGATGTGGGTTGTGTAGGCAATGCTGCCTCTCTTCACTGCGACCTTTAAGATCTATTGTGAGTACCCTTAATCTTTCAATCCCAGTTAATTTCCACACTTCTGAACTCCAAGGAGCTGCTTGCCCATCTTCTTCAGGTGGTACCTAAGAGGTCCGTGGCCAGTGAGTAAAGCCGTAATGGTGCTGGGGGGTATCTGTTGAGCTCCAGCAGAGTTTTAGCCCTGACGGCTGAAAAGGTAATACGTTTTTTTTGATTGTCTTAGTTTAGGGGTATTAGCCATCTCCCTATAAATAATAATGAAAAAACCACAACAGAACATGTATCATATCGAACCAGATATGCAACGCAAGACCGATAGATGCACTTATGTTTACTGTGTTACAAGCTTCGAATGTAGAGCATTCTTTTATGTACCTATAAACATACATTCTGTGTCTGACTGGTAATAAAATTTTGTAATATGAAAATTTTACTAGAAAATTACATTATTTCTTCGCTATTATGGTATATTTAGGTTTCTTTTTGTTCAGGCTTAACATATCTATTAGTCCGTCTTCTTATTACTAGGCCTCCACGTATAACATATTGTACTGAAAAGATACAAAAGATCTTTAGTGGAAATTCTAATGTTCGATTGACTTGCAGTAACACTGTCATTGAGGGTTTTATGTTTAGTATGAAAGACGGGACTCTCGTACTATAGCGATCTAACCTCGTTTACTTAATTCCATGCGGGAATTGTGACTAAGTTTCCATTGGGACTGCTGGCTAAAGAACCACTTATACAAACTCAGAAGGCACTGTTCAGGTGACTACAACAACATAGCATTATCTTGTTATTACTCCCATACCAGTCATGACATCGACTTTGAAAATATTCATCTTATTGCAACTGAAAATAGATACAGAAAATGTATGTTTCTGGAAATGTATTATTACCAACCTGTTCTTATGAGATGTTAAAGAATTTGTAACAACAGTGAAGTGAGATTATGTAAAGAATAGATATATGTACATATATATACAAGTATTTATCGGATGGAACTGGGAATGAGAAGAAACTGTAAATATTTTTAAAAGAGAGATTGTATAGTTTCAGATGCTATAAGAAATTTAAATAAAAATTACAAGTAGTCCCCAATTGAAAGAGTACTCTGTACACAAGTATAAAAGTGAACTGGATAACCAGAAGTTATAATGTATTGTCTACATACTATTATTACATCCGACGGAAATAGAAATAAAAATCTGTTCATAGTCAAGTACATATTGTGCACAGAACAAATGTGTGCTCACCGATTTCGATCAAATTTGTTAGCTTTCAATTTAATTACGCAGATACTAGATAAACATAACTTAGTAAAATATAATTGGATTTCGAACCCTACGTTCCCGGTTATCTACACGCTGGAAGCATCATCGTTTTTATAAACTTAAAGAATAAATTCCACATATTGAACGTTCGCTACGCAAATCTATCAGATACCAAAATATATTTTAACCAACATTACAAACGCGAAATTAATTTCACAGCATTTACATAAACGTAATGGCCTATCAATATATTTACAAGACGATACTGCAGTACCATATTTCCTGTTTACTGCTTTGCTGAATGAAGCGAGCAAATACCAGCGCACTATCCGCTGAATAATTTACAGTTCAATTTGATCCATTTGAATTTCAACTTACTTTTGCTCTTTGAATATTTAAAGGTGGCGGGCTCTAGCTCGTTCGAATTTATTTACTATGGAAATTTTATTCGAAAATAGCGTTCATTACTACGAATTCAACGGAAGCCATAATTTATTCAAAACGAATTTTCGGTTGTGTATACTCGGACTGTATTATAGACGGGATATAGTTTTTTCAAAGTCGAATGGGGAGGTCTTGAGAATATAAATTAGGCAAAGTGTAAGAACCAACGAAAGTATTGTTGCTCATATATACAGCGTGTCCACGAAGAACCCCTAAGGAATGAAAGGGGTAATTGTTCATACAAATACATATGAAAAAAGTTTCTTTCAACTATGGTCCAGAAATGCTTCTTAAGGGAACTACCGTACTTTAGAGATGACGCTCCAATATTGGTTTTTGGTTAATTAGTCTTGAACTACATTTAAATTACCATTCAAATTTGGTACATGATTTACAAATAATAACTTACACTTTCTATTTTTACTGGCCAGTGACTATCACATACAGGGTTGGAGAGGTGTCAGAGGCATATTATTGTATATACAATCACCCCTATCATTCTTTAGAGGTTGTTCCCGGACACGCTGTATAATATCTACGCCATTGTCAGAAAAATTAATATTTTCAAATGTTTGTAGCAATTGTTACGTAAATTCTCGGTATACTGAGCAATAAAATGTATGACAAAGGAAATTTTTATTTAAAAATAGTAAAAAATACTTAGAGGAAGATGCATAGACGGAAATTATAGTTAAACGTCGTAGTTGGTGCTGCAAACATTACGTCGTGTTCCATACAAAAAATTAGTAAAATTTTACAACGAATTTTGAACAATCTGTTCATCAGCTAGGCAAAATTTCAGAAAAAATATATTTGTTACAGTTCATTACATGTATAGGAAATAGTATATTATGACACTAGTGCATAATCAAGCTTTTAAAGCACGAGTAACGTTAACGTTACGAGTGCTTTAAAAGCTAATTATGCACGAGTGTCATACGATATTTTTTAGTATAAATGCAACAATAATTTTAATTAAAAGAAATCAAATCAACAATTTCAATACATATCATGTACCTATATGTCATTTGACATTTCCTGACATTTCACTAGACTATTAAACGCTTGGGATTGGCTGTTACCAATCAACCTTTATATGCACGCCGTGCGATAAAGGCTCGATTATGAACGCTTATGAGTGTGTTTTAATTGGTTTATGATGCATGCATACTAAAAAAGCTATTTTAAACACTATTAAGGCACTTCAGACAAGACAGAAATATGCAGATTACTTTATTTAAGAAAAATGTTACGTAATAATATGGAAAAATTTTAAGACATACTGTTTAATTAATAAATTAAATAATAAAATAATTATATTAGTAATTAGTTTTAATAATAACAGATAATACGAACTGAGAAATCTTTTAAATCAGTCTTTCGTCCATTTATCCGATTGTCGAAAATGGTTTCGTTTTATTTAAAAAGTTGTAAAGAGGAGAGGATATTAAAGGTGTTGAGTTTGAAGTACGAGGCGTTTACTTTGCACAGAATCTAAATGTTTTGCTTTGAGATTTTACAATTTTGATTAAAATTAAATATCTCGGAACTGAGCACAATTAGAGTCCAGAATCGAAAATCCTAAGTTTAATCTAATGACACATAACATTTCTTACGTAGAGCGATTTGAACTTATTGCAGACAAGCTGACAAAGTGTATTAGTCTTTGCACTGAGAAGTCGACATCATTTATAAAACTTGATACTAACAGATTGCTGCCAATGCAAATTAAATTTCATGTGAGGAACAAACGCAGAATCAGGAATAGTTAACTAAAAGAACTGGTAAGCTTAGTGATGGTGCAATAGTATACGTTCTCTTGCAAAAATCGAGGAAAGTGTAGTATTGCGACCCTTCAAGATAGACGTGCTTGCTGTCCCTCAGATAAGACGGAAGCCATAGCCGAGTATTTGTAATCAGTACATGAGACAATAACTCAGAATGACTATGACGACGACCTTGAGCAGGAAGTGAATGATGTTGTCAATAGCCTTTCAAATATTGTGCAGCAGGGTCTATCTTCACTCGACTACTACGAAGTCGAATTTTGTCGAATTTGAGGAACTTCGAAAACCAGGCAAACGTTCAAGTGCTGGCCAGATGTAAAACGCTGTGTTGAAAAGTTTCCAGATACGATATTGAACTATCTGATGAGAATTATTAATGTAAATATTGGAAAACATGCCAATATTATCAACAACATTGTCGCAATACCCAATAATAACAAACAGACCTTAGGGTTAGAAGACTTTAAGTTCAGACTTAGCAGAGAGAGATACGACTCTTGGCAATATAATCACATACAAATTCTCTGAAAGAAACAGATTATTTTTGATACACAGTTAGAAAAAAATGACTCCAAGTTAGTCAATGTGTTGCAGGGCAAAATATTTCATAGACGAATAGAGTTTATATCTATTTAACGACAACATAAAGACGGACACTTTACACGTTTTAATAGTTTCACTGGTAATCAACGCTATGAGAAATCGTAAAGCCATGAGTCGTACTAGTTTGTTATAAAAGTTATTTTAATTTCAACATTTCACTAACATGCATTTGTGTGAAATAATTTTCAAAAGTGATAAAATCCATAAATCTTTCAAGAAGTTTATCTAAAAGTGACAACAAGCAAAAATAACGCGAAGATAGAAATATTTTCGACATCCTACGGTCACGTCCGAATTCCGATTTAAAACAACGTCCTAATTCAAAGTTTAAACTTATAGAATGTGCCGGCTGAATTGCGCCAGACTGTGACAAGAAATGGAGAACTTTCCGTCTACCTATTCTATTTTAAAACTTTCCTTACCTGTGATCTACTAAGCACGTGCCTCTTCGAAATCGGAGCATCTGAAGTAGGAGACGGTGGTTCGACGTTAGGAGCAGGTGGCGCTAGTAACGGTCGCGTACAGTCCGGTTCCGATCTGGAATCTTTCAGTGTCGTGTCCGAGGCGCATTGGACACCATAACGCATATCTAACGTATCCAGATGGTTGAGACTACGCGATCTAACCTGAAATGGAGAATAAATGTAAATTAACGTCTTCGATAGTTTGAAAAGTCTTTCAGTTCATGCAAGAATTGAATTTATACATTTTCACATTCACAGTAAAGGAAAATCTGTATAGGTAATATCCTTCTAGAGGATTTTGGGTGATTTCTAAAAATCTTGGATAGATCAACGTGATAGATAAGATGTATCATAATATAGAAGTTTTATAGTTCAGTATATGCTTCTCGATTATACCATAAAAACATTTTAGATAAAGTAGCAAAGTGTTATATAACGCAAGTTTAATAAAAACCGTTTGAATCATGCTTCGAGATTGTTTAGTTAATTTAAGTACAAGGTATACCTATAAATATATTGTCTGCTACAATAGACCGTGGTTTATTGTTGCCAGGATTAAAGTCTCAGTAGCTAAATCTCTACACTTGTTCATTAACAAACGATGCATGATATAAATAGTTTGTATCATAAGCTAATGTGATTACTTTTAATCGCGTATTCTTAGGTAGCGACATAAAACGCAGGCAAATAGGAACCAGACGTCTGTTATAATTAAACTCAATTTAGTCTACATCAAGATGTTTGCAATTAGCTGATAATGCTAGAATAAATTATAAAACTTCAACAACGAATTTATGTAATACAGTTTAAATTTTCGATGAATGAAATCTATGATTTTGAATAATGTGTAATATTTTCCTGATGTACTAATTCCTCCATAAAGACACGATAACTATTGCTTTCTATCAGCGATCATTTTACTGTATAAATCGATAATTACTTCCTAGAAACCGATAATAATAATAAATCATTAGTATGCCATTATTGTTGCTGCAGAAGGAGTAACTTTAAACTTGTTAGGAAGGCTAGAACCTGCATTGGCACTGCATTGATTGTTTTTTCTCAGGATCAAAATAATCGACCCAAGTCTCATCTGCGGTGAAAAGTCGATTAATAATTAAACCCGTTCGTCTTCCCACAAAGCGGCAAAAATTGTTCACACGTCTCCATCCGCACACGCATTTGGAATGCCGAAAGCATTCCCGGAAGGTATTCGTGTAGAATTCTGAAAACCGCGCTTCCTGAAACTTCTAATAAAGCTGCTAATTATCGTTTCTTTAATCTCACATCCTCTAGTATCAAACATTTTTTCAACATTGAAGATGATCACGTCAATAAGCCGACCAGGACGGGGTTCATCATCAAGTGATTCTCGGCCATAAACAATTTTGACAGAAGATGAATGTTGCAGTTTCTAGTTTTCTGGACTTATTTCAAGGCAAACTGTAGATATTATTTGGGTATAGCTTTGCAAATTTCGGATCATTTGAGTTCTTTATTTTGTTTGAAACTTAGATTGAAGGTTGAAGTGGATTCATTGGTCGGCAAGAGCAACCTTTTTTATAGCAACTATCAAAATTTCAGCCATCTACTGTCAATAGTTGTTGTTTAAGAGTGTGCGAATTTTGTGCAGTGATAAAACACTTCTGGATGGCTGGAAAAACGGCCACGCAAATTCGAAATATAGATGTTCATGGCGGATCTACTCCATCATTTTCGGCCGTCAGCTTCTGGGTGAGCACAAGTGACGTACCACGCCTGCACTTACCTAACACAGTTTTATTTTTTTGTTACAAGAACTGACTTAGAAAGTATTTTATAGTTTAATCCCGTGTCAATGTTGCAGTCAATTGCTGCGCCATCATTGGCTGACAGTTCTCGGTTCTACAATACAAACATGCCTCGCACCGTGACGAATAAGCTTTCGTTTTTTCTTATCTCCCCTGCCTTCTTCAACTCCTTCTCCCAAATCACCCAGTTTTTTTGTGTACTTGCATGACGTTTTCTTTTGTTATAAGAAGCCTTATAGTGGAGTCCCCTTATGTCTTTCCTAAGAAAATCAGATCCATAGTAAGTCAGTTACGAATTTAAATTTTGGTTCATTTAAATCTTTTATGATCTTTAACGCACTTTCTGTTTCTATCATTACTAAATAAGTTTCAATATCATGCAAAATCTTTCGCAACATGTCTTCTCTTCTGTTTAGTAGTTATTGTTGAAGCTCACTTTGAACCGTTTATTGTACTGAATACACTTTAAACACATCAATGGAATGTATGTATTGTGATGTTCTTTGGGTATTAATAATTAGAATATTATATTAAGCATTGTAAATTTAGGAAATATTTGTCAAAATTACACGTACGACGCACACTTATGTTACCGCGGTTTTTTGAAAATAATAAGAAAAATTGGGAAGGAGGTCAAGGAAAAAAAAACAAGGGAAGGACAATTGGGTTTTTTTGAAAAAAAAGAAGAAAAAGTAAAAGTCAGACGAATAAAAGATAAGTTCTTAGGAAAGAAGAAAAACATTAAAAAAAATAGAAAGTGAAGTTTGAAAAAGAAGGAAATTAGAGAGACAGGTGAAGAAAAAGATTTGAAAAGATTGAAAAGTGGAAAAGGAGAAAGAATAGAGGACAAGAAGAAAAGATTCCAAACAAGGAGAAAGAAAAGAACTAAAACTTCAAAGGAAGGAAGGACCTGAAGTCGGAAGTTACTTATTTTTATTTTCAATATTACACATTTTAAGGTAAGGGTGGGTTTATATTAATTTGTAAAGTGCTTAATATAAAAATTCTTTATATTTTTTTGATTTCATTTTTGACATAACAGTATATATGTAAAATTAATTTGAATTTGTAAAAAAAGTAAAAAAGCTTTTAGAGTAGCAGTGTAGTAAGCTGTCAACTGATTTTGTTTGCTTTAGGAAATAAAAGACGCAAGGATGATTAATTCATAATAATGTCGAGTAATCTGAGGAGGCGGATTTTCCGAGGTAATACTTGAGATATTTTACTGTATCTCTAAATCTGATTTCCTATTGGAAGTTAATACCCAGCAACGTAGTAGTGTTCTGTAAGATTCAGATTTATGTCAGTATCCTGCCATCACTGTGAGGGATATGATCATTTTGCATGTCTTCGCAGCGTAGGTCTCGTTTAAGCGATGTTATACAAAATAATGGCATCGTTAAGGAAATTCTAACTAAACGAATAAAGAGAAAGATTGTTTAGAGGGTAAATGTAAATATTGCCCTCGTTGCATTCTTGCATATTGCTTTATAAGCTGATTCAGTTGTTTGGGGACACTACCACTTGCATACGAAAGCGCTTTAATATCTTAAAGCGCTCAAACTTAAAGAGAATGAGCTAGTCAAAATTCGCATCTAATCCATAGCTGTATTAAACTCGTTTAGCTGTTTTTTGATTTATAGGCCATGAAAATTATAAAAGCGCTTGTAAGGCGTGAAAATGTGGAAATATATGGTTCATATTATGAAATCAATATCTCTTGCCTCTCGTTATAGCAGATACCCATGTATGTATAGGCATATAATACGTTAAAGTTAATGTGGAACAACAACAGTTACCTCAATCAATAGTTTCGATAAAAAACAATGACTCGTACATTATTTTACAAGCGTTCTGGGCTGTCGATAGAACCAATGATCCGTGTAAAACAGATATTTATTTCTTTGTCGTTGGCGCCCTATAAATTACGTATATGTCAATATTATTTTTCGAAATGAAAAAAAAACTGAAATTTATGGTGCGCTACTGGTTAACGAATGACAGGTGTAAACATTTTCTCAGTAATAGTCGTGCAAAGATTGTCAATTTAATTTATTTTGTAGATACTTTTATTAGTGATTATAAAGCTAGGTTAGACGAATATAAACATTAACCTATCGCAATTATATAATTCATCAATATAGTCAGCGTAAATTAAACACTCGTATGCACGTCGAGTTGCAAGTTCTGTACCGTATAGACAGACCTCAATATGTAACGTCTGGAATTGGCATTCCGATGCTCTTTTTCCTCGTGATTCGATAGAACGACGTAGGAAATTTGGCCACGATCCAACTGTATTAATATTGGGATTATTTGGGGTTGGCTGGGAGGACAACTTGGTAGCGAGCCTACCGCGACGTTGTAACGGCAATTCAGCAAACAAAATTGCCATGCGGGCTCGCAGCAGACCGCAGCGACAATTGCAAATATCTCACGCGGAGACGTATGATACGAAATGTAATTTCAATTGGAATTGAAGTTTAGAAATGTTGGATAGGAATGGGGATCGTGGAGTTCCGGAAAAAGATATTATGTTTGATAATATTACGGAATATGTGTTTATAATTTGTTTGGGACTCCAAATTATCGCCCTCTTAATAATTATATATTATATGATGATTGTATTTGTAGAAAGTCGTATTATGAAATTACTCTTCATCCCGAATTGTTGCTGCGATTTTAATTAAGTCACCTTCTGTGATACCGGTAAAACAACACAAAGCATGACATTTCTACTATCTTGTTTCACTGTAGGAATTATGGACTAAAGCCTTTGTTTCGTTCGCTGAGAATATAATATATACAATATGTAATAATAATAATCTTTATTAAAGTTTAGCTGTGAAATACTATAAGCTTTCAGCCTTGAATCGAATAATTCCATTTTAGATTTATTGCTCTATAACATTGCATTCTATTCATACAGAAGCGTTAGTACACTTCAGTATCAGTGATTTATCGTAAAGGAAATAACCGGAGTACCTGTGAGCACAATAACAAACAAATTACAATTTTCTTTAAAGAAATTGAGAAAAAATATATGTATAGGGATTATTTGCATATTATCTCAGTATGGTTTTCGTTTGGATCAAGCATGTCCTAGATTTTTAGTAAATGAAAATTTGAATAAGGAGGACCATAGTGTGAAGCAATTTAAAGATAACTTAGCAGTAAGAAATTGGTTAAAATCGTTTCTTTTCCAACATTAGAAACATTAGAGAACAGAAGTAAATAAAGTACTGAGTACTTTAGACTATTAGAAAAATGAAATTGGGAATTTTCCAGCTAATTGCGTTTGGGACTACAACAAAACAAATTTAAGTAACGATCAGGAGAGAAAAAGGATATTGAGAAAACAAGGAATAAAACATCCACAAAATATGGAGTGTGAGGGAGGGTGACGTCGCAAATTTTTGGTTGGTGATGAATCATAATTTAAGGTCCAACAATGCTATTCTGTCGAAAACCACCCTGCTTTATCAAGAGCAATGAAATCAGGGGTAGAACCACGCCGAGTCGACAGTAAGCCGCTTTGATATTTTCACCACTCTTCCCCTTTTCATAAGGCCAGCACTTTAGAACAAATGAAAGAGTCAAGGCAACTTGCTGTTGATGCCGCGTAGTTCTTCTCAATTTAGTCAGAGTTTCTCCAAATCTAAGAGCTAATCTCATTGCGTTCCGGCCCTCTTACTGTATTGTATAAGAGCTAGGAAATATACTAATTCTAAATTTATTTTTTCTGTCGGAGCATAGGTACATATAGAACTATTCAATCCAAAAACGCGAACAAAAGTCGATAGTAGTTTGTGAACTATGGAAATATTACACCGTCTTAGAAGTGATTTCTAGCGGACACAATATCAAATTTGAAAACGCGAATGAAATTGTCTGTTGAAGTATATTTGTGACATCCGATGTCCCCAACAGTATACAAAATACTAACCTTCAAACTGGTGATTAATGAGCAGCTCCTACTGTCAATAGGAGACCATAAATAGGACACTATAAAAAGTAGCTGCAGAAGCCAGAAATAAACATTTCCGCCAATAATTTCGGGAACAAAGCAATATGGACATTATAAATAGATTATTATCGACGTTGGAATGAAATTTCACCGGACAAAGAAACAAGATATCAAAGCTTTTTTGCAAGAGTGATTCAGAAATGCTGATTCCTTTGGGGGAATAATAAACAAGAATATGAGGGACATACAGAAGAATATGATGAACAGAACTGGGATTGTTCCTGAGATTGATATTTTTGTTTTGTTTGCGGAGATTTTTAATGTTTTGCAAAACCAAATTTACTTATTCAAAAAATAAATATTTTTAAGTTTTCAAGTTAATGGAAATGAAAACAAAACAATCGAAATGCTGAGTAAACAGAACAGGACAGTTTAATCGAACATTTTTTGACATTCATGGCACAAAGTTTACTTAAGTAAATATTTTTTCGACATTTTGTATTGCATATAAATATTCCTATATATATGAACACATTAACTTGTATTCTGTGAACTGTGAATGCAGTGCGATCACAAACGTATGTGTGATGCGGAAAATAACTTGTCTTAGACTTGCTTCATTTAGCATACACATCGCTAAAACTTCCACGCGTGTTCTAACCATAATACAGAACTAAAACCACCTGAAACCAATTTGGCGACAACGACCAAAATTCAATTATATCCGACTTATCGTAACCGCTAGAGCACTACTCCAGATTCAATGCTAGTAACTTTAAGTTGAAATATAACGTATATCGAAATACGAAAACTATTCGCTGATACTCCCCTATTGTTGACAATTCTTGGCCGAACTAACTTGCTTAACTATCTTCTACCAGCCTCGAGGCAGCTTAAAGCTCAATCGCATTTATCACATTCCACTAGACGAACGTAGTTCGGTTATTGTTTTAGTTTGTATCATGTAATTTGGAATGGAATTTCCACAATTGCATATGGATAGGAGGAGTTCACATATAATTCTATTAAATAATATATATATTTTGTAGAAACTACGAATTACTTTGAATTTGTGTTACAGTGATATTTGTGTAAATGCCTCCCATGAATAAAAATACAGGAATTGCGTATCAGAATTTATTATTTCCTTTAATCTAGTATAGGTACTGACTACCAAGCGTATCAGGTTTAATAACTATCCAGTGTGAGTAGTCTGGCTGGCGTGTGTACGCCAATATGTGCACAGTCACTCGATATTACAGATGTCAGTTTACTTGCCGTCGGTTATAAAACAATTTGATGTATTGCCCGCCTAACGAGCTCAGTTAGCGTGGTAAAATCCCCCTCCAAATAGTATTTTCTACGTCACGTGTATTGACTATACGCCTATTACGTTGTTTCGTTAAATATCTTACGCATATAAGAATCCCAGTCATAAATATGTATATGTGTATATAGACATGGAATTTACAAAAATAATGTTAATGTTTCCACCCCTGTCGAGATTGTATCTAAAGTGCTTTTTGATAACGGAATATATTGTATATGCTTTATCAGTACCGGCTATAGATACTTATAATGGAATTGGTAATTTCTATTATTGTTGTACCTAGAAATACACTGCACGATAAAATTAATGTCATAAGATATTTATGGTTTATAGGTATATATTTTTTTGTGGTTGGCTTTTTACTGAGCTTCCGAATAGCAGTTGCATTTGTAATTTTCCACTGTTTCCTACGTGGACCGGAAGACTCCGAAAGGCAACTCAGATATTTGATCTATTGTGCCCCATACATTCTTAATGCTCTTGAGCAGGTTCTATATGCCAAACAATGTAATGAACCTAGTCGAAAGTTAATTTTCTTAATTTAAAGTCGTCTAGGATTTTAGATCAAAATATTGGCGGACACTGGAGGTTGGGAAGCTTTCCACTACAAATTAGAGAAGCCTTGTAAACAATTATGTTTAACCCAACTTTTTGGCATCACCTTGCTATGAGAAACTATGTAATTTGCATCTTCGAAAATATGCCGTCGAAGTTACTGCATAATGATAATATCTATATAATACTGCTCTACAAAGATCGGACATGAGAAAGTTAGCAAAAAAAATCGCAAAAAAAATCATTATATCATCCAACAGTCCACATAAAGCCGATGTCTTTCAACAATGTAGCTAAAACGATACAAATGATTATCGCCTTTATGTTGAGTGTTTGGTGTTTTGTGGATGAAATGGTGTTTTTTATGTTCAACTTCTACACCAAGAGATCCAGTGAGGTACATCTACAATAAGGCAAACATAGTTAAGGGTAACAATATTCCAACCGAGTTTTTCATTTTCTGCGAAATATTCCAGCTTCAGAATTTGTTTAATTCTAGAAAATCTCACTTTTCTAATAAGAGACCAAAAATTGTCTCTGAATTTTATAGAGTTTCATCAAGTATCCAGTTGCATTCCGTAGGAATCTAATTTGATTGCTATTATTTTTATTTTTATTCGTGGTACTACGTTATGTTACCAATATATTTTATATATTTTGTTTGACAAGAAGTTGGACAAACTTTATTTGAGAATATTTGTTATCGATAGTAATGAAGTTATAGATAAACTTGGTTTTAATTTCAATTCTAAATGATACCAACACCATATCAAAGTAGAAATATACATCTAGCATAACACTTTTTTAATTTATTAGAAATTTTAAGTTAGCCAAACTGTGTGCGCATGCGCAGTGCAATGTTTTTGTTGAAAAATAGGATAGGATTAATTTTGTTTCGTGCTCATACTTTTAACGAATTTTATGTTTCACATTATGCAAAAAAAATTGCATTAACAACTTCATTATAATATTCATATACAGCCTTACACATGAAGTTCGTCATAAATGGGGGTTTTCTTTCCTGTTTATTTGGTCAATGCTGGGCTCGGATCACGATACTCGCAACTCGACTCGAATCCGCCATTTTTCATCGAGAATATAAAAATCTCATTCACGAAACTCGATTGATCGACTCGTCTCGACTCGTTTTACTGCAACGGAGCTTGCGAATTACATTTGTAGTTGTCGTAGTTGTCTGTAAACATCCTCTCTTTCTATCGGATTTTGCATCTCGGTTGAGTGTGTTTCTCTTCATCTTCATGTTGTTTTGCTTGTTACTGTCAGGGTAGCACACAACAATACAAAATAGATTATAATTACCATTACTTTACCAAAAATAATATTATTCGGAAACAGCTTCAAAATCAGAGAAGGCGCCGGGAAAATATCAATCTCCTAAGAGAGAGGAGATTCTTAAGGGACAGAGCAAATCCCTGCAGTCTACTTGACATACAGTTTATAAATTCTTTTCTATTGAATAAAATGCTGATTAGAGAATTAATTGCATTATTACAGCCTCACATAACCAAGAAATCAGCAACAAGAAAGGTACAACAGCTGCTATCGCGGTGCTAGAAATGGTATCGAAAGATGCATAGGTATTTTGAAGATATTTGGTTGTATTTTGAGGAAGAGAATGCTTTTCATTAGGTTTAAAAGCCATTCTAAAAATGCAGAAAAATCAATGCAATTTTTATAGTTTTTTTAAAATTGTCTCATAAAAATTACTTACGCTGGTTTTGGAATGTGTTGTATGTAAGATTTATGAAAGGTTTACCAAAACAAAACGAAATTACAATAAAATTGAAGTTATTCAAATAACATCCGTCTGTGTTCGTCAACTAAAACTCTATATAAACAAGGCTAAAACTAAATATACTAACCAACTGTGCTAAAAAGCCTTTCTAAATTAGTTCTTTCGTCCCAAACGTACGAGAATAACCGAATATTGTCAAAATTTATTCGGTCGAGTATCGTGAATGTTTTGCAGAATACGAGTCGACTCGTTTCTTGAAATAGTCGAATAAACTCGGCCGAGTATGGTGATCCGGACCCTGATTGCTTAAAACATCATGGAAAATGATGTCCATAAAAGCCGTCAGGTGACCTAATTAGCCTGCTTTTTTTTTGAAGATTTTGAAAAAGTTTATGAGAAAAACTAGTTCACTTCATTCATTCATCTATTAAAAGCGATTTCAATTTTCTTTTCAATGTTAACATTTTTTAATCTATCATATTTATATATTAATATACTTGAATAGATATTTGACAACTACTCTATCGAGGTGACAGTTATCCCCCTTATTTTTGCTTTTGTCAGGATATTCTGCCTGTATTTCGCATTATGATAAATTTTTATTGGGAGTTCTTCAAATTGCAGTAAAAATGTCTTTTGTCTGTAAATATTTTTTAGTTGGGCTTTTCAATATAAATAACAATTGCATCAAGCGTGGCGTAGTTTTATCGATGTACTATATGCAATTAAAAAAAATACGTTTGACATTTTTTACTTCTCGCAAATACATTGAAAGGTAACGTTTGCCTAAACAAATAGTTTTATGGCGATTAAAATAGATTTTTCTTACAGTGTTTTTTGAAATTTTGCAAAATAGTGCTATATTTTGAGATTTGTTGAAAAAACTTAACTTTAACAGGTTAACAAAGCCGTTTTTATGGTCATTATTTGCTATTGGCTGATTTTTAAGCTGGAATCGTGTACAGAAAAAAAATTCCATTTATTCCATTCTTTCACAAGCGATGTTTGCACGAAAATATCTGCATATTACCCGCAGGTAATATGCAGATTTCCTAAATCTTACCTCATTGACGGGAAAGAAGATATTTAAACTTAACGTGTGTGTTGACGCCTAGCAGCAAACTAAAATACGTGTACTTTTTGAGTATGTAAACAACTTAATTTCATAATTTCTATTTAGAAATATGTCTCTTGAAAAACTTATTCGTGTTCAGACTTTTACGACTTAATGACAAATCAAATCCTAAAGTAGTCATTCACCATCAGCAGTACAGGATATATTGTATCAAAAACGGGTCGATGGCCGCAGTGGTTAGGCGGCTGACTATCGTTGTGAGAGGACGATAGGCGCCGGGGTTCAATTCTCTGGAGGGACGGTGACATTTTTTCAGAGAGCTTAATCCCGGATCGACTTGCCATTCGCTGTTGGGAGCAAACTGATTAACAGCACGGCATCATAAAAGGCGATATGATGCTGTCACAAAGCCAATTGAACACAACATACACACACAAAAACTACACCGCGAGAGTTGCAGTGATAGCCAGACAAGCGATACAGCTTACGAAGTCACTGCAACAAGCACCCACCACAGAAAAAAATACAAAAGAATCAGGATGAAAAGTTACTCCCGATAATTTAGCATTTATTTTCATTTTCATATGTAGGTAGTCAATGTGTAAATACAGTGTTTTCCAATAGGAAACAACAATATGATTTTAAAATGAAATAGTATAATAGATAACGCTTATGTTTTGAATAGAACTTCGTAATCTCACGAATGCAGCGTAATTGAATATTGAATCTCAAAGCATCAAGTGTTTTTGGCCTGTTTGCATAAACCTTAGATTTTAATATCCTCTCTCCAAACTTTTCTTGCAGTATGGCGATATATCTTCTAAATCAAGCGCATCCAAATTTGGCCATAAAAAATTTGTCAACATCTGTCGGTATCGTTCACCATTCACTGTAACTGAATCTGCAACCACATTTTAGAAAAAAAGTGGTTCAACGATACCATCATACCATAAACCACACCATACAGTTACTTTCAGGGCATATCAAGGCTTCTCGTAAATCTGTTGTGGATTGTTTTCACACCAAAAACGACAATTATGTTTATTTACGTAATCACTTAACCAAAAATGAGCTTCATCTGACAAGATAATTTTTCCGCAAAATTGCGATTCCTTTCAAGTGGTTCTAAACTCCATGCAGCATGCGCTTACGTTCTTAGGTCGAAACAATCTTATACGGTTGTAAATTTAAGTCCTAACCCTTGAGCACGACGAGGACTTGATAAATTTGGACCTTCTGCAACACTAGCTCTTACAGCAGCAATAATCTCAACAGTTCTGGCATTTCGGCATCTTACTGGTGTTTTAACATCGCGAAGTACGCGAAAAGTGTTCACATAAGAACGACGACTTTCGTAAAATTTTTGGACAATAACCAACCGTTTTTGGAGCGAGTATTTAGCTATAATAAATTGTTAGAGTTTAGTGAACATACATGACAACTTTATTACCACATATGTACACATCATTACATCATCATATATCATATATCATTTTTATTGGAAAACCCTTTAGAAATAACAGTAAAAATGTCCAAATAACACTTACTATCAAAATAATCAGCAGTAAAACTAGTGTTATCTTTTATATGTACACAAAATATCTTTATCTTTATCCTGTATCTTTTTACATTAATTGCTTTGTTAGAATTACCTTCTTCTATTTTCTGTTAATCTGAAGGAGTTTAGTTTTTTTATAAATTGTGATTATTTCTTTCCATTATTTCAATATGCGTGTGTACGTGGAAAGCATAAATCTAATTTGAAGAGACAGTAGATGAAAGAAAGGGAAGAAAAAACACCACCAAAACCATTTTCGATTTATAAAATTCCTACAAGATAATTGAAAAAACTAATACAATACTCCGCTTTATTATTAGAAATCCAATATGAAAAAATAGTTCTATTCACGACGCAGTTGGAATTCCAGAATAAAATCTGGTTCGATTTTTCTACAACAATAGTCGCCAATGCAGAATCCTACTACATAATAGAGGAAAAATACATTTTCCATCGAATTTCCCACAGCATATACAGGATTGGAGTTTCACAGTTAATTGGTTGGTCGTGCGGTAGTATTTTCTCTAGTCGAGCGACAAAAATATCCATTTTAGTAATCCACCACAGTCCAAACAAACACAAATTTGCGTGCACGAGAGGCAGAGGGAATTGTTTTGCCGCCAGCCTTGTCGTCCTGACACTAAAATTCTCTCTCCTAAATTTGCCTTATGGTGGTAATGGATTCGATATGTTCCGGTAAATCTGGCTCGAATGCGAACGATTCATTCGTGGAAATTTGTTTATCGACGGCGACAAGCGTGTTTTAATGTTTTCGAACGTTAAGGGAATCAAAAATTCGCATCTCCCGGGATGGTGAATTTAACAGCCCGGGAAAATTGTCGCTAACGATGGTAAATCGATGTTTTCCACTTGTAATCGAATTTATTTTAGTGTCATTATAATTGATTTCACATATTTTCGTTAATTTTATAATATAATATATCTTTCTTATTATCGATAGTATGTAAAAATGTACAAAGAAAGACTACATATTGCAAAATGAGTACTTATTTTTGAAAGGTGAAATCAATAATTTAATAAATTTTTAAACAACCAGTATGTAGAAAATTCCCTCACAAAAGTGACCACTATGATAGTTCTAGTTAAAACATTAAACGATCGTGCTTAATGGGTATCTGGCGATATCTTTGCCATCTTTGACTTTCTAGCAATAAAAAAATACATCACAAACGAGTGGCACGTGATTTTGATCAAAACAGAGACATATCTAAACTAACTAGCTATCCATTCCACTCATAGAAAACAGCTGTTGGCAAAATATCCTTAGGGTTTGCTAAATTGTAAAAAAACATGTATTAGATAATGTTTCCATATCAGAGTGTGGAAATACACAAGGGATGAAGCTGTGGTACACATTTATTAGTCATTTTAAGTTAAAAGCAATGCAAAAGCTGTTCGAAAACTAGTTGAGGTTTTGCGAAGTAATCTCTAATTGGAAAATATGACAAAAATGTTTCTATAAGTCTAAATTTAGAACAGCACCATATTCCAAGATCAAAATCAGTTTACGTAGTTTTTCATTTATTATTGTTGGTCCCAAGCGGTAGTTCAAGACTGTGGCTATAAGTTTAACTTTTTAACGGCGAGAGTTTGCTGTCTAATGTCGCTGACGTATTGCAGGACGGTCTATCATCGTTGAAAATCTTTAGCGGTTTCGTCTTCGATGATTTTCCACCAGCAGTCACAATATTTTTACCTTAACATTCTATTTATTTCCAGCTTGATAATTTCCCAGATTCTGGCTTTATAAAAAGTATATTTAAAGCATTTCGTGCTTATGTATTGATTTTCTTACAATTTTATTCTATACTAGATATCTCTACCAGATTTTAAATTTATGGTCCGTCGCTTCTACACCTACTTATTTAGAACAACAACTTCAAACTTGGTGGAGGAAACCGTTTTATCAATGCTATCCGTCATCAAATCGAGTGTGGAATGACGGGAGATGAGTTCAAGAATTATTGATAAATGCCGTTACGTGCTGGTCCTACCTGTTTCTAATATATTTACCTCTATCAAAAGAGGCAGAGAGGGGATACTCAACAGTTGCACCCTGCATTGGTGTCCTGCTACGTTTATGTTTGTGTACTTTGTGTTAGTGTATAAGGTCGACACATAAATAATAATAATAATAAAGTAATCATTAAGTACTTCTCGTATATTATAAGAGGAAAGTTATAGAATGGTTTAGTTCTCGGCTTCGCTCTTTGACACCACCTCTGAATAAACCTTAAGATAACTTACGTCTTTTCCCTTCCACTTTGAAACACCACAGGTGTTATGTCAAAAGGAAAACGATATAGGTTATATAATTTGTTCACAAATTATTAAATTTATTTATATGTTGTATCTCATTTGCTGTGCAATTACAGGTATAGATTTATAGAAGCTTTTATACTCCAAATTATTCTGTTTCTATAAACGCAATGAATCAGCAGTGAGTGACTATAATGTAGCATAATAAATCTTGTTATAAAATCTGAAATGTGTGTTTTTTAAATAATTTTCCGTAAAAAGTTAATATTTAATTCAAAGTGTAAATTAGTACCTACTCCTATTTATCAAGCCCATTCAAGTGACGTGTACTCATAAATTACATACAGTAGTCGGTTCCATTGCAGTGGAAGCACGAAATTGTCGTCTATCTAACCGAGATATATCTTGGAAGTCGACCTCTTTAACGTAATTGCTTCAACCTACGGAGAAGGTGGTAAGAGATGCGAATAACAGCTACTTCTATTTACAGAAAATTAGCGAAAATACGAGTACTGCATTACTAAGAATTCCTATATTATATCTCAAACTTTGCTTGTGTATTAAAATCTAATATTGTCACAGAATGTAATTTTAATAACATTTGCATACACATCTTGGAAATTACGTCAGAAACTTCATACTAGTTGCCCTACTTTTTTTCGAAAAAAATAAAAATATTTAGATTATAGCATAGTAATCCAGGTTAGAAAGTTTAGCCTTAGCCTAAATACTTCTCTAATAACATTTTTAGTAAATTGTTGGGAATATTTTTACAATGCTGTTTAGGAAAATTTTACAAAGGTCATAGTATTTCACACGGTCATTACATCTTCGTCTTGAGAAGACTACAGGTAAATATGTTCTTAATTAAGAAGTTAATTTAATTAGAAAAATGTATGAGTTTCGAAAGCTTGTAATTATTTTAAGAGAAATACAATACCTTAATCTATTACTTTCAAATATAAGAACATTTTTGGTATTGATCTGATTTCTACTTTTGTTTAATCACACCATGCCATTCGATACGTATGTTGTATGTACGGTATGTTTATCTCTCTATTTTCATCCATCCCTTTTTTTGATTTTGGTTTAACGAATGAGCCATAATCTGCAAAATTATCCCATAATCTCTTAAAAGTAGGTAACGACGGCTGACATTATCGATCAAAATAATTTTCAAAATAAACTTCAGCAGCTCTAGTAGAATTTTTCTGGCACTGAATGTACCATTCAACCGTATCACGCTTTTCTACGTTAGAAAATTCCATAGCCAATGCAAACTTATGATTAACGGCCTTTTGCACAACATCTGTTGGTTGCTAACAGAAAGATGTCAACTTCACAACTATTTGATAAATTCGCGGTAGCAAGTACGTTGTCAACCATCCTTTAAAACCGTAGCACATTAGACGGAATGACACACAGTCGTGGAAAAACAACTCTTTGCCGCGTTTGAAATTCAAAAATTATATGAAGTTGTAAAAGTTTGGTAAGGATTGTTTTAAGGAATTTCAAATATTCAACTTTTTTGGAAAATCTATAATTTGTTGGCAATTTTTTATATGTATGTAGTTATACATATATGTATACCTATATATCAACAGCCAATATTATAGTGTCATCTGCAAACAGTGCAACACTAATATTGCCACTACTGTACCACGGAAAGAGTATTGAACCCACTACACTACTTTGAGGTACACTTGCGTCTAAAGTATTCATTTTTTTTCCAGTCTGTATGAGCGGGACGAGCGAAAGGCAAACTCGGCCAAACGAGATACCTATTGTGCAGTGACCAATTAAGATCCCTGTGAGTAACCTCAGCCTGTCTGTGCTCATAACAACTATCTTATAAAGTTCTAGCGACGAGTTCGGATCTGACAAAGGCTTTGATGCTGCCAGAAGAACTCTCACACGTCGGTTTCATTGCCTTTGCTTCGAGAGTGGCTTGGCACCCATCTCAATGTAATGCCGTGATGTTCCGCCAGTTTCTCGAGCTTTCTAGGGCAGTCAAGTACTTCTGGCTGTCAGATGAAATTTCTACCAATCCGTTTACCGGCGGGCAGTTTGAAATGCCCTCTGCGCAAGCCAAAATATCCATAGGAGAGATGTGATTTTAGTAGCTGGCTGTATTGTATAGGACAAATTTCTCTATTACGTTGGTTTGGTGTCTTTGGAGTTTATTAAAATATGATTGATAGCATTAGAGTAATTTGACTTTTTTGTTGTTTTCCATAGGGAGTAGAAGCATTATTGCTTAGTTGCTGAAAGAATAAACTTATACTTTCTTGTTTTAACTCACGTACCTTTCTTTTAAGTAATTAGTCTGTTCAGGATAGCTTTATTCGCTGGATTTCTTCTTACTTACCATCAAAATGTCCACTTCTTTTGATTGGTTTTACTTTTATTGCATTTTGAATATTTTGTTAAATCTTTTCTGTTGTATATCCCCAACTCCTCGGAAAAGAAATAGTATTTAAAATCCGGTGTTTATTTAAGATACCTATATAAATATTTTGCAAGAATCAAACACTTAGAAAGTCTAATATAACAAAAGCCATTTTGTGTTCTGAAATATTAGTTAGAAAAACAAGCACTGCTATGAATTTACTTTAAATTAATTTAACTTTAATTTAATTTAAAATTTACGTATTATACACAGTATTGTTCTCATATATTATATATAATTATATCTTTCTACACCAATGGTAAGACTGAAAATAAATAAAGTAAAGTAACTATGAATACAATAGTTTAGTACAAAAGATACTTTTGTGATACTTTTTTTATATATACTGTTTTATGCACGTGGTTCCTAGTCGATAAAACAGAAGCAATAACAAATGCAAAGAACTGTATACACGGCAATTACAAAATACTGCTTTTGTTATATTTTCCAGGGATCCATAAATTCTTAATTTAAAACTTTATTTGATAGTACCAATCTACAATAAAAAAATTGCATACCCAAGAGAAGAAAACATGTCTTAAGAATAGAGCACATCAAATTTATTGCGAATTTTAATGAGAAAATTCCAGGAGCTATCTGCTATTTTATATCCTATCCTATTATTATACAACAAAATAGGGCATAAATTATCACAGACAAGTATACACGTTCATTATATCTATTATCGTTAGTAAGCTTGGCGCGATCTCAGCAAAATACTTGACTCTCTGACTTTAATGAGAAGCAATCCGTTGAGAGAAACGTACAACGTTGCATCACTTATAATGAACTTTGCGAGTCTTCCATTTCAGCATGAAAATGAAGTGTTTATTTTATAACTCTACAATCTCAACATCGGCGAAACTCGAAGAAATTTAATCACTTACAATTTAGTTAACACACCCGGTTTAGTAATAAATTAGGGAGTATTGCTGAAAGAATCCTAATAGAGTGACTCCCATACATATACATAGATATAGTGGTATTATGAAAGTCTTTTGATATGTTAATGAGAAATAGATTTTTCTAGAAATAATAGTGTTACAAGCAACTTTACTTCCGTTGACGTGTAATAAGAAAGTTAGAAATTTAGAAAAATAAAATTTTTATGAAAGTTCAAAGACACATAGCGCACAAACTCTAAAGGTTAAGTGTTAATATTGTGAAAGAAGAACATTATGTGATATTATAGTATAAAACGTTTTCCTAACGGTAGTAGTAAAAATATAGTAGTGATCATAAATGCTTTTCCACTGTATTTCACGTTAGAGGATACAATGAAAATAAGGTTGTTATGGAAACTGCTGCGAAACAAAGGACTTTGTTGTAGAGAATTTAATTTCAGAAGACTATCGCTTACACAATTTAATGTAGCACTAAATTGTGTAATATTTTTATAAACGCAGAGAGATGATAGTTTCCTTTAACAGCAAATTAATAAAAATATATATTAGAAACTATTTTGAAATCTGAACCACTGATTTAAAAAAAAGGCAAAGCAATTGGATGATCAGGAGAGTTCTCATGGCCAATTCTAATTAAATTTTTGTGCTAGTGAAGGCCAAGTTTTCGATTAGGGTGATAAATTAATTTCCTTTTGATGAAACTACTCCTTTGTTTTTCTAAAATTATAGCTGCTTTGTTTTGTTGAAATATCCAGTGTTGTGTCAGCAGAACTATTTTCAGAAAAGAATTAGAATTCTTCCGCGTAGAAATAAAACATATATGGCTTTCATTGTTATGGGTAAAAGTCGTCCAATCCATTATACTACCGTCACGAAAATTTCGAGTCATCGCAACTTTAGTGTCCTTGCGCAAATCGTGCCAATCATATTTGAAACCATCAGGGCGGTTGAAGCTAAATTTCTTCTCGTCACAAAACATGTCGTTGTTCCACTCATGATCCCATATCTCATACGATCTTACACAAATATCAGTCTTGCCTGTTTATGTGTCTCTTTTAAGGGTGGTTTTGAAATTTTTTTCAGTCACCGAAAACATTCTCTGCCCGATAAAATTTTTTGTACACATCTGTTAGTTCCTGGTAAATTTAAATTACATTTTATTTTCTGCGCAGTTACATTACCAGAAGAGGCTAACCGAAATATCGATGAGCGCTGCTTTCAAGTTTGTTTTTGATTACTTCTTTTGCCCTAAGAATTATCCAACTTTATAAAATTGTTGATGAGATGGCGGGATGGTCTTATTTTCTTAACTATGGCTCGGTTTGAAAACCCTGTCTTTTTTATAGGAAGTTATTTTTGTTTTTTTTCACCTCGGGTAGCAATTTACCTCTTGGCATTTTTGATATATAATGTCATGTTATGTCATTTCGATCGTTTCCAACAAAATTCGTTAGAGTCATATATTAAATACTGTAAATTTGGGATGAATTGAATTGTCAAAACTCCACGTACACACATACTGCTGCTATTTAGAAAAACTAAAAAATATGAGGTCAAGAAAAACAAGAAAAAAAGGATGATGGTTTTGAAAAGTTGATTGAAAAAATAGAAAAGTCAGATGAAGGAAAAAAGTTTTTTTTTAAGAAGATTGAAAATTAGAGAGACAGGAGCAAGAGAAACGTTTTTGAAAATTAAAAAAAAAAGATTTGGATTGATTTTGAAAAAATGACGGATGAGAGGAAAGAAAAGGAAAAGATTTTGGATAAGATTGATGTGTGAGAAGGAGGAGAGAAGGGAATAGACGAAGAAGAAAAGATTCAAAGGAAGGAAAAGGAAAAGAAGTAGAAGCAGGAACAAAGTGTTTTGGGGATAAAAATATTTACATATCACGCACAAATAATTAAGGTAAGAGAGGGTGGGTTTCAAAATTATTATTGTAAAGTGTTAATATATGTTTTTTAAAATTTTATTTGAGTTTAATATTGAACACTGCAATATACTTCCTTAATATATACATTTTACAAGAGTCACTATCTGACTTGGACGATACTTTTGTCCAAAAACTAAGAAATAACATCAGAAAAGCAAATTTTTCTGAAGATCGAGAGTCCATTCTAATATACAACTAAACAATTACAGATCTAAAAATCAGACCACCAGTTGAACTAAAGAGGCCTGTAAACACAAATTACCGACTTACAACCCGCCAAAAACAGCACTAACAGGAAGAAAAGCAGTAAAAGAGAAATTGGCAGTGGTCAACATAGTGCAATGTTGTATTGAGAGCGTTACGACTTTAAGTAGGTAAGGCTGATTGATAACAGAGTCAGTTCCTTATTGGCAATAATAATAATGGACATCTAAATAAAAAGCAAAAGCTAAATGCTCTCCGTACGTAATTATCAAGTTTTCGAGAAGCAGAAATTTACTGGCTGATATTTTCAAAGGAAACAAAAAGCTTGTCTTAAGTTCAGTTCAACCATGTTTATTCCATCACTTATTCTAACATACGAGGACGTTGCAAGGTTGTAGGGGATTTATCGGATGATGATGAGAGCTTCATCAAATGCGAATAATGTTCACATTCATACATATAACTTTATCGAATGACACAGTTCTCATTACGTTTGCTCAACTGGATTGAAATAAAGTTTCCTCTACGGATATTTAGTTTGGAAAATTATTCAATTGAATACTTAGATAATGTAACCCTAAATTAACATTCTTTATGAAACCGCAAGTGCATAGTGCTGTAGAAAAAAAAAAAATTCAACATGTTTTCAGGACCTAATCATATAACATAGACAACTGTAGTGACGGATGAAAAACTTCATACTTAACCAATAAGTCACCAATGTAAACTCATAATGATATTTGAAGGTTATCTTTAATAGTGATAAGCTGTAATTATACTGCAACTCTTGCGGTGTAGTTTAGTGTGTGTAAGTTATGTTTAAATGGCTTTGTGACAGCATTATCGCCTTTTATGATGCCGCGCTGTTAATCACTTTGCTCCCAACAGCGAATGGCAAGTCGATCCGGGATTAGTTAGACGGGATCTTTAATAATAATAATTATGCCTCAGCCTTTTCCGTATTTGCGCCTGTTACTTTTCCGTATTTCATGGAAGGAAATCAAGTTTATAAAGGCAAGTGTACTAGCCACTTCACCACTAACCTAGTCGATCAAATTATTAACAAATAATTTGAAACTAATTTCAAGGTACACTATGAGGTAACATCATAATTTCGATACTAATCTTCTTATTAACAAGGCTTCACATCTATTAATTCTACTTTGTAAACAGCAACAAAAGCAACGCGTCAGTATACCCATTATCTCACCTTATATTCACTCTAATCTATTCCATCTAATCTCCCCTTCTTTGAGATTCCGTCCGGCTTGGGAATGTTTAAGAACATTTGCGTCTGGTACGCAGATATTTAAAAGAAATGGGCCGTACAGTAACCGAGAAATATTTCTATATTTCGCGCTTTTATTTTGGTGTATTTTCTTCGAATAGCAAACTGCAAAAAAAACGGCTTTTACGGTACGGAGAGATTAAAAAAGAGGAATGTAAGCGGAGTTATACTACGGTTGTTGTGTCTTCCGTTCTGAAAATTATTTATGACCTGACGAGAGTGGGAAGCTAATGGTAAATGTTTCTTTCGTATTTTGTTTTCCGCGTTTTACTAGAGAGAATTTTAATGTTTATAGGTTTTTTCCCTTATGAGAAGGGATAACAAGAGAAATGGCAATAATAAATGTATTTACGTTAAACGGCGCGATATATTTCAGCGCTCTAGTTTCATTGTATGCGGTGAGTAATTGTGTTTTGATGTGTATTATTATGCATTTTCTTCGGCTAGTTATATGCACTGGACATAGATTTATGCAGTTTCATGACATACACACAGAGTATGTATGTTTTGTGTATGCATTATTTTTTGTATAATTGCAAAACGTGGTTAATCAAAATTTACATAAGGATTTCCATACTAAAATTGGAATTAGAAAATACCAACACATTGTGTAGCTCTGACATGAAGGGAGAAGATTATATACAAACATACATATTTGAATTCATCATGTTTGCGCTTTAATGTACTATATTTCGCCGCAATCTTCGTTGTGGCTTAATCTAGTTTGAAATAAGATCTAAAACGAGTTTAGATAAATCTTCTAGCTTCCTTATGATGATTATCTTATATATATAGAATATAATATTATGTCTAAATGGATACTGCTTTACAACTACAGCTACAGGTGTTTATGATGTCTTCCTCTAATAACATTAGATTAAATATGAATTCTAGATTATGAGAGAAACGAGATCATAAAGATAATATAAAATATTGGATGTTAATATTAGCGACGTCTACCACAAGGTTTTTTCAAGAAAGTAGTACGTCTACTTAAATATAACCATCAACAATGATTAATGGTTACAGCTTGCATATAATGTTTTCTTTTTATGTAATTCGGTAAGTATGCAATAGTTGTACAATTCTTTATTAAAAAGGCAAATTTTAGCTAATATAATTTGAGTTTTATCAAGGTACAGTTAAAAAAAGCAATCAAATAGTGCTTCATCAATAGCGGGAGTATCCTCCGAGAACAGTGCGTACCATCACTACACAGAGGGGACACAAACTGCTGTGTAGTATCGGATCACGAATATGTCGCCTTGAAATCTAGCTTGTTTGAAGCTGAGAAGCCTGATATCCCAACCAGGAGATATGCTCGCGTGTTTAACGAAGAATCGTTTCAGCTGTTTGAGAGGTATATTCATCATCAGACGTGGACAAATTTTACCCCTTTAGCAATATAAACGAAGCCTTTGCTTACTTCCATGAAACTATAGTTTTCTACTATTGTCTGTGTTTTCCCGAGAGGCTTGTAATGGCAGATGGGACCGCGACACGTGGTAGATGGGTGAATAATAAAGTTCAAATATTGAGTCAAAATTTACGAGATTTGTATAAATGACAACCAAGATAGTTAAACGAAGTTAGTTAAAGACACAAAGAAAAATTATTTTAATGAACATATTTCAAATTCCAAAAATCTAAATAGAACTGCATCATGTCAACTTCGAATAAAAAAGCATCTAACAAAGATGGGCATATTAGATTAAAAATAAATGAGGATATGGTTGTGAACCCTGCTGCAGCGTTTAATGAATTTTTCATTAGTGAACCCAAGAGAATAAGTTCCTGGTTACAGATATGTACCCAAACAGTTCTCCCGAAATCCACAAAAGTCAATGTGCAGTCCCAAGAATTTTACAGAGATTTCTTACTGTATGTAACAACCAGGTATTACATTGAAATATTTAAGGCGATAATAAAACACTTTAACCCATTAATAAAACAGTTTTATTACTAAAACACCGCATTGCTGTTGAAACGCGTCGGTGTTTTAGTTAAAACTTGTTTGGTGTTAAGTGTGTTAAAAGTGTTAAATATTAATGTAAAACCAGGTATTTATTAAGAAATCTTGATAAAATTCTTGGGATAATAAAACTGTTTTATTATCGCCTTGATGAAAACTGCATTTTGTTGAAACGTCGGTGTTTAGTTAAAACTTGTTTGGTGTTCAGTGGGTTAAAGTGTTTAGTGTTAAATATTCAATGTAACAACCAGGTATTACAGTAAGAAATCTCTAAAATTCTTGGGACTGCACATTGATCAGAACCTAAACTGGAAGAGATATTACCAAATAAGGAATCTAAAAAACGTAATTGATTTCAAATACTCCTATTTACTTAACTTTTACTATGGTCAAGTTCATAATAGACTCTGCTATGGGGTTGCTATTGGCTGCTGTAAGCAAGGTGTTCTTGGCACAGAAACGAATTGTTCGATGTATTGTAGGCATTAAACCTACAGATTCATGTCGGCCGTATTTTAAGGATTTAAACATACTGCCATTACCTAGTATCTATATTCTGGAGATTCTGTTACACGTTTTTCGGAATAAGGCGGATATTATGAAGAATGGTGACTATCACTCATATAATACAAGAAATAAACATAAATTTAGTGTTCCCTTAAATAGACTAACTATTACAAAGCGGGCACCTATGTCCGCAGGAGTAAAACTTTTTAACTCGCTTCCGGATTATAGCTCAGCAGATAGTAATATAAAGTGCTTTAAATCGCAGATACATTTTCTGTTGGTCCAGCACAGCATCTATGTACTCCGTGGAGGAATTTTTAGCACAGGTAGAAACCGTATAGGTGTTATGTGTTTGTATGTATGGATGTATTTGTATGATACTATCTGTATACTACTATAGCGCGCACTAGCACATGTGGTACTTTTATATTTTTGTACTTTTATATTTTTATATATTTAGTAAATGTTATGTATTACCAATGTATCTGACCTGTCCTATACACGTATGTGTCTAATTGGATTAATAAATATCTATCTATCTGTACATGCAGCAGACGTGTATGTTCATTATGTGTAATCGCATCCCATACAATATACGAGTACATCTACTATGTGCATATCCACAACCATTCCTTGCTCAAACTCGCTTAGGTAATTCGAACATAGTACCCCTTCGCACGACAGTAAAAACGGCGGGTTCCTCCCACCCGCTACGGTTTCCATTTTACAGGGTGTGCCTGTCAGTTTTTCCAAGAGGATAAATCGATTGAATTAAATCTTTTTTAATCTTTTAAAGTATTCTTTTACTTTAAAATATGACAATTTGTCAATTTACATATGTCCTTACGTAATTCGCTAATTATAATTATGATAAGGTAATCCTTATTTCCATTTCAGATCTTGTAATTTTACACACAAACGTTCCTTCTGGTCATATATGGATTTTTTCAGTGTGCCTCTCTCGATTCCTGCACACTGAATATCGCAAGCAACATGCATCTTTTAATCCCCTTTTTGTGTTTTTGCAAAAAGGATGTACGGAATGTGGTTTAAATTAATTAACTCTTAAAATTTAAACGTCACTTATATACATATAATATATTGTGTATTTTATGGTGAAGGTGTAGGTAAATGTATACCTCAATTTAGATAAAGCTCAGTTTCCAAAAAAGGTACGATGTTTTATATACTCAAATTCTAAATTTTGTGTTCTATACGATACCGAAACTATGTATGTTAATACTTTTAAGTATGTCTATTTTCAAATTTTGTTGACTATTTTCTTATTTCACTTATTATTTCAATTACTGTAATTTAACTAAGAAAACTAAGAATTTTACCAATTGCTTAATTAATTTTGTAAAATATGTTATTTTCAAGGCATTCCAATTTAAACATTCGATCATATGTTTTCTGATAACCAAATGTTATATACATATAATACGATTCAATATAATTTTTTTTCATCTAACGGACAGACCAGAAATTTAAGCTTGCAAGTACCTATAACGCAATAGAACTGCAATAGATACATACAAGTCGAGTTTTTTTGAATTGATAGCATTGGGATCTCAGAAACTACTGGAGATAGAAAAACTCTTAGATGGGAAAAGATGCGCAGTTTTACGAGTTTGATTTAAAACTGCTTTTTTTTCTCCGATAACTTTCATGGCTTATTAGATATTCAAAGAAAACTAAATTATATGATTTTATTTAAACATGCTTAGCATCGTTAATAGTAATTTTAGACAAAAATTGTTCAGACAAAAGTTTTAGATAATTTTACGCCAAATAAAACTATGTAGCTAATTTTTTTTCGTTCACTACTATCGAATTATGACACAAAGTTGTGTCTTCTTAAATGGAAACCATACTTAGTTTTGACATCGTTAAAAAGCTTATTTTTTGCTGATTACAATGATATAAGTTATTTTTTAGGTTATTTTTTTAAATAAAGAGGATATAGACATCTCTATGATTGTTCACTTTATAAGATAAAAACTAAAAAAAAAATGTTTGGTGTTTTGCAATTCAAACAACGACAAATCTGAGTTACAATAGTGTTCGTTGGAGCAGTCGAGATAAATATACTAACATTGCTTTCACGTTGAGTCACAGAATTGAGAGCTGTTAATTTTTACTTTTAAGTTAAGTTAATTGTCAAACATTGACAATTAATTGGGATAATTTAGCAGATTATGGTTCGTTCGTTAAACCAAAATCAAAAAAAAGGGATGGATGAAGATAGAGAAATAAACATATTAGCAAGTGTCGCTCAGAATCCATCTACATCGACCAGACAAATTTCAACAGAAATGGGCTCCTCTCAACGCACTATTGTCAGAGTGTTGAAGAAGCATAAATTTTCGTCCCTACAAATTATCAGTATCACAAACTTTATATGAAGATGATAACATCAGACGAATAGCTTTTTGTAGATGGTTTAAAGATCAGTGTCAAAACGATCCACACTTTTCAATGAACATATTATGGACTGATGAATTTCGTTTCACAAATTGTGGAATGTTTAATAGGCACAATGAGCACGTATGGTCTCAAACAAATCCACTTCACGTTGAACATAGGAGACCACAAATTAAATTTGGATTTAATGTTTGGTGTGGTGTTATAGGATCAACTGTTCTTCCTCGTTTTATTTTTGATGGATCACTAACTGGCAATCGTTATCTTAATTTTTTACAACAAGGTTTCGAGGAAATGCTAGATAATTTTAATTTAAGAACCCGAGCAATGCTGTAATGGTTTCAACATGACGGAGCGCCTCCGCACAATCAACTGAATGTTAGAAGTTATTTAAATTTGACCTTCCCTAATCAATGGATAGGACGAAATGCACCCATTGAATGGCCGACTAGATCCCCTGATTTATCAGTTTTGGATTTTTCCTTGTCGGGTGTACTAAAACACACAGTATACAAAAGAACATATGAAACAATCGACGATTTAAGAGAAGCTGTCTTAGTTGCTTTTAATAACATCGATAGGCGTAAAGTCCCCGCAATGCTACGCAATTCTGTTGTGAAGAGATGCAATTTCTGTACTAATAATAATGGAGGTATCTTTGAACATTAATAATGTTGTGTGCCTTTAATAAAAGTTCTTATAGTTTTCATTTTATTACTACATAAGATTTCAAAATAAGTTTTCGTTTGGTTTGTATTTTATGAGTTTGAAATTCAATTGTTTTTCATAAAAACTATAAAAATATCTATAACCTCTTTATTTTTTAAAATAACCATATCAAACCTGATATCATTGTAATCGGCAAAAAATAAGCTTTTTAATGATGTCAAAACCAATTATGGTTTCCATTTAAGTTTGTGCCACAACTCGATAATGCTGAACGAAAAAAATATATTAGCGACATAGTTTTATTTGGCGTAAAATTATCTAAAACTTTTGTCTGAATACTTTTTCTCTAAAATTACTATGAACGATGCTAAGCATGTTTAAAGAAAATCGTAAAAGTAGTTTTCTTTGAATATCTAATAAGCCATGAAAGTTATCGGAGAAACAAAACCAGTTTTAAATCAAACTCGTAAAACTGCGCATCTTTCCCCATTTAAGCGTTTTTCTATCTCCAGTAGTTTCTGAGATCTCAATGCTAAACATCCAAAAAAACTCACCTGTATATGAAAATGGAGAAGGCATAAAAAACAAAAAAATAAGTATTATTAAATTAGTTAAACAACTAGATAGCAGAGGTAAGAGTCTGACCAAGAGTACGGTACTACTGCTGACGCTTGTGGCAACGTCCCCCTAGATCGGTTGTCCGGTTGAGTAACCATTCGCTGTTCACACTTAATTAACAGTGCAACATTATTTACGGCGTAATGATATAATAAAGCCATGAAGCACACATTTTTGCATATATTTTACATGGTAGAGCTATAGTGCGAGTAGTCTCGATAAGCAGTATTGCTTGGGAAGCTGCTGCAGGTGTATTTACCACGAAGGAAAAACGGCGCTATGCCAGCATCAATTTTTATTGAGACTTAATAAAAATTTGTCTGACGATAAGTGTAGTATAAGCAAATGTTAAGAATGAACTACCTTAAATTTGAATATAATGGGCGAAAAATGAAATTCTATATACTCCAAACTTTTAAAAATCCAACTTCCAGTTTTGGTATCACTTTAACATCTTTAGCGTAATTAGTACAAAGGAAATGCATGCGATATACTTTTATTAAAACTTGTTAATATTCAACAGTTGTTAATTTGCGATACTCTCATACTAGGGGCGTTTTCGGAAACAACTTGAGCGACCAGGGTTAGTTACCTCTTACATTTAAGTGTTCGGAAACTTAACCTAATCAAGTTACTCTTGTTCGTAAATAAACGTTTTCTTCTACAAACTTTTGTGGGTTGACAATCTGGTTACCGTCGGTTGCAACCATGCAACCCTATTAGAAAGTAGGGTAAACAATAGTAATAAACATCTATCATAATTACATCTGTAAATGCATCCTACTCTATTCCATAATTGTCATTGGTTGTCATTCTAATAAAAAAAAAATGTTCGTAAACTATTATATTACCCGATATTTTGTTTTAAAACCGGTTAAACTAGGCACGTGATTTATGAAACCGGATTGACAACCCGATTGTGCTTTCCGAAAAGCTTCTAGATGTATATTATGTATGTCAGACATGGTAATGTCAACCATCCAAAAAATGCTGTAGCTTAAGCATACAACATCAATTAAAACGTTACTTTTCTAAGGAAATAAATTAAACGTTGCATCATTAGCTTAAATACAGCCAAGATATTCCTGTAGTATCTCGGCACTTTGTGGTTTTTTTTGATTGCCGTATTCAAGGAAAACATAATGCTATGACTCGGATTGGTCGTAAAACTGATGATGTGAATAATAATGAAATTACCATTGTAATATTATTTGCACGTTCTACGTTGTTGTAATAGTTAAATCATCTATATTTGTAACATGTGTGTAAGCAGAAATTTAGTCAGAACACAGAAAAATCAAATGTTCATCCCGAATTTTTAATGGAAAGTGTACTGCGAATTATCCTATATAATTAAAGGCTCACATTGCGATAACCGAGCAAACTATCTTGCCGATGTAAACAGAATTAAAGTTTTCTACGCGGTATATAGCAATACGAAACATCATTAAAATTATAACTTAGCGAATTCCACTTTCATAAAATAATTGGATAAAGTTGAAGCTTGCCAGCTATTAAATTGCAGTACACATATGAAATAATGGTCTTGTAATAGACGACTTTTAAATAATGGTCTCGAGTAACGTCCCTCTTGCGGTTATATCATTTATTGTGGCGTTAGAATGTAGTTACATGCTTCACACAGCCATCGAGTTTCATAACTGAAACGGTTTGCGTTTGTCTATTTTACCTTACAAGCTGCAAGCTTGGATAATAGATTAGAAAACGTAAGAGCTTATTCCGACAGCCACACTAGAGTTACAAGGTTTGCGAATGTATAAGCCAAGCATGCATAAAGTTGAAGATTTTCTGTGCTTACGAAGAAGAGTTTATAAAAGCAGTAATACTAGCTTCTTACAGAACAAACTTTACATTATTGAAAAATATCTAACGGAGAATTTATAAAACATGTAAATCAGAAACTTGTACCATTGATTTCAAACTATTGTAGATTTTATACTTATGAAATGTTATAATTAATATGGCAAAGTTGTTTTATAAATTTCATTTTTCTAAAATTTGTAAAAATGAATAGTTTGAAATATAATATTAACCCTATTATTACCTTGAGCTCAGGAAATAAAACATCACTTTGATAAATTAACGACTATTATGTATTTTACCATAGCGATTTTCGGAAGTAAACAAACACTTTATCTTACTGTAAGAATCAAACATTTTACGTGCCGCTAATCTTTATCAACATAGCCATAACTGTATGACATTAAGCAAAAATCGATTGTCGCTGTCAGGGCTTCAATAGTAAAAGTTTTATTATTATTTCAATTATTCAATTATTTCATAGAAAATAATGAATTATAAATTATAAAATTGGCGATAATAATTTGTATGCACCACGTCAGTAAAGTGTCTTTATCGTACTCGCCTGTTACTCGCCTCGCTCGCTTACCTCACTCGGGTCATAATCAATAATCAATTCAATAAAGAATCACTTTACCGACTTGGTACATAAATAATGCTTTGAAATTTCATTACACATAATTTTTGGCATTAATAATGATAATCGACTATTTATAAAGCTCTTGTTATATTACACTTGACTAACAACCCGTAAAAGTTCTCCTAGGGAAATCTAGAAAAATGATCAAATTTGTCGCCTTCTTAGGTCGTAAGATATTGATGTTTAAAACTTGTGAAAATCCTGAAAATCAACTTCGAAAATGATCTAATATTTCAATCGTGCGTTCTAACATTTCAATCGATTTCCGCAAATTGAAATGTTTTATATTGATCGGATTCGGCACCGCATTTTTTCAAATTCTAGCCGACAGTCGTAAGTAATAGGAAATTGTTGAAAACAAGTAAAGTAAAATGTGAATAAGACATGAAAAGACACGAGAATATGTCGCCAATACGTTAATTGTACCATATGTGCAATAAAATCTGGGACAACTCTTATGAGCATAAATCCCAAGTTTTGATCTGTGTGAACGGATCTGCCGTGACATACAGCATATTCAGATTGTCAGAATAGATTTCAAAGGTTATACATGAATATGTCACATTATAGATTATCAAAAGATTGTACCGGGTGGCCAACTAAGAATGTCGTTCGGCCATATCTCAGGAACGGTTTACAGTACAACTTTGGGAAAAATATTACTAAAGTGACGTCGAGAAACATCTGGAAATTATTTAGAAAAGTGTAGGATGAACGCTAGAGGGCGTAGCTGATCACCAAACACTTTAATTTTTATTTTCCGCAAAATTTACCAACTTTAGGTCTATCATAAATATGAAAATCGGAATCTACTAAAAATTTTGCATAGTCTACGGCAAACAACTTTTTTGTATTTTGTCAAATAAAGGGGTGGGGAAGAGGGGAAACTTTGTATTGAAGGACCGCTTATAACTCCGGTTCTGTTGAACCGAATTTTGCAAACTTAGTCTCGTTGAAAACAGCATTGCTCCTCCAATCTAATGCTTACAAATTGGAACCAATCTAATAAAAGATGTGCAGCCTAGAGGGCGCTGTTTAAATTTTTTCTGGAATTTAGTTTTTCCTCGAAAATATTAAATGGAAACATACATTTTTTGATAACGAATTAAAAAAGTCGGCTAAATTACCAACAAATCAGCGAAAACCGGATATCGATATCTTTGACCAATCTTCAGAAACGTGTGGATTGAAAAAATTTCTTCTATAAATTTAAATTATTCTGCTTTCCGCAAACGGAAATTTGGTGTTATTAGAAGAGATTTTTATTGTCCTATGTTTAGCGATTGAAGCTGTTTAATTTTATCTTGTCTGTCACCGCTGGAGAGCCATAAAGAAATTCAAATACGTACATTTTATGATTTTTAAAAAGAACAGTGCGTGGAATGCTTGACGGCTAAAAAAATAGACTATCATGGATTTTCCTAAACCTACTGTTAGTGATTCAAATTGTTTAAAATTGTCTTTCTTTCTGTCACCGCTAGAGGGCGTTAAAGAGAACAGAATAGAAGACATATAGCCAGCAATTCTCAACAATATGCTTTCCAATATGATGAGTCTGCTGTGCATTTCTCCGTAAATGTTCGCAATTTTCTGGCCTCTGATAGGTGGCTGTAATATGCCAGTCTATTTCCATGGCCACCCAGAACCCCAAATTTGACTTGTTTATATTTTTATTTGTGGGAGCGAAAGATATATCTTATATTTGCAAGGCGATCTACCGCTCGTTACAACTTGGTTGTGGGAATAGGATATATCGTTCAAAGTGTTTCTAAGACAGAAATAGATACTGTAGTCCTATCCATTCGTTGTAGAGTGAAAGTTTCCATCGAAAATAATAGGAGACAACTTCAAGATTTAGGCCGCCACTAATATTAACTTTATTATGCTGTTTGTTTTAAATAAATATAACCTTCCATACACAGTTCCTTTCAAAAATCATAAAATTTACATATTTAAATTTCCTTAACGCCCTCTAGCGGTAATGGACAAAACAATATTAAACAGTTTGAATCACGATGCATAAGCCAATGAAAATCCTTTCTAATAAGACCAAATTTGCTAAATTACGTTCTCGGGAAGCAGAATAATTTAAATCTATACAAGATCTTTTTTCCATCTAAGCGTTTCTGAAGATATCTTCGGATTGAGAAAGATAGATAGCGACACTTCGTTTTCGCTGATTTGTTGGTAATTTAGCCTACTTTTTTAATTTGTTGTCAAAAATATATGTTTCGATTTAATATTTTCGAGAAGAAACAGAATTCCCGAAAAAATGTAAACAGCGCCATCTGGCATGCACGTCATTTATTAGATTGGATGTTTCTCGGGGTCACTTTACTCAGTAATATTTTTTCCCGAAGCTGTACTGTAAACAGTTCCTGAGATATGGCCGAGCGACATTCTTAGTTGGTCACCCAGTACAACTATGCTCATAAGTAGTAGTAGGTTAGTAGTAAGTCTATGCGAATTTTAAACCAAAAATTCAAATAACATTCGATATTAGGTTTGTTCGATTTGGCTTCGGCAGTAAACAATTTAACGCACGCTCATGCGCACTTGCAACGTTGCTGTTCGGTTTGATTCGCGTTAATTTTATGCGGCGAGGAAGCTGTTCGATTAGAAATATCAAGTTTTGCAGTTTGACGCTAATACACTCTAGCGTCAAGAATTTTTAATCCACTCCATGAGCAGATTTTCGCTGTAAGAAAAGAGATAGGTAGCTCGGAAAAAAGAGTAGGATAAATAATCCTTTCACTAACCTTACATTTTCAAATATATGGTCCGTTGTTGTGTACCGTATACCGTACCAAGTTAATTAACACCGTTTTTATTCAGGGCTAGTTAGGGCAATTTATCTGTATATGATGAGTCTGACGACTGTTATAAGTTGCATGAATTACGCGAATGAAGAACAAACTGGAAATGGTAATTAAGCAAATATAATAATAATAATATAGATAATATAAAAATATAATATAAATATATATTTATCTGCCTGGATATGTATTAATTTTTATGTCTAAGTCACTCTCCTCCAATCTTGTATTCGAAAATCATCTAGATTGCTACTGTTCATGCAATAACGCAAATGAAACGGTCTCTAAAACATGTTGGAGTCTATTGCAGCAGCGTTAAAACGTCGCGTTTACTCTGCAACTAGTGTTTAAAAATTAAACGCAGCTTCAAAATATTTGTTGCTTGCTGTAAGACGCAAATGTCCAAATCGAACAAACCTATTAACATGTATGTAACAGAATACAAGCAACAAGAGAATAAGGATAATACATAAGCGATAAATATATTCAATATTTTGGACACAATGCGGGTTTTCATTAATTGATTTAAATGTTGAGGGATATTTAAAAGCATTTTAGTGTATAATATAATATATTTAACTAAGTAGAACACTAAACACTTTAACCCACTGAACACCAAACAAGTTTTAACTAAAACACCGACGCGTTTCAACAGCAATGCTGTCATTATCAAGGCGATAATAAAACTGTTTTATTTCTTTCTGATAATGACAGCATTGCTGTTGAAACGCGTCGGTGTTTTAGTTAAAACTTGTTTGGTGTTCAGTGGGTTAAAGTGTTTAGTGTTCTATTTCTGCACCAAGAGATCCAGTGAAGAACTTCGCATTTAGCTAAGTGCTTGTTCACAATGGGCGTAATACGTAAGAAACACATAAAATATTCGTAATCCGTAAAGTTGAATCATGGGAAATCCATATGTTCGTTCACAATGACCGTTAAAAGTTACGTCTTACGTACCTACAAGTTACGTAGCAACATAAGAAATACCTACGTAAACTTGAAATGTGCTCTACTTTATGTAATTTTTACGTAGGTATGCCATATGTTAAAATCTGGTGATATTTAACCTCCCAATATTAAATGCAATGTCAGATTGACAGAATTCTGTCCATTTATCCTGTATTTAATCAGATTGGATTTGCGATTTCATTTTAGTGAAATATTAATTGAATTAAGTTAAGGTAAGAAATTGTATTGCAATTGCGGTGGCGGGTTTAGTGTATAATATGCTTGAATATTTGTATAAAGGTGACGGAAAATATTAAAATAGAAATGCTTATTGAGCATGTAAAGCTTAAGCCGTGCTTATTGGTAAGTTGAGTAAAAATTATAAGGACGTAGTCCGAAAACAAAATATCTGGAAGGAGATTGCAGGGCTTCTAAATTCTACAAGTATTCGTCTGAATTCACCTTTCTTCTCCCTGTTTAAATGTGCAGGTCTTATCCACCAACGTCTGGGTTTTCTGTCTATCTTACATCTTATTTTTGTTTTACGTCGTTTTAAAAGAAGATCCATTAACAAATCTGTTGTTAATTTATCGTCCATTTATGTAAGTATATGTACTTTTAGTACGTTAAGGATGAATTTATAGATTTTATGGTAAATGCTTATAATGTTAATTTATGGAGAAAAATAACACTGACAGCAGTCAATTGACATTCCATGAGTATGAGACCTTATTACATAACTTAAATATGTTTGTCCCAGATTTTATTGCACAGTATCGTAGACCGGCTTGCAATAAAATCTCGTACACCTAGTGTTACCTATATTGATATAAGCTTTTTATGACATTTCTAATTTGATATTTGATTTTCAAAAGTATTACCAAATACTATGTAAATATATACAGGATAACAACTTGAACAACGAAAGCCTATTGATAGGAGAAGGTAGTGGGGGTAAAATTAAATGTATCCATTTTAGTATTGTCAACTGTTTGTATGACAGAAATGTCAGTGGTTATGTCAAATACTATGGCAAATTATAAAACCACTTTATAATTTGCACTTTTTCATTAATTGTGTACCTATTCCATTAGGATAGTTTGATGGTTCGGTAAAGTATTTGACATAACCACTGACATTCCTGTCATATAAAAAGTTGACAATAGTAAAATGGATACATTTAATTTTAACTCCCACCACCCTCTCCTATCAATAGACTTTCGTAGTTCAAATTGTTAGCCTGTATACGTTCAAAGAATAGTTTCTTAAGTGAAGTATAGATGTCGACGATAGTAGAACGTTGAGGATGCATATGACCAGACAAATATTGGCTGTCGATTGTGGCTGTCAATTAGTTTCAAATTGACGAGACATCTGACAGGTGTCATAGAAGCAATAATTTGTCTGGTCCGCTGCTTGTTTACGAACGTCCCTTGTCCCACTACTCTAAAACTCTCCCGTTCTGAATATACTGTGGCGCGTTCTATGTTTCAGTAATGGAACTAACACATCTTTGACCATGTATTACATTCATAATTCATCATAACCTTTATGCATAACCTATTGCATGTGTCAAATCTAAAGTCAGCTCACATTGGCAAATAATCTTAAAAAATAAGCTTACTTGACATTCAAGTGTACGAGATTTTATTGCAAGGCATACATCCCTTGATTAACTGATTTGTCATCCATGTGGAGATTTTTCGCCACTGCATATTTGCTCGTATAAACTAATATTCCTACGTTTTTAAATAAAAATTCTAAGAAACAACCCCTTCTTTGCATAAGGGCATGACTATTTTATATACGGCAGATTGATAATTATATGTTTTTTAGCGTGGTAATTCGTCGACACGCTAATTCAACCGATCGATTTTAAATATAAGGGTTTAAATGTAATGCTTTTTTAAAATATATTTCGAAAAATATACTAGAGATCCAAATCTAAACTAAAAAAATCGCGTGATTTTTACGAACTCTGCCAGCCCATAAATAAGTTTGACAGTTGTATTTGTCAAATAATTTCCAGGACTGTCAAGATAGAACGATTACTAGATATATTAATAGCATTAAGCGTGTTTGGATTTCTGATCAAATAATATAAGCATTTTTCAAATCTAGGTATCTCATAATCTACTAACTGTGAAGGCATGGAGATTAAAAAAACTGCATGTCGCTGTTGAAAAAACTGATAATGCTACAGCCACTTCATATCGAGAATATAATATTTAAAAACAAATTAAAAGCAAAAGTTATGTCCAAACATTTTCCTATACATTATATATTTTTTTATTTACAGTTTTCATTCTAAACGTTTTTAAGGATGCACGGGCAGTGAGAAATGGTGAATGGGAAGTATTCTAACAATAAAATTTTCTAGATTCTAATAACAAAAACAAAGAAATAGCAGCGAAATATTGACATATTTTTAATTTATAAAAGATAAGGGAAACAACAAAAAATTAAGCTCAGCTGTTTTTAAACTAGAAATGTAGGGTTATGTGTATCATCTAATATTAAATGTTGAGATTTCTAAGAATTAATTGAAAAAGATTTTTACGAAAGGTATTTCTTGTACTAGGTTCGCTGTTCTTTTATCCAAAGTATTGCAAAATAGTACTGTAACATTGTTACAATATTAGAGAAACAAAACTAGAAAACAAACCGCCTTTTTTGTTGGAAAATTGATATTTTGGAAAAAAATCTAATCACTGTTTCAAAGTTTTCAAAGTTCTGTATGCCCTCTCCCCGCCCCCCAGGTTATTCATAGTATTGTTCAAAAGTTCTGTAATGCCGTTCGCAAAATTATATCTTTTCACATTATCTTTTGAACCATTCAAATTTTGATGTGGATTTTTAAAACAACAAAAGCATGTTCATTAATGCATAAATTCATACAAATACATATATACCTAGTTATTCCACCCCTTTTGAGGATTAACGAACAGACGAAACTAATTTTTGATTGCCCCTCGTATACTTATAAATATTTATTTAGTTCTATTTTTTATGTGTGGCGGGTGCTCCGTTACAGTGACTCTGTAAGCTGTATTGTCTGGCTATTATGCAACTCTCGCGGTGTATTTTCGTAAAGCTAACATCTGCAGGTGCAAGAATCTATTAGTAGACACATATTTACCAGTATATACAGATCAATATTTCTTGTAGATATGCTATATACTAAACAATTAATTAGATATAGTTTCAAATTGTCTAGTTTGGTATTTTCTTGTTTGACTAATTTATATTATGCCGATATAGTAATAGTAGATGGTTCGGATAGTATAGAACGACGCATAGATAATAAAGTACACGCATTGGAAGAACGAAATCAACATTTTACACATAATAAACCATCAAGTAGTCAATGGTACATCGCATATGAAATTTCTCCACCTATAAAGCGATGCTAACTGAGTTCAGAACTCAAAGCAAGCAATTAGTTTGAATTGCTCGTAAACTTATCTTAATTTCCGATACTTCTCTGTTATTACAACCTTCCACATTTACTTTGATTGCTTTTCAGTTCAATCGTGAACAAAAGCAAATACATCGGCTATTTGAAGTATATTCCGATTCTATGTTACATCAGATATGTATACTTAGCTAGAAAGTTTGCAATTAATATTTCATCTTTCATTTCTACTGAAATTTTACACACACACACACACATTTACTAATTAATACTTCGGGTCAATTACGTAATAAAGAATATAGGTTCATTGAATTTATCTGACTACAATTTGTAGATTAAAGGAAAATATTTTTATATCAAATCGAGAACCAACACAGCATAAAAACACCAAGAATATAAAAAAATAACAGAATTCAGTTAATTTCTATTTAACCAAGACAGTATAAAAATAAAATCTATCAGAATTTTATTAGAACGTCTTTCCATCTTACAGGCAACACTTAAGTAGATGATGAATTTCCCGCTGTCGGATTACATTCTAGTTCGAAAAATTTCCGATATTATCGGATAATTCTCGCATAAAAGACAAGGTTAAATTGCTCATCTTAAAAAACCCCTCGTAAAACATTCTCTTGTAATATAATACTAATATTTTGTGGCTGACAATGTTGTGATGGCTTCTGTACTTTAATTTGTTGCTAATGAAACATGTGATTTTTGAACAAGGGTTGTGTTGTCAAGAAATATTAAACAAATTCTGCAACATTTTTCGTATTGGTAAACCTTGGTCTGATTCGTAAGTATGAGCCTGGAAGTACTAGCCTTTTGTCCTTTAGAATGAGCAATCACCAACAAAAGCAACTCACTGCGTCGTCATTGAAACAATAACAAATAATGTTAAGTCAAACAAACAAAAGAAAAATGTTGAGTTAATGACTCTTTGCAAATAAAATGCGTGGAAAATTGTTTTCATATGTTGAAGCAGTCAAGATTCGGAGTACAGATTTATTTATCGTTGGTGGTTCCTTTAACCATGCTCAATAATAAGTTTAAACATTTTCGTAACGGATGTTTCTAAAGTTTTCTAATGCTCTAAAGCTTCCTAATTGTCTTTATTCAACTTCTTACTAAATGTGTATCTTATTTGCTGCTAACCAATCTCTTGCGATTTAAGCATGGTGATGCTTGACTAAGACAAATACAAACATTTTATCTCTACGACGACGGCAGGAAGGTCCATCATAGTTTAAAGTAAAATACTGATTACGCAGGAGTAGTATATCCGCTGATGAAAACCCAACAAGCGGGAGACTTTTGGGGAGACTTTGGGACTTTGGCATCCTAAGATATGAGTAATGTTGGTTTCAGAATTGAGAGTCATTGCTGTACTAAAATCTTGCTATAATAAAACGGTCTAATTGTAGTCCGAGTCATATTTAAATCAAATCAGAATTTGTATTGGAAAAGTACTTTCTTCATGTAATTGCCCAAAGGCAATCATTGTAGTGTATTATAGTAGCACTTCACTGCGATGTAACCTTTTATATTGTCTATATAAAAATAATATAATTTTGAATAATTTGTTTTCCCTAGTCCTTGAACAGAATTGTTAGAGCTTGACAAAAAATAGATTGATATACGAATAATTCAAATCATTTTAATTTTTATAGTTGTATTAAACCAATATATCCTTCATTATTATTTCTTGCATGACCATTTATATTATTATAATAGTATTTTGACACATATTAAATCAATTTCTTCCACTGAAGAAGTCTTATTAACGAAAACATAATATGTTCTGGAATAAATTGGTATTTAATTAATTGTTGTTTTATTGACCTATAAGTGGAAATATTTCAGAAATTGAAAGATAAGTATATAAAGGTCACAAAATAAATTATAATTCTTTAAAGACACAAAAATTATTTGCTTTTAGTCAGAACGAAGTTTATAAACACAACCTGGTAGATGTCTCATACGAAAACAGAAAATGTCAAATATTAAGCTGTATAACACACACTAAATTGAGTAAGTGCTTTTTTGTTTTTTTAACAACAAAAGCTCTTTAAGGGATGTCATTCTTCTATTATAAAGAAACACCGTAAAAGCTTTTAAAAAACGAATTCCTCCTGACGTTAACTCCCCCTTTCTGTCGATTTATAACTTCATACTTTGTGTTTAGCTTCTGTCGCTTCGTGTAATTAAGACGGGTTTTATTGGGACTTTCATTGTATATCGTACGATACTATACGAAGGTATTAAAATAACAATGCCGAGATTGCTTTCAAGGGCAAAATGTATTGGAGAGCAGTACTTTACAAAGTATATTTTGTAATATTATCGTATTATATTTGCGTAATAATTTCAAAAAAACATTAAACACAGGGAAATATACCAAACTTTAATAATATAAAAGTACATCCAAGAAGGCTATTCTTATAATTGTTAATACTTATTTCTATTTATATAAAAAGTATTAAGTCCCTAGAAGAGCAACTGTTACTTTAGAACTAATAGTAGTTGTTTTTAATAACCATTAATTAATCGAATGTGGGCTTTTACGCCCACCACAAACTTGGCGTTTCGGTGATCATACTGTCAGCTTCTTTGGAAGTCCTCTAAAGACTGATGTTGATCTGATACGATTTTCCGCACTGGTATTGAAGTTCGTAGATGCTTTTAGCTTGTAGTCTCGGCATCGTGTCTTTGTTGGATGGGACCAGGTCTTCTATTTTCTTGAGTGTGCTGAACCTGACGTTGACGTTCTTCTTCTCCAGGGTTTTCTTCAGCCTGTCCGGGACTCCAGCAATATATGGTAAGTGTGATCAGCGAAACGTCAAGTTTGTTACAACGACCACGGCAACACTCTAAAGATACATCTTTATGAAACCGTTAATTAACTTTGAATTGTTAGGAGTATGATTCAAAATAGTTGTCCACACATTTTCTAATTAATTTGTCTACTGCAAATAAAGTCAATAAGTATATTTCTACAAAAAATAAGAAATACTCTCACTATATCTGTATTACTTTTTGTTGAGAATTTTTAGTGCTTTCTTGGGAACGCGTACATCAAGATAATAAAATATAGTCGAGCTTATAAAAGCCAATCTTCTCGAGAGGCCGTTTTTTTTTATAAAATCATATCTCTGTCTTGGATATACACGCAGCGTTATACTTTGCACGGACGTTTCATTTATTCATTACTATTTCTGAAATGTCAAGGGAGGAAACGAGGCAGATGCTATCAAACTCTTGAATTCCCATTGTATATGTTTATATATTTTCATATTTCGCCGTTTTAAATTGCTCGTACGTGTTAGCGATATGATAAATAGTATGATGTGTTTTCCAAAAGTTTCCCTCTCTTAAAATCCCCGTCTATTTTTTAACCACAATATATTTTTTCTTGATTGATTAAATGCGGCTGTGTGATTTTTTGCGCGCTTTCTTCATCACCATTCAAGGGGATGATGACAGAAGATATTCAATGCCCGGACGTTGAAAAATTGAAACGCTTAGGATGCGAAATTGGATAACATCGTTCCTGTCATTCACGTATAAATGAAATTCTATGCATTCGCATGTTGCGTCACAAAACATAAATTTCTAAACGCCTACACTCTTTTGTTATATTTCTTTTCTGTATTCACAACGCTAAAAAGAACGGAAAAACTCCCGGCATATTTCTCTGAAGTTTATTTCTAATACAAGACCATATTTTCTGGAAAGAATCATGCCAAATAACAGGTTGAGTAATTCCGTTGTTATAATACATATAGCGACACTGGGTCCAATTCGCTACTCGCCGAATCTGTGCGACATGCATTTCTCGAGCACATCAACGTGTTTCAGGCCAGGAGCGAGTTCGGATATCTTGGATAACGTTCTTTCGAAACTTTTTCTACTTTTGTTCAGAGTGTAGCGAAGTTATTGTCTACTCACAACACGATTCTCATTTTGTTTGATGGTGAAGCCGAGCACTGTACTTCAGTTCAGAATTGTCTGGATTGTTGTTTGTTTGTCGATCAGTTGGTAGAGGACATTCCATCCAATATTATCAATTCCCAAAATCTTGAGGGCCCTACAAGATCGACAACACTAAAAGGAAGGGCTCGTAAAAGAGAATGCCATAGTGAGAGGCGGTGGGTCTATTTATGTTTGTGACAAATAAGTTTAGAAAGCAATCCAAAATTTTAAGTCAAATAGGTGCCGTTATGTTACGTATCTGATTCATGGTACAGTAGACCTAATTGACAACGTTGGGGGTAATCTCGAATTCGCTTTTGCGGGTGTTGAAGGCGATAATGATTTTAAGGTTCTGGATGGGGCAATAACACACTTCCTTGATTATTTGTCTCACTTTTGTGATGCCCCAAGTTTGCCTACGGATATGGACTAAATTAAATTTGACATGAAGACCGGAGAAGGAGACAGAGCCAAACACAGTTGTCACAAATCCCATGAACATTTTCAAGGCCATTCTTCGTTTATGGTATTTCTCGACTATCTGGAAACATATCTTCGTCCATGAAATGTCATTAACAGAAAGAGAGTATCTTTTCTTAAAGTTATACATCGACGAGTCTGCTTTCTCTCTTGAAAATTGTAGAGACTATTTTTCTAAATCGTCTTACAACCGAAATTATCATCTTACAGTTTTAGCAGTTTTGTTTAAGAGAGGAACTGACTAGGAAATTCCAACTTTTCTATATCACTAACAGATTAGAACCTTTATCGACACGATACTTAAAACAGCACTTAATTAACTTGTATCCTGGTAGATCAAATGTAGACTGGTTATAAACCATGAGATATCAGCAAACAGATTCTCTCGCGAAAGCGCTACTACACAGTGTCAACTATCTTGGTATGACGCTGGACTACACATTTACGTCAAGATATCATTTTTTGGAAGTCTGTGCCAAGTCTGCAAACCGCTAAGTCAGACGTGTCTCAACTTTTATGCAGTAGTTTACACCAGATCTTTGAGATTAAAACTCACCTACGGTCCTCGAATCGAGCTTTGCTATCGCTCACAGTGGCCACATTTTTGCCGCTATACAAGTAATTAGAATTAACTCTTTGCTGCAACATGTTTCAGCCACTGGGAAGGTCTATGTTTCGTTTTACTGGTTTTAATTGTACTCTCAGTCCTTCTTCTTATATTTTCAGTTTTTAATAACGAGGAACTCCAACCGTAGCCCACAACTTGCCCTGTAACGTATTACATTACACCCAATCGTTACTTTTTGAATAAATTACCCCACCGTATACTCATGACAGTTTAAATTCATAAGAAAAAAAATTAGTTAACAATTCTAAGAACCTATTTGAGGAAGTCCTATACTAGATATCTTCAAGTACATTTCTGGCAAATAAGGAGATTATAAGATCACTATAAATCAGATCAAAATTCTATTTATTCTTCGAGAAATATAATTTCGTTAGCGAAAAATTTCCCTCGAAAATCTTCCTATTCGATATCGTTCCGATATTAAATCGATTAATATGAAATTCTTGGTCACGAAATTGTTTTATTAACTCCACATTTTAACGTTTCGCTGGTAAGGACGCACTTATACTGAATATTCCGTGTCCTCATAATTAATTCTCCGGTGACATCAGATCGGCTGTCATAACCTACTGGGTCTCGCCATTCAAAACGGTCATAACAAGCGACTAAGAACTCCGTTTTCAGAGAAACCACCCGCACACTCGAAGATGAGATATCAGAACGGTTATTCATTCGCTCCAATGAATGATACGCCTACGTCTTTTAATGTCGCTAAAACGGTGTAATCAGCCGGATATATGTATTCCGTGAAATACACGCCCTTGGTATATTAGCTATCAACCGAATAGATATGTACGAGTCAGCGTAACTGGCGTTGGTGTGCCGTCCGTTATCTCTCACTCACAAGTTCTGCAATTTAATTTGCACGACAAAGCCTCGGACATTACTACCATCCGCTTGTCTAATGGCGAAGGGGCCCTTAATCTCTCTTATTGTAGCGTTTACGTGTTCGTTTATGTATACTAACTACAGATAGATGTGGGGTAAGAGATAGAAGTCTTTGTATTAGAAAATTTGTATCGACCATTATATCGTTCGTAACGATAAGATGTAGCTAACCTTAGTTTTTAAATATAATTATTACTATTCCATTAAATAATAGGTAACATCGGATTGGCGGAAATGCTTAGTTGTACGAAGTTTTTGACTAGATGAAAATATCTACCTTATAACATTTACTCAACAGTATTCCTTCAACATGATGTAAAGTGTGCTAAATACTTCGAAGTCGGAAGGATTTTAAAGGAGGACAATGTAACTCCTTGTCATTCTTTGTAGCTAATATTTTCATAAACCGTTTTGGAGAATTTTTATTTCGTCAAAGAAACCTCTCTTAGAGGTTATTACAGCTTGCATCATTCTCGGCATTCTATCTATGATTAATTATGTGAGACATCTTGTAGAATTGTGTTCCATTCGTTCTCCAACGTTGACAAAATTGAGATCAGGACTTTGGGGTGACCACGACATGATTTTTATTACATTGAATTCTGCCTATTCGTTTAGGTATAACCCTTTTACAACAATGCCGTGTGCTTAGGATTGTCCTGAATAAATTGGAAATTGCGCCCAACTATAGAAAGTAATTTTCTTATAATTTCGTTGATTTTGACTAAATTACCAATTCCATGGAAGAAGAAGCATCCCCAAACAAGTACTGATGCTCCATCTTGTATCACGGTGAGCACTACACAACTTGGTAACATTTAACTTTGTAGATCGCCGCAAAAAAAATTTCCGGTTTTGACCGAACACTTCAAATTTGGATTCGTCACTCTATAGCACATTTTTCCATTCGTCAATTGCCCAATTAGCATGTTTTATAACCCATTGCAACCATTTCTGGCGATTTCCTCGCCGTAACAACGGTTTTTTCTGTTGGTATACTACCGTGTAAATTTGCTTCTCGAAGACACCGGTACACCGTACTAACTGATATCGCTTTTTTCCGTCCCCGATTAAATTCAAACGCAATTTCTGGTGCAGTTAATCGTCTATTTCGTTTGTTTATGAGTTTAATGTGTTCATCATTTGTTCTAGCCGCTACTTGTGACGGCCCGGGATGATCACGATCTGCAAGATTACCTCCTCGTCTTCTCGTGGGGACACAACGTAAGATGCACTGTAAATTTTTTAATATTCAAATATCGTTGCCTGATTTGATATAATTGGCGGTTTACCGTGAAGCATCTTGCTCAACAAAGATCGGGGTACTCTATACAATTAACTACAACCACAACCGCCGATTATTTGAACTGTATAAGCTCGATGTATTGATAGTAAGGTGTTGTGTTAAAAACTTCGCATATTTTCCTACAAAATGGGGATTTGGCTGTAAATGATCTCTACCTAATAATATTTCAGATACGTAAATAACTATATATTGTATTCTTCAGTTAGAAACTTAGTACAGAACAATTTATGATTAGAATATTTCAAACAAATAACATAATAAACAATAATTTAGTGCCCATACTTCTGTGACCGGTAGTGTATATGCGAAGTAGAAATATCATGAAGTGTTACACTTTCGTCTATATCATTGCGGTTCCAGGTTTACACAGCTAATTTGGAGTATCGTTTTACATAATATTGGCACTATAAACAAGAATTAATGACCCAATTAACTCCTCAATTATGGAAAGTGGAGCGCTACCACGTCACTAATATTAAATAATTCATGACAAAGGGTTAGCTATCCAATGATTACAAGAAACAATTATTATTTTCATGTATAAGTATATGAGTATTTGTTTAGATAAAAAAGTTAGTGTTAATACCATTGGTATAGACAATTTCTGGAAACTTTAGGCAAAAAATCAAAGCAGAATAAAATCTAAATTATAATGATCAGCAGTGTTGGGAAAACTAAATACGAAAAGTATATCTATCGTGGGTAAGGTATTTAAAATGGTTTGTTCCGGTTTCCTTCCGATAATTATATGAGACTTAAGAAACCTTATCAAGCTACTAGGTACATACATATTCTGGAAATATCTCGATACTATTACCATAAGAATACAATTTTCAAACAAAACTATATGAAAATGTAAAATCCTAGAAATGTTATACTTCACTAATCCGTTGTACTCGTAAAAAATATATTAACATGTATCTTATAATAAATAAATTTCCAAGTCACAAAAAGTTTATTAACTTCTATTATTTAATTATTGGTTGTTTGAATTTGAGCTAGATAGATAACTGAAGTTATAAATTGTCCCATCAAAAAATTGTTGGCGGTTTTAAAACGGCACTAACTTTATTTTAAAGTGATGCAAACATTACCTACAAATCACAATCATGAACAACGAAATTAAAAAAAAAACGTTCAAGTACAAGAACCAAATCCCATTTCCTAGTCTGGGACTATTTCCGAGGATCCAAATCCGGTTACGACCATTTCCCGAGCTGTCCCCATTCAAATATTTAATCCGATCAGAAGAAAAATCATCTCGATACAACCAAAATTTCCATACCAGGTTTGAGCCAAATAACCGACCTTGACAAATTACAGTTAAGTATAATCAAGTATAAGCATTAGTTAAGTTATATTTTTAGGAAAAGAAGGCTTAAAGCAAGGGTATTTAAAATCAAAGAGACCAAAATACATTCGTAGATCTAGGCTTCTTATTTGAAAATATTTTATTTCTATTAACTTTCATTGGCTTAACCCTAAAACAAACAGAAAACTCTAGACTTTAAGTTAAATAATTAGACTACCACGATTACTTGCGTTCCATATAGATATTAAGTATCTCTATATTATACCTCCTATGTCGGCTAATAATTAAAATAATGTTATGTTTGGTAACTTTTATGATTGACAATTTTAAGAATTCCATAAAACACATGGACTTCTTACTATTGTTGATATAGTACCAGCCACCTTATTTAGACTAGAATTACCAACGTATGTATTTAAATATTACCATAGAAAATAGAACTAAAGCGCTCAATTTAAAATAAAAAAAAATTGATCCCACCTGAGGCCTTAAGATAAATCAAACAAAAATAAAAAATATCACAGTAACTATATAGTATATTATTGCTACTGGTGTTTCTGAAATAAACTTTAATGAGTGAAACCTATTGTACGCTAGAACCAGTAATGGTAATTTTTGTTTGTTGTCAAAAATATCTGCTTGAAACGACCAGTTAAAATCAAAATCGCAGACGAATAAGTTTTAAGTAACAAGGGATTTCTCAATAAAGCTAGAAAAAGGTATATTATTATTATAACCAATGAACTAAATAGAAATTGGAAGCATCATATGCTTTATATATCAAATAAATTGCAAAAATTTTTATACACTTCAACATTCATTTACATTATTTTTACCTTTACAATATCCATATAATCCTAAACTTTGACCTATATCCCGATTATATTTACCATTCATTTTTACTAGATTTGTGTGTTTTATAAAACATATCCTTTATTTTTAATTTCTGAAGCGAGGGTTGATACGGTTCGTTTATAAAGTTTATTCAAAAATAAAATTATAGATTAAAGCTTGCGTTGGTGTATTCTTTCCCTACAAAGCTGCGTGAAAATAATTAATGCTTTATGAGTTTTGTTGTGATGGGAAATATACCTCAAATTATTTTAAATGTTCTTTTACAGAGAAAAATTTACAACATGTACACCTGTATAGGTACCGTTTTAATCGATTTTGTTCACATAAGTACTACTTATACAAAATATAAACGTAATTTTATGAACAGCAAATGAGGTTTATATTAGAGAATTATATTTCTAATCAATTAAAAAAATGCAATAACTTTTATGTAAAAAATTGTGTCAAATCTGTGAGGTGAAATATTTGTAATACATTTTGTATTGTAAAATTACGACAAGATATGTCAAAATTGTTAGAATCGTGAAAATATAAAAGTTTTACTGCAATCGAGGTGTAAAATTACAAAAGTAATGAAGAAAACAAATAAAGAAAAATTTTATATTACTCATTGCTTGATTTCTCTTTTTTAGCCCAAAAGTCGCTATACCTACTCTTTCAAAACACCACAAAATAGCAAAATTATGCAACAATAAGTAAACTCTTGTTTCTTGTAAAAAGACTATGTTATACTAGTCAAGTATGGTATTACCCCTAACGACGGTTGTTATGTAAACCCTTGGTACCCACACAGATAGAAAGCTAGTAAAAGTGATATCGTGTAGCTAAAGAGACGGGATTTGGAAAAGTAGTATGAATAATGTAAATATACAACGAAAAACTTGGGGGGGTCTCGTTCATAATAATATCTCTATATTGCAGTAAACTTTATGAAAACGTTTCTAAAACAAATTGAACACTTTTACACTCCTATGATATACAGGTTGATTGACAAGTCCGTGTGCAGCGCCACCTGTGAAAAAATCTCATTTGTGTTTGTGTAGGAGCTTGGAAGTTAGTGACTGTTTCGAATTGGTAAAATTTATCGTGCTGATAGTCAGTTCTGCGTTAAAATAGGTGATAACCTAGTGGAAACGATACGCAAGCTGAATACTACACATGGCTTCAAATGGTACCATTATGTCAAATAAGGTTGTACAGAAACTGCCACGCAAACGAAAGAAGGGCGACATCGAAATCCGATTAAGATTTTTAAAAGCCAACACCAACTGTCTGGTAAAAAAATTCTGAAACATCACTGGCCCTACTTTTTCTTGAACTTGGCGAGTCAAAAGGATATCTACAACACATTGTTAAAACACATCTTCAGTTTAGAAGGATCTTGGTAAAGTGTGTGTCCAAGTTACTATCTAATGAACAAAAGAAGAAAAGAATTGATGATGCTCAATTGATTTCAGACGAGTATGGTGCCGAATGGGATCACTTTTAGGCAATCTGTTAACTGTCGACGAATCTTGGGTCTACTACGAACCACAGACCCGAAATTTAGCTTCCAAATGACAGCTTCTTGGTCAGCCATCGGCAGAAGTCGAGCATATCAAAATGACATTCAAGATGACCATGGGTATTGTGTTCTGGAATAAAGATGGGATTGTGCATATTGATTATCTCAAATTGGGTAAATCGATCAACAAAACATACCACATGAACCTTTCAATGCCATGATTCCGGCTAGGAAGGTCCTAAAGTCAAATTTCTACAAGACAATTGTCTCGACCATAAAGCAAATGTTACATTCGAAAGGATCACTCAGCATTGTGGGACGTTACTGAAACACCCATCCCATTCTCTCAATTTGACACCCTCTGGTTATAACTTGTTTCGAAATTTAAAAAATTGTACATATGTTAAAACGCAAATTTATAAACGCTGACGACGTAGAAACACAAGATAGTTGCTATTTTGCCTCAAAAATTTCAGCCTGCTTTTTTTTTGGAGGCTTTGAATGTTCAAGTCACAATTGTCCTATGTTAGAAGGAAAAAAATTATTATCAATTTTTATATCAAAAAATTTTCGAGAAAATACCATAATTTATTGTAGTGGACTATTGCTTATTGATTAACAAAACTATTGATATTAGGTCATTTATTTATTTACAGCAATACATACAGATACAACAGCAGCAGACATAGACACAATTACATAAAGCATTTTAACATGTAACTTTAAATATAAAAGCAAAGTTAGCACCACATATGAGTAGCAATGAAATGAAAAAAATAATAATGATAAAAAAACAATTTAAACATTTAATTTCAAATAAGAATAAAATTCCAGAACAATGAGTACGTACATACATACATTATATCAGACATGATCACATCTAACTACATACATGAATCACATTACAAAGTGCTATCAACAATCCAAGGAGACAACACCAATTTACCTGTATTTTACCAACCGGAGGAGAAACGACTAGGAATATCCGCATGGTAGCCTTGAGAAAATCGTCCCTATTAGCGTTCCTCTCATCCCTCTTGCTCATCTTCTTCTGGCAAAAGCTAACTTTCGTAGTTTTCGATTCGCCTGCTGATGATGACGATGATGATGATAATATCTTGTCGTTCTTTCGTAGACCTCTTAAGTTAAAGCTACTCGTCGGAGACGCTAAATTATGTACACTTTTAACAGACATACTTTTTGATTTGTCTTTTGAGGTGAGCGCTTTAAAATAATCTTGAACTTTGGGTGTAGGATTCTGTTCAACACTTTTCTGGCGGGTTAGAGGTTTCTGGTTCTTCTCAGTAGATGTTTTAGAAGATTCGTCTCTGCTTTTCTTGAAAAAGTCGAACCTGCTTGGAGATGATTATTGAAAGAAGCAAGTCTAAAGGATGACGTTCATCTTCATGATTGGTTTTGGATTAGCTTTGTGGTGGTATTTTACGTAAATTGATACAAAACTGGTTCCACTCAATTTTTTTGTGGAGCTTTTTTTCAAAAGATACATCGTAGTTTACATTGATTCTAGCATACAGATAAATAAATGCTATAAGAGCGTGAAAAAAATTTAAAATATCAAGAAAGATAGTCCTTAATAAGAAACAAAAGGTCAGTTTTCGATATTAGTTTCTTTAACGCGCACTCCTATTATTCAAGGATTAGATAAAACCAAACTAGAAAGAAAAAAAAACAGAAAGGGTGTTTTGGATCTATTCAAGTAGTAACCCTATTACACATAACTGAAAACTAGTCTGACCTGTAATATCTGAGAAAATACATCTGGTGAAGCTGATATGATTGTAATTCTTGTCACAGACGAACAATATCTATAAATTAAATTAATGTGGAACTAAAAAAAAATTCTTCATCTACTACAGTATTAATATTCAACAAAAGTGGAAACGGTAGTAATAAGAGAAGGCATGGGCACTGCAGACATAGAGGGAACGCAATTTTTATATTAAGTTAGAAGACACCCATATAATCTCTTTGAGAATAATTTCATTATCCAACCAGGAGACCATTTGTTCGTCTTCAACATAACCTGCTTAAAGTTTAATCACGTATCTTACCGCATCTATTCCAAAACCAATCTCGTCAAGCAATATACAGCTTCTTTCGAAAATAATGTCTCCATCTATGTTAGATATCAAGTATAAATACTCTTTTATTTACTGTAGTTATTTATATATGGATGACGTTTCATATACCAATAATTATTGTAGCAGTATTATTTTGATAGCTACTAAGAAATGGTAAATACAAAAAGTTTTATGATTTTTTGCAAAACTTGAAAATTCAATTTAAAAAAATAATATAAATAGAACATCTTAGCAGATTATTAAAGAAAAATAATGTAATAATCCGAGAAGTATTCTGTTCATAACAAAATTCATATGGTACAATAAATGTACATAAACAATTGAGTTGTACATATAAGCAGCATATCTACAGTGCCATCAGTTTCAACTCATTTCAGTTGGTGCGTTGTATTATTTTCAAAAGTCTCTATTTAGAAGGCACGATACAAATAATACTACATGAACTACTAACAAAAGTTCCGTAATTTCTTAATCAAACTAAGCGCCTTTTAAGTGATTCAGTTAAGAATAGTTCAGAACATTTTCGTTGCACTTCTTTTGCGTCATGCCATAAGGTTTGGGAGATTACTAACAACTCATTCCATAAGTGGTACATTGTGAACTTTAATTTTTAAGATATGGCATGCTGTGGTATTTTGTTAGAACAGAAAATCTGCTCCTGATGTCAAATATTATTTCACGTCTGATAAAAGCGTGGCCTACAATATTTGTGTCAAACAGTTCTTTCGATGAAGTTAATATTTCCTATTCTTTTGGACAGCATCCTTGGCCAGGCTGTAAGCGATGCAGGAACTTTTATATTTTATATATCACTCCATTGTCTTGCCTGCCAAGAACTAAACAATCTCAATATTTACCATACCAATGTGCGAGTCTCTTCGAACATGACTGCAAGTTTGTATACTACAGCAAATTTCTCTTTTTTTTTCTAGTTTTCATCTCTGCTATCATCCAGCGAATGAAGTTTTATTCTAAACACCACGTATATACTGCAAGACTATAAAGTGAAGTCTTGTTTCTTGATAGTGTCAGAAACGTTCATTTCATTAGCTAGGTCAACTGAAATGAGACGGACCTCGTAGTGTCTTTCAAGTAAGATAGAATTGTTAGAGAAATTTCTTCTTACAGTTTTCTATATAAATTTTCTTAATGTGGAATATTACTAGACTCGGCAAAGAGGGGCAATTTCCAATGCAGTGCGTTGAGCAACGGAGAGAGATGGCACGGAAACTCGAGCGTCCGTACAATTGTTCAGTATTCTTCCACTGGTCGTTGTGAGTACTTAACTAGAAAACGTAACAGCTAGTATGCCGGATTTAGAATGCGAAGGCGATAGAATTAAATGTGTAAGACGCGACAACTATTTGAAGTGTATCAGCAGGTGGAAGTGTGAATGTTACCTAAAAAGTATAAAACACTGTTCTGCAATCCGTTGCAAACGATTAACAACGAACAATTAAGATTTAATATAGCTGTTTGTTTTATTCTATGAAATCTACCGTTCACATTACTAGACCAAGAAGCATTTGTCTCCTCCTGGAGCAAGTAATCAGATTATACATTACCGAGTCGGACATCAATAAGAAACGTTCTGCCATTTGCTCGTAACTATGTTGAAAGCAGAATTGAAAAAAAGATTGTGGCCATCTGATATTTGAAAGTGTTATTGACAAGGATTCAGATTTTCTCATACTAAGAGAAATTTGTACAGGTGTATTGAAAGATCTATTAAGTTATCACAAGGATTACTTTAAATTTGCAAATACAACATCACTCGATGTGGAACGGTCATTTTTATCATTAAAAAATATTTATTCCGCACGCCGTACTCATTTGACTGATAAAAGTGTGCAAACATAGTCACATAGAAAGTCACGACCATAAAAAATGATGCGAGTACATAAACGTTACTGAACGCTCGCCTTGATACCACTGCCCGACCGCATCACGTTGTTCTCCGCACTGCACTGAAACTTGCCCCTCTTTGCCGATTCTAATGATTACTGATGGTTAATGCAATTAATAACACATGGTTGCAGACTATGATAAATAAGACCAGTAAGAGTATTATTTAATAATTTTAAACATTTCTCTCATTTGTTTTATGATCTACTTTTCTTAATTAAGAAAGTGAAGTAGAAGAAAAATGAGTGAGTATGATAGATTAATAAAAACACAACAATGCTTCGCTTTGTTGATCCGTAATAACAATACATTTGCTTTATTAAGGAGTCTATCTTGGAAAGACTGGCTAATTATTAAGATTTAATTTTACTACTTTTTGTTAGGTTCTTGCTTCCTTTTTTTCCTACAATATTAAACTATTTTGAATGTTGCTTGTTAAAATACTTTAAATGCAAGTAATTGCGTTAGTTTGAGTTTTAATCAACGAACAGCATTTGTAGGCATTCCTATTGCACCTATTGCATATGTATATGCAATAGGTGCTCAACTTAAAACTAGGTATTTCATGACAAAATTTGTTTATTATAATATTTTCAATAGTGGATTTTCTGTTGGTTAATTAAATTAAATTGATGTATTATATACATTACTACAATTATTTTTTCCAAAAATACAATTTATTATACCTTGTTTTAAAAAGAAAAAAACAAAATTCTAAACAACCACAAATGAAAGTTATTTCTTATTGGTCGAAACCAGGACAAAATGTATGAGCAAGTATATTTAATATTATGCTGCCATAACTATTCAGATTTAATTTTGACGCATAAAATTCATTCTGCCAATTATTTGTTGTTATAATGTGGGCTGGGGGTCTGTTCAGAATTTTTGTCTCTCTCTTTTTGAAACATCCCAAAAAATCGTAAAACTTTTGTATATGCCATTCTGTCGAACAACCTGTAAAAATACGACTTATTTACTAAACAAAAGGTTATTGAAAGTTTTGCTTTACACTTTGAGCGCTTAAGCAATGATATAATACTATATTATCTCCTAATGTACCATATATTATACCTTGTTTAATGAAAATTGACTCCTACATAAAACCAAAAGCAAAATATATGGATATTGTAGGCTTGAGAAGGATGAAGCAAAAAAGATGAAATTTGTAGGCGCAAAATATATATTTTGTTACAATATCGCTATTAAATCATTGAAAACGATGCGCTTATAACCTATCATAGATATCCAGCTTGACGTATATTTAATTCTTTCTAATTGATTATTTATTGATAGGTGTATACTAATCAGCTGATGTCGATTATTTGTGTTAATATTATATCATTGATTTAAACGATGATTTTGACAAACTAGGTAAATTTACAGCATAGAGGGAGGCATTAATTTTATAAGAGGCTATACACACAATCTTGAAGTGCATAACGATTATAGAAATATGATTCACTTCAACAAAAAAGTGTAGCACTTGATCAATATAATAAATCTACACAAAAAGATAATAGTGAAGAGTGGTCTTTAATAAAGACAGTTTACAAATTTTATTAAAGTAAATCCTTCTTTCCTTAAACGGTCATTCACTTCCTTGATAGACTGTAAATACGTGAGAGTTGGCACAAACCTGCTTTGGGTCAAGGAATTCTTTCTGGATATAGATTGTTGTGGTGAAGTCGGACCAGTGGTCGTAGTCGCCGTCGACGCCGGCGTTTCCTGCGAACCGGAAGTAGACGCATGACGTTGCACGCGGCGGCGTATGGAACCGACCAATCTACGCCACTCGTGCGGACGACCGCCCTCCTCTTCAGACGGTTCGATGTTCAGAGTTTCGCGCGCAATTTTCAAATTTTTCGAAGTGAACGATTTCACTACGTCAAACACGACTTGGTGACGCACTTGGTGAATGTTAGCGCGTTACAATTAAAAGGTATCTTTGATTTTGATACTCTTTATGGATTCAAACAAATGCAAATGGAGAAACATTTCTTCTCGTGTTTAACGTTCAATTTTCGATAAGTGCTGACGAATATATGATGTAGTAGAGAAGAACAAGCACATACACACGAAAACACTGATATTTTAACTATTTATCATTATCATTAATATTATTATAGCTACAAATAAGCGCATCTGCTTTTCATTTAGAAATTTTCTTTGGAAATAAATCACAACAAAACTAAATTAGATCCACATATTTATATACAGTTTATTATTATTTATTTTGTAGGTAAGGGAAGTTATTTGTTGTTCATGACATCTAAAAAAAAACAAAAATGGTTACTGTTGATTTTAAATCAAGTTTGTAGACTACCATCAAGAATGAACACATTTAGCTTCTTAATTGAACAAAACAAGCAACATGGTTCGGCAAAAACGTATTCTCACCAAATGTCGATGAAGTAAAATCAACCTAGGATACGCAATCAGCATTGCCTATTTGAGAATCACAAAGTCCATTACATTAATTAGTGATCTGGTTACAAACGACAATAGAACAACATCTGGTGAATGCAAGAAATCCTCTAACAGAGATATATCTGCACCTTCAATTAAATCGAATGGACGGCATTGCTGTCCATGATAGTGGAAAAGATTCTAATTGTCATTAGTTGCATTGGGGATTGCAATATAGTTATCCAAAGTTTACATTTGCAAAGAGATTTTTATTAGGATTTAGAAATAAGTCGATTGAATAGCCAAGCTCTCAGTTTACAGGATGCTATCAAAATTTGCGCTCGAAAGTGATAAGGTGCTTCTAGCGTGCTACAGGAGACCGAGACAGCCGTGGACACAATAAATTGAAAGCGTCAAGTTGCTGTTGGGGAATTGCCCGCCTATGGAAGAAAATAATATTGTCAATCTCACTTAAAGGAATGGTTTTTATATTTTACTATTACTAAGTTACGAAGTTCTTCACTGGATCTCACAAAACACCACACAAGTTTTTACTAAAACACCGACACGTTTCGACAGCAAAGCTAGTTAGTTATATTAGTTTTATTATCGCCTTGATAATGACAGCTTTGCTGTCGAAACGCGTCGGTGTTTCAGTAAAAAGTTTTTTGGTGTTTTGCGAGTTGAAGTGGTTAGTGTTCTATTACTAAGTTAATGTGTGTAATGAGTTTTATTCCACGAGCTTCTTTCTTTATTTCGATGGGAGGAGTAGCAAGTTAAAATTAAAATAGAGTCCCGAAGTCTTTGTTACAATATTATGAACGCAAGCAAGCGGAAGTACAAAGCAGAATTATAAAAAAGATTTTCCATAGAATATACTTTAGTTATTTAGCGAGTGGAAAGGAACACAATAACGGGAGAAAGAACTTAATTGTATTTAAATATGCTTTTTACTATTGTTAAGTACACTTCATGTGGTAAAGCGTAAAGTTTTATAAAAATCTCCTTACTCCAGGTATTTATTTTGTAACTTGGTAATGAAATGTACCTTCGTTTTTTTAAAATTAGATTTAATAAGAGAAGCGGCAAAAGAATATTAAAATATGCTCACGTTTCGTATAAGTAGAAAATCCAATACGCGAAAACGAGTTTCTGTTCGCTTCGTTTTTCTCTTGCTTTTTGAATTGAATTTAGGCTAATGAAAAGTGAAAATAAATTATTAAGTAACACAAACAAAGCATGAAAATACGCGCACATACATACAAACACATCTTTGTTTATTACATTTTTAAATGAATGTTGTTTTCAGTTTTTAAGTTCCACAATTTCCATTTTTTCGAATTTGCCCTGAATTTTACCTGACCAGAAAGTTATAGTTCATTCGTTTAGTAGCTTATCAAGATAAAAAAAAAACACATAATTCCAAATTTTCATATTTTCTACTCGATTTCCAGCTATTTTAGTCACATTAAATATAGCGAGATGAAACTTTTTCGTTTGAAAACAATTCGTTGTTTGATGTATTACAGATCTCTCATTGTTACAAAGACTTTATCGACGGTTGTATCAATTCTTCGGGTATTTCGTGACATAAATTTGTGTCTGTGATAAATTTCAGGACAATGTGTTATTGGAAAAGCTGGATTAATTCGGGACAGAATATTGATCGATTAGGACCTGTATTTTGACATGCTGAATTATTTCTGGACTGGAGGCAATTTAATAATAGCCGAAGGATATATGTATTAGATTTGGTTGGAGTTTGTAACATTTTCTATAATTGCATGTAAGAAATTCCCCTTTATAACTTAAGATTTTTTGCTGTACTACGAGTAGCACTTAATAAATAAGTGACTTGAAAGAGAAAATATAAATGTTAAAGACAACGGAAACTCAATGTCAATTTGCTTCTTATTCATATTTAAAACTTAGGACAGCCTCTTTCAAAGTAATGGAAGATTGTAAAGGTTCTCGATGTCAAGGTAATATGAGTGAAATATATTGTCCATGCAAGGTTAAAAATATCTAGAGATTGCAATTTTTTTGTTATTCACTGTCTTCGTATCAAACGCGTCGAAGAAATTGTTTAAAATCTTGTAGATATTTTTAACATACTTCATTCGGATAATGACAAAGAATTTGCAAATACGCAAATAACTTAACTTTATCAAACGTGGAATAGTGTCAAAATTATGCACAGCTAGTCATAAAGATTGGTGGAATATACTAAGAAAGACAACCAAAACATCGGGCTGAATGATTTGTTCAAACTATGAGAAACAACGCCCATGTATAAAAGCATAACATGATTTCTCAGCTATGTTTGGCTGTCCAGTGATGGTTTCTCCAATAGCAAAATTTCATCAATCAAATTTACAAAATTTACAGAACGATCTTTTTTTATCTGTTCTGGGTGGTGGTTTCAGTGACCTCTTAAGCTATATCGCTTATCTGACTAGCGCTATAATCCTTGCTGTTTAAATTGTGTGGGTTAAAGGTGTTTAATAGCCTTGTTACTGCGCCATTTATATTGCTACGCTGTTAATTACTTTGTTCCAAATAGCGAATAGTAGATCAATTCGCAAACACCTCGTTCTCTGAGTTCTCTCACAACATTAGGTAACTGCCTAACCACTGCAGCTATCGAGTCATCAAGATAATAATGATACAATTTCCGACTTGACGGGACGTCGTCCTAAATCTTTACGAAACCAACATTGTTGCATGCAGCCTCTTACGAATTAAAAGACATCCATTGAAATATCAAACAATACTAGCAAAAAAATCATCAGACAAAGAAATAGCAAAATTCATCGAATAATTTTTTCTCATCATCTCAAACTGACTCCACTACTCTATTGGCTGTTATAATGGAAATTTAAGATAAAGTGTTTTATTGTTTCGAAATAAATACAGAGATTCTTGCACAGTTACTTAGTAAAAACCCATTGACTATGTAGAAGGACCACTTTATCATTTCTACAGATATTTAAATTTAATTGTGAATGATATTGCACTGTGACCTATTGATGTATTGTGTCTCTTTGCATGAGTTGTACGCTGGTGGGGTTTGACCTCTCTCAGAGCTCTGCATCCAGTCTCAGAGCTTTAATCAACTGCAACACAAACTGTGATGGTTTCAGAGAAGATATTTCTTCTTCGTCTATAACGTCTTTACCGAGATAATTGGCTCGGGTTTCAGTTAGATGTCAGGTGTTCCAAATCTTGATCCTCTGCCCCGCAGGACCTGTAGACGCTATTTTGTTTCAGACCTATCCCTGTCAGGTGTCTGTTTCTACTCAGCTCTAGCAAGGTATTTGCTCTATGCTTGTTATAGTTTCCAATGAATAGTTTGACACGTTTCAAACCAGGGAGATTCTCTCAGGGAAATATCTGAGCTCCCCTTTCTGTTTTCACTTCTTTTTTGTAGACACTTGTCCCTATATTGCAAAACAGCTCAGGTCCCACAAACAAAGTTGTGGCGGCATTCCTTGCTAATGGGATAGCTTCTTTTTTGCCGCTGATTCCAGCATGTTCTGGTACCCAGCGCAGATATTGCTGTCAATGAAATAAATGTACGAGAAACAGTGGAAAGAATTCTCTAGCTGGCGGATAAGGGTTTCAAAAATGTAGGTAACTGTCTACACCAACTTTTTTTGATTCTTTAAACTACAACAAGGGATGCAAGCTTACACAAAAAACTTTTACCACTAAGGATTGATTAATTCTAAAAGCCATTCTGTTTCATTTTTTTAAACATTCGATTTAGGTTCCCTTAATCTTTGCTATTAAATTACTGTTTATTATAGAATAGAATTACGCAACCAATTAAACAGCACAATATAATAATGTCCCGAAATTTATTGAATTGTTATTAGATCATATAGATGTATAGTATCGGTCAAACTTTAACGACCACCTCTTCCCATTTAATCCAATATAAGATAGAGAAAACATTGATTTTGGCTCAGGTAGAATGTTTTTCGTCTCGGTATTTTTTTCGTATACAAGTGCGTCTCCGGCGTATTTATCGAAAAGACGTTCCTACAAATTGAAATGCGGGTCTTGGTAAATTGGTTAGGACGACAGGAAAAGTGCTTTCTTAAGAACTTAATTTCTTTAACAAATAGATCCGAATTGAGACAGATAACATGAAAACTGATAGGATCGCTAAGTGTGAATGTGTAAAATTATATTGAATTCGACACAATATTAGTTATTGAAACTTAAAATTAATTTTTGCTAAACTAGATTATTTGTATAAGAATTTATTTCATCGAGGAAATGATGCTAGAAGACAGTTTGAGGGTTTCCTTCACAAACTCCTTTTCATTTGAATCTCGTATTACACGCAGCACTTTCCACTACAATGCAATGAAATTAAATCAAACAACAGTATTAAAGGAAGCGCGGATTGAAACTATAGTTCATTAAAACTTTATCAATTTTGATACGAGGAAACACAAGGAATGCCATCCAAGGGTGGTATTACGTTAGCAATATTATTGTTCGAATTTTCGAACTTCTATACCGCATACAGAAAATTATATCAATCTTTCTATCTCATCGTATTTTATATCCATACGCTTTATAATAATATAGTAGCCGGTATATGTCGGTAATTATGTCGAATATATGAATAATAGGGACTAAGGCGATTAAGCCTAATGATTAAGCGTACAATGCAAAGGCGTTGGTTTATTAAATATAATGCGAAGTTGATCGACAGCAATTTATATAGACGACATTTCGCTCGGGAAACCTTTTATAATAGCGCATTATTAAAACGAATTTATTATATTAGAAGTTGACCCTTATCATACATATACATAAACTTAATTAAATCAAAGTTCCGTTTTATATACAAAGAGGTGGGAACTAAATGGTACGTATTCCTGTTATAGCCCGTTTCTAAAGTAATAGGTACTTCTGCACAGGCATCTTTTTGCAAATGATTTTACAGATGCCTGTTCCAGTCATACGTGAAAATCTGTGTGTGTAAAAACAAAGTTTGTATTTTCGTGCACGGTTTGCGAAGACATGATGCATATTTATAACCGTTGAAAATACCATTACATGCATTAGTATTAGTGTTACGGTTTTATAAAGCTTTATGGAAGTGTTCTGTAACTTTATTTGCATCTTCATATAGCAAACTCTTTTAAAAAGACCTTTAACAAAACATTGAAGGTAAATTGTAAATTCTTTCATACAAACGTCAGTTCATACATATGTACATATGTGGATAATATAATTGCATGCACTATATAACTAACAATTTAAATAGGACGAAGCTACATAGTAGAAACATTTACTGTAAAAAAACTAATGTAAACAAAATCAGTCAAAAACCGTTTAGAAAAGCATGAAATGCATAAAAACTGTGATCGATCATGTGCTCTTTGTTTTCTGCTTTGAACTAGTGTGTCTGCAGAGCTCTAATTCCGACAGGTAACACGTTCTATATTTTTTCTAAATCAATATATTTTGGAATTTTGACTATTGAATTATTTAGTGAAGGTATAAAAATGTAGAGAGAATATACAGGTTGAACAACCCAGATAAACGGCATATTACATGCAATGCAATGAAATATATCTATGCATTAGAATGACGGAGATGGTGATTTGACAGTACGGTGTTGCCAAAATCGAATTATTGCATTCTGTATTTTCGTATCTGTGAGATGATGACAATTTGCACATGTCAAAAATATTGGTTGCGTTTTTCATAAATTAAATCAAATTCTAGACATCTTAATAGTTTTTGGTAGGGGGTTTAATATGCTTTTACATAGGATGGATAAATACAGGGTGTTCTATTTAACTTAAAAAAGTTATTAATGGTTGAAAAAATATAAAATATTAACTGTTTCGCTGAACACGCTGTAGCCAATATCACAATACTCTACCGGTTTATTGAAAGCACGCATTGTCAAAATAACTTCTCACAAATGTAAATCGTCCAAAACAGTTTTCCTGTTTTTAATTTTTTCGTGAAAGCCGACATTTTCAAAAAAATCAAATTTTCTCGAAATTGGCAGCAGATAGGTATAGGGAACTATCGACAAAGTTATCCAAATTTATGACGTAGAATCCAAAAATGGTATACAATATAGGATATTCCATTAAAAATAACTTAACTTTGATATGCTGTACTTTTTGAATCACCCTGTATACTTGAAAATAATTTTAAAATGTGCTCCTTATCGTGCTACATATTTGACTAAAATTTGAAACTCATATCTTTTAGCGTTTAGACACAAGAGACCGAGTCGTGACTCACCCTGTATATACAGGATGTCTCTCTAATGCGTCCAAGTACCATATCTCCCCTTGTAAATATTTTTTGGGAAAAACAATTACACGGAGGTTACTTGAATTGATATGGCACATGTTCCAAAAATACTTTCACTTATACAGGGTGTTTCATTTTCACTGAACAAAATACAACTTTATTTTAAATACAATGGTATAATTTTTTCAATGCAATCGATTCTACGCATTATTTGTAAATATTTTGTATTAGGGTTCCCTATCCCTAAATTCAACTGTTTCGAATATATTTACAATTTTCCTTAATAATTTCTTATTGCACTATCTTAAAGAAAAATTAATATTGTAAAGCCCTTTGAAGCGTAAGGTGATCTAAGGTATCTATCATTTAAATTTACCGCCAACATTTTCAGTTATTAAATTTACCTAATGTGATGCGGGCTGAAGCGTTTTGTCCCTCTTATTAAAAAACAGAGTATAGGTAACTTAATAAACAATACGGTAAACCAATGCTTGATGTACTTACATTATATTTTACGTAAATTTATAAAATATAAATGTGAAATTAAACAAACAAATGTTTAAGATGTACACTGTATTTAATAACAACGACAGCTGTTTCGCTACACTGTAGCTTCGTATATATAGTGTGTGGTTGTTAGGAATTCTAAGAATTAAAATACATATAAAGAACGATTTCGTGTTATCTAAAAGTGTCGGGTCTATACCGAAAGTACGTGTAACTAAATATACTGCTAACAGATTTTGTGTGTGAAATTAGGGAAACTGTATTACTGACTAAATATATTTAACAATGGTGATGAGTTTAAGTCCACTTTATCGTTTAATAAATTGTCTGAATGTTTATATTTATTAATTTCTAATGTCTCTAGTAAATCTAGTTTAATACTTTTATTTTCTACATGAAGGATATCAAAATCTGTATTAAAACTGTGATTATTATCTATCAAATGATTCGCGTAAGTCGAATCATTTTTTTGGTAAATGTAAGCCGAGTAATGATGAGTGATCCGTATTTTAAACGCCCTTCCTGGTTGAGCTATATATCCTTTAGTACATGCACAACAAGTTAACTTATAGACTCCCGATTTATTGCTGTGATTAGTTTTTCCTTTATTGTTCTTGATGTATTTTGCAAGGTTATTGTTTGATTTGTATGCAATATTAATATTTTGTTTTCTAAGTAATTTTGTTAGTTTTCCTTGGTCCTCCTTTAAGTAAGTGATAGATCTAAACTTTTTGATTGTAGTGTGTTTTGTAACTGGATAAATTTCTTGTAACGTTTTGTTGAATAATCTCTTAGAAATTAATGTATCCATTCTTATAGGCAATTAGTTTAATAATGTTATATTCCTTATTATAGTCTGAAGTGGACATTGGTGTGTTAATCAATCTATGGATCATGCTGCTAATTTATGTTGATATGGATGGTTGGATTTGTTGTGAAAAGTTATATCCGTATGTGATTCATTGTAGTAAATAATTTATGTTGATATGGATAAGGTTGGATTTGTTGTTGTAATATGGGGATTAATAGAATTAATAAACTCAAAGAAATTATCCAATTGTCTGTTTGTACCGATGCATCATATCAAAATGTCGTCAACGTATCTGAACCAAAAAAATGTACTATTTTCAAAAATTATTCTTTCTAAATTGTCCATAAAAATCTCTGCCAATAAGTAGAAGTCGAGTCGCCGGTTAGCGCAACGGTGTTGCGAGTGGGCCGCGATAGCCATACTTGGTGGTTCGACTCCACCTCCGGGCGACATATTTTTAAAAATAAAAATATGTTTAATTAATTGGCGGTTGGAAAATTGCATTATATATACAGATATGGTTATTATTGTTACTTGCTGACTGGTACGTATATTCTAGTTTTTTCTTTTTGATTAACCATTTAATGATAATGTTAATATTAACGTTGTTAATTAGAAAAAACAATATCTGTGTTGGGTGAAACCTAGCACAAAAGCTATAAAAAATTAATAAAGAAACCGTAATTTGCTCAATATTGGCGTTTTTTTCTATCCTGAAGTAATTTGAAGAGCGTTAGAATCATTAAATCGAACAACTAAATAATATAGTGGCAAACAGCTGTTAGAGTACATTTCTACACCGAATATCTAACACCGAAGGAGCAGTCTCAAAATATTAACTGAAATGCTTAACTGTAAAGTAGTTTCAGTTAAAATATCATGAAGAAAAATATAATATTTTATATTAAACGTACAGAAGTAAAAAAACATATTTTTATGGAAACATGAAATATTTGCATGTTTGTGGAATTTTTATGATGATTTCTCTAAGTTTTTCTTATCTATTCGATCTAATATTGACAAAATTGAAACACTAAAATTATGATTGCTTTGTTATAATTGATAGTACAGTCATATATGTCGGTTTTGTATATCTCATAATTTGAAACATATCTATCATGTACCTATATAAAAATTAGAATTTTGTCCATGTCTGTAAAGTGTCTTTTTTTACTAATAGGCGCATTTCATACCTCTGTGTAGCAGGAAATTTTGTGACACCCATAAGAAAATAAAGCTTAGTCAAATTTAATATTTTGCATAGGAAAATATAGGCAACCCGATATATATTAAAGTAAAATACTTTCTCACAGCTTCCCAGTTGAAAAAAATCGCTACTACTTTAAATTATATACATATACGATAACGTTCTAGTAGATATAATAAGTACTATTAGATCAGCAAGTTTCCAAACCCTACTCGAAACCAAAATTGATTTCAAACGCGCAGAACTAACGCGTTTTTCACGCCGTGCGGTACATTAAGGGAAAGCAAGCTATTTGTCAGTGGATTATATGGAACGCAAGTACATTTGTCAAACAGACTTTAGAGGAAGCACATGTTCTCTTATTACTGTGCATGAGGTGCAGAAATATATGAGATACTCATGACAATTTAATGCTAAATTAAGACTAAAACTGACGAAGTAGACCACTGCTTTAATCAATAATTATTTGAATAACTAATAGTATTAAAATTAAAAACTATTGGATATCAACAATTAGTATGCAATTTTGATGTGATATGTAACGTTAAATATAACCATATCACACACATAAGCATTATTATGCTTCACATTCCACTTGCACCATATATCGTAAGATGCTTTTGTTACAAGTTACAATACAACGGTTGCGTTCCTGAACGTAAATGGAATGTGTGATGTCCATAGCCGCACTTGGCACCCTTTAAGTGCAATTTATTGACGTGGAATAAAATAGTAATGCAAAAGGAAAGCAAACGCTACGAGTATTGATTGAATGTCTTACGGCAAATATATAATATTGAACGGTGTATGAGAGAGAAAGCTGGATCATTTCTCGGAGAGTCACGTTTCAGCTATTTATTGGTTCCTCCATCCGAGATAAATTTTATCATTAAAAATTTACACGTTTTGTAGAAAATGTATTATTATTGTTAACTAGTAGCTATATCAAATCTCAGGTTAGTTTCCAGAAGATGTTGAATAGTTCAAAAATTATTGCAACATTCTTTGAAATAAGTTAAATACGTACAAGTAAACTTGGCCAATTTCCTACACATACATATAAGTGTTGTCCACATGCAATCTTTCATTTAATTCAAATTATAAGAAAACAAATTACAGACTGTATTCAGTGGTTCATAACATATTTATATACGACTCGATTTTATACTAATTTGTAATTCAAGGTTCCTATTTTTCGGCCAGTTACCATCTTGTTTTATCCTTAATTTAAATCCTCTACTAATACATGCAGTTGATATATGTTCAGCCTGCACCTCCGTAGAAGTCACTGGCGTTAAAGTCATTGCTTCCGCTATATCCAAGTAGGCCTTGCTCCAAGCAAGCTCCAAGTAGGCTGCCATTAGATATTGCTGAGTTGTTTTGAGCACTTCTATTTTCGTTCACAAAACCATCACAAAAAGGATGTGTAAATCGTAAAGAGTATAAAAATTGCTTTAAATTTTCCCTGAGTCGTACTAGGTTGTAGATCCCAATTTGACCACACCGGGAAAACCGTCTGGATACACTCGAACTACTAATCAAGTATAGCTCTTTTTGTAGAGAGCTTTATTAGCGATAATTTTCCTCAAGCACCATACAATTCAAATGTCGATGTGACATTGACATTTTTTAAAACAAATTTGCAAATTAGGTTGCAACTAGCTACGTTGACTACAGTACGATTATAGAATTTATTAGAACACATTTAACGTGGATAGGTTCCTACCGTATACGACATAAACGTATAAACACTATTCATACAAAAAAATATACCATTTGGGATACCATCTTTTTCAAACAAAGTTACACATATATTGCATTATCTCTGCATGAAGTGCTTCGGATGAAATCGAACTTTCGAAACTCCATTACAATCGCCCGCAAATTTTATTGGAGAATCGTGAAATGAAGCGGTTTATCGTGCGGAGGAAAATTGCAATTGTATTAATAGGGGTGTATCGGGAAATCTTTAATTAAACTAAGAAGATTAATGGCAAATCTTAAACAGTAATTTTATTTACGATTATATCTGAGATTTACTATTGCTGGAAGGCACTTATGTTTCACCCTCCCTTTCTTAAGTAGGTCTTTTAATGGCGTACTACATTTTGTGGTAAATAATTGGGGTCATTCATCCTCCGTCAGCTAATCTAATACATTATAGAAGACTAAAATGCTAAACGCAAAACGTGGGCGGGTTTAGTTTTATTAATAATAAGTTTGTAGAAGTGAGACTTTGTTTCATAGCTCTCACTGCTGATTGATGTCGGCTTTTCAGAAGTAAATTACGATTTTAATGTCTCGAAGCGACTGTCATTAAATAGAAGTCGAAATACCTGAATATTTATCTCGATGTTTCTAAGATAGACTAAGAAAAATGGAAACAATATTTTTCCTTTAATCTGATTCAGTGTTGGAGTAGCAGGTATGATGATTCTACTGGAATTAAGTTTAAAATATTTTAGGATTTATAAAACTTATTTATATTTTATATATTATACACTCATCTAAATATACTACTTACAATTAGTTCATTCATTTCGAGAAAGCTACTTTTAGAACACTAAACACATCACCATAACGCCAGTTTATTATTGTTCATTTTATTTGCTGGATAATATTTTGTTATACATTTTAAAACAACACAGCTGTTTATTGCTATCGCAAGATTTTGCCAAGTGTCTGATGACCTCGCAGTACACATCGCTTTGCCAAACTTGTATTCTTTACTGTATAATATAATTTTGCTTTAATGACGCTTAACAATTTCTACCCTAATTGCAATTCTATTAATAATTTTCCTTTTATAAATTACTCTCTTAATTTTTGAAATGTTAAAAAATTGATACTGCAAATAAACGATTTAATTAACAATAACAGGAAAGTTGAACTAAATTAAATTTAATGTTGTGTGTTACTGTTTATTGATATTTTAAAACTCCTAACATAATATTAATATCTGTACAAAGACGTACAATATCTATTGGTTTTAAAATTGTTTGCGTTGACTGACATAAAAAATGTTGTCAGTCAAAGTGTCATGCCTCGTCGGTCCGTGCTAAAAATGTAGGTTTTTTGTCAGGTGGGCATACAGTAGCAGGTATATATTGCTTAATAGTGTAGTATTTTCAGACGAGGCAACGTTTTATTTAAGTGGTACAGTAAGTCGACACAATTGTCGCTACTGGGCTTGGGAAAATCCCAACTGGATTCAGACAAAACACACCCAGCCTCCCCAAAAAATTAATGTTTGGGTAGGAATCGTCAGGGGTCCTGGTCCTTATTTCTTTCGTGGGAATTTAACAGCTGAGCGATATTTGGAACATCTTCGTATGGCAGTGCTTCCGGATCTAATTGCGGCATTTCCGGATCCAAATAATAGGGAAAACTTGGATCCCAGTATTTGGTTCCAATTACATAGATGGTGCACCACCACATTATGATCTTAATGTTCGAAGGTTTCTGGATAACCAGTTTGAATGAAGGTGGATTGGAAGACGTGGACCAATGAAGTGGCCACCTAGGTCACCTGATCTGATCCCCCTTGACTTTTTTCTGTGGGGACATTTAAAAAGTCGGGTCTACGTTAACCGACCAGACAATTTAGTAGACTTAATGGAACGACTTAGACATGAAATGACTCGTATAACTCCGTAGATAATCGAAAACTCTGTAAATCAGGTCTACCATCGTCTTGGTCTATGTCAGATAGTAAACGGGACACAGTTTGAATAATTCTTGTAAGAAATAGTTTCGGTTTAAAGGACTGTTTAGTTAATTAAAAAAAAAACAATCTAGCTTCCTATTTCAACATTATTGATGACTTCATAACTTTAAAAATTTGACGTTTCATTCTTTTGACTTATGTTAAAAGACGCGGAATAAAATAAATTGTTTGATCTACAGTACAAATATATGTATAAGTAATGGGTGCAATTTCTTTTATTTATCAATTCAACAACATTTTAGAATCTTATAGCTACAAAAAAACGTGATAACAAAGAAAACTATTCAATCAAACTAATTAATTAAAACAAAAAAAATATGACACAAAAGGAGACTAAAACTACATTACACCACATCATCTTTTCTGAAGCTTTTGTGGCATTGTGAGGACTGAGCTTTGGTAAATCTCCGGCGTAAAAGAATCCCATATTTCTTAAAGTTTTTGCTTTAATTCAGGGATTGATCTTGCGCGATGTTTTCGGAGCGCCTTCTTCATCTCACGTCTCAAAGTTTCAATTGGAGACAAATCAGGACTACTTGAAACCCATCCCAAAAGTACTATCCCGTAGTTTTCCATCCATTTCAATGCTTTTTCTTGGAAGACAAAATCTTGCGGTGATGTCAAGAGACTTTCCATAATCGGTAAAAGGGATTCTTCTAAAACATTTCAATATTTGTCTGTGTTCACTATTCCGTCAATAAAGTGAAGTTGATTGATACAGGAAATTTTACTTTTCTTTTAAGATAGTCGGGATGAAATGCTTTGCGTTTTCTTCGGCTAACATGACTTCTGCTGTCTCCAACACAAACTTCGAATCTGGACTCATCACTCCACTCTACTGCATCCCATTGTTGGAGAGTCCAATTGTTATATTCTTTTTCCCAATTTATTCTATTTTTCTTTTGCTGTAATGTCAAAAGTGGCTTTTGCTTTGCTTGAAATGAAAATTCAAATTTTAGTAAAGTTTGTTCACACATTTTTATTCAATTAATTTATTTTATAAGTTCCATATCCCTATTTATGGGCCTCTCTGTGACGCGTGGTCCTGGAAATTCGTCTTCTAATAGCTTCACTCCACATAACACTCAACTCAAGATAACTTGCATGAAGATTTTTTTCAATAATTCTCAATGTTGGCCCTTCAGTTATCTTACTTTTTTCTACATTTCTAGCCTTTGGAGCTATTGAATTTGTAGTCCTAATACTTTTAACTATATTTCTGACACTGTCTCGTGATAATTCCAATAAATTTCCAAATTCAAAATTAGCTTTTCAGAATTACAAAATTTAACAATGAGTGATCGAATTTTTTCGTCGATAACTTTTCCTCTGCCCATTTTTTAAATTAGACAAATATCAAAAATAACCACCAAATATATAAAATGCATTTGGCACTAACCGACAGTAGCTTCGGCGTCATTTTTTAAAAGCCACCTACTCATTTAAAATGAGAGCAACTTAATGGACGAGAAAAAACGGAAACATTTGAAAGACTTGTAATCCTACTGCTCAAGACTAAAACGGAACACAAAAATTTATATTTTTATATTATTCATATTATTAAAAACATCATGTTAATTCATTTGGGTATCGATAAAGCATATAGTATTTCTTATTTTTTCGCAGGCCTCGAAAAACATATTTATCAGACGGTGGCCCAACTGACATGAGACGGGGCTCGTATTCCCAAAACTATGAGAAATAAACGTGTATGGAATGTATACCGAAAACATGAGATAAAAATAAATGTTTAATATATTATCGCGCTTTGCTTGGGTAATTTATTACTTAGATTAGCTACTCTGAGAGTAGTGTATATCTGAAACAAAAATATCCTCTAGAAAGAAAAATCTTATTTACATGTTTGGGGAATATTGTTGGGCATTTCTGCCTAAAATTATTAGCGATAAACAAAACGAAATAAATTAAGCGAACGATACATTTCCTTTTATTTAAACTAATTAATTAATTCCGCATTTTTCAGACTAGAACTTTCTTTGCTAAGAACTAATTATAACAAAAAGTTCGACCAAACTGTAAAAAAAAAGCCCTAGGAAATCTAGGTAGAAATCCAGACAATACTTTGTCAAAAACACTTGAATCAAATCGTCTACAAGAACATTACAAGCTTAACTTTAATCAATACGCCAGCGTAGATTTTATGTCATCAGTAATTCTGCAAAGTTAATATAAAAGCACAATATAGACGTCTATTGCGGATATAAGAGAGACTAAGTCGAATTAAGCGAGTAACCTATTACTTATGCATTAACTTCAAGTAGGCTTTGATAAAAACTGAAGTTAGTTTTACAAAGCGATGTACTTCAAAGATAATAAATTCTTTAATTTCATACCGGTAATATTGAAAGAGACATATTATCAGGAAATTTATTATTTATGTTAAATATGTAATGCGTAAAGTTATGTAATTAATTAATTATAATCATATGACATAAACGCTAATGTTTTAACAACAAAAATGTTAATGGTTTAAGGATTTCCCTTTCATCGTCAATTCTAGCTAATAAATTTAGAATTCATAGAAGACATACTCTTCGCACATATTATTGATTACATCCGATTTTCAGGAAAAGACGTACTACCCAAATCAACTACCCATCACAACTATATTCTAAATTCTATGTATGAAGCAGATAGAGACATATTTTATTTCCTGGAAGAGCGACATCGTTTAATAATTTAGAGTGAACGCATTTATCAACAACAGAAGACGGGCTAGGTATATAGAAACAGCAAAATATAGCATGAAAGCTGCATTCATTTCAGATTGATATAAACCACTAACAATACATCTTTTTAAGAACCTTTATGCATAACGCATATGAGAAAATATACCAGCGTTTGTTTATACATCAATTCATTTAATAAAATACGACTTACCAGGAAATACAAGATATATACGAAGTATATAGCATTCCATATACACCGAAACATCTCACGGAACAATTTTTCAAGCATTTTCAGCGGTATGTCAATAGGCACTAAAAATTGTTTGACTTCAACTGAAAAACTTGCCCATATTTTGCATGTCATAAATATATGTATAAATGCCTATCTACATAACTAGATCATGTATACCTTGCTCGACCAATGTATATAGTGTAATTAAACTAATTAGTATGCTCGATTAAAACAACAAAATAACCATATGAATTGTCATAAAAATCGCAAACAAGGTCACAGCTGGTATAATTTAAATAATATCGGTGGATGCGCCAGGCGTAAAAAATACTAATTGTTTTGAAGCAAACGAAATATATTAATGTGCCCTATCTGATGGTCTATTATTCTGAAACTAGTAAAATTTAAAGGAGTGGCGATTAGAGTTTTGTAAACAGCTATAAAAACGAATATTAAAACACACAGTGCAGTTAGCGGCAAAGCGAATGAAATCTTCATCAGAACTGAAGTGGCCATTAGAGACTATGTAGCTATATAAATGAAGTACTTACTTTTGAGATTCTCATAAAATATCGTTGAAAGGAGTAAAATTCTTTGAGACAAACTTCCGGAAAAGATTGGGTAATAAATGACTTTAATACTGCTTACTGAAGAATTAAAACAACTGAAGCACCTACCTCAAGTTATTAAAAACGAAACGGATAAGACAGATGAAAGTGTAGGAGTTGTACAATATCGTTGAAAGGAGTAAAATTCTTTGAGACAAACTTCCGGAAAAGATTGGGTAATAAATGACTTTAATACTGCTTACTGAAGAATTAAAACAACTGAAGCACCTACCTCAAGTTATTAAAAACGAAACGGATAAGACAGATGAAAGTGTAGGAGTTGTACAGCAATATCAAGATTTAATGTCATTGCTCTGTAAATCTCGGCGAAGTGAGTTGTGAGAATAGCTTAAAAAATTACACAAAAAATAGTAACAATTCATAAGTAAGAAAATAAATTTTATCTTGTCTCTAAGTATAACATGGTCGACAACCTTATTTTGTTAATCTTTGTATAGTCAGCATTGATATAATCCTTCAAATCGTTAACACAGAAACTTCTATTGCTATAGATTACATCAAAGAATAAAAATGTGATACTTCTCAATTCATTAAAATCTAAAACTAGAACAGAAGTAGTAAAAGTAGAATGGTGTTTATTTGTGCAGGGTACAGGTGTAGTTATAATAATTTATGTTGCTAATCAAGACCAGAGCTACAGCTCTTGTTGTACAAGGTTGATGTACACTCGACACGACTTAGTCTTCGAACCGCCATAGTGTGCTGTCTTTGTCAGTCCATCCCCTCCACATTTAACGTGAGGGGGTTTATCAATGTAAGGATAAAAGTATTAGTTAAGTAACTGACAGATATTGCTAACTGGTAGAAAAAAATTTAGCAACTGTTTATCGTAATGCAGTTAATTGATAAACTGTTAGTTTATTGATAGTTGGTCATACTGTTAAATAAATAGCGTATTCTGATTGGTTATCAGAAATCCTTGACGACTTTTATTATATGTATAGTATCGTAGTGCATAAAGACATAAATATGAAGTTACTGACATTTTATATCCTAATTTGCAATGGATTATTTCGTTCATTACTTAGTAAGTTAAGTATAGACGAAGATGAAGATGTAGCAGAACTATTACAGTATGAACGTAAGCCGTATACGGTAAGACCACCAGTACACAATTTTGAAAAATGGAATGACCGCGAATTTGTGATCCGTTTTTGTTTAACAAAAGAAACGACTTTTCTATTACTTGCGGAAATTGAATATCATTTAGAATTTCCCACGGACAGGTAAAAATGAAAATTAAAGTGACAAAAAAATTAAAGACTTGACTTCAGGAATTACAGTATACGACCTATAGATCAGCTCTTGATTACATTAAGGCACTATGTTACAGGAAAATTTCTCCTGTGTTGTGGTGACTTTTGCAATGTGAGCAAATCTCCTGTAAGTAAAATAATAGCTAGAGTTTCCAATGTAATTGCCGCGCAAGCAGGAGAATATATTAAAATGCCATCAACTGAAGATGAGATACGGATATTACAGGAAGAATTTTTTTAAATAAAGCTGTACATAAATTAACTCTGAGTTACATTCCTTTATCTTGCAGATAACTTCTATTTAACACTCAATAAACGTTTCATTGTAATTATCTTACGAATAACATTTTATCTGCAAGTTAATTTATTTATCCTCACACTGATAAACCCACCCTAAGTCGTGTAGAGTGTACGTTGCGCTGTTAATTGTATCGCAATAAACACATAATACCTTCATGCGCCGTTAATTGTATCGCAATAGCTCATAATACCTTCAAACTGTACCGGTATGCCAAAGGGATCGGCCGCAAATCGATCCCCAATGGATTCAGGTACTTGCCTGACGGTTTCCTCCTTCGTCGGTTAGAGAATTTTAACACTCAAGGATCTCAACAGTGTTATGCCAAATAGAATAATCGTACGACAGCGTGAAAGCGCAATAGTTACTTTCAAAAATGTTAAAAATTTTGTTGCTAGCAAAAATATATTTGAGACATCAGTAAGCATGGGACAATAAAGCGAAAAGGATGTGTTTTCAAATACGGGAGAGTGGGTCACCATCATCACGGTTGAGGTTTTAGGAATATTTCTGGATCTCGATAGCTTCTCTTACTTTTTGTGGGAAATAGTGAGACTTGCTGACAACAGATATCTCATCATAACAAACAAAAGTAAAAATATACAAAACAAAAGCAAAAATAAATAAAACTAGCAGTACATGGGCAAAATATCAGATTTCTTGCAAGACACATTCCGACATTCCTTCTGACATACATAAACGGATATTATCTAAGGCATCCAAGCAACCTCGATTGTACGGTCTTCCAAAAACCCATAAGCAAAACCTACCTTTCCAACCAATAGTTAACACGATAAATTCGCCCACTTACAGCTTGGCTAAATACCTCGCTGATACCCTTAAGAAATACACAGGAAATGCTCCTACATCTTAACTTCTGCCCACTCTGAAATCACTATCGAATCCGACGATCTTCTTCTTAGTTCAGATGTTACCTCACTCTTCACAAAAGTAGGACCTATCACCGATTTTTTCGCTATAATCTACATATCAATTATTGTTGATTCGATACGGTCTATCCCCAGACATAGCCAAGTTAATTGAAAAATGCGTACATTCAACGTACTTCACCTTCCAGGGAAAATACTATCAACAAACCTCTGGTTTCGCTATGGGTTGTCCCCTTTTTCTGGTTGTAGCTAATTTTTTCATTGAGGCATTTCAGATCACTGCTTTGGAACATGCGAATTAAAAACGAAAAACGTGGTAGATGACACATACGTTGATAACACTTTCATTATCTCCCCACATAGTGAAAACACTCTATTTAGTTTCTTGAATTTCCTCAATAATCAACAAAAGTATTACTCGTGTTTTTTTTTTGTTTAATTCTATGAATAAATATGTATAACAACAATACTCAACTGTACAGAGCTAGCTCTAGGTTTGTCTAATTTGATCTATTGATCAAATCAAAAAATATTGATAAATTTTCGTCAGTTTCAGTACTTTTACTTAATTTTGCATACTTAAAACATTAAACAGGGAGATTTTCCTTCAGTAAATATATTGAAACCTACGAGGAAATGTAGGACTAACAGCAAATTTTTATCCAAAACAATCTCTAAATATAACGCGAGGACACCTAAAAATATAAAACGCCACAAATCTTGAACGCTTACTGAAAATAATAAACGACGCGCGTAACAACCCTTTTAGCATCGGATGTGTAGAATAGTATTACACAGATATCGTTTCAAAGCACCTACGCGACTTTCCGGCAAATAATAGATAGAACGCCCACGCGGTGTATGTACGTAGTATGAGTGGTCACTGTATGACAGGGGATGAAATTTATTTGCGGCATCGTACGACGCGACATTCGCCCCAAGCATAACCCACTCCTGATATTACGTGCTGCCTTCATTAACAGCAACAGACAATACTATTCCCAATGTCACGCAATTATCAGCAGTTGACACATACAGTTACCCTTCGTGAGAGTTTAACGTAGCCCCAGGTCTTGATGCTTGTCTGTGCACGTTTCATCATTCAATTCAAGGGGGAATTGAGATAAACTAGCATCAAGGTGTAGCAAAGGTAGGTAGGAAACTGTTTTAGCGATAATAAGATACCTATCAATTCAAAGAAAAATATTGTATTTTTTTGTATACACACATTTCTGTAAAAACGCTGAAATCTTACCATGATAAAAAAATAGTTAAATTTAAAACAGAATTTTATTTATGAGCAATTCTGATAGTATACTTATATTGGCAATTTTAATTTATCGATATTCTCCACTGGCTCATGTTTAACTCAATCTAAATTCTGTTCTCAAGGTCGATTTGAAGATAGGACAGCAGATTTATCTCAATTTAACACTTATTAGTTTCGACTGACTTTTCCCAACAATTATTATTAATTTTACTAATTTCGGTTATATGAAAATAACTGTCTTCCATCCTTCGCTCCAAATTAATGAAATATAATTATTAGAATAAAATGGTGCTGCTATTTCGAAAATAAACTCAAATATAAAATATCTCGTTTTAATTTCAACCAACAATTAATCACCAATTAATTGCCACGTCGCAAATCTGCACCACGTCCTTCTCAAAACAAAACGCAATCTAGTAATAAATGAACAACAACAAAGCGTTGGATGTAGTAAATCATCTCGAAAATAAGGTGAGAAATTAGTTTAACGTAACCCAACGCAACCAGTTTCAATAGCTGGTGCTCCTGCTACAGGTTTCACGCTAATTAATATCAGAAAGCTTCCATCGTGTACATACTGCGTGCAAGTTCTATATAGCAAAGTTTGGGCATCGTCGTCGTTTGTTTTGAAATTCAGACGACAATGCGTTTACTTTTAGCGGAGAGTACACTACTAATTGGTCCTCTACGCTCTGATGGAGATATTTTTCGTTTTTCTTGTTGTTATTATTACATTTTATAGAACAGACATAGTGGAATGGGGACCAACCTCTACGGAGTTTAATTAATTTTGCGAACTAAAGCTGCTCCTAACCCTAAAGATTTAATTTAATTGAATTCCGTGACGACGGTTATATTAACGTTTTTCTTTTTACGTTATAAGTAGCACTTAGAATGTTTGACGGTAACTGAATTGTAATTGACACTAATAGGTTCTTGGAAAAAATTACGTCAACAGCCTGTAATTTCAATTTCTTATATTGCAGTAGAAGCTAATTTTATGATCACTTTATAGTAATTGCGACAACTTAATTGTATTTCTTTTGCTTTTAAATCTTTTTAGCGATACCGGAACGGTAACGATTCAAAGTGGCGGTAGTGGAACAGTGATGGGATGTTGGCTTGTTTAACTATACTGCTGTCATTCGTTTTAATGGTATGATTCAGAGGTTTTTGGTGGTGACGGAATGATAGCGATGAACCGAAAAAAAAGTGAGAGGCAAACCGCCCTATTGCCACTGTGAATCACCCATGAATAATATCTACATCTGTTATGACCTGTAAGTACTTATCTTTCAATTCCAGATCTGAGAATCTGAGGCTAAAGCACACATATATTACCAATGCTTCAATCACTTTTATGTCGCGTGATTTTTTTACTAAGAGTGAGCCATGGGTTGTAACTTTTTACGGCGCTTTTTGAACTGATATGCAACGCCATCTGCCCCAACATTTCTGAACAAGCGATAAATTAATTCTCATGTAAAATACCAGATGGCGCTGGTAGATGAAAGCCAATGATTTTATGGGAAGAAACAATCGAAGTATCTACAACAGAGAATCCTGCATGAACAGAGATCGTGAATCGAATGCTATTGCATTCTAATCAGCATGCGTACCAGACAGGCAAATCCACAGAGACTGCACTGGTGCAGGTGACAACAGCGATTCAGACAGCTCTGGAAAACAAAGAAACAATTGTGTGTGCCTTTCTGGACATAGAAAGTGCTTTTGACACGAGGCAGTCAATAGGGCACTAGAAAACAGAGGAGTAGATAACACGACATCCAGATGGCTGTCGCAGCTACTCTCCACAAGAATCGCGGAAACTGAGGTAGATTTAGAAACTATCTACTATCAGTACAACCAGGGGCTGTCCACAAGGCGGAGTTGCATCCCCGCTTATGTGGAGCCTAACGGTAGATGAGCTCCTCTGCGGCCTGACTGGCATTGGCATATCCTGCCAGGGGTATGCCGATGATATAATCATAATCGCAAGGGGAGGATTTGAAAGTACTCTCTGCGACATTGTCCAAAGAGGACTTACTTTTACAAAAACATGGTGTCAATCTGTGGGACTAAATATTAACCCTACCAAAACTACACTAGTGGCCTTCACAAAAAAAAAGAAACTTAATCTCAAAACTATTAAGCTAGATGGGCAGAGCATTGGGTGGAAGACAGAGACTAAATATCTAGGTCTTACACTAGATAATAAACTTCTCTGGAACAAGCACGAATTAGGAGTAACCAACAAAGCCAAAAGAGCCCTAATGGTTTGTAGAAACTACGCAGGGAAAATTTGGGGATGTAACCCAAAATTTCTGCACTGGATGTACACTGCAATAGTGAGACCAATCATCACCTATGGGGCAGTGGTTTGGAGTAAACGTGCCAGTCTGACCACAACGAGGATGCAACTTGCAAAGATACAAAGGCTGGCATGCGTTTGCATTACTGGTGCAATGAGCACATGCCTAACGGCCGCTTTAGAAGTGGTACTAAATCTCACATCTCTTCACATTTTAGTGGAGAATGTGGCTAGTCAAACCACATACACACTGATGGGAGAAGGCCCCATCAGGCAGAAATCAATAATCCTACTAGGAGATGATTCATTGTGGGACAAGCCCCGCGATGGGATGTCGAAGAAATTCAGTCTCGGAAAAAACTTCACCACGAGTCTAGATTTCAGAAGCGACTGGAATCAAAACACCATAAAGGAACTGAACAAGAATACCATATTATGGTATACAGATGCCTCTAGGACAACCGGAGGGACTGGAATCGGAGTATATGGGCCCAGAACCAAGTACTCTGAAAGTTTAGGGAAGTTCTCTAGCATCCTTCAGGCGGAAATACACGCTATAGATAGATGCATCCGATTTAACCTAGAAAGAAAGTATCGGAAACAGGAGATTATCATCTTGACCGATAGTCAAGCAGCCATCAAAACGCTGAGTTCCTATACAATCAGCTCACAAATGGCTTGGGACTGCCTGTCAAAGCTAAACGAGCTAGGCAGGGAAAATAAAGTCACTCTCATGTGGGTGCCGGGACACACCGGATTAGAAGGAAACGAGGAAGCTGACAAACTTGCAAAAAAGGGAGCGAGTGCATCTCTCTTGGGCCCTGAACCTTTTTGCGGTATCAGTCAGAGTATATTAGAGAAACTAAAACGATAAGTTGCTCAAAGGAAAACGGTTTGATCAACATGGAATAAGACAAGCGAAAACGACTCCGGGAACCTATAACGAGAACAGATTCAATGAACTCATTACCATGAGCAAGGACAAACTTCGCTTACTGACAGGAATCCTATCAGGTCACTGTCGGCTCCGAAGCCATATGAAAACAATTGGGCTAGCAGAGACAGCAGAATGCCGTTTCTGCGAGGAGGAAGACGAAACTTCCATACATATCCTCTCTGCGTGCGTAGCACTATGTAAGGCACCTAAGATCTTATGAAATAGAAGCGGGAGATCTGCCAAAAGTCAAGCCATCCCACATTCTAAATTTTCTAAAGCAGATAGGCCTAGCAAGCCAACTATGAAGACGAGAAACCCTCTACCTCACAGCAAGAAAAGGGGGACACAATAGACCTTTCAGGTCGCAGTGCGATATCACCCCGTAGCACATATATACATATATACATCTACAATTGGTAGCCATTTTTTCTTTAATTGTCGTGTATTATTGTTCAGTTATTCTGCTTCGTTCATTTGTATTTATATGTATTGGTTGATAGTTCAAGTGAATTTGGACAATATTATTCTGTTTTATATTAGTAATTGGAATCTGTATAAGTGTAGATCATAGATTTATTTAATTTGAAATTGCAATAAAATATTGATATTATTTACCGAGTAGTGAATAAGAATTTGTAGAGTCCACCTCTCCGCTTATAAAAAAGCAATGTATATTTGGAAGTATTGACTAATTGAAAATTGCAACAGTATTGCAAAAGTATTCGAAGGTAATATACTACTCTGTAACTGCAAACATAGATTTTTAAGAGTGTACAACTTTATCTATCTAAATATGAACTGCTCAATTGTCAAAGAGATAATTTTGCAACCTATAATGAAAATGTAAAAAAAGGTGGATGGATCAAGTCGGTAATGACACGCTTTGTAACTTTCCGAATAAAAAATTACATTTGAGAGTGTATATTTGTGAAAGTCATTTTATAACTGTATGTAAAGCCACGCAATGCATTACCCACCATAAATTTATCAGGTAATAATAATTTTGTTTCTTTGTAATTATAATTCTTCATACTCATTCATGTAGTGAATAGTAGTAGTGTAGTGTATAGTACCTAGATCTAGATTACGCTATCATTACAGCAGTACATGCAATAGTCATAGCTTAATTTAGATCTATTTTATTCTCAGTGTGGCACGACCGCTCGTTATTTAAGCGGCGACGTCTGAGCATCAACCCGGAGCTAAGAGCCCTACGTTCAGTCCTTTAGCATGAAGAGGCTTGGCGAGTTCTCGATCCCTAGGCCTATACGTGCAAGGATCCTGGTGCCTGAATTCTTAATCTTATTCGCATCCGATATTCCACGTTCACCGCGTACTAGGTTAGCAATATATGAGGATGACACCGCGTTATTTACGACTTCGCGCAATGATGCATTGGTCTGCCGGTGGCTACAAAGTTCGGTCAAGAAGGTTAATGAATGGTCGACGAAATGGATACTAAAAATTAACCCTTCAAAATGTGAAGCCCTACGCTTTTCTCACAAGCGAAATACTCTTCCGTACTACCATCGTAAAAACAGGATGAACTGGACCTACCTGGGCATAACGCTCAACACCAAGTTGTATTCAGGCAATATTCGTCGAATGTCATCCCTAAATTCCTGCAAATGAGATCTGTCCTGTATCCACTTTTCTGCTAAAAGAGCTCTCTGTGCCATAAAATCAAGCTACTGATATATGCGGCGTTTCTCCGGCCAATCATAATGTAGGGTGCTCTGGGCTGGTCCATTGTCAGAAAATTACAAATAAAACGTTTTAATGTCCTGCAAAACCGGGTGCTGCATATAATCGTTGCGGCACTCACACAAATACACAGAGACCTACAGTTTTTGACGTTAACGAAGTACGCGCTGGTACTGCCCAGAAGAACGTTAGATAGGGCATCACGGTCAGAGACCATTTTAGTTCAACGTCTGGCTTCAGCTAGAACGGAACTACCAATTGAGACGAACACCTTACATAAACACCTCACGTGACCGTAGGAACCACGTACTCTAGACAATAAGAGGCTAAAGGAGCAATCCCTCAGCCTTAGCACAAAATAAGCGCCCTACGATCTACTTTATTACTGCTACATTAAAAAATAGCTGTCTAATGTTGAGATATTTGAATTTTTCGCGTCTAAAATTAAACTATTTTCATTGGTTCTAATAACTTTGGTATCCAAGAAAGTAATCCTTTGAACAGATTCAGTTTTTTCTTAGTGAGTTATTGTTGAAAGAGTTAAAAGTATTTAAGGAGTGTTATATCAGATTAGATGGTACGGCACAAATAAATTCATCTAAATATTTACAAATAAATGGTAATCAGAATGAAAGCTTAGGTACAACATTGTCTAGTTAACGCTAAAATAGGACTAATAGGACTGATGGAAGAACCCATTCGCACACCAAATGTTTGGGAATAAAATTAATTTATCTCCATTCTTCCCTTCCCCTCTCCTCCCCCTTCAAAATCCTCTGTGCGTAAAGTTCTTTATTGCGACTGTCACCACTGGCGATACTAATTTTATATTTTTCATCATCAAATAATCAGACACAGGACAAAGAAGTTCAGATATTATTAAGAGCAGCTTACAAAAGTTGTTGTAAAAGTTAATTACATTACTTATATGTATATTAAAACACTATATACCATGTATGAAGAATTTCTTCAGTAATAAAAATAATTTTTCTCTCTACGGCAACGATGTCATTAAAGTTTATACGGTTCTTAAACTTGAAACTTGCCCTATATAACTAGTCCATTTCTATGATTATCTTCTTTAGAAAATGATGATCTACGAGTACTTGCTGGAGCAGAAGTAGCCATAGTAGTCCGACCAACAAAGTTTCTATATTACGAGAACTTTAAAACAAACTTGCCTACTCGGACGACAAATTGTCCGATTTGACTTCTACCCGCGAGGCAAATACTGTATAGATTGCAACCGTTCCACTCATCCGCTTGAAATTTAAATAAAAGAAGGCTTATAGTAGCTTTGAAGAGATATCAGATGTTTCTTAAATTGCTTGCGTCTGAAATGACAACAACAAACGTACATATTGCCAGATTATGATTGCTTATAGGTTATGATTGATAATAAATAGAAAAATATTACAATAAAATTGACATGATAGATTTTCGAAAGAATTGCCTGTATATTGCATTGATTTATCCCCTATGTAACGTTGAACTTTTTACGTAAAGGTTATTTCAAAATTCATCGCCGACAAAGGACTTAACATACACCCACACACATAATCATTAAAGCAAGATCTTTTTGAGGTAAAATCACCGAATGAAGGCACTACAAATACAAGAGTTTCCGATAAGGTTAACCTAATTTATTGCTTCAGGTCATCGAGATATAAAAATAAATCACCTAATAAACTAAGCCAGATAGTCCGACGGAATTCCATCTACTAAGGAAGATAAAAATGAAAAACAAAGCAAGGAGAGTTATCAAGACGACGATAGCTCATTATTAGTCCATTATAATAAGGAATTTCCAGCGCGTGGAAACGTGATAAACCGCTTATAGGCTGCATACACGGAAATATGAAGCCGACTTGAAATTTTCTTTACGTTCGTGTTTTTCTTTAGTGTTCTGCTTTCTTCTTATAGATAGAGAACACAAGATATGGGGTAGTAATGAAGGTAATTTTAAAAATAGCCTCTGGTGTGAGTGGTGGCGGAATTTGTTTGACAAACGTGCCCTGATTCGTGGAAAATCGATTACCTCATTTATCGTGTGAATCTTGTTCGGTAATTTATCTGATCGGCGAAATTCAAAAAATAAACATTTTAAGAAATATCTATATACACCAGCAGTCATTTACCCTATATATTTATTATTTACCCTATATAAAATACATCACCAAATAAGTGTTAGTAATATTGCTAGTATCGATTCTATAATGAATTTTTGTGTGACATCATTTTGTTACTTTTATGTCAGATAATTATCATCAAATAGGTTTTCACTGTAACCTCTACATGTTATTAATTGTTCGTCAAAATAATTTTAAACATGCTGTAGAATGTTGAAGTTTGAACTTTGTGACGCCTAAATCATAGTCTCTAATATTCCAGCTTACAAGTAGGATGGTTACTGTATTGCTAAAGTTTGTTGCCTATAAGACGTGCTAGTAAGGGGATGATATGGTCTTCTATTATTTCTTTTGTAAGCTTCTGTTAAGGCTATAAATTACTCGATTGTTACTTTTATACGTAATTGGCACAGCTCTGCTTATGCTGTTAGATTTCCGTCTTTTTTTATAATATTGCCAACGGAGTTTGCAAAAATACATCCCCAAAATTAGTTTTAGAGTTACCACTTCTATGCTTCACAGTATTTGGCAATGTGGTTCCAAAACAGATTACCCTGGCCTTCATCTTACATACTGGTCCCATTTGTGCCAAATAATTGAAAATTAGTTTCGTCTGTCCATAAGACTTTGGTCTTGACGATTTATGCCCTAATCATATTTTAGTCTTTTGGTGTTAAACCGGATATCTTCAAATATTTCCTTCCAGACAAAGTATACACGAAAGTCTTCCTCATCTACTGGAGGTTGTGAGTCAGTACTCTACTAATTTTTCTCGACTTGTCATTTTTAGAAACTGTTCATTGGCTACACTAAATTTTTTAGGCCGGCCTGATTTCAGTTTTTAATGGTATTCAGCACACGATATCGAGAATATTTTACACGATTCGTAATTTGTACTTAATTATAATCTTCTTGTTCTAACACAATGATTTTATGTTTAATCGCAAGTGATATTTCTGGAATCGTCTTTGCATTTTAGATAAGTTTAAATAAGCTAATAAGAACTACAAGAAACTGTACAGGTTCAACGTATGCAAGTTTTTTTAAATCAATCAACGCGAGAAAAATTCAAATAGATTTTAAAAATATTTTTATATTTTTCACATTGCGATAACTATGATCTTAATGCCATAAACTTTATTTAATTTTATCTTCAATGCAGTTTCTAAGAATTTTGCCTACTATGAGGCGCTTACCGGTAGAACACGAAGATTACTTCGACTCGGAATTAAGAATTTCCTAGAACGTAGTGTCAAACTTCTAACAGTAATTTGTACTGATTCTTAGAATTAGGTGTATATGATATTTAATACAAAATTATAAATTGGTAGTTGGGTTACAAAGGTGTTCCTAATGAATTTCTGTGAATTTTACAATGTGCTGGTTTCTTCAGGGTATTTTATGTTGCTAGCTGCTTCGTAGAATTATATTATAACTCGAATTTGTTCGAAAGCTCGAGCAACAATAAATGTAATTTCTGTTGAGTTGTTGAATTTGTTGGCTGCATCCCTAGTAAATTTATAACTCTCAGCAGCCAATGCTTTCCATCAAAGTATTTTTTTTCTGTATGGTGAAATGGCTTTGTGACAGCATTAAACCGCCTTTTATAATGCCGCTTTGCTACCAATAGTGAATGGTAAATCGATTGGATTTCAATACCCCGCATAAAATGTTACCGGTATTAAAATATTACCATGGATTCTGCTAATTACTATAAATAATTTGATATAACATTAGTTGGGTCTAAGACCCATAGTTACAGACAGAAAAGCGATTCAAGTTGGAAAACGCTCCAAACTCTCGTCCTTTTGTTATAAGAACCCGAAGTGAATATTAAAAAACGGAGTGCTTCACTAAATGTCCTAAATTGTTGAGTAAAATAATGGCCTACACTCAACTTGAAATTATTCGCCATTATACAGGGTGATCGAGTTTTGTCAATCCATTTCGGACTTAATTTTTCTTTATGAAACACCTTATATTATTTTCATATGTTAAAAAAACCTTCATAAGCTTTTTAAAAATACTATACACGTTACCCTTTCGACTGATGGTTTTTATGCAAATTCCTCGCAAATGCAATATTATGAGATTTGTTACATTTAAAGATTTAAAGTCATCATGCAATGACGCATGTAATTAGTAAACCATAAAGCAATATTTAGTAAGATAAGAGATCTTATGTTTAAAGGGAATGAGGCACTAGAAAAAGTTATAGACTGGATGGGAAAAAACGACCTTGAACTAACCTCCGAGAAGACCGAGGCCATTATTCTGAAAGGGTTCTCAAAGTGTGCAAAAATCGAATTTCAGGTGCTCGAGAAACAAATTGTCCCAAAGATGGAAATGAGATACCTTGGGGTGACACTAGATAGAAACTTGACTGTCGGAGCGCATGTAAAACGGGTTGTGGAAAAAAAACAGTGAGGACTCAGACGGTTATCCTCAAGATTCTGTCAAATCTGGGAGGGTCTAGCAGTACAAAGACACAGATACTATATGGAGTTATACAATCCCAGATCCTTTACGCAAGCAGCCTAGACATCTGCGCTGGATAGCAAAAAACATAGAGACTCTTTGGAAAAGGTACAAAGAAGATCCCCGTTAAGAGTAATAAGCGGATATAGAAGGGTGTCTGCTAAAACGGCACAAGTGATAGCTGGTGTCCACCGATTTTCCTTTTGGCAGAAGAACATAGAAGATTGTTAATCTTCAAAAGTAATAATCCCTCAGCTCACAAAAATTGGGAGGTGGCAACGGAAGTGGGAGAGTCTAGACTCGACAGCTAACTGGACAAAAACATTAATTAGACACATAAAACCTTGGGTAGCAAGTCGTTTTAGAAGAGTGGATTTTTACGTCACGATATTTCTTTCAGGACATGGAAACTTCCTAACCTACTTGAGTAAGTTCAAATTGGTAGAAGACGATCTATGTCAAGATTGTGCAATGAAGGAAACGCCTGAAAATGTTGTTTTTGAATGCGCAAGATGGGTTGCAATAAGAAACACCTTAGCAAAACAAGTACAGCGAGAAATAAATAAACACAACATTGTAGAAACTATGCTGAAAAGTAAAGTTAATTGGAAAGCTTTCACTAACTATATCAGATACGTAATGGTAGCAAGAGAAAACCGTGGGAAAAGAAAATAGGTAGATTGAGACTAGATAGAAGCTACAGACATCTATGCTCACGAAGTTATGCCAACAGCAGTTCCAAGAGCATGGGAATTAATCAGTAGGGGAGTTTTTAGTAAGTAGGTATGCCAGAATGGCGAGTCCTACATTATCAGCCAATGACATCCAGGTCCGATGTAAAAAAAAAAATATTTAGTATGCAGACAATATATGAATTTTACACAGATTTAATGACAAAGTAAAAATGAAAAAATATTCACAACAACCAGAACAACCTGTAACAACGGCCAGAATTCGAAGCCTCGAAAAATGACGGGCTCTAAAAACCTAGATTTTTTTTAATATCTCCACCATTATGCGAGATAGGACCATAATTTCTTCGGAACAATGCTTCGGACAATCAGATCAACCTGGAACACCCGTCGAAGTTTAAAAATTCGAAAAATACTCGGCTAGTAAATGTTGATTTTTCGCGATATCTCCATTATTACGAAAAGTAGGACCGTAATTTCTCTGTAATTTTGAACAAATTTTTCATAAATGCAATTTTCTGGCATTTGCTACGAATAATTAGAAGATGAAATTTAAAAAGTAACTGCCATTCCTGTCAAACATACAAATGTTAACGTTTTTCTGTTTAGTGATAATACGTTGAAGAGTGGCTGTTGTAATGTCCAATTTCTGTGAACGTTGACGAATCGACATCTCTGAACTTTCGGCTACACTCTCGCTCCCATTTTTAGATTTTCGATTTGTCAGGTCATAATCACGTGTTATTGTGACTGTCAAATATGGCGGGCAATTCAAATCTTGCGCTCTTATTGAATTCAGTTGCTTTTTTGTTACAGGAATTTTAATTTTTCCTGTGAGACTTACTAGCTAAAATTTTATTAATATTTTACATAAAAATGTAATTAATATATATTTTTTCTTACCTTTATGTACTTATCTTTTAATTCCTGAATTATTTCCACTTTTAGGTCAATAAAACAACAAATAATTAAATACCAATTTATTCCAGAACATATAATACGTTTTCGTTAAAAAACTTCTTCAGTGGAAGAAATTGACATTTAATATGTGTCAAATTAACTAATAATATAAATATAAATTGCCATGCCTATCAACAAAATTATCTAAAAAACAAAGAATTCTTTGATATATCGAATTTTAATTATATTCTCAAGTAGTAATGAAATTGCAATTAATTTAATACAACTTTAAAAATTGAAATGATTTGAATTATTCGTATATCAATCTATTTTTGTCAAGCTCTAAGCTCAAGCTGTGGAATAAATTGGTATTTAATTATTTGTTGTTTTATTGACCTAAAAGTGGAAATAATTCAGGAATTAAAAGATAAAAATATAAGTAAAATTCGAAAAATTACATCCATTATTTAATAATGAAGTATATATATGAGAAATGTATTGTTATTATATGAAGATGTTCATATAATAATATAAAATCAAATTAAGCGAAGCAAATTAAAATGAACGTAACCCAAGGCAGACATACAATTCTTGGAGAACAATGTTTATAGAACAGTTCCAACTCCGTAATTATTACCACCCATTAGTTACTTACATCGAAATATAAATAATAATGCTGCTGTTGATTCTTGTTTATAATTAACCACATAATATACTGATGTAAACCATTTAAAACACCCACCAGCGATAAGTGAATAAAGTAAACTTACAATAACCCCATTTTCCAGTTATCTATAACTGCGAACCAGCCAGAATATGCTTGCAATATATTAAGTAGAATTAATTACACTATTTCTTAAGTTTTGTCGGAATAACAACATTTGTTTCTACATTTCTGCCATAAAAATTTCGTTTATTTCTTCGACACGCAAAATTTGTATAAGCACCAAAATTTAGAAAAAATCAAATTAAGATTTATTTTGCAAAGAAAAAAGCCAAAAAAATATTCGGAGCAGTAATTTTCTTTCTAAAGAAACCCTTAATTACAATTTTTCACACTCATTATTCTCAGAAATCGGATCCTAATGAAGCCATTCAAAACCAACAAGGTATAAATTTAATTACCTCTATTTCAGTACGGTTTAGAATATAAGGAGCTCGTGGATAGACGGCAATTTTCTCTCGAACAATATTCTATTATACTCTCCCAACTTTCGTACAAAGTTACTGACGATCTAATCACAGGCAAATACAAAAAAATAGGATTCAATTTGGAGAAAGCTATAATCCTTCAAGTTAATGAGTTTTCAAGTTTGTATTTTCATCAGTCCATTTTACAGCAAGTTAAAAAAATCATTCCTATTTGTTTGTTGTTTTTTGATTAATCAAACTACAAACTGGTTCTTTGTTTACGTCCATCGTTTCTAAAAAAACTGTCTGTTAAGTTTCATTGAAAAACTAAAGACTTTTTGAAAAGTATCATGTAGAATTCGTACCGTTTTACTAACCTCATATAACCTTATTTAAGCTTTGTGAAGTCCAGAAATCAAGAGATTTATTAAGCAATGGTAGTGCTCTCGCACGTTATCAAGTAAAGTGCACGTTACCCGACATATATTCCATGATTTTGATGAGCCCGTAAATAGCTTTCCATAAAATTAAATTACTTTTGAAAAAAAAAGCTTCGTCCATCTTCCTTATTTGTGAGTGGTACAGGTTGGAAATTATTAGTTTCTTCTGTCATAAAACTATTTACTCCTTCGGAATTTTAAAAAGTTGTCCGAGGTTGATTTACTCGTTCTAAGTATTGTTTCAAAATTTCCAATCGAAATTCTGAACTTCCCCACCCTATCCTCCACCATTCCCTAAATCGAACATTTCACAATTGTTCCAGATTTTCCTTGTTTGTGGTTACCCTAAAATTTTACCCGTCTATGGGTGGGTTTATCAATGTGAGGATAAATAAATTAACTTGCAGATAAAATTTTGTTCGTAAGATAATTACAATGAAACGTTTATTGAGTGTTAAATAGAAGTTATCTGCAAGACAAAGCATTGTAGTTGCTAAATTTTATCTGCCAGTTAGCAATATCTGTCAGTTACTTACCTAACACTTTCATCCTCACATTGATAAACCCACCCTAAGAAGCATAGTTCACAAGCTTTGGTTTTCTCAATTAGTTTCTGAGCCTATGAGTGATGGCACATTAATATTTCAAAAAATGAACTGAAGGCTGAACTAAAAAAGTTTGCTTTAATCTACTGTTTAATATTTTTTTCTGCTCAAAATTAGAGACAATGTAGTCCCCAAAAACGCAGAAATACCTTTCAAAATTCCAATTTATTTAAACTTTCTGTTTCTGTTCTTAAACTAGTTATTAAAAATCAAATAAAAATGTCTATAATAGGCGCTCATGGTATATTGTTGGAATTCACCTTGCGAGTGAATGCAATGAAAATAGATCAAACATTAGAAGCGGAGCACGTGGTTTCAACCTTCTAGGTCCCGTCAGCGCAACTACGAATGCAAGATCTAATTTCATCACCCTTCACATCACAACTTTAACTCCGACAACGGATTAATTCCAACCCAATGCCTTCTAGTGGGCAGAGTGGGAAGTAGCATTCTGCAAAGCACTACACAACATAAACCGGTGCAGTAGATACTGATCTAGTTCGCACATTTTGTGAATTGTCATTCCAACAATATACCATGAGCGCCTATTATAGACATTTTTTTGGTTTTTATATTCTAGTATTTCTCGACGTTTTCTTAGTTATTGTTTATCACGAACTTCTCAAAGTAAGTAAAACATTATGTCTGCCAGCACAAAAAATTGTAACTAGCAATCCTTCTCGATCAAAAAAATTGATACAAACAACAGTAAAAGCATTCTGTCACATCAAAATCTAAAGCAAATTAAAATCAAGGCGATAATTTACTGTTTAATTTGTTAATTGTGTTTACATTTAATTTTTAAGCATTCTGTTATGTAGCTACTTCATAATGGCGGATGTAGGTATATATCTATCTAAAACGTCTATGTAGGTATGTGCTACAACCACTGAGCAATTTTATTTTGACATTGCATATTTTTGCCAACTTTATTTTTGTCGTTCGCTTGAAATACATTCTATCAGCCTTCAGATAGGTCATTAGCAAAACTTCTCTTCTATAATTTAAAATGCCTTACGGTTCGGCATTTATGGCATGTTGTAAGATAATTTTGCTGCACTTAAGCGTAGCTGATAAAGTAATCTAAAAATATATTGTATTTAATGTCAGTATATGCAAATTCCTGAAATTAACCGTTGACATACTGAAATTACCCGGAAAATTTACGAAATGAGTGCACGAGTTATAAATTTCCGCATAGTAGTTCTCGAGTGTAATAAACTGCCACAGTCATTTATCCGAATAGGGTATAAATATTCAACCCTAATAAAACTTCATTTTTAAGAGATGGGAGGCATGGTTTATCGATGTGGATTGCATCGATCCAACACAGAGTAAATGTTCGAAATGTATCAAATATTTAAAATGGTAACCCTGCCAAGTATTCCTTTATCACAAGATAGATTTTGTAGGCTACATGGGTATAAATTGTGTATAATATGGCAATATACGAGTTGAGGCCAAAGTATAGGATGAAAATAAAAATTTATTGTTTTTACTGAATAGAGATATAAAAAAGAATATGCGGTAATACTGTGGCTGATGATTTTATGATATATCCAAAATAATAGAACTAAAAAGATGGTGGAAGAGAGAAATATTGATTAGGTTAATAGTCAGCTAGTTTTACATTCATAAATTTGTTTGACCAAAGCTTTTTCAACAATGATAAAGCGGGGATTTCCAAAGCAATAAAATATCTTTCTGTTCAGAGAAGTGTAGTATCGTAAATTCATAGACCAACACGGAAGATAGTAGAGTAGAATGTGTGGAACAAATAAATGCAGTTAAGACGTATAATAACATCAAATGGATAATTAGGCCTGTTTCTAAGGAGATCCTGCTACACAGATGCTGCAACCAGTCCGTACACACTCAACGATCGTATTGCATAGAAGTTTAATTTCAAAAATACATTTTTGTTTGAAACATGGCGAAACAGCTCAAATTTTTGTAAATGCCCTCGATATAACTTCAAACTATCTTTTGGATCGTTATCCCAAATCCCCTTCCGACCAATCTTAGTCCGGATTGAATTGTGTTCTTTTAGACGATGTTCTTGTAGTTCTCTTTTTCAAGATGTGTGGACTCTTGCTAAGTCACCAACGCCACTCATTACAAAACAATCCTCGACCATTAGAAAGCACCCCACCCCTCACCTACATTTCACAGTGGTCAGTACACATTGTGGTATCAATATTTCCGGGACGCATTTTCGCACAAATATTTGACACTTGGACTCGAGTACCTAGTTCATACTTCGACCCGTCTGCCCATAAAAGTTTCACCTAATCTTCAAGTATCCAATCTTTATGAGCTCGACGCCACTGTGATCGTTTTAGACAGTTTAAGATTGGCTGCTCTCGCCTCTGACGTCGTTTGATTGTCGTTATTGATACTGTAGATTGCTGATCCGTATTGCATTCTGATCAAACTTCTGCCGCCGTTAATCGCCGTTATCCGTTTTCGTTTTTTTTCCCGTATCTATATCGTTTTATAGTACTCCCTTTATTTATACATCAATTGCGTTTACAACATTTCTTGTCGAATCTCCTCGTTTATGATACCAATTTGAATTCGATTTTCTACTCTTACTTACTTGTTTCTTTTTAGGCATTTTCGCGATAAATGCATAGGTACTAATAAGGAGGCCTGTCTCAAACGACAGAACTAAACTAAAATATTATTATTACAATTATAGCACATATAATTGAGTTTTTAAATGTCGAAATAATTATTTCGAGAATAGACAGTTACGTCTAAGATACCAGTATTCTAAGAAATCTCTCTAATATTTGTATGATTCTACTGCACACATAAAAACGTATTCTTGGGCCAAAGATGTAGACTTCTTTGAATATATTTATTTGAAACAAATAAATATTTTCTTGCCAATAGAAAATATATTAAAATCAAAAAATTATGTTTACTTGACTAAAATAAATGATTTTCTTAAAAATCTATTATAATCAAGTAAATATTTTCTAGAATGAAGACCTCATTTGAAGTGGGGGATGTAGTGTTGCGAATATCAGTAAACGCCAAGTGGCCAACCTTCAATTATTGTTTTGCTGTGCGAAAGTTACGTGAATGTGTCAAACATTGGTTCCTCTTTAATAAGTGGTAATACACACCGCGAATTTTATTATCTTGGTAGAAGTTGTATCAAACAGTGGTTTGTTGAATTATACGCAACTATTGATACTACTGGTTAATTTTAGGTTAGATTCTCATTTTAATCTGTTTAAGTACTCTTAAGATATAGTATATTGTTTATAAAAGATCTCTTCTGCAAGTGTTAATGTGCTTAATATTTCAACTAATATCTAGAAATATATTTTTAGTTAATTAGGCAAAGGTGTCGTTATGTTATCTAAGCATGTTGGAACTAAATAAAATGTTGTATTTATATGTAATTCATTTTATAAAATAGTGTTTCTAAAGGTGTTTTTATGATTTAAAAATTCAAACTCTAATTGGCATAGTGTTAAATTCGATTTCTTTTTGTGCTTCAAGAGGCTTCCATATTATGTAATTAAAATATAACTGAAAAAAGATAAAATTTTGAAAAAGTAAATTCTCTTCTAGTTAACCTAATAAATAATTTATATTTCTATTGTGAAATATGTAGCAAATACTATATCATTACTAGGTTAACTTAAGTGTACATGTATATTATATAATATGTATGTATATACAACATATCGTATGTGTAATTAGTATATTGAATACAATAAGTAAGTGTCTTGTCTTAAATAATTTAGGGTCATATTTATAGTCCGTGCTTCAGGCTGTGCCGATGCATGAGCACACGATTTTGACATGAATGTCATTAAAAATGTGTCAAAATCGCGTGCTCAAGCATCGACATAACCTGAAGCACGGAACAACATAAGTACTTGCAACAAGAATGAGATTCTTAAATGAAGAAAATATAATATTTCTGATAAACAAAAATTACTTGGTTTAAAAATATATATATTTGAATTTCCAAGAATTTAATTTACTTGTAACAAATAGATATTTTCTTGCGTATATACGAACCTACCGTTTACTCGATTCAAGTAAGATTTACTTAATCCAAGAAACTACTTCTATGTGTGTGCCTATCGATATAAAAGACAACTTATAAAACTGTTATTGAAATAGACAATTTCGTTCTCTTAAGAATAGGAAGTCCAGATTTTATAAAGAATCTAGGTTATCTACTAACAGAAAAATAATTTTCTTGAAATAAATAACAGGTTTTTTTAATTTCAAAGGAGTGTTTTCAAACTTATGGGCCGTAGTGTATGTAACTAATGTTCAGCGCACTTGGATTTAAAAAACCGTTCTCTTAAGAGTTCTGTAACAGCATGGATAACACGAAAATTTTTGATAAATTACGTATATAATGTAGGTATATTACGTACTAGAGCTTTCGGTATTATCCTATAAATCAGCATTGATCTTGTAAGCTAAAGGAAACTGTATTAGTGCACTATCTCTCACATAAAGAACACTATAGGTAGTAAATGACTCTCTTTCCTCAGATTTATGCCAATGCAAACGCGGCTATCTTTCAAACCGGAAAGTGGGTATCGTGTAAACTCTCCGTTACATGATAACAAATAGGTTCTAGTTTGTCGTTGCACCAGCAAGACGACCACTATTATATTTTACATTGCAGATATATGTAGAGCTGTTTTCTAGTTGCTGTAGTAAAAAAGTTGGAAACTAGAGCGATCTGAGATCTTGATTCAGTTGAGTGCTCGACGAAAACAGAATGATATACACAGTAGCTGCAAAAGTGAACAGAATAGAATATAAAACAAGTATTTGTTCCCGCAGCAGATAACTTACATCAAAAAATGTATTGCCTTAAAAAAACCACTAAAAAGCAATTAGTTATCCAGTCGCATATTATACAGTTTTCACGTATGCAAATTTGATCGTGTCACAATCTGTTACGATGCTAAAAAATTATAGGCGTTAAGCGAGGCATCACAATTCAGGTCGCTGGTATGCAACGTGAAAGCAAAAATGATTATGATTGATAATATACATAATGACGGAGACAAGTTGCGCCCCCTACTGGGGCTCGTAATGAATTACATACAAAGCTGTACATGGACACGTCCTATAACGGATTTCTTTATGCCTTTACGTGTACAATGTTTTTAAATGTTGTGACAACTTGCTACATAAAGCAAGTACTTCATAAAAAAATTCTGATAGCAATATTCTTCTATTTTGTAATTACAGTCATGGCCGAAATTTTTTGATAAATTCCAAATGCGAAAATTTTAAGCCGATTTCATTCATTATATTTGAACGCAATTCAAATTTAACGACTGACAATCATGTGCTTCATTGTTTTACTAGCATTAATCGAATCACGTCCAAGACCAGAATCGCGGTACCTCCTTGATTGATAGTCTTTTCACCTTTATAAGAGTCAACTTCCGAATGTATAGGGTTTCCTTCCTAATACCATTAAATGCCATGTAATTGTATAATAATTGCTTTTAGTTTTGGTTGTAACCTCCAGTTTGAGACAACCATTGCTATTGCAAACCAGATACTAACACGATTTTAATATTTATTGTTTGAAGAAGTTTCCCCCTCCTTAATCTCTCAAGTTTGATCATAAGAGCCTGATACCACAGATTAAATGTTGGTATATTTAGGAGGCCATGATTTCACATTTCACAACTTGAAGTTCAAACTACTAAATAAAACACATTACCTCAATATGTCGAAACTTACTATAAATCATCAAGAATTATTTCAATTGCAGAATCCATGATTCCTTTCAAAGATTACTCTGCGGTACTTGTACTCGCCTAATAAGGCTTCGGGAAAAAGAGAAAACGTTTGCATCAAATTGATGAGTTCACGCATATAGACTATATTATAATTATCTAGCAAAGTTTGATAGCCCCAGAGGTATCGGTGACATTTGTGGCAACGTCTCGCTAGATAGGTACTTCACTTGAACTACCATTTGCTAGCAACATTATTTATGCCGTGATAATGTTGCAACAAAACCATAACCAATTTTTAATTTAGTTTATAATTAGCTGGAAATTAGCGATAACTATTAAGAACTACTAAACCATATAAAATTAAACACTATACGTTAATTTATCATTAATTCCACAATTCACTTAAAAACAATTGGGCCTTGTTGCCTCTTATCTGAACTATTAGAAAGAAATTAACCGGTATTGATGGTACTACCTTATTTTTAAATTTTAAATTTTGCACTAGAAAAGGATAATTCATTTTTTAAATAAACATTAATAGGAAATTTCCGTATTATAATTGAAGGATGAATAATACATCTGCACACTTCACACCTACCCACATTAATTTATTCGAATATTTCAACAGGACGTGTGTTACAACAGGAATTAATATCTGTTATATTTTACAATAGCATATGTATGTAACGTAGCGCACATTTATTTAACTTGCAAAAGCATGATTTAAGCAACATCATTTTTATTCCTGACATTGCATTATGATGTTAATTATTCTACAACTACGTACTTGTCTAACAAGAGGAAGTTTCTCCTTTATGCAGGAAAGTTTGTTACAACAACCACGGCAATACCCGAAAGATACATCTTTATCTTCTTTCATTGTCAAAATAGTTGACCACATCCCTCCTCTATATCTTGTGCATTCTTATGCTCGTCAAAAGCTACAGAATTTTAAAGAAAAATATCGATATCCTTGACCGGCATCTAGTGGTCACAGGAGAGCTTCAAATTCCAGCAAACAAAATTGGTTGACTTCCTTGAGATTACCTTGCTAATGTGTTGCAGCTAAATAAATAAGTTGACAAGTAGGAAAATGTGTATCAAATCTTAAAGTAGTAAAGTGCGGTTTGAGAAATTACGATGTTTGAGAGTTATGTCAAAGTTTTAGCCTTCTACCAAGCATAATTTTTGAGAAAAACAAATTTCTCCCCACCTTATCTCAAACATCGAATTTCTAAGAGTTGCTTAGTCTTTAGAGAACTTCGGTCAGCTTCTTCAGAAGTTTAAGTCTTTAGAGAACTTCAGTATGATTAGCGAAACGTCAAGTTTGTTACAACAACCACGGCAATACCCGAAAGATACATCTTTATCTTGTTTTATTGTCAAAATAGTTGACCACATCCCTCCTCTATATCTTGTGCATTCTTATGCTCTTCAAAAGCTACAGAATTTTAAAGAAAAACATCGATATCCTTGACCTGCATCTAGTGGCCACAGGAGAGATTCAAATTCCAGTAAACAAAATTGGTCGACTTCCGAAATTAACTTGCTAATGTGTTGCAGCTAAATAAATAAGTTGATAAGTAGGAAAATGTGTATCAAATCGTAAAGTAGTAAAGTGCGGTTTGAGAAACTACGATGTTTGAGGGTTATGTCAAAGTTTTAGCCTTCTACCAAGCATAATTTTTGGGAAAAACAAATTTCTCCCCACCTTATCTCAAACATCGAATTTCTAAGAGTTGCTCTAGGAATAAATAATTAAATGAAAAAATCGTTCTGTCTAACTCTACCAAATATTATTATAAATTTCAAAAAAAATGAAGTTTTACTAACTTATCCACCACTTTTTGCAAATCTAAAATTTTGTAGTTTGTTCTAGTTATTCTGAACATTGAATCAAAGTTTTAGCGATCCATATACGACGAAATAATATCGAGAGTTATTCGAAATTGTTCTATGTTTATTACACATTGTTTGAGGTTTTAATAACTGCGTATAGTCTCTACGTATACGAGCTATAAGAACCGTTCAAATTTCAAAACACTGCAACATTCATACAAAACGTGACATAAATTATGAACAATTTTATCAGAATATACTTGCATTCATCAGAATTAACTCAATTTTGAAGAAATAAATAAAGCCACTTTCCATTTTCATTAACAAAGATATGCATAAATTTCCATATATACATAATTTTTAAAAGTAGCTCAAAGCAAAAGTTAACATATATGAAACGCTACATATTTGGCGTCCAACGCGGGACAAACCAACCAATTAATTGATACAATTTTTGCGAGGTGGATTTTTGTCGATTTTATTATTAAGTTGCTCCGGATTTATATAGCTTTGAAGAGACTTTAGTTTGAAAATAATTAAACGGTTTGTTTTATTCATTTAAATATTATTTCTACAAATTTATTAGGAATTTTTATTATTATTATCCTTTTTGCCAATTTTTAAAACCATTTTACGCAAATCATGATGATTTTTTGTTTTAGAAAATCAGCTACAATTTCATGTTTTTTCTTCTATGAATCAGGATAGAACATTCGTTTTATATTGATTCATATATTTCATGCTTAAACTGTTACTAAATGTCATTTAGTACAAATTTCATATATGTTTCACATGTTAACTCATTCTAAAGAAAAGTTTACACTATTATGCATACAAGCTGCAATGTTTTCATGAACTTCTTCGACTAGATTATCCAAGACGAGTGGAATTTTGTCAATGATACCAAAATAATCTAAACAATGCGAATATCCTTAACATGATATTTTTTCTCAGGTGAGGCTTGGTTTTATCCTCCTCCATATGTAAATTCACAGAATATGAGGTTGTGGTCACCGATAAATCCTCTTTTTTTTGTTGAAAAACCATTGCATGTCTAAAATGCTGGTGTTTGACTTCGAATATGTCCAAGAAGATTGGCGGATTCGGTTATTTGTTGAAGGCGTACTTACTGCTGCACGATATCGCAATGAAATACTCGGTCCGTTTATAAATCAACTGGATCATGAAGAATAAAGTACAAAATGGTATAGAATTTTTTGATGACGGAATAATAAGCAAGAATGCTGAAATACCATATCCAACTAGGTCTTGCGATTTAATGCGATTTTTTTCTATACACATACATCAATAATTCCATTTATTCAACGCCAATACGTAATATGGGAAGAACTTAAAAATTGTATAACAGAAAAGTGTGATGAGATTAATAACTCACCGCAAATGTTGCAAGTTGGTGATGGATTACGGAGAAGAGTTGGGTTATGTTTAGTCGTAAATGGACATTTTCAACAACTCCAATAATTAAAAGCGTTTATCTACAAACATCCCTAGTAACGTTTAAAGTTATGCCCATTGATATGGTATTGGGCATGGGAGACCGAGGAGGACCGTGAGTAAGTGATAATACAACACTTGTCTATATTTAACTTTAATTTGGAATCTTCACACCATTTCACCAACGTGTCAAGGTTAAGGTATAACTATCATGGTATACAGGGCAATCCAAATTAAGTGTTCACCATTGGTAACTTTGTTATTATTAAAGATACAAGATTGTTTGAATTAGCAAGCTTTTAGTACTTTTAACGCTCTTTAAGATGGAAGAATAAAAAACAAATGAGCAGCGCGTTTTCGAGTTTTTCTCAAATGGAAACTCCTGTATATTATATCATTTTCTGCTAGAACTTTAATTTTTAAACAAAAAATCTTATAAGAACTTTTTTACTGGGATTAAAAATACTTGAGTTATAATGAATAAACGAAAACAGCTAAATATGTTTTATAAACTTTATTTTATACATAAACTTATCATTAATAGAAAATAAAAATCACTGATTTTTTCATAGAAGATGTTCAAAAATACCACCTTGTTGTTCAATACATTTTCTACACGCTTCCGAACTTCTCCAACTGCCTTCAGTATGGTCCTATCATCTATTTGGTGTATCTTTTCACTAACTACAATCTATGGGGCGTTTACGTTTTCGTACCTTTGCTTATAAATCTGGGTCTTCAAATAACTCCATACAAAAATCAAGCGGCTTTAAATCTGGCGATCGCGGAGGCCCCTCAATAGGACCATTTGTTCCTATCCATGAAGTGTTAAAAATAGTATTTAAATGTTGATGAGTACCTCTGTAGTTGTGCGCCATCCTGCTGAAAATGCAGATTCTGTCTACTTATGAGATCCAGATCTTCTAAGAAATTATTCAAAATTTCAGTCAAAAATTCTATGTACCCTTCACCAGTTGGAGTGCCCTCCTAAAAGAAAGGACCAACAATCCTTGAACCAATTAAACCGCACCAAACATTAAAACTGAAACTGACTTGTAGGCGTCTTGGATGTACTAAAAGAAGATTTTTCTTTGACCAGTAATGATGATTTTTTTATTGCACATTCCAGAATTTGAGAAATTCGATTCATCGGTCCATAAAATATAACGAAAGTTGTTTACATTTTGGCGACAAAAGTTAAGATACCAGTGGCAAAAAAACATTCTTCTCTCTGGATACCCTGGCAAAAAAACCTGAACTGGTTTGTACTTATAAGGAATGCATTTGTGTTTCTTCAGAATCCTATGCATAGTACCGTGACTCAAATCAGATTCCTTGACAATATCTAGTATGGAATTCTCACGGTTGGCCTCAAAATATGCGATAACTGCAATTTCCGTGGCCTCGCTTTTTATAAAAGTCCTTTTTGTCCTTGTTTTGGCAAAAACACTCTCATAACGGGTCGATGGCCGCAGTGGTTAGGCGGCTGACTATCGTTGTGAGAGGACGATAGGTGCCAGGGTTCAATTCTCTGGAGAAACGGTGACATTTTTTCAGAGAGTTTAATCCCGGATCGACTTGCCATTCGCTGTTGGGAGCAAAGTGATTAACAGTGCGGCATCATAAAAGGCAATGTGATGCTGTCACAAAGCCATTTGAACACAACTTACACACACCAAACTACACCGCGAGAGTTGCAGTTATAGCCAGACAAGCGATACAGCTTACGGAGCCACTGCAACTAAGCACCCCCCACACATTAAAAAAAAAAAGTTGCCTCTAAATTTTCGGTATAGTCTCAGAAAATATTGCTCATGGGTTGTGTTCGGAGTGGATATAATTCAGCGTGGTGTTCTTTTGCCCTCCTAGAGGATTTTCTGCACACTAAATAAGATTCTAACATATCACACTTTTCTGCGTGAGTAAAAATCATTTTTCTGTCAAATTAATAACTAGCACAATGAAACTTGTGCGTAAAAAACTAAATAAAACTGTACTGGCGTTTGGTAGAAAGACTTAAGGTGGAAACAGACTAGTGTCACCTCACGTGACTCACGTGCTATCACATTCTCAAAGTGAAAACGTGATATCATGTCCTAGAAATACACTACTGTCATGTTTTTAGTAGTTCATTTAAGATAGGTAATGGAGAGTACAAGTTCAACAAGTTCTTCGGATGGGGAAGAAGAAATGGAAGCTGTTACTACTTTTATAATTGTTAATAGACAATTTCCTCCAATTTCCTCCCAAGCTGACTGATGAATATGTTGATCGCGATATTCACTCGATCCATGATTGTATAAAACTTCATCTTCTCTGACTTTTCTATCAATATTTCATCTATTTTCACAAAAATGAAATACAAAAACTAGTAATAATAATGAAACAAGCAAAAACTCGTGCTCTCGTCAGCTAGAAATATGTAACTAGACAGAAAAATAAAATCGTGCTGTCACGCGTGAGGTTGATGATACGATGTGATACGCGTGAGGTTACCTCAGTCTGCTTCTAACACATTTGAATACCATGTAAAACGATACTGCACACTTTTTGCCCGTGACGTGAGTTACCGCGTGATAGCACGTGAGGTGACAATAGTCTGTTTCCACCTTTATCGTCGTTTTCATAGATACATAGAAATGGACTTGACTTAGCTGTTTTCGTTTATTCATTATAACTCAAGTATTTTTAATCTCAGTAAAAAAATTCTTATAAGATTTTTTGTTTAAATATTAAAGTTCTAGCAGAAAATGTAATATACAGGGGTTTCCATTTGAAAAAAACATATTTTTCGGTAAAACTCGAAAACGCGCTGCTCATTTGTTCTTTTTTATCCATTATTAAAAATTCATAAATTATTGTAATAATGAACAATTATAAATTCTCTATGTAAAATTGAAAAATCTAGCAACACCACAAAAACATCTGAAAAACGATATACAACTACTATACGTCGGATTACAAATACAAATATTTTACATATTAGGGTTAACTTTTACGAGATGAGAAGGATAAGGGTGCGGGCTAAACACTATAATGAGGTCGTTTATATGGAGATCTCGTGCGAGAGATGCCAACGATGCCGGTGGCGGTAGGTAAAACTACAAGTGAGAGAAAGCCATATCTTGACAGATTGAACTGTATGTACGTTCCTGGACACGTGTTCCTGCTACCACAAACGCTATTTTTATTGCTACTAAGCATCGCTGATATTCCTATTCTTTGTGCAGCGCATGAACCACCCATTATTTTCTTCGCGATGTTATTATACTTTGTATTTATTACAGGCATTGGTTTACACCGACAATTTTCAAATACTTTAGCAAGACGTACTGATCATAAAGCAGCTACTTTTCTAAATCGAATTATGAAAGGAAAGCATATTCACAGGATTATATTAGAGATTCAGTAAATGTCGTACATATTGCTGCAAAAATATTAGTAACTTTATTATGTATTTAAGTATTGTACTATAAAACAAATGCGAATATGTTAAATGGCAATAAATTTAGAAGTTTGAAATAGAATGTCGAATATTGACCATTATTCCATAATCCCATTATTGATACAGTAATAACAATGAAAAGAATAATACTGGTTGTGTTTCATACTTTATTTATTATTACATGCATAGAAAAATCTTTGCTATTAAAAATGTATCCAATTATTCCATCTTAAACAGCGTTAAAAGTTTGCTAATTTAAACAATTTTGTATTTTTAATAATAACAAAGTTACCAATGGTGAATACTTAATTTGGGTTGCCCTGTATAAGGTTAAATTAATTCCTACAATTTTGAGACTTATAACTATATATGAATATAATGTAGTATCAAATAAAATAGAAAAAAAAGTATAATCGAAAGAATGTTACTGTCTTATGTAGTAAACATGTAAGTAGCTATGACCAAATGTGCCACTTGAGACAGGCGTGCCTATATGGTTGTCAGAACAATAAATGCTAGGTTGACATGCAAAATTTCACAGTCATAGCTTTGTAAATATAGTATAGTTTGTATGTATAGTATGTTTTCGACCGTTTTGGTAATTTATTCGAGTAACTCCATCAGTTTCCGTTCACAAAGAAATTAATAGACGGAGCTCCATTTACTTAAACGCAGATTTCTAAAAACCAATTCTGTGCCACTCCGACTGCCCGTCCTAATAGATGGTCAGCTTAACGAGCCATTATCTAATGCTACAATACCTGATTTATGCGTAGATGCCTTGATGAATATTACGCCAAAATTAAGCATTTAAAAAAATCCACCTTCTCTAGATAAAAGAAATTCAAAATGAGTCAATTTTAGTGATAATTAGCGGCTTTTTAAGATGGGTAATACATTTAGTCTCTTTCCTTTACTAAGGAAAAATTTTGCGTAAAAGGGAACCTAATTAAAGTCGTGAAAAGTTTAAAAAGGCAAGCAAAAAGTTTCTGAATATAAATATCCATGGTAATTGAATATTATTTAGAACAAACGCTTTAGAATATTAACCAATCGGAAACAAGAATGTATTACAACGTTTTCAAAATTGAAATATTAAAAAAAATATTTTCCGATTCCGTTATTTTTATAAATACGAAATTTACAAAAATTGATTCCCTGCATGTCGTTCAAATCATATCTGTATATCGATTGATGCAAGCTAAATGGCAGAAAGCGTTTCTAAGTTTAACTGTGGAGAAGCACGCACGCGAATGACAATAGAGACGCAACCTCTTACATGATAGAGGTAGGTGACACGGTTTCTATTCAATAAATTCGAGATAATTGAATTGTCGATTTCGCGGAATATAACTGTGGTGAAATATAGCTTGAAAATGGCACGGATTTGGATTTAACGGTTTACTTTTAATATTCCTTCTATAATCGATATGGAAAGTGTACTTCCACGATTACTGCTGCCAGTGCGTAGTTGAATTCAATTCAATCTAAATATTTAAATTACTGGAATGTGTGGAAAATTGTGATATAGCACTTTTCTGAAATTTGTTGATATCAATATCAACACAAGCGTTTCCATACAACATAAAAGAGCGTTAAGAATAGCATGTTATTAAGGGTATAACGGGTTGGTTTTGGAAAATAAATCAGAACGAAATTGGCTGGAAAAAGAATGTATTGTAGAAAATCTGGTATGCAAAACAGATCATGAATGCCATTGTGAAATGATGATTTTTAGATTTTCAGGCAAAGTTTTGAAATATGTTTAATGTACTGTGAACGTTGCGGAGAATAAAAGCTGTAAGGAGAGAGGTTCAATTGTATCGACTCCCGGTAAATTTGATATATTTGGAACTGTAGCGACTCCTTAAACTGCAATGCTTGGCTAATCACTAGACTACGGAGTTTGCAAATAGTAATTATAAATGGATATTAATCTATAGCAGTATATTTGCATAATACTGAAACATAAACTTGACTATATTTGATAAGTTAAAGTTTGTTGAGAAACGTAAGAACTGGTTGTAGCATAAACAATTGGAAATTTTCCAAATAAAGCGATTTAGACTTTTCTAACCTATAATATAGTAATGATAAAAATACAAATTATTCGTTATTAGAAGAGCTCACATTGTGTCAATTTCAATCCACAAAATATCCTTTAGTAAATGCATTAACATTTTATGTCTTCTCCTGATAGATGATTTTCATTATGGTCGTGAAGATAAAAGAAAGTTCAAACAAGATTTCAACTTAAGATTTGGTACAGCTGGACAGATACTGCACTACGTCTAAAGTGCTAGAGAACAGAAGTACGGTATGCGCCATAATATACAACACTGAATTACGCGCCACAGTCATGCGCATGTCTGTTTTTTGACGTATGATACTAGCAGAGTTATGTGTTTTTAGTAGTGCAAAGAACGTTGATAGGTGATGTAATAGTTGAGAATGGGTCTCACGACTGAGGAAAAAGTGTTTATTGTTGAGAATTATTTTCGATCGTGCAGAAATGGCAAACATGGTGGACCGAGTTTGAAGTTACTGACGGAAACATATCGCAAACAATTTCATAAAGAGGCACACACCAACAAAGTTATGCTTTCTATTGTTAAGAAATTTCGTCGTTCTGGCAGTGTATTGTGCCAATGGAAGGAAAGGTCTAATAGAGCAGTAACTGTGTGAACAAATGGGAACCATGGACGTGTCCTCAATCAAGTTTTTGCAATCACCGAGCCGAAGTCTTCAGCGAACGGCATTGAAGTTGAATATCAACAGTACAACGATTCGGCGTTTGTTCAAAGACATAGGTGGATTTCCGTACCGAATTCAACGATTGACAAACCAAGATATGAATGCCAGGGTTGCATATTGCGGACAATTTTTGGCTATGCTGTACGCGGATCCAGATTTCTTGAATAATGTGTGGTTCTCAGACGAAAGTCATATTCACTTGGAAGGTTACATTAATAAGCAAACAACTCGTTTCCTTAGTTTAGATAAGTCAGACTTGATTATCCAAAAACCGCCACATAATGACCGTGTGTCGATATGATATGCAGTGTCTGTACACGGTGTGATTGGTCCATATTTCATTGAGGATGATGATGGCATACCTACATATAACTGTTACCCAGGAACGGTATAGAAACGTGGTAGTAACGCCATTTGTCCAAGATCTCAGAAGGTATTGTCGTGCGAGGAATCCTCGGATGGAAAACCAGTGGTTTCAATAGAACGGGGCGACCAGTCACACTGCTTGACAATCGATAGCATTGCTGCAGGAAACTTTTGAATGACGCATCATTTCCCGCAGTTCTAATTTCAACTATCCATGATATTCCCCTGATCTTACACCACTGGATGTCTACGTATGGGGTATGTTAAAGGGGAATGTCCTCAACAGTACAGACTCACCCAGAACTGTTAATCATTTATGTGAGAAGATCGTCTCGTTTTTCAGCAATATGCAGCAACCCGTGTTCTCGAATATGTTTCAAAATCTGCGTGACCGTTATGAACAGTGCCTACAACGCCATGGCGTGCGTACAACATGTGTTCTATAATCATAATAATGTATAAGTAATATACCTCAGTCATTTCAGCGTTGTATATTTTGGCGCATACTATACATCACCATCATATGCGAAGGAGATGCTGATAATTAACGATTAGCATAAGAGGAAATTTAAATGGTTTTACAATGAGTTAAAGAAACAGGCATTAGAAGCATAAGAAAATGAAGGGATTAGAACTGTTTATTTTGATTTTTAGTAAAATCTAGCTCTGCCAAAGCTACCCAAAATTATCCAGGAAAGAACACAACAGCTCACAGTTATACATGCTACGAAATCACCACAAGAAAGCGTACTAATGAGGTCGTCATAATGAACGAGATAGCTACGTAAGTTAAAGTGCTTTATTTGTTAAATGATATCGAAGGTTCGAGTTTCCGTTATGAGAGCTTTCGGGATTTAACCGCGTCATAGTAAAGTACTTCACTATAAGGTGGTCAGAACGAGGATGCTTTATTTGTTGTATATTAACTGATATGCACAGATAAAAATAATAATACTTTGACACTACATCCGACAGCATTATTAAATATAGTTAAATTAGAAGCTATTATTGTAGTTGTATTATGTCGATTATATTCATTAAAATATAAGAAAAATTATAGACGGTTAAGAAAAAAAAAGAAAAGAAAAAAATTGAAAGAGACACATATGTAGATCAAAACGTTTAAAATTTAAGAAGCAATGCTGCAACATAAATGTTTAGTTGCGGAAGCAATAGAGTTCCTGGAAAGATAGGAGAGAATCCGAAGTTTGTAAAAACAATCAAGTAAATACAAGATACAAGGTAACAACGGAGTAAGAAGGAAGAATACAGCTTCAGATAGTTAAGAGAAGGTAGGTTAAAAATGGTAAAATGCTTAATATACATTGTTATTTTTTCTTTTTAGTTTGATTGTCATTTTTGACAGAACACTATATTACATCGCTGTTATATCGCTTGCTTTATAGCAAGTGACAGGTGTTTTGGAGTTAGTACAAAAAAGGAATCATAAGATTCATGAAATTTATCTAATACTTGAATAATCCTTAAAAAAGTTTCGATTTCAATAATTCCTAACAACAAATGAAGAAAATTTTTACCGCCTTATTTCTTGTACTGGAAATTATGACTTTATAGAGTGTTGTAAGAGTGCCAGTAGAAATTTACACGGTAACCTATTCAAGCCAAATATATGCGCTAAGATGGACATAGTACAAGTACTCTGTTACACTGGACAACTATCTTCAAAGGACGTTTAGTATTGGTCACGGTATTGGCCTAAGGGTATGCTACAAAATAACACATTTCATTTTGCAATGCTCTAAAAATCACGCATAATACTAACATTGTACTATTATGTCATGTACACTATACAAGAACACATTTGAAGTAGTAGTTTGGCCAATTGTACTTATCCCATTTTTTGCACCAAAGGACATTTTTTTGATATTCTGTGAATAATTAAAAATCATGTGTTTATTATGTTTAGTGTACTGTGTTCTTTTCTTTTAATACATAAAAAATAATTTGAATAAAATTGATATCTACATTTAAAAAAACCGCTTTTTACGTCAAACTTTTCAATTACCGCTTTTCGATTATTATCTAATATTGACTAACATTGTGAGATACACGCACTCTAGGAATTATTATATATGCCACGATTCATTTGAAACTAAATCCGCCTATCCGGTTAGATGTACATATAATAAATCGGAAAAACCATATCGCCAATCACAGATATTGTCTGATAACGGTAAACAACTTGATAATTTGCAAAATATTATAGTTTCAAGTGGTGAAGTAGCAGTTCAAACACCGACAATTTAACGAAGAAGTGGGTAGTGAAAAAATATTATTAAAATGATATTAAGAGGATAATAAAGATATACAGAAGACAAAATTAAATTGTGGAACTTCTCCAGCACTTTTATTTGATATATGTAACTTAGGATTTGATGAAATAGTGCGAATTAAAAGTAGCCAAAAGTCGATACCACAACAAAGAACAATAGATAGAATAGAATACAATGTAGCATTACAAGAGGCGAAATACCTACAGGTACCTGCAGGAGTTTCAATTACTTTAAATTTCTGGGCAGAAGATGTTGGTCACTTTATCCAAATCCAAGTGAATGATAAAGGAGAGTTTGGTATATTAAACCATATAAAAGTAATAATTTATAGTCAGCCAAGATAAACAAGTCGGTTTTGCTAATAAATTACCAACAATGATCAGAAGTTAATCATTACGATAGAAGTTTGAACTAAAAGCAACAAGACCTATTATCTATGAACTACTTTTATTAAATAGAAAGAAGAGGAGTAATAAAACTAAGAGGTCTAAGAGGCACAACTAACACTAAAAGACATTTTAAGTATAAAAACATGTTCGCAATTATTGAATTTAAATCCACAAATTGTAGAAGACTTGTTTATGTAAATTAAATTATGTAATTAATTACGTTACTAACTAATACAAATTCCTTTCAGCTAAATAAACAAAAGCATAAACAACAAATAATCTTACGTACTGGAGTCACATCATTAATTTTTTTTCTGCGAAGAACTAACACTCCTCTATATTACTAACGGAAGTACAAATTTTGGTTTTATTTCATCTAAAAAAATTCCGAAAAAGTTATATACAATTTTAATACATATATATATACAATAACTTTTTAACTTTAGTTATTTTGATTTTATTCTTGAAAAAATCGTAGTTTCAAAATTATTATTATTTTCGTATTTTTATTTCTTTATCTGGAGTTTCTTTTAGTGGAAGAAGATTATTTCGTGGAACACGCGTCTCGAGTTACGAGCGCACCCTCTCGGACGGCTTTGCGTCCGGGGTTGTGTTGTTACCGGTACCGGATTACGCGAAAGACTGGCGCGTCCGTC